>JAZARR010000153.1:1495000-2695000 GCA_037389465.1 Baylisascaris procyonis
GGCGGTCTCCGCTGCCCTGAATCTCCCCACTGGGAGCTGCCGCCCCCCTCGACCCCCTGCTTTGGTCTGGATGCAGTTGTTGCTATGAAAAAATTCATTCTCTATTAAATTACACTATAAATTAAACTTTTAATTTTTTCTGATCTATTCTTGAAAAAAAAACCCCACAAAGTGTATACATCGTTCGAAAGAGAATAAAATACTGAATTCAATAGTAAAAACACGATCGAAATCCATGAAGAAATGGCGGAGTTATAAACGCGCATAGTGCCATTTCTCTGACTCCCTCACTTTAGTGTACTTTCTCGCCGCCGGATGCGTTTTCCAGTATTTCGCGTAGAGATAGCCTAGGCCCGATTGCCAGAAAAAAGTCAAGGTCGAAAAGAGAAAATTTCCGAATTTCAGAAAAAAATTTCAAAAAATCCTGGATCGGAGCAAAACCACATCTATGTATTTGAAATGGGCTTGAAGAGAGATGAAAACTTGTAGTAGATCAGAAAACTATGCGAGGAACAGGAAAAAAGTTATAAAAATGTAGTTGGCAATTTGCCAACTTTTTTCAACCCTACGGGAACTTTTTTCAGGAATTCAGTAGGAATCCTCAAACCATTGATAATAAAGAAAATTCCACCGCGATTGATTCATCCAGAAGCGAGATATGGCCAAAAATCGATTTTCCGGTTCCCCAACGGATATCTCTTCCAGATCATCAAATATCCACAATGTTTCTTCACGGAATAAGGAGATGAGGGGAATGATATATTACGCGCATATGGGCAATACCCAAATTTTACTGCTATTAGAGCGTAGTAAGAGCGAGTGATGCTAAAAAGGCGAGTGAATTGATTCATACAACAACACAACTAGCATATAAAGACTTTTTTCTTCAAAGGAATTCCAACTCGCAAACGATCTCTGCACTTAAATACAAATTTGATCCGATCTACCGCAGTGAATATTTGTCGTCGGTTGATTTTTCACTTCTGTTGCAAATGGACACGAGGATCATATAGAGTGACCCTAGAACCACATGGTCAATTGGTCATCAAGTAAGACAACGAGTCGCTAATGGAGAGCAATGAACGAAAAGCAACAGAAAAAAGATAAAAATACAGGTTAAGTAATAGAAAACAGTTGTCCAAAAAAAAGGAGAAATTCTTCTGACAAATTATTCCCTCCTATTACGACGTAATCCTTACAAATATAAAGTTGAAATGAGTGCTTTTTTACTATCTAAAAGTGCCTCTAAAAAATTGCAGCCGGTTTGTTTTGATTTCAATGTTCGCGAAGTCCTCTTCAAACCGTTCATGCACAAAACAGATTCGTTTATTCCTTTATGAAGGGCGTATTCTTCCTTCTACCGTATACTATCGATTCGTTTCATATTTTCACTCTACTGTAAAGCATTTACTGCTTATTGCAAAAAATAATCACACAAATAAATCATGTGGAGAGCAAAAAAAAAATATTTGCAAAAAAATATTTAATAAACGAATTTTCTAATGAAAGGTTTCCATTCTCATTTGGAGATTCATTAGTATATATGCGAGCAATATTGGAATCCATAAAGTATTCGAGAAGTCTTTACATCACTGTGAGGTTTCCTCTTTCTAATACCGCACTGCTTGTATGGTACTATAGCCACTGAAAAATTGAAAACTGATCATATTCCTCTTTTTCCCTTCATTGATCTCTTTATCAAGGCTATCCAAAGGTCTTTCTACCATTTATATAACGACAAATAGATTTTATTATATCGATAAATTCGAATCTCTTCGTGGAATTCATTGGTGTATTTTTCTGTTTGTTGTAAAAAGATCCTTTTCTCTCTTTCTCATTGAGCAATCGCAGCTGTTTATATTATTGAAATTTTTCAATATTTTAGCGCAAAATACCTCAACTTCCTCTTGAAACATTCTTCATATAATTTTCATTATTTTCATATAACAATTTTAGATTAGTGCTTACCGAACGTTGGCTGAAATAATATTTTCCCATTGCTTATAAACCATCTATAAAATCATATTCATAGAACTGAAATGGTGTTAACGTTGTGATCTTATCAGTTTTAAACTACAGTATATTTTTAGTGTCACATTTCAGCGGTAATAACTCTTCATAAAGTATTGGTATTAACATAACTAAACTAGGCTTTACTTGCGACCAGTTTTTCTCCCAGGGAGGGCATGACTTCCGCTGCGGCAAGCACTGAAGTCGCATCTCGTCGTATCGCGTGTGATCAAGCATTCTTCGGATCGTAGATCTGACCGCGGAGCCTTGGCCGGAGAGAGTAGCCATGCGTTTTCACCATATCTGCGGTCATTTTCTCGTATCAAGGGAGGCATAATGGGGGGAGGGGTGTGGAGCAAAATTGACCATGCATCGATAGGCCAATGTGGAGAAGGAGGATCGCTGGAAAGATGAACTATTTTTCGTTGCTCGGCCGAATCACTGGACCTCCACCCAAGTGAATATTACCCAGGGCAGGTTTATTCTCGCTTCCTCTGGAGTTCTTTAACTACCAGAAGCTGGTAGATTAAATGCACAAAGATTTACATAGATAGAGACAACGTTTACATCCTGAGCGGCAGAATCACTTAACATTATTTATTAATGACGCATTTATGCTTGAAGAAAGCATACTTATAAAGACATCGGTATTAACGCTTTCAGTGACAGCAGTATGGTACTAATCCCGAGGATGCCGCCCTTCATCGCCTATTTTCTATGCGTCATCTCTTTTTATATGCTTCTACGGTCAACTATTTCGGAGTTTTCAAAAAATGTGAGCCAACGTCAATTGTTGAATGAATAAAAAAATATACAGAATATTTATCAAAATCAACTCACGACTAATGTAGCAATTGTAGATCTCTAGCTCTCCTAGAATGTGAACACTTCACCTTTTGCTATGGAAAGCCCGCGTAACGTTAATGATGATAAAGGAAGAAAATTTCTGTTGGTCGGCTACCAATCGAAAGCACTTCATAGGAATCGAAACCAGATTGAAAGCGATTTGAATTTCAAAAATACAGCCATTAGGCAGAAGTCGAATCAGAACAGAAAATGAAAAGATCGGTTGCAAAAATTCGCAATTAAGATTCGATATATCAATTACCACCCATACGTTGCAATAATATTGCTAAGTTTTACCTTCTTAGCATTAAGGAGCCTAATATAAACGTTCATATCGGACAATATTAGCGCCCAGTTGTCAAGTTGTTATCAGTACGAACCACTTACAATGCATTATTGGCCAACGGCTCATTATGAATAATCAGATTTGAGCAGTTTGTTATTTTTTCGCCTTTTCAAGCAAAGATAATTCCCGAAAAGATAGGGCATTTCATAATCGGTACCTACTGTAACAACATACTCTGTGGCACAACAAATAAGGGCGTAAATATACAAAAATCGGCATTTGTCGGTAAATTATAATCGAATTATAAAACTAAATTATCAAAGAAATTTTTCATTTCATTTCTTTCAATCACTTTCTGACGTGTGGTTTACTTTGTAAATTTGAGTGTGCATAATTTTTGCGTTTAAATTCATGTTAGAAGTAAGCATTTCTCTGAAGGTTACTACGAACTTTTAAGTTCAAAATTCTTATTCAACTGAAAAAGTTCTTTGCGTTCGATGCTGCGTCATCGAATATGTATGCATTTTTGCATTTACTTGTTATCATACCTTGCGTATGTTTATTATACCGATTGCACAAACTTCCCTACATGTTATACTAAGCAAACTATACCGCTAACTGTTACTATACCTTCGCTATACCGATTCAATTACCAGTTAAATAGGCCTAGCGAAGTGCGTAAGATGTCTGCAAATGATTTTCAAACAATGCGGCTCACTCAATTTATCGCGAGATCTTATGGTATAAATTTCTCATTTTCAAATGAGTAAGGCAGGCTGTTGCGCTGGCTAACGAGAAGAAATTCATTTTCAGAATAACGAAAAAAATTCCACGGATCCGGAAAAGTTTTCTTTAATAGAAGGTATTCCGTATATAGAAATGGTCCATATTTTCATTTGCAACAAAATCCACGAAATGCTTTCGATCGTTTCCTTATGCGCCAAGCTAAGCACGCCACTATATCCGGCCTAAATATGCCTTTTCGATGTAAGTTGCAGCGATTATGTCAATCCAGGAGTGCTCAAACGCAATAAAATATTACATTTATAAGTTCTACAATCTCAAAGTTTTTCTCAAGAAGTCAGTATTATTGGACTTTAGATAGGCACGAATATACTCATAGCAAAGTAGTCTGATTTCAATATTGTGCATATAATGAATGAATTATTTTCAAAGTATCATCATTTTGCAGCCAAAATATTACATAAAAGTGGGAATGCTAATCCCACGATATTCGTCAGAGTTGATTCCACTCGATGGATATACACGTTCAGCTTCTGCGGTGATGCTTGCCGTTGAAAGACTCGGCCGTGAAAATCTGCTCAACGATGTTAATTTCACGTACGTTTATTAATCTATCGGATAATTCGGACCCTCTAAGCATTGATTTTAAATCAGAGTACTGCTGCTTACTAAGGAAAATACGTCTTCGGAATACGATGGTAACAGTTTACAGGTGCTCTGCACAATTTAAATTACCGCCCATTGAACTTGAACGTCACGAAATGACACAGCCAGTTTTGCATTGGTAACTGGAAATGGTTTTGGAAATGAGCGTCGGCCGGAAAATATAGTGTCTTCGGAATTTCGGTGCTCAACGATGACGCTCACCAGCAACTGGTCAAGGATGTTCAGTGACCAGAGGTAGCTGCTTAGCGCCAACTTATTCCCTGAAAAGTTGGGACGAACTAAGCAGTGATTATTGTATACATTAATGGGCTGTTCCTATAGAATTTTCAAATGTAGATCAATTTAATGAATTTCATTCATTTGGGATATTGTTGTCTTCATCAGCGCCCCTGAAATAGAAACGGTCCTCCACGAGACATAAAAGTAACATAAATTCGACTATATATGATCAACAAATTGATTTTGCAGTTTTGTATGGAAATATGAAGAGTGCAACGAACACACCGCGTTAGGATATGCCGTTCAGCTCATACTAAATGAAAATATCGATCTACTCGTTGGCCCACCGTGTAATGCGCGTAAGTTTTTTATTAAAAACTAAACAAACGAACAAATGAGGAATTGAATAAATAAATGAACAAATCAATAAATGAATAAATGAACAGATAAATAAATAAATAAATAAATAAATAAATAAATAAATAAACAATAAGCAGTGGTTGCATATAAATAGAGCAGACGGTCAAGCTTACAGAAATAAACACTGCTGTAGAGCAACGAGGCTCCCTCATTATAAAACAACTTATAGTGAGTGGAACAATGCAGATATAAAATTACAATTACTGAAAGATGGAACGGCTCGGAGGACATTCAAGAAACACAGTTGGAATATCTACGGGAAGCATCTTCGCTTAAAATTTCATGAGTTGTTATAGACCAAAAACATAAACTAGAGTTACAGAGGACTAACTCATGTATGAACCTTGTTCAATACGGTATCCCAGCATTTGAACATTACCTGTCTTTGAGGCTTTCGGGTGCTCAACCAATGATCCCGCAAACCGGTGAACAAACTTTATGACCATTTGAACCCCGTAGCAACGTTTTTGAACATTATAGAAGGCAAAGGAGATGAAAAGCTGAAAGAATTGTGACTTTTTGCGCTCTAGGTGAGCTTTTCAAGGCCTTCCTCTGAATTTTACATTTTCATGTACCAAAGCTTAGAAACGATTGGACCGTGAAAACTACCTTGAAGACGACCCCACCCTTCCCTTCAATTTAACTCGCTATGGGCGGAAGCGCATTCCCAATATGTCTTTGAATGGATTTCTCGAAAACCTTTCAAAGAGTTGTAAGCTATTCTGACTATTACAGTTGTAGGCAAAGAGAGCAATTTGTTCATCTATCAATAAATCTTTCAGCTGCAATCGATGTGGGCATTTTGACTGCTTACTATGATTTGCCAAACTTTCTATGGGGACCCACAACGGCTGCCGAACTTAGCGATTTAACACGATTTCCAACAGTTGCAACAGTGACGGCAGATTCTTTCTCGTTGGCGATTTTTGCTGATTGCTGTTTCTTTTTTCTGCTATTTTATGTTGTATATATATATATATATCATACAAGCGCTAGTTGCCTTACTGGCAGCAATAACTCGTCATTTCCTTTGCTTAGATATTAAAAAAAGGTTTTAAAGGGATTTATGAATGCATTGACATCAGTCTTGAAGTTGAGAAAAAATTCCGAGATTCGAGGATTTTTCATCGCATCTTTTCATCAATTGTACTAATTCAAAAGTTTTTAAGATCTATGCCACATACCATGAAAAGTGCAAAAGGAATAAATAAAAAGTAAAAAAGAAATATATATGCGTTTTAGTGTAATTGTCATTAATGAACGGTGAAGTTGCTTAAGTATAGCTGAAATATGGACTAACTGATAATATCTGTCTTATTGATGTATTATTAATGGTCAATGGTCAGTATAAAGAAAAGTTTTTCCTCAACATTTTCAAAATTTTCATCAGATTTTCTCTACGTCTACAATATGCATTTTCTTTCACGAATATTTGCAACTATGCGCAACTAAATACAGCTGCTTATCGAAATAATATTCAACTCGTTTCTAAAAGTGATCAAATTTTTGGCAGTAGCAAAGATTATTTTATCGTCACTTGTAAAAACAATTGATATCTTCAGATTAGGAATTGCTATTTGCGCTATGATGAAGCAATATAATTGGACTGAATTTGGATTGATTTATGCTGTAACTGTTGCCGGTACAGGGAATTGTTATTTCCTTCAAGAAGATTTAGTGGTAAGTGATCGATTATAATATAATTGAGAGATCTTCACTTCACTAAAGAAAATACTGAGCATTATTTCTGCAGTATCTGAAGATCTAACTATATAACTTTTCCACAGCTAAGACGCCAAGAAAGTTGGTCGACTTACTGCTATATTCATTTTTCCCACCATTTTAGCCTGAGAAAATTCAAGTAGTAATTCAACGACCGAACTTCATTATGATATTAGCAAACCCCTAATCGGAAATTATTCAATGAATATCAGCAATGTTCATTTCTGAATTTTTGCCAAATTTTAGGAATTGGATTTTTTAACTTCAGGTTCTGGAATTTTAGGAAAAAATTGTTAGAAATTAGAAACAAGCGGCTCACTTTAGAAAAAAAAATGTTATTAAGAAAGATTTGAATATTTCCAATAATATAATCATCATTTTTTAAGTATTCTCTTTCAGCAAGCGTTAAGGCTATTTTCCAATTATATATCATTGGTCTATACAAGAGCTATACCGGTTGGTGTTTCGAATTTCACCGATGTGCTCGATGAATTACGTTTACGTGCAAGAAGTTTGCTTTTACTTACATTTTTCCTGAGCAGATGCAAAGTTATTCTCTCTCCATATGCACAAATAATCCTTTAAAGAGCATTTGTATTGCTGAGAACTTTTCTATTCATCAATATTCGCAAATTGTTGAAAATTATACAGGTTATTACAGGTTACATATTGAGAAGGTGAAGGTCTAGGTGAGGGGTGAGGGGAGTTGAGAAGCGGAAAGGCTTAATAAGCTAAGCTGGTTGATTTTCATCTCATTCATCTTCTTTATTTCTTTGACATCAATAGATATGTCTAGCTTTATGCTCCACATTGATAAATATGAAGGATAATAGAACATCCTCATCTCGATGCGTTCCACATCCTCGAAATATTACCAGTTAACTAAGCTACTAGTATCTATCGAAGCATCGTCTGATCTATAGCAATTCTTGAACACTTCATTGATTAATCTTTTTTGTGGTTTAATGAAACAAAATTGTGAAGAAACTTTATTGAAATTTCTTTGGCTTCCTATATATTCATTGCAGTATTCTACTGGCTTCCTTCAAGCATCATGCTAAATATCTATCCTGTTTAATCTTCACTATAACTGGTAAACAGAATTAAATGCTCATTCATCACAAAAGCAGTAGTATTAGAAGCCTTGTTCACGTTACTGTCCTTTATTTAAAAAAAAAGCCTCCTTTATTTCATGACTCAAATCCTAGATCATCCATCCCAAAGGTTTGAGGTAGGTGTGAGTCTTTGAGCGATTCAGTTATTGTTACACTTCTATTCTCATATCAAGTGCGCATTTATCACCGAAGATGAGGTCAAATACATTGGAATAAATAATATCATTATTGCATCTAAATAATAACGTCGTTTTAAATTAATGCCGTATAATAGTGAATTAATAGCCTTTGAGAATTTAGAAAGATATCGATACAAGGAGAAAACGAATACAATCAAATATTTGCACATTCAACGAATAAAAACAAATTAATAGCACTGTATTCATTCTTCAACGCTTTTTGCCTAATGCCACAATGATGGCTTATACAATACAACAAGCGTGATCTCCATGAACTACAATTCACTCATATTCCGACTCATCGATCAAAATCGTATAATTCAATTTTTGCCATTACAAGCTATTTTTGCATCCAATTTACATCTGATAGTCGTGAATCGTTTCGTTTATTGATCACTTTGAGATGCACAAGACTACAGCGCGCACTCGCTCTTGATTTTGTTGAGTCGATTTTTGCAATGGGCAGGCAATGAAGTTGTTCAGAATAATAGCTCTTTCATTGTTGTCCGAATATTTTGAAGTGTTGATTTTTTCTTGAATATAGACTTAAGAATTTTTGACTTTACTCTACGCTTTATTTCATGATGAAATGTTTTCTGCACAAAAATCTGTAGATTTTCCATATTCTTGGCCTTTTTTTCTGCTATTTTTTGACCAGTCCATTCTGTTTTTCCTTGTCGTTGCAAGTAGAATAAGGTTGGTCTATTCTCCTCTTTCAATAATTTTTCTCGTTCTTAACACATTTGTTCGATGATTTATTAGAGAAGAAGATTTCTTCCATTTTTTTTTCAATTTAGATCACCATCTCTCTGTTCAATTAGAGAAGATCTCCGATATAAGTTTCCTCTATTCAATAAAAAATAAAACCTGATCAATAAAAGTTTTGAAATAGTAGAATAGAGCTTTCGTATGGAGCATAATCATGCGCATTCTTTCTTGGTGATACAATTTCAATAATTTTGCTTAGAGAGGAGATGAATATTTTCGAGGCATTGAAATCGATTTCACTTCTAACGACAAGAGGAAATATAGAAGAATTCAGTTAGGTGTTGATTTTCTTTTAGGCATAGCGAATTTGTATTCTAATATCTGTACGTTCTAAAGTAAAACACGATCATCGCAACACATAGAAATTTGAAATTTTTCTACACTTGAATCATTAGGCAAATTGTTGGTTATTTAATCGGAAGCAAATATGTGTAGGGATAATTGCTAAGGATTTCAGGTGGTTAATGTTGGATGCGAAAAATTATCGAGCCATATAGCTAAATTAGTGTTCATTTTGACAGACCGCTAGCGCTAGTATTATGGCTAGTTAGATTATTTGAGCTGGTACCCGCATAATGCGCCTGCATCGGCATTAATCTGATGCGACGAATACTGAGAGTAGGATGCTAGCTGATTGCTAGAATCGAATAAGATGTCTTTTTTAACTGAAGGTAAATCTGATATGTTCACTAAATGAAATGACCAACAGTTCATTTAAGCGGTCTACTTTTATTCACCAATTAAACGAAGCCTGTGAATAATTGCCACTAAGTATAACCGGAAACTTTGAACTGAAATATTTGCACTTTCAAATTTATTCATAAAAGTTAAGCTTTCATATTAAAAATATGCTAAATGAAATTTATTACAATTTACGAATTGTTTTTTTTTTTCACAGTAGTTGTGACGTGTTTCGAAATCGATGCACAGAAGCGACGATTTATGGAAGCAGCAAAAGCTAAAGGCATGTCAAATCCTGAATACGTCTACATTTTTCCGGATGTCGACAATACTGGATTTGGTAAGAACATCATGAATTGTATGCTTTTCGATGACAATCGTTGAGATTATTTATTTTTTGCTATTTTAGCGTATTTTACTGTATAATTAACTGCAAAATATTGTAGAATATTATAGAATGTAGAATATATTTCTCTAAGGATGATTCTTGAAATGAGTACTCGAAACAGTGAAATATGTCTTAGATAAATGTAATATAATGATTTGAAGAAATATCTGTAAAGTTTTGAAGCTTCGATAAGAGATTAAATTCGTCTAATCCGTTGGAGGGATTTCGTTATGGAGGGGCAAATATTGATTGCAAATAAAAACTGAGATTAATCACTAATGTAATAGTTCCCTAATTGATATGAAAAGAAGGATAATTGATAAAGAAGCCGCATTAAATTATCTCTATTTGAAACGTTACTATGTAGATGCCGAAAAGCTAAAGAAATAAAGCTAATCAAGTTTTGAGGTGATATGATTAAGTAAATGTTCATAATTTAGAAGATATTGAAGGCATTGGGAATTATGAAAATTGGACGACCAGCAATTACGTTAAGAGTGGCAATGAAGATGCGCTCGAAGTTTTTGAATATGCGCTTGTTGTGCGTATTTTGTTTTCCTTTTTTCTCTTATTATTATTCTATCGATACAAAGTAGAAAAGTGGAAAATAAAATCCCCTATAGGGTTCTCTCAATTCGGAATATTAGAAAATTCAAAACCCTTTCAAAAAAAAGCATCGATATTATAGATAGCATCGAAATTCTTTATTCTAACTGATCATTGCAAAAAAAAAAAAGAAAATATTTATGTTAAGTGAATAAACAATAAAATGGCACAAAGAAAACTCTAAGAAACTGAACCCATATCGTAGATTAATGCCGCTATTATTGCACTGCTAAGAATACAATACAACAACTACTACATGCAAATTAAACTGGTATCTTCTCATTGAAGATAGAAATTAGGAATGAGTCCACCTTTCCATATCGTAATGTCATTTTAGTTTGGAGTCAGTCTTCCTCGCTCTCTCTCTTTCCCTCTCTACCT
This sequence comes from Baylisascaris procyonis, assembly GCA_037389465.1. Taxonomy (NCBI): domain Eukaryota; kingdom Metazoa; phylum Nematoda; class Chromadorea; order Rhabditida; family Ascarididae; genus Baylisascaris; species Baylisascaris procyonis. The sequence continues at coordinate 1,506,032 of JAZARR010000153.1, forward strand.
CTCTCTGCACCACATTGTTATTAAAATACAATCTCATATAGTTTTTCAATTATTTGCTCGGTTCATAAAAAGCGAATAATGAACGATTTACAGCTGGACAACAAAAGTGACCGAATGACGAAGAGTTTCTCAGAGGAAGTGATGAGTCACATGAAAGATTATCCATTCTATTGTACCAACGATTGCCCAACAAATGTGACAGTAAGTCAATTGAAACGGAAACAATTTTTTTGTTTTATTTTTCAGATGGATTATAAAAAATCAAAAAGATTAAGAGCACATCGAAGATCTCTTTACACTTGTGCTATCTGCTAGCAAATTTGTCATTATTGGTTGTTGGCTAATTTCTTCCTAAGGATTCTTTGCACTCGTTGTTCTACTGCTAGTAGGCAACGGTCTAAAGAACGGGCTCGATGGTTGTCGTTTTTTGGCAGAGGTTGAACCTACTCCAAAACATTAGCGGTCAACAACGCCCGATGATTGCCTGAAGTGGGCAATTGCTCTTCTATAATCGGTTATCAACGAAAATTTTTGAAATAACCATCCTGAATCTCAGTGTTGTGAGATTGTTGTGGAGCCTGAGCCTTAGAAGAGTTATGAGTTATTGCAAGCATGAAATTTTTATCGTTCAACTCTATGAGAAAGTCAGAAATGAAAGTTTTCACTTTAAACGGATTGCTTCATTAAAACATCTATTACAAATCCTCGAAGATGCGTCTCTTTAATCTCGATAACAGTCTCACCGAACTATTGATATTTGTCGTAAATCACCGATGATAAGATAAGAGCTTTTTCTATCAATCTCTATTGCAGATGCAGAAATTGAGCTGAAGATAAATGAGTAAAGATAAATTTATTTTATAGTATGAAAACGCGCAAAACTTTGTGGACAAATTAGGTAGAAGAATTATGAAACTTTTATCCTTAAGGGAACGGATTAGAAACTAGTCAAAAGTCTCATTGATTATGTTTCTTCTACTTCATAATTCCAGAAGATTACTGCATAATTCATACCCGATAATCAGTCACTCAAAATTATAGATGCTCATTATATATGATTTCTATGAGTGTGAATGCTTATAATTGTGAATTATGATAGATTATCTGAAATCCATTAATGCATTTGTTTGTTTAATTTTAGGCATCAAGATATGCGGGCAGTCTATATGATACGATGTATATGTATGGATTAGCATTGAATAAATCATTAGATAACGATCCGATAAATGGTTGGCGTAATGGTTCAAAAATACTCAGCTATGCTACGGGCACATTCAACGGTGATTTCCACTCTTTAAAAACAACCGCAATTGTTCATTTCACTTTTAATCTACGTTCATACTCATTTCAATAGGAATATGCAAAGCGAGAAGATATTTAAAAAATTTTGAATCACTAAATGATGAGAAAATTCTACGAAGCTTCAGATTTTTATAAAAATGGCAAAATGCACAAACGAAACTCGATAACACGTGAGAATTTCTTTTGATTTGTGTCTAAATATTTGGATTCTATTATTAAGTAGCAATATCCGTCTGAAAAAAAAACACTAAAATATTTCCAGTTGGGATAGTGAAGTTCGTTCTTAGAATGAATAAATTTCTGATATATACAAATAGCATAATTTTCACATTCATTAAAAAACGCACTACGAATCGGAACGCAATTATTGGAAACTTTCAAAATTAAAAAAAAAACACAAAGAAATTTCAAAAAAGAGATTAAAGAAAGTGGCCCAATGAAAAACACAGCAATCGACCATCATATGATACTAGCACTGATTTAGGATTATTATTGGATGATAGGAATTAGTAGAAACTGAGCTAATGTCATATATTTGTGGTAAACGATGGAAAGAGTATTTGTTATGAGTGAAAGGAAATAGCTCCATCAGATTTCAGTGCTCTGAAGTTATTCCGAAAGAATTAAATATAAGTTGTTGAAGAATATCTCAGCTCAACCAATATTAGGCAACAAGACTTAAGCTCAGTTAGAAATCTATTAATGAAATATTTTAGGCTCTACGGGACCGGTTATAATCGGTAAGAATGGTACACGAAGTCCTGTTTACTCAGTAGACGCTATCGACATCAATGGTGGAATGGCAACATTTGCGACTATCAGAGTTGAAGGCAACAACTATGTTAGTGAGTTCAGTAGAAATTTTATCACCATTAAAGAGATATCTCAACGAAGCACATTCATTTGTTTAACGGCATAGTAATGTAGTCTAGTAAATGCAAAATTCGAACTTAAGATACTTCAGTATTACTGTTACCTACAGAAATATGAGGAATTACATCATCTGTACTTAAAGCTCATGCCATCAAGGGTAATGTAATTAGCGCTCATTATTTGCTGCTCTATTCGAGCGCCATCTATGATTATTTCATTACAATTCTATGAGAGACGTCTTTCAAAGGTTTTAAAGAGATAACAGTACTACTTACTTCGTGATACGCTTAGTTACGATTTGAATTGGTAATTTTTAAAAGTTCAAAGGATTCCATCGCTGAATAAAAGTTTTTTTTTTTTTCAGGAATTTTCACCTCTTTATACGGATGCTGCAACAACAATTTGGGCAAGACGAGGTGGGAAAATTCCACTCTCTGTACCGATTTGTGGATTCGCTGGTGATAGTTGTCCATTCAATTTCTTAAAAGTTCGTGTTTTATTAACACTAATAATTACTTATCCATATATAGTCAATGATAATGATTTAAAACAACTCTATCCGTTTATGTAAACAACGGAAAGATATATCGATATACGATGACAATACAAGAGAAGTTAGAAGAAGATCATAAAAGTGAAAAATGTTGAATAGATGAATTTGAATTTTATCGGAGAAATCAAATATTTTGCAGGAATATTGGGGCTATGTTTTCGCTGCAAGTGCTCTTATTGTGGCAGCAATTATAGCACTTATTATAGGTGCTATATATGTGATGAGGTACGATGTTTATTTCGTTAGATATGATGACAAATTTTATTATCTAATAAGATTGCGTTCTTAGAGGTGAATTTGATAATAAAATAATGAGTTGTCGAATGGAATGCAAAAAAGGGATTTTAAAAACTATTTATTTTGGTGTTCATTGCGAATTTACACATCAACACTAAAGTAATGTTGAGATCTCGATTTACATGAAGAAGTTTGTCTCTAGTGTATCTGTGAAGTAATATAGCTGTATATGTGCATAAAAGTTTTGCAGAGAAAAGATCCGTGAGGCTAAACGATTGAATTCGTTGTGGCAAATAGCGTTTACGAGACTTAAGCGACCGGATGAGGTGAAATTTTTTTCACTTTTAAATTGCAATGCAAAATTTACTATGATTTGGATTGTCTGAATTTTTCATTTTCCCTGCGTGATGTCAATCGAATGGCGAAATATTGTGGAAGGAATTTCTGGAATTAACGCCTAACTGTTGACTTTGGCGGTCAAGGACTAGGATTTATGAAAGTGCCGATAAAGCAAATCGACGATAACAATTTGAATTTTTCAAGTTTCTTGAAATCCGTTGACAAAAACTCAGCGGTGAGATGTTATTGAAAAATGTTGACGGAAGAGAAAGAAACTTCATAAAGGAGTAGCAAGGGCAAAGGAAGAAATTAAGCTGATAAAGGATTATAGCAGAAAACGTTGCCCTTCCCATAATGAGAGGGAAAAGGATCTTTGAAATACCCAAACCTTTTCTTTGTTCCTAACCATTGTGTTCACAGATATATATATATATATATATATATATATATATATATACATATATATATATATGTATATAGTATTCTAAATCTAAAAAGAATGTTAAATTTTAGCGTTGTAATTCGAAATCTTCACGCTCACTCGAAAGTGCTTTAACGTCAGGAAAATCGCAAGCCGCATCAATGGCGGATTCTGATGATTTAGCTCATTATAGTTTGGACGGGGAGCTTGTCTATGCTGAAAAGTTTAATTTCCGAGTGCAACTGACCAAGGAGAACTTTGCTGAATTGCGAATGGTATCCATCTCTTATCTATTATAAATTCTTGTGTTATTTTTACGTAGTAATCAATAAGTCCTTTGAAAAGTAATCCCTTGATGGCGTAAACGACTTAGCAAGTAACCACAATCAATCACTCTTTGATGGCGCAAATGACTGAACATACGATTACAACTGTAAGTTGTTACTTTTATAAAATAGTACTGTGAGAGGACGCTCATTTAATTGCCCATAATGAAAATTTCGCAAGATGTACTCATCTTGAATTGATTTCCTATCCGATATGAAAGCAGTCTTCATCGTATGGTTAACTAATGATTATTCCGAAATCAATCTATTTGAGAGATGAGTGAAAAACAAGAGATAATCGGTTTTGAAACAACCAAACTCTTTGCTGAAATAGATTCCCATTAAGCTAATCTTCCACTAGCATAAGCGTATATGTTCGGCTTATTTTGATAAAAATCGGAAGTGTTGAGCAAGAAAAAAGAGAAATGCTTTGAAAGTGAATTTCATCAATCAACAATATTGGCAACTTTTATGGGAATTTGATTCAGTTATAACGAACGGTTTTCGTTTAGTGTTTGTTAATTTATCTATTAAGAGATAAAAATGACTTATCGGAAGAAGAGAATCCTTATGTTGGATATTCGGATGCGATCACTCATATATTTCATCAGGCAAACTAGGCAGAACCTAGGCTAAGCTCGTTCATCACTGATCACACAAATTTCATTTCAACGATATCATTTGTTGTGTAAATCTGAGGTTTTTGTTAAGTGAAACGGAAATACAAAAATTTACGACGATTGAAAATTTTATAAACGTTTAATAATTTTAAAATTATCAATTTACAAGTATAAATTGAATGTATATTAAGATTATTGCAGATGCGTGCGCTTGAGAACGACAATGTGAATCGTTTCATTGGACTTGTCATCGATGCACCAATGTACTTAATTGTATGGAGACATTGCAGTCGAGGGTCTTTACAGGTTTGAGATCAGCATTTACTCATCATAACTGAGAACGGACCACCTAGTCATTATGGTTCTCTCGAAAAGTGGCCCATTCGATTTGAGCTGTTTACTGATAAAAATTTATCAATCGCAAGGTGTGCTCTTATGCGACAGCGATCAAACAGGCAATTGTAACATTACAACTATAATTTCAAGGCTCTATCAACTAACGGACGTTCAGAACTATACAGCCATGTAGTCGTTTAGGTATTAAGATTGAAATTGCAACAGCTATGTGTTGAAAAATATGACTATGAAAAAATCTCTTATTTCTGAAGTGTTATAAAAATAACTTTTATATTTCAGGATGTTTTTTTGTTTTGTAATTTGTAGTCAGCATGTTATAACGTTGATGTTTCAGGATGTTATTCAAGGTGGAAAGATACAGATCGATGGATTTTTTGCTTATTGCCTTATGCGCGATATTGCTGATGTATGTTCATTTCTAACGTCTTTGGTTTAGCTGCAAAGACGAACGCAAAGCTATGTGACAAATACAGCTAATGCATTTAGCAATGTGCATATTTGATATTGAAGTCAAAAAAATTCTCCCCATACGATCATAGAAGGCATTATGTATTGTTGGTAACCAATAAATTTAGTTTGGTTGGGACGAGTGAATTTAATTAGTACCAACGTTACAACCAACGTCACGTTAAATCATTAGATTTGAGTGTCATTCGTGTTCGCGTTTAGCAAAAACCAAGGGAACTAATTTCATTTTGGAATCGAAGATAATTGCATGGCGAGTAAAGAAACATAACGAACAAAAACAATCGAACAAACGAATAAATTTGCTAGCCTTTGCACCTGTCAAGCCACCGTTTTAAAGCCTCTCGAATGCTAGCATCGAAACTTTTATCAAAGATGTCCATGTTTGCTCCTTTATTGGCAATAGGTGAACATGGTAGATTTGATAAGTGAGACTACAAAAGCACCTATCCGGCAAACATTGACCGTTTAGGCTTTTTCCTTTGGTGTATTCTAATTGAATAGTGAAACTAAGAGAATAATGAAATTTTGCTTTTTAAGGGTCTTGCTGCAATACACTCATCGGCAATTGGCTATCATGGTATGCTTACCTCGGTGAATTGTCTCATTGATGAGAGATGGCAAGTTAAGATCGCCAACTTCGGATTGCATTATCTAAGGCAACTCAAGAAATTCACTGATGATGGTAGGATTTTAAATATTGAAAGATATTTGAATTTAATGATATTATTCTGGTCCCCTTATTGTTCGCTCAGTAAAATAAGCTAAAATCATGCCTGGAACAATGACATTGGCGCAACAGAGGTTTTTTAAAATTCAAAACCAAAAAGGCCATAACCATAATCATCTTTGTAGGAATCTTTAAGTTCTAAATATGAATTTCTTCCGAGTGTTTTGCACTCAGTTATGCGATCTTTTGTTCTGAAACGTATGCGAAATATAGTGGTAGAGAAACTTCGATGTTATACAGAAAAAAATCAAACGATGTTATTCTGAATTGGGAATCAATGTGTTACATGAATTCAGATCTACTTTGGACAGCTCCTGAAATCTTACGAGATTCGACTTCACAAGGCAATAAGAGCGCTGACATCTACAGTTTTGCAATAATTGCATCAGAATTGATGTGCCTAACACCACCGTGGAATATTGGAGAAAGAAAAGAGCGAAGTGCAGGTTCATTTCGATTAATTGGTTTTTTTTATTGAAGTCGCTTACAATTCTTAAGAATTTCTTTGGAATGAATATGTGCGACTATACTTCACTTAGTCCATATCTTTAAATCGATACCATGTTTCAACAAATCCACAATATAACTTGAGATTCATCATTTAACGCAATACTTTTTGTCTGCAAAATGTTTCTGCTATTCACGCTAGGTGACTGTCGGATAAGGAATAAAAGTCATGTGCTATATCAGAGGGCACTTTCTAGCTATTGAATGATATATATATATATATATATATATATATATATATATATATATATATATATATATATATATATATATATATATATATATATATATATAGGCAACAAAATGAAGTTTCGCTATCAGAAATGTCTGATATATTCTAGCAATGCGATCATGCGTCACTTATATGTTTATATCTATAAAATTTGCTAATATAGGGAGAAATCGCTAACGAATATTGCAATCAACAAGCCATTTAACACGGGATGATGAAATGAATTCATTTCTACGCACCAATTTGTTGCAGCGAACGAAGAATGATTCCATACAATTTTGCGAATTGTTTAAACTCCACTAAGTGAATATTGATAACGATTCGCTGAATTTAACTGCATCCCTCCCATCCCATTCGCCACCCCTCCCTCCTCCCCCTCCGTCTTGAAACAGTTGTTGAGGATGGTGTGAATGATGTGATGTTTAATAGTCACCGCTTGCTGTACCTATTTAGTAACGTAAGGCCTACACGGACAGAATAAGGTGAGTAGGCTTCATGGTTGGGATTGACATTACATTGCCACGAATAAAGGTGATTAGTTATCCGTTCTTAGCTCTGAGTTAATACTATAATTTAGTTGCGTAACGTCAGGTTATATTTAATTCTTTATCTTTGATATCTTGTAAATTCCAGCTTTCGTATTCCTTAACTTCATTTATCTCATTTTGTCTGATCATTCCTCCGTTTTGCCAACTAAATATTGATTATTGTCGTCTTTCCTAATGAAAACTAATTAAGCATTTAGTGAAATAATCTATGTTATCATCTGATGTTTTTTTTTTTTTCTAAAAAACTCTCAAACACATTTGCGGCTATTCGCGAGCCGAATCATTGAAATCTATTTTTTTCTCAATAATGCCTCTTACGCTAAATGTGATTATTTTACAAAATCCATGCCTCTTCTCACAAGAAAATCTTCCCGATTGAAGTGGCAAGCAATAAAACAGCAAGTTTCTTAAATTCAGTTTCTCGATATTATTAATCATACTAATAGTGGATTAAATTCTAGGTGGGAATTAGCAGTATTGATCAATGATGACTATTTGTAATGATCTACAATAATTAGGCGTTATCTGTGATAAATTGCTCTGTGCTATAAACATATTTCTTTAAAAAATTACAGAGATTATTTACATGGTAGAGCGTGGCGTGATGCCACCATTTCGTCCCGATCTAACGAATATCGCTCATCATGATCTCAATCCTGCTCTGGTAAATCTGAATTCTTCAAGCTTTTTTTTTGCCTTTTATGCATTAAATATGTTATATCTTATTTAGTTGCATAAATTTGCGGAAACATTTTGCTCTTGTGCTTAAATATTTAATCATTTCTATGCCTTAAGTAGAAGAAGAGCAATAAGCTATCGTATTACCTCATACTACCCCCTACCATCTTATGTTACGTGCTCTCAAATCTAGCTCTTTTGATGCCAAATACATACATCATAGCCTCTTGCAATGTCGAAACGGAAAAAATAGAGAGACGAGGCGCTTCCTTACTTATGTTATGCTTTTCTTTTGGCTTTGAATTTTCGTTGAGGAAACTTTATAGCTCTTTTTGAAATCCACAATAGTCTATCATTTACTCAGTTAGGACTGAAGCCGATGACATCGTTTAGTCATTTCTTTATAAAGGAAGCATCGGGTTACATCAGAATAAAAGATGAGCGATTTACGTTGAATATTCCTTCCACAACGATGATAATTACATATTAATGCTATTGTATTTCAGATACATTTGATACGTGACTGTTGGTCAGAGCAACCAGCAAAACGACCAACTGCGAGCACAGTAAAGATGCTCATTCGTAAGATGAATCCTGGCAGGTAGGATAATAATGAATTTCCAGGTGAAATGTAGTAAATACTTATCTTTGATATATTATATGATTTCACTCCTGATTTCATACAAGTCAACTTTGTAATCGAGTGTTGTTGTTTCTTGTAAGCTAAGCGAGTCGAAGTAATTTTCCAGATTCTAAACCCTGCCGCCTTTATCTCCTCTCTTCCTTCTCGACATCCTGAACAGGAAATTTTCATGGTCTCACAAAGTTTAATCATATTCGCCTCATTGTTCCTTCCAAATGTGGTTTTCATCATTACTCATCGATATTTTCAGAACTCGAAATTTGATGGATCATGTTTTTGCGATGTTGGAGGATTATGCAGGCTCGCTTGAAGCAGAAGTGGAAGCTCGAACAAAAGAACTGATCGAAGAAAAGAAGAAATCAGACATATTACTTTATAGAATGTTACCAAAGTATGTAAGATAGGGAGGATTTATTAACGATAAATAAGAAGTTCCCTCGAGGAATATTTTGAGAAATCGATAAAATGAATTAGCTATCATTTTCGTCACCATTCAAACCGATAATGAATATTGATTAACGAAAAGCCGAAACGATTCTTTTGAGAGAAACGATCAAATGAATTGAATCGTTAATTACTTTTAATAGAAAAAATATCAAATCGTTTGAAGTGGCTCAAACTTTTTTGAAAACAAATGAACGAGCAAAATAGATGAGATGCGAGGATGCAAAACTTTGCAAACTCTTCTTAAATAGTCTGATAAAGTGATAAAACTATGATAGAAGGTGATAAGGTGATAAAATTATGAAATATTTTAAATATTCCGTGTTTTAAATCATTTTGATGCTTTTTACATCCCTTTCTTGAGAGATTTTATTGAAGGTATAATTAATGAGAAATACTATAGGTGGAAAAAATCAGTACCAGAAAAATCTAAAGAATAACGACAAAAGCGAATGCGCTTCTTTCGTTGGGGAAAATTTGGTGCTAGATTTATACGAATAGCAAGAGCAATAGAAATATGAATGCATTGATCAGCGTTCCGTTCTACTCGGTGGCATTTCCTGAAATTATTCTCAGTTTGTTGAAATTTTTCCTGAAGTAATATCCTGAAATTAAATCATTGTCAAAAATGTGGGAGTTCTTGTAGTGTGCTCTCAACTTGCTTCTCTCTTAATATTGAGTCCAACTTCGGTTGATCGTAGAGACATGATGTTTTGCGTAGTAATGAGTTCCAACTCTCCAAATGTGGTCCACATTGCGGTTTCAATTGCTTCTATGAGTTTTGCAAATATTTGTGAGCGATAGAAAGCTTGTCATATTGATCTACTTCCGTTTTTTTCCACCTTCACCGTATCACACCTATCGAACACCTATGAGAAACGGTTAAATGAAAAATCTAGCTTTCAAAAATTATCCACTCTTCTATATATTTTGCAAATTTTTTGGGAAAGTCACCTTACGGCGATATGATTCCTTCGTCAATGTATCTACAAAACCACCAAGAACTATGTTATAGCAATGAAATCTGTAGCATATATCAGCTAAATAATCCCAATTTCATTTTGACTGATGATGTTATATGCGATTTATTGGAACATAAGATTGACATAAAAGTTGAGAATCAAGCTGTGCTAGACGATTACAGAGTTTTAGCTGAGCGTTTATAGTCATTTTCTGAATATTCTTCCAACTGATTTGATTCACTAAGAACAGCTGCAAAGAGTAGTAATTCTTTTAATTGTACTTGCTGAATTTCTTGCACATTTCGTTTGTGAATCGTTCCAATAATGTCGTCTTAATATGATTCGTTATTAAAAGTGGAGAAAAAAAGCTAATTACTGCGCTTAAAGATTTTATTCATTTCATTTGAGTCGTTAACTGTTTGATGTAGAATGCCATCGATAAAATTCTTTTGAAGTATGAGGTCCATGAGGCCGATCATAACCAACTGCCTCCGTAACTGCGTTAATTCGTTTTCAACTTATTGAACATTTTTAAATTGTTTTTTTAAAATTCAATATTTACAGACAAGTAGCAGAAAAGCTAAAAGCAGGGCAAACAGTCGAACCTGAAGCATTCGATATGGTGACCGTATTTTTCTCAGATGTTGTCTCGTTTACAAAACTTGCAGCTCGTTGCACTCCAATGCAGGTAATATTTTATTGCATTCATAATGTGAAAAATTTGAAAAGTATTAGTGAAATTTGGAATACTAAGCGATATTTTTACTGAACGATTTTCAGCTAGTTTATTCATAAAGCATTTTGATGATCAAAGCGCTCAGAAATGATCATATTACTATCTCTGCGTCAAGTTTAGCAAAGGTCTGGGCAGATTTCAACTTAGTAAGGAAAGGTGTTATAATTAAATATTTCCTTATAAGTTGCTAGTATAAAAAAACCTATTTTACAGTAGCCCATTTAATCGTTCAGCATAGCAATGGGAATACCATATTTCAGGTTGTGACACTCCTGAATGACTTGTACACCGTGTTTGACGTTATTATAGATGCACATGACGTTTATAAGGTTTGTTTGAACTTTGAAATGAAGTTTACGCAGCAACATTTAATTAGTGATATTGAATCGGAATTTACAGGGAATTTAGAGTGCTTCATACTGGGCGGTGATATTTATAGTCTTTAGTTTCATCGTTGTTATAGATGGAGTTACTGTGAAAATGTCACTTCGATGAGGCTCGGAAATATGTTATTTCATAGTCACTTAGGTGCATTCATAATCGCCGATTCACTTACTAAAGTCTAAAAATGTCCTATTCATTCATGAAGAGATGAGGCTTCAAATCGTGGAAACCTTCATTTATTGCTTGATGCGAATACCATAAAAAATTAAAATATTGCTTGATTATAACCTCAGTTCGTTGTTAGGTAAAATGACATGTGACATGTGAGTAAAATGTGGTTTAAATCACTTGTGATTTAAATTAAGTAGAGAATAAAGTCAAGAAATTATGTGAAATTGAGCTTTATCTCCAGGATGGATCCGAACTCCCTCTTTTCAAAAAAATGCTAGCCAAGAGCATGCTGTCCAAGGAATTCACAATAAATTCTTTTGAGATAGGAATGTTTGCTATTTCGATCCGTTATGCTTCTTCATCGTTTCAAAAAACGGACATTGACTGATTTTAATTGTTTCGAAAGCAGAACTTATTAGTATTTTGTTTAATTTCTAGACATTTAATTTGATTTCAACATTTTACGTATTTCCTACGAAGGTTATAGCAATTATATGCTAAAGTAACTGCTCAGAGAAAAAAATTTTCTCGTAATTTTTTTCTTAATATTTAGATAATTTCTTAAATTATATGATGATGCATTTTGAGCGGATTGTACCAAGAAGATACTCTGTTTTCCACATGAGAAGTTAATATTTCAGGTAGAAACAATCGGTGATGGCTATCTATGCGTATCGGGTCTACCGAAACGAAACGGTAATGAGCATGCAAGAGAGATTGCCAATATGGCATTGGGCTTCATTCAAAGTTTGAGCACATTTCGTATTGCGCAAATGCCCGATGAACGTATCAATATTCGAGTCGGTATTCATACGGGTATGAGACGATAACATATAATTTTTGTAGTTATTTTCATAGATACCTTTCAGAGGAAGAGAGGTGAGGGAAAGAGCAGAAAAATAAGTAGCCACCTCCTTTGATTCCTGACCTATGTATTTCCAAATTATTTACACTAAGATATGAAGGGTATTTAATCTCGTCGCTTTATTGAAATCCACGATGCATCCATAGAGTGCCCATAAAGTTATCCCAAGGGCGAGTATGACTTTTCAGGCGAAGTTATGCTATATCTGTTGGGTGTTGTTGAGTGCTGCTTCCAAGACCAGACTATAGCTTAACGCACATAAATGCTTTTAACAAAAACATTTTCTGTTGCTTTGAGCCGACGACTCGTGATCGAATTCTAGGTGATCTAACGAAATTTCCATTGATTTCACTGATTCACCGAGCCGCATGCTTTGTAATTTTTTTATTTTTATTTATTTATTTAATTTTTTTTTTTTTTTTTGGTGAAAACTCATATATTCTCATAACTGAACCATTTAATATGTGACACTTAGAGATATCATGTACCTATTATTGAAATAAGTTTTTTTTACTAATTACTAATCACTAATTAGGTTGATTGTTATAGGACCTTGCGTTGCGGGTGTAGTTGGCTTAACGATGCCAAGATATTGCTTATTCGGCGATACCGTAAATACTGCATCACGTATGGAAAGCAATGGAAAACGTAATTTCATTTTATAGTTAAATATGATGAAATCAACGAAGCCAACAAAAGATATTCGAAAATAAAATTCTTAAAGGATTCGTAACCATTAATAGGTTTCTATGGATTGCTGCGGATATTATTTCACTCATTCTTGAGTGCATGCAAAAATAATATAGCCTGAAAATACTAAATTTAATCCTCGAAAAGTACTTCTTTGAGGTATCTATATAAATATTAGAGAATATAGCAATAATATGGATAAATGAGCGATTTTCTTTAGACGATGAATAAAATAAAAAGCCATTATAGCGATTTAATCGTCGTTATTCCGATAGTATCCTCAATTTGTCTTTCAAAACTAATAGAAAACAAGCTGGCACATTCGAAAGAATCTTAGGTCTCTCCGATTTCCAATTGAAACAACTGAGAGATAAAGATAAAGCCATGATACTAAACCTATGGAAGCGTATGCAAAACAATTAAGATAACTCTGTATCACTATGAAGAAGATGGTATGAATGATAAAAAAAAATTTATAGCTGGTCAAATCCACTTATCAACTGATGCAAATCGTTTCCTCACTCAGACTCTTGGTGGTTTCGTAACTGTTAGTCGTGGAGAAGTCATCATCAAGGTATACTAACGTAAAAATATTTTTCAAGTTGGTTTGATTTTTTCATTTCCTTATAAAATATGATATAATCCTTTAAACGTCTTTTAAAAAAATGGTTACAGCGTCCGCAAAATTTTGCTTTCAGTTAAAGTTACTAAATTTCCAAATTAAAAAAAAAATTATCGTTCTTGATGTATTTGAATCTTTCAGGGTAAGGGCGTTATGGAGACATTTTGGTTACTTGGTCGAGAAGGAGAAACTTTAATACGTGCACCCGATGCTGGTATCTATAAAAAGTTTACTGAAGAAACAACGACAACCACTAAATAAACATACAGTTGTGAAATAATTGAGAGCAGTATTCGAAAATATGCTGAGAGGAATCGGTTTCTATATTGATATCTGTGCATTGCCTAGAGATAATGAGTAAGGAATTATGTGCGCTTGTTTGGTTTTCATAGCGAAACAATCACCCTCGTCTGTAAGATTTTAGAGATAGTGAATAATGATATATAGTAATTAGACAGATAAGAATACTTTGTAATGAACAAATAAAAGGGAATATGAAATGAAATTATCGAAACAGGAAACGGAACCTGTCTAATTGGTATTGAAAGATTGCGTAAGCCATTGCTGGTGGAAGTGTAAAAATGATATTAGGAATGGTCATTCTTGTGGATAGGTGACTTTAGACAGCTGCAGCATTGCAAGGACAGGGAATCTGACTACTGGATATTCAGGAATATACCACTACAAAGCAATAAGCAAGACTACCCGACGAGTTGTGAAACGACTTGATTAGATGAAAAGAAAGTCAGTTGTAATTTACGCTCATTGAATATCAAATTGTACGTAAAATGATCTAAAATGATCAATTGTTTCTTCATCGGATCATTATGGCCGGTTTGCTGATATAAAATTCAAATCTAAAAAGAACATCTAATCTGTAAAAAATCTTCCCTTCTACCATTTTCAGAGGGAAGAGGTTCTTGCTATCAATAATCAGAAATGCAAAAATCATCGACCGCCTACAAATCTTTTGCAAAGCGGGAATCCGACACAAAATACCCTGTGTCATTTCATGAAATATACAAAGGAAAAGATAGCTTAATTTATGATCATTTTCGTTAGGGACAATTGTGAAAGCATTGAAAAGTATAAATAAAGCCATCAGAGCTGAAAATAAGCCAATTGCATTAGAGTGAATAACTTAGGATAACCAGCAATCTTCATTATCGAGATAACTGAAAATTCATTGAAGAAAGAGAGCAATCCTAGCTCCATATAGGCTAAATGGTTTTTTAAAATTACTCTCTATTGCTCTCTCCCAGTTGTATTTACTAATCAGCCATTTAGAGGTCTACAATATGAATTATTCGTTAGTACTGAATTGTCCAACAAGCACTTTCAAACTTATGTTACTAAATGATTGTACAGTCATATTGCATCTCTGGATTGCTTCAGTTGGCAAATGATTGAAACATAATTTGATTATTAGATTTTCCGATTTTAGAACTCCAAAATCACTTATCAAAAACAAAATAAAATACGCCCGACAATAGATCAAATTGCGACCGATTCGGTTGGGTCGCACGAACATTTCTACAAGGCTTTTTAACTTAGATGCAACCAAGTAGTTAAGAACGAAAAAAAAATGATCATTTGTGATAGGATCGAAATTTTCAAGCAAATATGAATTGTCTATGAATAGTTCAAATTGCTTTTGAATTGTTTCGATCTTCGCACTATTGTTGCTCTTACATAATGAATGATGTCTATTTGCTCGGAATGTTGCATTGCGAACGTATTGCTCTTATTGTTATTTGTATCGACAAACAATTTGGAGTATTTTATCACCTCGAGGCACTAAAGCAAAATAAGAAATAAGAAATAAAACGGCCTCTATTTGATTCACACCATTCATATAGACCATTTCTGCGAAATCTCCATTTTGGGACTGATTTATTCTTAGTTCTATGGTATTTTCAGCGCTATTCTAATGACGTTTATTCAGATGTCAGAATTAGCTGATAAAGGTGCATCTTTATTCGCGTTCCTAGTATAATTTCATAACGTTAATATTTATTTATTTTCGTATATATCGTTACTATTTGCTGTAATTCATTGTTTTTTTTTCAATGAACGTTTTATTTGCTTGTTTTTGCGTTTCGTTTTCTTGTGAAATGATGTCACTGATAAGTGAGATCGATTATCACGTAAGTTAGTGATAATAATTGATTAATTATACTTGAGAAATTCAATACTGCTGTACTTAAACAAAACTACAATAATACTCTCGTTCATCATAATACTTTCAAAAATGGTCGAAAGCTATACTGATTAATATGCTTTAATTCGTATATATATATACTTTATGTTGGCGGAAAGTGTGACTGGGAAAATATGCAATGAACGAACGCGTACAACATTTCGAATAGAACACCTCAGTAATCTCTCTTTATCAATTCAAATGAGATGCAGTATCGAAATCAATACGTATACCACCTGCTCGCTATAAGCAATGCCACACTACTGCACTGTTCACTAGCCGACAAGTTCGTGTGTTTCCGCTTATTTTCATTGTGATTGCATTGATAATGTGGAATTTCAATGTGAATATTTCGTGTTATATTTGCATATTGATGGATGAAATATTTGAATAATTTAAATTATTTTCTAATAGTCGATGTTTTAGTGATGGTTTCTTTCCTATTATGCAATAATAGCACATCGACTAAATCAAGAAACTCAATAAAATTGTTTATAGGGCTTTAGTGAGAGTATATTTGGTTTAGTCGGATTTATAAATGCAACTCTTCACAAATTCTGTTTCTTTTGCGTGCATTTTCGTTATTTTTTTCAATTCTGAATTATGGCGATTGTTGGCCATAATCACATAGCTTAACAAATCTTGGCCAGGGGTTGATATTGGCTAACTTTGTGAGGCCTTATTCCTCCTTCACCCAAGAAAACCTCAGTTATTAGCGGATAACGACCCTTGATCCGTCTGTGTTTTTAAAATTTCTATATTGCTTATGCTAACTCTTCTTAATTTGCATGTCATTTATCGATTATTTCTTCCATTTTGCGGGTTATTACGAAAAAGAGTCCCCAATTTGCATATTAATTGATCAAAATTTTTTTCATGCATGTGTCGTCTACTGTTTATTGACAGAATTTGGTATTCTTTTGTTTTGTATATCGATCTCAAGAGCGATGAAGTTGTTTTCATAACGAAACGTGTGCACATATATGCAAAATGCGTAGGAAATCGACTTTTGTGACATTTTTTGAGAAATTTTCTTTCAGATTTTCTGATAAGAAAAAGTGATTATTCAAACGAATACTTATTTCTTTCCTAGATTCTATATTCCCTAAATCACTCTCAATGTAACAAATCAACTCTCTGGCTACAAAATTTTGTGCATATATTATATATACATATCGTTATCAATATTTACGATGAGAAGAAATATTTTTATTAGGTTTTTTTACTGTCAATTAAGAAATTTCATTTCATTGTGGCCATTTTTTCTGCTTCTTATCAACGTCGAAATCAAAAAACCACCAACGACATAAGCACATTTTTTTTACCTTTAATGTTCACATCATAGAGAATTATGTACTTCTTTTCTTGACTTGCTTTCTTCGCCACTGCAATGTGGATCATTTCTTTCAAAGTATGCATCATTGCTACTATGCTGAAAAGGACAGTGCGCATTGCTTGGCGACGCTTCGAGTGTAATCTTGTGCCAAAGGTATCGACCGAGAGCCCAAATGTATCCTGTCTTCCTTTTGTCGATTATCTTTGCTACCGACTAATTAAATGCATTGCTCTATACCGTATTAGTAGACCGAAATTAAGCAACATATTTCATTCAGAGAAAAAATTGCACATTCCTTCTGCTGATATATGATTAAAGCAGCAATCATTTTATTGAAGAGGAGTTTTTTATGGTTTTCAAAAAATTTTCAATTTTACATACAGATGCTACATTAGGTGATGAGGCGGTACATTGCGGAACTGATCTCTCAAAAGAGAAATGCTCATAAGAAAATTTAGTCGAAATAATCTTATTTATAAATGCAACCAAATCTTTGCGATATAACATAGAACTAACAAATTTGTCTATTATTTCCTCGATGAAATTTAATCTAATCAACGCATTCACTCTTATAGAGCTTCTAATCCATAATGGAGAGGAAATGAATGAATTTATTGAATGACAAGGGTGCATAAATTTCCTTCTGCTTTTATTGAGTGAATAAAAAAACGATCATTATATATTGTATAGGGCGGATGACGGTGAAAACATTATCGATTGTGAATGCCTTATTGGTAGAATCTGCTAAAATATTTCGTTGGAAAAACGAAAACAATTATAAAAGTGGTTTTACAATTACATAGAAATGCTATGTGAAAATTCATTTTTCTCCCAGCAAAATTTGAATATTAAGAGGAAATTCCATTAAAATTACCCGAAAAAATATATTAGTCTCATGATTTTTGCCGCGTTGATTATTTCGTTTTATATCGTTAAAATTAAATTTTTTTGTTGATCAATGAAAATACCTCCTAAAATTATTTGAGAAATACATTTATGTCATCGAATCTTTAAGTCATTGAGTAACTTTATTCCCGATTGAATTTTATATATTTACTGCATCATAATATAGTAGTTTGCAACGTCATGATTAGATTGCAATGAATAATGAACATTGTGAAAATATTATTTATATTCTAGAATATTTAATGAATAAGTAAGGAAAAAAAATTCTAAAGTCAAGTTAATTTGATTAATTAAGATGAGCACAAACCTGCGGCTCATTCTTTCTCGTCTCCCATTTTCCACTGCACTCACCTATCATTACTTAGTACTTCAGTTTGCTCCACCTCAATCGGTAGTGTATATTTCACATCGATATATTTTGTTGCAAAAAATTTTAGAGATCTTTCGATAGAATATTTCTGAGCCAATTGTGGCTCATCTTCTTGCTCATTCAAGAAACAAAAACCTTCTTTATTGCGTTGTTCTGAAATATCGAGAAATTTTTCTTCTAGAGAAAATATTTATTTCGATTAGCGCCGCTTTCGATGGTTTTATTAAAATCCAACGGAATGCATAAGAATGATAAAATTAACACTTCAAATGTCAGCTCACATTTATTGGCTACAATTTCCTAATATTTACTCAATAATTCGAGCAAATTTTTCAGCACTACATACACTTTCAAAAACGATCATATTATGATTGAATGAATTTCTAGATAATTACGGGTGGTCGAATTCGGCTATCGAATCTCTCACCTTTAAATTTGTGTTACTTTTTCCTTTATTTATATAGAGTAAATAAAAATGAGGAAGTTAATGAGATTTAGGTTACCCTCAAAATGGGATTACCCTCAAATATTACTCAGAATTATCAATCAAAAAACTCTCGAATTGTTACGACTATTTGAGCATTTTATAGTGTATAGATTTTGTCCTCATCAGTGATAGCATTACGATAACACAATCGGGTAGTCGTTTGTGCTAATTCTTTATTTCCACATATTGCTGTAATTTCCTCTTGTTAAATTCATTCTACTCGTTTCGTATGTCCTATTTTTTTCATAAAATGGATTGATCGATTCGTTACTTACATACTATTCCTAATATGTTGAATTAAATTACTCGTTATTGTCTAGTCAGTTGCTAAGAAACGAATTGAGCAAAACTATAATTCTCTAATAAGAGATTTTGATTTCTTATTACGGCATTTATGCTTATTAGGGCTGCAATACGTTCTCAAAAAACGAACGTTGAAGCGTTTATAAAAGAAAATCCTAGTGTAGTTTTTTTTTATACTGCTTTGAAATATTTGCAATTCATGCAATCCATTCTTTTTACTGCAAAAAAAAAAAAATCATCGATTGCAAACGAGCGATTCCTCAGGAATGTATAGACTATTTTTGCATATTTAACGGTTCATATTCAAAAGATCTTAATGAAGCAAGTTGAATTCATAAATGCTCATTTTTGCGTTCAATTTTCGGCGATCGTTTTATAGTTTAGTGGATAGATACGATATTATATAGATAGGATATTATATATCCGCAATAGTCACATTTAAACAATAATCACGTTTGAAATTCTTTTATTGTTCACATCTAATTTTAGTGCCATCGGGATTAACGAAGCTGACCAATCTGTTGACTGCCAAGCATTTGCAGAGTATCATTAGATTTCTTGTGCGAATAGATCTATTCGAATTGGAGACTTTATTCTGCTGAGGAAATTGCAATGCGCTTTGCCCAGTTGGATGTGTTACTTATAATAATGGAAAGCGATGGTGAAAAATCTAGAGAAGAACATTTTCGTTGTACTACGAATCGCTGATATCTATGGATCACTTCCATCTTCGAATACTTTTTCATTGATTTTTCTTGATAGCTTCTTTATTGCTTATTTGATCGTATCATTTGTACTCGATTAAATGACGTCATACAATTCTTTTAAAGAACTTAGAGATGATTTGTTTAAGGCTGGATAGGAAGGGAGCACTCTGAAATAGATCAACAAACTTGACGAGTGTATGGAAAAAAAAACGAAAAAGAATTCTTAGCTTGAACGCTTTGATTATATATCTATATAACAGGCAATTGTGGAGCATTACTAATTGGCCTACCCATTTGGTCGAAGTTTTCTCCCTCTCGTCCTCCACACCAGCCCTCTCCTGTACCCACGTCATTGCTTTACTGGCTATTGCAGTGAGCTGTAGGTTTTCGTCTGTCATCGGCAAACGGAATCATCTCAGTGGTACTGCTATCGCAAAATTCATGACGAGAGGAAAAATCGTAACGTCGACGTGCTATTGCCAAAAATGCGCTTAAATGGTGAGTGAATGATTATGATTTAGCTATAGAAAGATCACACTAAGTTTACTCCACCTCGACGCTTTCTCTGTTCCATTCACACTCGTACAAAAATTTCACATTGCAGTAATAGTTATGATATTGTTGAGACAATATTCTTTCAATTAAACCTATGACTAACGCAAATCTTTTCGAACACAACCCTATATTCAGGAGCTATGCGAAATGCACGGTCAATACGTTTATGAAAGTAATTACGGCTGCACTAGATGTTGCGCCTTTTTTTAGGAAACAAGGAATATTTCCGCTTTCAAGCGTTTTTTTTTTCCGCTCATTGATTTTCGTCGCACACCATATCATTTTCATGAAGAATCCTTCTTCCCGACACTCTCATGTGGCTAATTCCGAAACTGACATATCAGAATTTGAAGCCGGCTTTGGGGAATATTCAGAATTCACTTTGGAATAGGCTTCGTATTTGCATAGGAAAATGAGAGCCGCATTGTAAACTTATACGCGTCGCATTCGAACAGCATATATTGTGTGATTTTTTTTTAGCAACGTGAGAACGTTTTCTTGTATGGCTGCGCATTGCTTTTTTGGAATTGTCGATGTTATCGCTAGTCATGATTCGTTTAATGCCTTAAATCCCAATTAAATCTAATGAATATAGGTGTAATATTTTATGATTATCTCACATTTCCGCAAATCTTTGAGAGGGGGACCTTTATGCAAGGACAGGTTTATGTTTAGGGCAGGCATTTCTCCAGCATTGATATGTTAGTATGTTTTATATGTAAATAGATTGCAATAGCTAGAATTGCAAATAAGTAGTAACGCTGAAAATGAACAGGGTCGAGTTGCATATAGGAAAGACATTTGGATGCGAAAGTGAACTGGCTTCTCAACATTCTTGGGATTAGCATGCATAGTTAGCATGAGTTGGGAATTGTTGGTCGAAATGTGGAAGCGGCAGAGGAATGGAGCGGAAGAAGGAGATTTTAGGGCCCAAAAACTTGGGATCACGAAATTTAGTGCATACTAAGTTTTTTTTTCGAAATGCGAAGTGGGATTTATGAATGTACAATTAAGATGCGAGAGATGATAAAATGATGAAATCAATTCAATAATTTTCGAGGGAGTAATGTAACTTATACGAGTAAAATAATGCTACAAAGATGTTGCGGTTTTCTTTCATTACTATTTTGCAACAATTACTTTCATTATTCTTTCATTACTTTCACAAAATATTTTCATTACTGTTGCGTTTTTCGGTAAATTTAAGTTGGAAATTGAAAAGACGTCATTGAAGTCAACTGCATCATGCGAAAGTACTCTGATATATACAGCACTCTATTAGAAGCAATTTTTTTGTTTAAAATTTTTGATGCTTATGGTATAGATGACCGTCTATTCAGTCATTGTTCTTGAGTACCGCATCAAAATTCGTTCTCTTGATGTCGTTATTTCATCACTGCAATAGCCCATGATCGCATCTATTGCTTTACGGATATTACGTTTGCTGTGTGCAAGAACGATCCTATCGAATGCTTATCTAGTGTGTAGGTTTTTTATCGATGATCATAGAAATTATCGAATCATCACCGATCCGCAGTTTAATTTCTCGCCAATCCGAGAGAATCTTGGTGAATAGTCTTCTTTGCGGCAGCTGTAAACAGCCGCATAGAAACATTAAACGTAACGCATTATTCTTAGAACGCATTATGATAGTGCATTGAATCTTCATTCTTTATTTACTTCTATCTCGATAGAGAAAAGCTTCATTGAAGATATTTTCATGGCTATATCTGAAATGGGAAAATCACATTCATTAGAGATGCAAGCAATCTTTCAGAGGTTGATTTGCATTTAACGCACGATATCGTTTATGGAATATTGTCACACAATTATCTAAGATGTAAAACAGATTTTCATAGTATTTTATATCAGGTTGAGAGGACGCCTAACATAATCGAAAGCACTTGATGACAACATTGTTGCAAGGTAGTTTCCTATAAACTGAATTCGGAACCGGATCGTAAATAGTTGAAAATATTGGCCCGTCACGTATCATTTATAAGATATAAAGAGATGAAAATATGGAAATGAAGCTGTTGCTAGTTTTTCCGGAGTTCAAATTCCGGACAGCTCAGAATCAGAAATTTTGTAACAACGATGTAGTAGAATGAAAAATTCTTGCTTAGAATTAAACGAAAAACTGCACATGGCAGTGAAAATAGGTTCGCAGACGTAAACAAAGAAATGCTCACATATAAAAGGACTTATTCACATACATTCGTGTTCGCGCAAGAAAAAGGAGATCGGGAAAGTAAACACTCGCTGGAAAAGATGAACATGAACTATTGAAGGGATGCATGAAAATATATTCACAACGAACCGAAGAAGAGAAATATTTCAACGCTGTTAACGAGAAAAGGAAATGTTTATTTTTACGCATATAGAGATAATGAAAAGCGATTTGGGAGAGAAGGGGGGGGGGAAGGAGGAAGGAGGAGCAAATGATCCTTATCGGACGAAATCGGTAAGTCTTCTCAAGTCAAATAAATCAAGTATTTTGCATGCTGATCAAAAAGATCAACAAAACATCATGCAAATCAAGTATTCTTGAAAAATCTTCAAAAATCTCCACAGCAGAAATAAGAATAAATGACCACACATAGATATAATACTGCAAAAGGGATCAGCGGTATACTACCGACATACTATTCTAATCTTCTTGTTCATTGTATTGTCTTTGCGGAATAGGTGCATCATCATAGACCATCTATCGAATATTATCGAATGAAGTATGCGTCTTATATGGCGCATGTATGTTACTGCTACTGCTGTATTTAACAGATTATCATTTGGTCTGTTAGTTTCTTTGGCAGCTTACTGTTTCGAAGAACTAGTTTACGTGATTTCCTCCCTAGCCATCGCCACAAATTTTTTATGGCTAGTGGAAGTGGAATCGTTGGGCAATAGGTGTGCAGTGGCGCTGTGAACATTTGCGTTTCAGCACGCCCAAGAGTAGCGTGAGGCTACATAATTGCCCGAGGCTGTACTTCAATGCTCGAGAGTGGCATCACATTCTATGAATTATCTTCGCTGACTCAATATTTTACAATGCTTTTTTAAAGTAAACATTGCGCAAATATTAATTAACACTGTTGCTGAGGATGATCTCCATGATAATCAAGGCATCGCAACGAACATGAAAGTGATTTTGAAATAATGCCATTTTAGTGATTTTCAGCTTTTTGTCCGTAATTTTCGGAATGGACATTTAAAAAAGAAACTTACCTTAGTAATTAGGTAAGATGCCGTAATAACTGATAAACAAGATGCAACCTCTCGGATTTTCTTTTAATCAGGAAGCAGTTTTGAAGTTCTGAATTCCAGTGAATTTTAATAACAATGTAGGCGAGTTTCTATTATTTTTTCTGGTGTAGTCCGTCATGTTTTGCGCGTCGTATTCCTTCTCGTCCACCTATCCCTTCTCAACCTAACCGAAAGAGCAGATATGGTAGTAACCACTGAAACCATATTTAGAGGACATGCAAATCGCATTGATATACAGGCTAGCCCTGGATGTAGTATGTCGTATTTGGAACGTATATCCATTGAATATCGAGGAATGCTATTTCGTATTAGAATATTTAGCAATATGCTATTAGCGATCGATTTTATGATCCCTTATTTTCTAGTGTATTTTCCAATGTAACACGCTACTTTCAAGTCTTTTTATCAACGTTAACTTCTTTGGTTGTATTAATGGGATATGTTCGTGACTTAATCGACATATTTCTTAGCGTAGAATTAATTGGTTGAACTGCAATGGAAAATGTTCTCGAGTATTGCGTGATCAATGTTTGAAATTTATTGCTAAATGAATCGATGTCGTTCGAAATGCGTTTACTCTCAGCAATTGACTCGCAAACGATAAAATAATTTCAAAATGAATATTTTTGCTTGAATTGTTTGCATGAATTCAACGTAGAAACTTTATATAATTGAATTAGTCGAATTTTTTGAATATATGCCATTGATATGTCAATGTGTTTAAAGAGGAGGTGTTTTTTGAAAGTCTTAATTTTTATTAGTCAGATGATAGTCTCAGAGGTATTTGAAATAGCCATTGAATCTTACAAATAAGATGAAAGATGGAAAGTTGAGAAATGGAAGAAGCTAAGATAAGATGAAAATTTTAAAGTTTACGCTGATCGAATCATGTTTCATAACTAACCCGGTCAAAAAAACGAGCTTTTCCGTGAAATATTTGTGAAAACAGTGTTGGTAAGGACAGCCTACTTGCGGTTGATTTTTTTTTTTGTGATGTGAGTTAGATTTTTTTGGAGGAGATTGATCACAGTGATCTCTATGAGTATTGCACTTGCAAAAGTGCACATTAGGTTGGCTCTATCGACATCCTTTTTAACTAGTTTCGATCTAAGATACTCGGTCAAGCTAGGACCTGCTTAGGTCGAACTCGATCTGTCTCTTCCACATTTTTGAATTTCAACATTTCCTCCAAGCGTATGGATATTTTGGGTTCTAAAGAAAGTATTGAGCACTTTCTCTTAATTGCTATACGTCAATCAGTAAGTGAAATACGCCTTTCCAAGTATATATTTGGAATTTATCGCTCCCTTTACGATTATTTCATTGGGACACCGCCATTTCTTCTTACTGCTTATAGATTAGGTGTAACTTCAGTTCACATTCGTCGTGCTATTGTTTGTAAGATCGGATTTGATCGTTCTGTGATCGAAACACACATATTTGTTAGCCATTAGGTAACGATACACTTAATGAACTCACTCGCAGTCGCTAATTCTCTCACTTTCGTTCGAAAAATTGCGATCATGTTGAACAACCTCAATCAGGGTCACCTTCCAATTTGCAGCACCTCGTAAAAACTAATCTGCATGAAACTGCTCATTTGTTGGCCGTTACACGGGATTATTTTCACACTTCCACCGTGAACGCTGTTCATGAGCTAGGAAATTTCCAAAAGTTTGCTCAATGAACACTGCAGGAATTGACAAGGAAGAATATTTTCGCTGGAGCCAAGTTACATCACCCGCTTTTTGTCTTAAGTCATCGCTTCGGCTGGTTTGAAGATGTTAGCTGGGACGAGAGATGGACTGTTATTTAAATCATAGTTATCTACGGACGGAAATTCCGACCGGAAGCAGAAATTTTCAACCGATTTTTACCCACCGAAATGCTGATTCACTTGTAATTGGCGCACGGGCACCTTGGCAGCATCAGGAGCCGAAAAACACCTGCATTATGTATTTAATTTGGAAGGCACTGAAGAAAATAGTAGCCTGGGCAAGAATGTTGATCGATGAAGGCTATGATGAATGCAGTGCGAATATGGAATTGCTGATTGCCTCAACAAATATAATCATTTTTCCTGTTCAGTGTTTCCGGTTCACGGTTCATTATAAAATCGTTTGCACCAAATATCTGGGAAATGTGTTCTTAATTTCACCGCTTGAATGTTTTCGCACCTTATGGATAGGTGGCGAAATGCCTATATGGGAATGTCAACCAATGATATCGCTTAACCACGCCTCTGGGAGGAGGAGGAGAAGAGGCCGCAATTATTATGCATTTGTTGGCAGGTCTGTTCTTTGCCATTTGGGAAATTACCTTCGCCTAAATGTCACAAATATTCAGGATAAAAAAGCAGGATGATCCGTTTCTTGCAAGCTGATGAACAAGAACAATAATGAGACTAACGTATCGTTCTCTTCATCTCATTTATTGTGATTATTCTCATTTATTGTTAGCGTTAACTTCTACAATTTTAGTACTAGATTGTGCACAATTTTTTTTTCTCTAACAATTTCATAACTCTAAATGATCCATCTCAAACTTAGAAGATACTACCTATGTGAATTGAAAACAATTCAAAAAATTTTCTCATAAAATGCACCATTAGTCATCTGAAACTAATGGATAGTTGATTTCGTTACCCACAGATCAGTTATAAATTTTTTTTCGCACCAATAAGACATCCTACAAATGCACTAGTACACTATCTTAAGTATAACTTAAACCTTCTCAATATAGAATTAACTCCGATTGCGTTGCTGATAGTGCTGATATTGATCTCAGAGGATTTTCTGTATGGCATTCATTTTATTTAGCTGAGAATATCACGTCTTGTCTATGCGATCAGAAAATCTTTTCTCCACGAACTACGAACCTCATGGGTACAAGAGAACAAGTGATCAAATTGAGCGATTTTGTTACAGGATTTCTGCTTGTTTTTTTTTTTTTTTTGCGCGGTTCCCTAAGGCGCCGTGAATGATTCTTCACAGTCCCTGGTTTATATGAGTTGTTTACCCCTATTTGTGCTTCCATTTCATTCTATTATCTTCTTACTGTTGGTGTCGGCATGTTCTCTGTTTGCAGTCAGCAACATGTTCCATCTTCAAGTTTTTTCAACCATATTATTGACGATTCTCGTGACCGTTTTGTTTATTTTTTTTAGTCAAATAAGTGGTGAGTAATCCATTTCGGTGAGTATAATTTCAACATTTTCCTCTCATTTACATTTCTTCTCGATAGGCTCGTTTTAGAAATTCGTTCTTTTCGTTCTTTTGGTGTTTCAATTGCTGAAAACTCTACTAGGATTCGTATATTGATAAAATTCAACTTTCATATAGAGTTAAACTTGCAAGAGTTATGCCCAGCTCCATCCTTGAAGTTTCTCCAAGAAGTGCAATTACTACTCTCATCATTTTTCAACTGGCGTATTACATTATCTTCAAGTTTAAGGCATCTATTTGTTGTATGAATCCCTGGCATGAATAACCTTGACAATATTCGTAATGAATATTACGAATTGCTTCAAAATTTGCACCTCTACATATGAGAAATTTTGTTATTTTTCTGTTTTTTTTCATTGTTATGTACGTAATATGTTGGATGAAAATTTTCATTCCTATGGGAAAAGTTTTCTACCTATGAGTCTTCTGATTTCATTTTTGTAAACATTGGCTATAAACTTAATGAGGTTTTCCATAGCGCCTACTTTCTCACTCTTTAAAATCTCCAATAATTAGCGCAATTTAATGCGAATTCGACGTATTTGAATATTCGCTTTGTTTAGAGTGATGGACGCTAATTTTATATTTTGCCGCCTATATTTGCTTTTCTGCTGATGACTCGTTCTTTTATCTTTGCGATTAGCTGATTATATTGAATATGTTATTCATAGTGGCAACTCTTTTTATTTTTGAAACTGCATTTTTTTTTTTGCTTCTTTAATATTGCGTGAAAGTTAAGGAAATGAGCAAATATTTCGCATGAAATCTCACTTCCAATGTACATAAGAAAGTTCGAATGCAAAAAGCATCATGCATTAGGCAAATAAATGTAAGACGTTCCTAATGCACACGGAAAATTTTCGTCTTCATTACCCTTTTATGCAGAGGATGATAGCTGCAAGGTCAACTTTTGACCGCTTTACCTTGACAGGCTCATGGCGTGGTATGGTGCACTTCACTCACATTCCACCTAATTTTGTAATAGAATGAACTTTTCATGAAAACAATGATTTCCGCTGAAAAAAAAAAAGCCCGGAGTTTGTATGGCATCGAAATTCTAGAGAGAAACGAGGAAGTAGATGCTCTGGCTGCGAATCACCGAACTTTCCAAAAATGATAGTAGCGTTACCAAAAGAAAGCTGAGGATCCGCCGAAAGTAAGGGTCGATAGATGTCTTCAACGATCTCACTGATCTGAAAAAATAGGATACGAGGATTCTACCTAAAGCATTTAACCGAAACATTCGCCTTCTTGTATGACGTGAAGCACACCCGCATATGTTCCCACTTCTATCTTCGTTCTTAGTTCTTACGCGAAGTTTAGCGGCTGGTGCAATCAAAGCGATGCATTTGGCTCCGATCTTTGTATGAATTCACAGAGAAATAAAATACTGCAGCGTTTCTTGCAAATGCAACAAAGCGCAAATAAAAACACGCTGTCAGGGAATGTAATAGCCGCTTCTTAGCTTCTTTCATCCGCTTCATTCCGCTTTTTCTGTTTCTGTTTTTTTACACGCTACGCACTATTACCCTACCCTGTCAGGCGTTTGTGTATTTTTGAGAGAAATAAGCTTCTATCATAACTTTGGTCCCGATCCATCTGCTAGGCGGACATAGTACTTCATAGAAATAATGATAGGTAGTGGTTTCTGATCTGGTGGATAGTGGTTTGCTGTTTGAAATTTAGAGTTGAGAATAGATATGAGATGAATTTTGAGTCAGTTATTTCACTCTAAAGTGCAGATTGGTAAATATTGGTGTTGTGGTGTTGAGGGCCGGTTATAACATCATAAAATGGTCACTTATTCCACTTATAATAATCGCTATTTGTGTTGTTATTGTAGATATACTATAATAATTATCGGGGAATGCTCGACGCTTTCTATCTCTTAATGCTTGTTGATAACGAGTGCAGTTATTGGTCAAATAGGCTACGTTGCTTAAGAACATGTTAGAACTTTTCTATGTCGAGGCTAAGATGTTAAAACAAAGTGCTTTCATTTTGTTTGTGGTTTGCTGGTTTGCTTCCGTGATGCTGGCAATTTGTGTTTCTTTCTAGATGCAGTGTAAGCTTTCTCAGATGAACTTTTCTTCTCTCAAGCATACTCTATCATCTTATCTGTTTTTAGCTCACTTTAGCAAAAAATTTCGTTCACTTTTCATTCTCTCTTTGTATAGTTGTAGCGCTTTCATAATTCGTTGATTTTTAACGTTGAGCGATCTCATTCGTAATGAAGATTTCGTTGATTTTCTTTAGTTTTATTCATTTCGTTGCGATATTGCGCTACTTTCGGCTAAAAGTAGAATTTTTTCCCATGAACGTTTGAGAGTACATTTTTTTTTCATTCAGTTAGAAGGCATGCATCCGCTGATTTTTTCTTCTCTCTTTCTAGCTGCTGAATATTAAATTCTATTTACTGAATCTGATCAATGCTGGTGTTTGCATTTAATTTTTTTTTTGTTCAGAATTCTTCGTACTTTATGAAGTTATAGAATCCCCATACCGGCTAAAGACACTTATCTCATTTATTCTCATGGATTTCATGATTTTATCCGACTTAATTACATATTAAAATTTATATTCTTTTAGCGTATAAAAATGATTTCGCACTTTGCCGTCTTCATCGTTGCTATTAGCCTTTCGATATATATATATATATATATATATATATATATATATATATATATATATATATATATATATATATATATATATATATATATATATATATATATATATATATATATATATATATATATATCAATGCGTACACTCATTTTTCAAAACTTCCTCACATAATTTCCTGCAGCACAAACTGGACTTCAACAAAACCATGACTCGTTCATTTGACCACGAAAAAATCGCCGCGGCAAAAGATCGAAATCGGCCTTTAGTGCATATTTGCTGCATGAATAAATCTGCTTGCCGAATTTCCTCACGAGGCCAAAATTGTAGCGCAAAATTTGGCCAGCCCAATCCGCTACATCTGGCAGGATAACTTAGCTGAAGGTCGGCGGTCGAGCATTCGAACAGCAATTGCTTGCCGCTGCTAATTACATCGCACTTTTCGCTTGTGATTTGCCTCACGTTACGTGAATCACTGAAAACTTTCCTGCTTCTTGTACGCCTTCGATCTTTGCAGTAAGATTGAAAAGCCAATTACATTTCCGGCTTCCCTTTTCCTTTTTAATGGTGTTTTTAGTTCCGCTTTTTGTGCAAATATTTTTCGGTATAGTGTTGCTTAGTAGGTTTAAATTTCCAAAGATGAACAAAGGCACCGAGACCATAGCTGCTCCATCCCTGTTTCAGTATTTGTAAATATTAGTTGAGCTTCATAGGTGAGAGATGAAAATTTCACCCAGGTCATCAGACTTAACTGTAGAAATCGAACAGGTGGATTCATATATATATATATATATATATATATATATATATATATATATATATATATATATATATATATATATATATATATATTGCTTACTATGCCTCCTTCATTAGCAGTTGTGTTTTCAAAAGGAAAGGTTATAGTTAGTGTTGCCTTTTCACTAGTCAAGTGATGTACTTTGGAACGCAAATGTTGTGCATCTTATTTCTTTAGCAGTTTATCTTGTTAACGCTTATATACGTCAGCGAATGTCGATTTCCACTAAGAGAAACACTCGCAATTGTCACTATGCTCATTATTTAATACAGCTATAGGAACGGCCATTCAATGGCTAATATATTTGCAGGTATCATCAAGGTGTGCTTTTTATGGTATATATTATTTTGAAGAATAATTTGAAGGATTGAAAAGAATTTATGAAAATTGCGGCAATTTTTAAAGATGAGAAAATGGAAAAAAGTGAATCAAAGATATATAATGAAAGATGCCAACGATAGAAACTACAATTTTAGCCGCTTTCGTTTTTTGACCGTTGATTCTTTACATAAATTTGAGTGCGGCCATTCGGGAAAGGTGGGAATTTTCGAAAATATCTCTTGAGAAATAAGGCGAGGATATTGAGAAAAGTGAGGGAAGAGAGAAATTAGGAAGGCGGTGAGGAGGGCAGTTCTTTTTTAAGCTCGTATTTTGCTTCTTCCGCGTAACTCTGTCGTAATTGCTCATAAGAAAAGCATCTTTACGGTTGAGGAAACATTTATCCCATTTCTGAAAATTGTTGACTTAGCAGATCATAACTGCTAAACATCGAATTGATAATACCAGAGGTGAAAATATCCATCAAAATCAGTGAAATTTTTAAAAGCGTTTTAGACAAGGTGATTGGTTTTCCTGGAAGCCTGAGGTTTTTTTCAATTTTTTTTTGTTTAAAAGTGAAATTTTATCGATTCTGTTCAAAATGAAGAGTCAGAGGTTTGTTGGCTGCGTGTATTGTTTGCAAGTTGAGTGTCAAGATGACTTTTCGATGGAAAATCCACAAAAATGATTTAATAGTCGAAACACGCTTGTGAAATTTCAAAATTTGAACTTTGAGCAATTCATTCAGATTCTGGCATGATTTTTCCTAAATATTTGCGGCACCGATCGTAGATTTCGAATGCACTTTACTACAACATCATCGACTTGAAAATTTATTTACTGAACGCTTTGAATAACTCATTTTCTAACATATAAGCTTTTTTTTTTGAAAAATATATTCCTTGAGGATATTCACTGCAAAATTTTATGCATTCATTATCCATTATCCATTCACCTTCGTTTTTCTTCGTATGACTTGAAAAAATAACTTTTTTTTTCTCGTTTTCTTAACACTTTATATATTGCTTCCTTAGTGTGCTGAATGTAAAATCGTCTAAGAGGCTCCATCAATGGCCACTATATAAATAAATTCTCTGCAATTTGTATTGATGCAATATATTACTCGGTTTAAATGATGAGATCGCATATCTCACAAGTTAGATTTTCATTTTACGATTTTTTTCAGCCATCGTAATATCTGAATAATCGATGCGATAAACTGCTCCATATATATATGAGATTATCGTAAAGAAATGGCGCAATGATTGGTCGATAATTTAACAAAACTATTTTCGTACTTTTGAGCTTTCTTATATTTGACCATACTCCTACTTTGGTAAACGTTTCTAACAATCAAAAAGACGGCTATTTTTTCAACCGATTTTACTTTCATTATTCACATATTATTCTTTCATTACTCACATAAGGTGCTTTAATATGGAATATTTCCCAAAATAATTTCTAACACCGCCTCCCGCCTCTGAAATTGAAAGAAAAACAGTCTGTCTTCTTGATTACTGATGATGGAAATTTGATTCGACGCTGTAAGCGGAAAAAAAAATGAGTTTCACATATGCAAGTTTAATGGGTTTGAGGTGGTATATATGGATTCGTTCATTTTCTCGCCTCTCAGTCAGTCGAATTGCATTAAAAAAACAGAAAATTTTGTTGTCTTTTCCAAGAGAAAACAGAACGCAACTGAACTAGTAATACAAGAACTTGACATAGGGATCGTATTGCCTGAAGTAATAATAGCAAAAAATCTGTTTGGGATTCATTTCACATTTGCGTTCCTCATTCTTGAAGAGTTCAGTTATAAAGCTCATAATGTCATCAATGAGTAGAGCGATAACTGTGATTTATATGTTTATCTTTAATCAGGAAGTATGAACAATGCCAAAATTGAGAGATTCTTCGATAGCCAAACTAGATATAATACAGATGAGTGAGAATTTGAAAGCATCTTTAAAAGTGTTCGGCAATCGACACGTAAATTATTCCTGCGTCTGTCCTATTTTCGGTGTAGGATTGTAGCTTACAATTTCCGGTATATGTACCATGATCATCTAACTCAGAGCACAAAAAAATGCATCGACTACTGGCAGATCTTTTAAGATATCAACCAGCTAATCGAACGGTCATCTTTCCCCTCTACCACTCAATTAACCTAGCAGTCACCTGTTTTAAAATATCACTCAGCTTACCAGGTGGTCGGTCATCTCTTCCACCACATCAATCTACTTAGTGAATTCGTTGTAATCAAAGCTTTAAAAAAGCGTCTTGCAGTGGCGCTGTTTTGCGTATCTTCATATAAGTGGCGTACTTTCCACTTCCGCTTTGTGAGATTTGCGTTCGGCACAGATTGGCACACTTTGAACTTTGCTAGCTGGGAGCAATATTTTTCCGCTGCTTATTTGGCACTATATATGCCTTTCTGATAATTCTTTATTATATAATTATATTATATAATTATAATTATAGAATATTTTACTATGATGAGCTCAAAGGTGATGATATTAGTATGAAATCTTTATTATGCCTTCCTTTTTGTTAAGTGTTCTTGCCACATATTTCATCTCGCATTAGGCTATTGCGCCTTACTTTAGACTATTGGCGCAATACTGCATCCCTTTTTCGCTTTTTTTAAACTTTTTACACCGCTTTTTGGTGGGAATCAGGGCGCTAAGCTTCCTTTCTGCAGTTCTGCGTTTATTTCGGCATATTTTCCTTTTTCCTTCTCCTTTGTTTTTCTTTTTCTTTTGATTTTTGATCGCTATCACCCCCGTTCGAAAATTGGTATCTCGTACTCTTCCATACGAGGAGGGAAGAGGTGTGGGAGAAGGTTGGAATAAGCGCGCCTTCGAGTACAGAATATCAGTTGATCTTCTCTTAATTCAGCCAATCGCTTTTTCATTTCGTATTGAACCTGTTGGAACAATTTCCTCTCAAGTAATTCTGCGGAATATTACCATTATTCAGGTACAGTAATTGCCTAATGGTAGCGATGATCGTCACGATCTATTCTGATATGCAAATATCTGAAAAAAGAAAATTATGCAAATATTCTGAAGTGTATTTTTGGTAGTGACTTGTCGATATCTTAAAAAGGCTTTCATGAAATGTTCACTGAAGCCCACTTGACGTCGTCGCATAAATATATACCTTTATGCTTCAGCTCTTTTTCATGTCAATTCTCATTGCCATAAATTTTATGCATAGGAAAGCAAATCGAAATAAGGATAGTTTAAACTCGTTTCGAGTCTCGTTTAGGTGTCAAATCTATAGAAATCAATCCATTGGAGAAATGAGAAAAATATTTTAAGGTAATAGTTCGTCGATCGTATATAAAAGTTTGCGATGCTGAAAATAATGACATTAAGGTGGTTTTGTTTTAATTCTGACCAGTCTTGGGTTCATGGATTAGAGAAATTCTCGAAAAAAATGCTCGAAAAGGAAAGGCGATATTACATAAAGGAAAAGTGGAGAGAAAGAAACGCATAGACTCCAATGTGTATCGCAATCACAGTTTAATGCGATGAGAAGAACATCGCTTAAGGGTGCAAAACAAACAAACTTTGAGTTTGCAAATGTTCGCAATACGGCGTTGCCAGCTGGTTGAGTGATATGCCATTGCTAAATTTTAGATTTTCAATATTTCTTGTATTAATTTATTTATATTTTCGATAATCTCTTACATTGTAGATTGTTTGTTTTTTTTTTACAACCAAGCAATGAATGCAGCTCTTCTCAAAAAAAAAATTTTTTTTTCTTTATTCTTCCTCTAAGACAGCTGCTCTAGTTGGAAGGGAATATGCATTTCTAACCACACTTTTAACCTATGCATTCCTAACTTATGCATATTTTTTGCATAGTATAGAGGGAGTTTTCTTCGAAAAATTTATTTTCTCGAAGCGTTTTAAGAAATTAGTTGAAATCGACTAGTTAAACCGATTAAAAATCTACGGCAAAGAAGTCGAAAGTTTAGAGCAATTTTTTGTTCGGAAAGATCGATCTCTGTTAGACTGAGGAATATTTCGTCCGAAGAAACGGAAATATTTGAAGTGGTTAGCGATTATTTTCATTCAAAAAAAAAAAAATCCAATTTTCTCAAAGTCGTTCATGATTTTTTTTTCGAGCGGAAACAAAATCTCCTAATGCGTTGCAGGTTTTCAGCTAGAAGCCATCGAATTTTTAAACTGATTGCGGATTTTTAGGCTTAGAAAATAGACTTATATTGGTAGGTTGAAATAATGAGGCGTTTTTTCGAGAGCAAAATTTCAGTCGTTACACTTCTTATGCTGTTGCCTGAAATTGGCTTCTTCGTTTGAGTTTGCAAACTTTACTTATTCCCTCTCAAACGGATAGAAGCAGAGGAAATTAAAAATTGCTAACACGCAGCTCACTTTACTTATTGAAAGCGCATAGCATGGAGGTTCACGTAAGATTTTTGGGATATTAATGGACGGATTGTTGGAATCAATTGTAATATTGAACGGATGCATGGTTCTTTCATGTCACTTTAAAATATCTTCTACTTTCACAATGCTAATTGACCTAGTGCGTTAGGCGTATGGACCTAGTACGTTGATCGTTCATCGCACATCAATATTTACTTTTGTCGTTTGGGCATTTTGAAAATGCAAAAGATTTCTTATCACTTAAGTTTTTCGTAAAGGAACAGCAGCGCAGTTCCATGGGGCATTCTCGATTTTTGCCGATGATCGGAGTATGTCTTAGGGATTGGGCGATCTACAGTTTTCGACTCATAAATCTTTTTAAACGACATCCGACACATCCATCTGTAGCGGTTATAAATATTGTAGAGAGCTTCAGAAATAGGACGGCAGAAAGACGAATGGTGATGAGGAGATGAGGATCGGCATAAAGATGTATCATATAAATGCACCAGAGACGGCAGTCTTGGATAAAGCCTTGTATTACAGTCATGCTTATGAGGTTGCCAACGTCTTTGGAGAAAAATTACTTTTGAAAAAGTTTCTTTGTGTACTTGTTAAAGCTTTCTCAATTGCGCTCGTCAAATTAAAGCTTTCTCAATTGCGCTCGTCAAAACTATCTTTCATGGATTATATCCTATTTTCTATCATTTTCCAGCAAAGGAGAATTATTCTTATAAAAGAATCTCACCATTTGTGTCTCTAATTCAAACTCATGTTATATAACCAACAAATGTTCTTCACATTGGCTTCATTTTTTAATTGAGAGCCACAACGAATATATGGCCACTTACACATTATATATTGCATATTTTATAATATTTCAACGTAAAGTATGCATTAGTGAATGCTTTTCTCACTTTCATTGATTTCCTTCTTGAATTTCGCCGATTCCAAAAAATAAAAAAAAAAAACTTTCTCACATCCGCAATTATCCGGTCAGGTGTTGGTCGATTTTTAGAGTGACTTTTATATATCATTTCCTCATTTAATTAGTGCACAATCCTGAAAGCTTTTAATCTTTAAGCGTTTCACTAGAAAAATTGCTACTGTTAAACATTTCATGAGTTCAATATAAAATTCAATTTCTTGTTTTTTTTTTTGAATTGCTGAAAAAATCGTCGAATAGAACGTTCGTCCTTGTGTCACCTAATTTCCTCTGGCTCTAATGATTTCTAAATTGAAATTAATAGAGAGATATAGGGATACAAACATTTGTATGGAGACATAACATTGTCATATCATCCCTTGTAAATGCGATTTACGAAGGGGTAAAGATGTATTTCAATTTCTTTCCCTTCATATATCATCTTGAATAAATGTGTAGTTATTCTATGATATCTACTAAAATTTTTGAGCGTTTTACAGGTTTAAGTATTTATTTAGACGGTCAGTTTAATTTAACTACGATTTGCCTCCGCTGCGAATGTTATTTTATATTTTGGCAAGAGGTGAAACTGGATAGTGCAAAAAGTGAGAGATCATAAGAGAGATCATCATGCGAATCTATCGTATTTCCATTGCAATTTTCTCTTGTAAAGTTTTACTTAGAAAATTTATAGTGAAATTGCGAATTTTGATAAAACTTTTAAGTGATTTGAGCGTTGCAGTAAGCTCAATTAAGAATATTAAACATCCAAAAACTATGCCAGAAATAGTCACTGAATTTTAGAAACAAGTTTAATCGCCTCATACAATTACTTTATAAAGGAAAGAATTTTTTTAAAAGCTCGTAGAAGATTATTACAGGCATTTCCTACTCTTGCTCATCTTTAGAGCTTCAATTAGGAATATCACTTAGTAAATAGAGAAGATTTGCATAAAATTTAGTGTGCAATATTCAGTGCCATAATAAAGAAAAACAGAACAAAGGTGCTATTCCTTAGGGATTTACCTGGCGTTCAGCGAGCAAGTTATTGCTCTAGTGTTGTGCTAAGAGTATCGCCGTCTATTCCAACAAATGAAAAACGACGCAATTCCTATTTTTTTTTCTTTTTTTTTTTTTTTTTTTGACGCAAGCATTGCTTATATATCAAACATGTGTCGTTGAGTAAACGTGAAACTGATCGCTTTACATCAGCAACTATTCACCTATAGCAACTTGATCAACTAGTCAACTTGTTTGTGGAGTTAGTCAAAATAAATCAATTTGAATGAACGACAATCATTTCTATGATAAAACGATGCCCCATAATATGCAGTAATGATAGTATCGAGCGTTTTCCTTTAGAATATCGAGCAAAGAAATATTTAAATCTCTATACAAATTTTCTATCGCAGTTCTTAGAAATTCCATCATTGATCGATATTTATTGCTCTGTGTTTCTACAATTTTGCATTTTACATTTTACTAAACGCACTATTACAAATTTCTTTATACATATATTTCCATCGATGTATGTAGTTATAGTTCGGAAATTGCTGAAAACGAATCCGCATTTCGGAATAAAAATCCATGAAGTGAGGAAAGTTTGGGTTGATATAATATTGTCATAGAACGATCTTATGATCGAACGTTCACGATGATCTCTTAATTGCTGATAGTTATAAACGCTCAAATATATGAAAAAGCTCCCACATTTGCTTCGAATTGTGATATCACAGTGATTGCGTCAAAGGAAGTCAATTCTTTTGCAAAGGATTTCGACAAGCAAGTGGATTATTGAAAATATCATTCTTTATTAGCAACTCATGCAATATGCTGATCTAATAAACGAGGCTAGCAATTTCAACGTCTTCTATTGATATTTCACTGTGTAGTATGAACATCTCGAAATTTTCTCTTGCAAATTGATTTTCGATCGTCTTTCATAAGTCTGACATTTCTTCAATAAGGTAATCGAAACGGAAATTGCAATTTTTGCAACGCTTTTTTATAAGCGAATCATTAATCTTTGATAATGCTATGTTCTTCCGAGAGATTGAGTGTAAATTCCATTGCTGATTTAGCTGCTTTAGCCGATTTTGGTTTTAAGAATAACGAGAGGATTAAACTATTCGGCATTTTGCTAGGAAAACTCATCTCGGAAATCCTGAAACTAATGAGGAGCTGAAACTTATGGAATTCAAAAAACACCAAAGGGTTTCAGAGTGCAACTAACTATAATTGAATAATTGAGTGAACGAGAGTTGAATTTTGCTTGACAATCCCCTCAAATAAGTGTGGAAAAGAAAATTGGCAATGCTGAGAATTCGTATAGTTACATTGCTTGAATGAATTTATTAGCGACAACGAAGTGATGTTCGTTTCGAATCAGTGCGCTTTGTTTACGAACATCTGAAATTGAATTTTCTCATTTTATATGTGCTACATGGCTATATTTAACATTAACAGGAAATAAAATAGAGCACTATCTTCGCTACTAAAATATTTAGCGAAAGGATTGGAGTGAATGCTTAGTCGAAATTAGTAAGAATTTACTGCACAGCTTTTGGGTAACTTCTGCAATAATTTTATGAAAAATTGTAAATTGATTTGAGATATTGAGCTTGTCGAAAAATATTTCATTATATTGAGAGCTTTTTAGCTTGAATTTTTTGCATTTTTTAACGCTATTTTGTGTTATAATGCTCCCTCAGAAATGTGTGTTATAATAGACGTGTCGTTTGTTAAGGAATAAGCACGATTTATTAATTCTGGGCAGAAAAAAGATTAAGATTGCATAAGACCAACGCATACGTAAGACTGACGCATTTTGCTCTTCTTTTACAAGTTTATGCACAGGCGCATACCGATGATGTGAGATTTGTGTATTTTCCCACTTTCGGCACATTATGATAGACAAATCAATAAAGAAATCAATACGTAAGTAAATAAGGGAATAAGTAAATAAATAATTAAATGAAATTTTCTCGGTGATAAACATCGTATGCAAATATAATTTCATTAGGTGATCGTCTTTTTCAAAAGTTATGAAAACGTAAAGTGGTCTATGAAATTGGCATTTGCAAGTTTTTTGCGAAAACGATTGAGAGGGGATGAATGGTAAACTTTCAGTTTAATCGCTTGTTGAGCTTTCTTGATCACTTGCAAATACACATATTTAACAATGTTCCGTTATTTCTATAATATTTATGCAATAAATTGGTATAAGATAATAAAGCATGAGAAAAATATCACACTATATTCCTAGCAGAGTTCATTACTCGCTAAGAGATCTATTCTTTTGCGATAATCTTTGAAATTTCATGCTCCTAGAGAAAGACTCAAAAATATATGATGTTAATTAGTGGCACGCTTCATATATAATACGTGGTGGTCATGAACTTATAGCTAGGGGTCATAGAAGGCTACAAGAGGGATCGGTTTAAATTAAACATTTTCGCATAGCTTTAATATTGCACTATTCACTAAATTGTTTGTCTAGTTTCAAATTGAGCTTCACTTGTAGGATGTTGAGTTTTTTTTTCTCATCATTTTATTTATTGACAGATTGTCACGTCCGTATACGCCATATTTCCAGAGGCGTATCCTGTATCAGCTCGTTAACGCGCGCCTCTAACTATTCATACACGGGATTCAAAGTGACATTAAGGAGGCTTTCAAAGTTGTGCCAAATTTCTTTTAAAGTTGTGCCAAGTTGCTTTTAAAGTTGTGCCAAGTTGCTTTAAAAGTTTTGCCAAGTTTGAAGCGTTTCTCAGTTTTGCTACTCAGTCGTCGGTGCATTTATTACAATTCTCTATTGCAATATAGTTATGCATTTGTCTTGCTTATAGGGATACGAATATTTTGATGCATCAAATATGCGAATTTCGACTTTAAAAATTATATAATTTGATATTTCGCGCTTTCATTTTTTAAATGAATTCAAGGATGCATTTCTCATACAGTAATTAACTTTTGAGGAAATCCTTTTTCTTTCGACATTCTATTCCCAGAGAGATTTTCCGGTAATCGTGTTATTCACTAACAAAAAGTTTTCTATTTCTTTTTTTTCACTTCATCTTTTCAATCAAGCTTCAATCGCTTTCGATTACCATTATTCAATTTCAATCGTCTATGACTGCATTATTCATGAAAAATTAAAGAAATTTTACTTTATTTATAAAAAAACAATAAAATTTACTTTTTATGACGGCGGGTTTTTAATTCTTTTAAACGTTTATTTTTATT
Source organism: Baylisascaris procyonis (assembly GCA_037389465.1). Taxonomy (NCBI): domain Eukaryota; kingdom Metazoa; phylum Nematoda; class Chromadorea; order Rhabditida; family Ascarididae; genus Baylisascaris; species Baylisascaris procyonis. The sequence continues at coordinate 1,546,398 of JAZARR010000153.1, forward strand.
TTATCGATTTATGTTGACTTTTACGTTTTTTTTTGATAGTGAAGTTTTCTAAAGAAAGTGAAGTTCAATAATGCCTTATAGGTAAAAGATAGTGTTACCCGTGCACCCGTCGCAGCTGTGTGGGTGCGTTACTCTAGAATGAGAACCATTGAGTTTTCATTCAATCACCTATGGACTGATCTGAAAGCTTTATTTCTATAAGTCATCGATAAAAGTGCCCTTTTTCGAAACGATTATTTAAATATCAGCAAGCATTTGATCTGCACGATTTCGTTTTTCGATTTTCATATTTGTTCAGACAAGTTTCCAAAAACTTCTTTACAGACTAGAGAATTAGACTTGAAGAAGTTGTTTCCACAAGTGACCTTTAAATTTCTGTCTTTGTTCGCTTGATTCAGCAGCAGTTCACAGTCTAAATCGCACTCGAAGAACATTCCTATGAGAGCTTCTATTCGGACGCCTAGTCAAGAAGAATGTACGTATTCAACCAAACAGGGCTCTTCAATAGGAGTAATTCAAGAGAAAAACTCTTGATTTCAGTTGGGAATTTTTCTTTTTTTCTTACTTTCAAAATTTTTTTGATCGTTTGCGGTTTTTATTTGGTGCAATTTTTCAAATCGCATAACGATGCTCTTGGTGTGCCTCATTACCTTTTTTCTTCTCATTTCATTTCATTTACCATTGTTCTATGTGAGACCAGATATCTTTCATTTAAGGCGGATTAGTTCTTAACATAGCAGTGAAAATATTCATGCATCTTCTTATTCCGTTCGTTAATCTATCCTATAATTTAAGCTTCTTACTTTCGAGTTCATATTCTTCATTTTTGACTATCAGTTTATTGAAGAAACAATTTTCAATCCGATAAAATATTGTTCCTCCAGCCAAATAATTTTTCATCCGTTTTTTATCTCTTACTCGTTCATTGAAAGTAGATATTTTTAAAAGTTGTTACTGTGTCTTAGAAAATCTTTAATCTATCGAGGGTTTTTTTCCTTTCATGAAGTGTTCTATTTCTTCTTTCATTGGGTATCGACTTATTGAAGCGATGGTTGCTGTGGAGTATTTACTTATTGAAACGACTCATTGAAGCACTCACTGAATGATTTAAATCCGTTGTCGTAGGAAACATCAGCTAAAGAAATTTTCCAAGCGTATTTCTTCATCATACAGTCATCACGGGCATCCGGTGGGCCCGCGGGAGAGAGGCGATGGGGAAGAGAAGGGAACTCCAAGAAGCCTTTGCTTTTACCTGCATGTTTCTCCTTATGTACCTCTCCATTTGCGTGCCTAAATATCCACAGATATTTGAGTCATAATTTTTTCTGAGGGCTTTTATCTCTCCTTATCATTACTTTCGATTTTCGTCTTCTCTTTATTGAGATTCATGAGCGTCCCATAAACATTCGAATGAACGAACAGTTTGTTAGGTAGGTAGAATTTTCCCTAAATCTTCACTAAGCCCATTATCATTTCTGCTGACCGAGTTGATCTTCTATTCTTCACATATTCACATGTCATATTCTTTCTCATTTCCTCTCCACTATTGCAGAATATTCCTGTATAATAAAAGAAATTCCTGCATGGAACTCTTGAATATTTTACATCATGCAAATATTTTACTTGTGAGATGGTATCTGAGGGCGTAGATATTGTGACCAGCAGATGTGTAACTAAATTTTGCACTATGTGAAGCCAATATGATTTTTTGAATATTTTCGACTTAAATAGCGTTTCAACTTATGTCTTACGGATATGATTGATAGCAAAAAAAATTAATTTTTTCTACCATCTTGAACGTTTACATCTGCAGCAAACATCTTGATTTTCTTTGTCCATTGTACGATCGTACCGACGTAATAGTTGAGATAGGATATAGGAAGGTGATTAATTGAGAGTGGGACCCAACATCGAACACTCAAGAAAAGCGTCAAATCATGGCCTTCTACTGCTGCTGAAATCGCTCTGAGAGTTCAGAAGAAAAATTTGGCTCACTGCCGAATGCAATTCATAAGGCAGTCAAAAAAGTTTGCTCGAGAATTAGAAAAGTCGAGTCCAATACCCACGAATGAAAGGCTAGATAGGCGCATGTTTATTGCATATAAAGGATCATACATTATACGTTCTATTATTTCTTCTTATATATTTCGTAGATGAAATGCATTTTAACATTGAGTGCAATGAATGCAGATTTTCGTTCGTGAAATTTGCCTGAGAGAGTTTAAATTTGCATTGAAAGAGTTGAATTTTTTGCTAAAGAAGTTTTCAATAGTTTTATACGGCAAAATGTTACTGTTAAGTTCCTTTGTGATGTTATATATATACATATATATATATATATATATATATATATATATATATATATATATATACATTCTCGAATGTCGAGAAATATATCTCAATTTTCAACATTATATGATTGTCGTTTGACAAAAGCAATATTGAAAAATGAAAGAAAATGCGATGCAACAGCATGTAAAATAGTCATCACAAACGACAACAAAATGCAACGATCACTCATCGTAAAAGAGATGAGTGAAAACGAAATCGTCTATGCATAAGTGCTAAAAAAAATCCGACTTTCAGACAGTGGTTAGGACTGAAAAATGAGACGTGCATCAGCACTAAATTTCTTCTTTAGCTTGCCACAATCTCTATCAGTTTTTTTCCCCGAGATTCGCGTTTATATCGGCTGCTGCTTTAGTGAGCTGACGTCTCGTAATATCGTTCCTTTACTACTTGAATCGTAAACTCTTTTGCCGTTTTTTTCGTTTCCTCCACAGTCATCTAGAAGAAAAATCAGCTTATATTAGTGATTATCTTGTTGACATTATCGACTCGATGAATCTTTCAAGCACTTTTAAGAATCGAACATATACTCCAATTTTTTCTCCACTTTTATCTTTTTCATGTGTCTTTCAAGACATTTCCTAGGCAGTTGAAGTTATCTAAAATTGCAAAAAAAGGTCAACTCATGTGGATGGGTAATTTTTGAAAGAAGATGCAGTAAATATTTATAAGGATCAAGTTGAAATATTTTATTCTCAAGATTCGATTGCCAACTTCATAGTCGTTTCATTTCGTGATAGTCGTGTCGATGTAGTCGATGTAATTCTAACTGCAATGGGCATGTTTGATACTCATAAATGCATTCGGCGTGGCTGTTCAAGTTCACATGACTCAATCAAGACAGATATTAATTGATTTGTCTAATAGAACTCTACGCTTAGTACAAGTTTTCTTTTATCCCCATTAAGCTCGAATATTTTCTAATGCTGGTATTTAATGCAAAAAGTTACAAATCAGATTGCCTGATGGATGATCTTCGACATTTTGATATCTACAATGAAATATATTCGTCTAGGATATAGATATGATGTACGCACTGCGGCATACGCTGCAACTTGAACTTCGTTTAACCAGCCATTTCCTTTGGGAAAAATCTTGCGATAAAAAACTTCCACCGGCGGGTATTCGGCTTGGTTTAGATACAATATGAACAAAACTTAAGCCAAATAATGATACTCTGTCGGGTTGGAAGTGTATACCGTATCTGCTCTAATAGAGAGCTGAATATTTGGTCTTTCCACGAAAATTCTACCGACAACATATGAATATAAGAAAGGTTTTGAACGAAGAAGAATATATCTGTTTGTCTTAAAATTAGAGGTGACAAAAGGCGAGATGGCAGTGGATGATGAGTGAGACCTTAAGTACTAATCATACTACTATGATACCACCACTATTGACCTTTTTGCTTCACTTTTATTACTGCAATTGCACTTTCATTTCTACCAATATAATTAAATCGCGACTCATTTTCTATGGACGACTTGAGTCAGCAGGCTTCGTGAATTTCCAGTAAATTATTAGTTTTATTCCTTTTCCTATTGCTTAACCAAATATATGTTTATAAGCACTCAGATAAAGCTTGAAGGATGTAGGCGTTTTCTAATCTCTTTAAGAATGTACATTCACAAACCAAGTTGTTGCAGCATCATATCTATACGCATCTTTGTTCGCACATACCTAACTCTGTAATAGTTCGAATGTGAGAATCCCGGCTAAAACTATGGCTGCGATATTCAAGAGACATAACGTGAATCATATCGTCGTCTCCTTTACCGTACTCCTCGTCGACTTATCAAATGATATAAGAAAGGAAGCTGATATGCTAAGTGCGCATCTCGTTTAGGAAGGACTAGCAGTCAAATGCTGGTATTAGAATTGCAGAGGGTATACGGTTTTGAGGAATTCTAGACGCCAGAAATAATTCAAGAGAAATTTTGCACACTAAGGAATTAGGGCAACTGAATGATTGAAATTGAGGAAATTGCTGTAAATTTCCTCTTTATGTAAACAAATTGCAATACTCGCAGGCAATGTTGCAAATGCATGAGAATATTGCAATGAATGAATATTTCCTTTGTTTCCGAGATGATTGAATCTTATCAGGAAGTGATAATGAATTGACAACGATTATGTTTATATGGTGAGCATCATTTCGCTCCTATAAAACACATTGGAATAGGGCATAGCTCGCCTTCTCTTTTGATTATTTAAAGCTTTTGCGAATTTACATTACCAAATTGCATTTTGACGACGTCGTGCCTCCTCGTCTATGCGTCCATGTGTGTGTGCGGGTAGGTATTTGATCTGTGGCGTGTACCATATACATCGTGTAGCATGTATGGCACGGCTATGTGTATGCCTGTGCGCGTCTGTGCGTCTGCGTGATTGTGTACGTGCGCACATACGTTCCGTATGTTTGTATGTATGTGCATGCGTTTGCGTACTTGTGTGCATTTGCACGTACGTGTGGTGTGTGGCATGTGTTGCGTGGTGTGTGGCTTGTATATGCAAGCGTCTGTGCGTGCAGTTGTATATGCGTTCGAACGTACGTGTGCCTTTGTGCGTGTGTGTACCTATCTGTCTTTGCGGTATTACAATTTTAGAACCGCTAAAGCTGGAGCTACAAAAATTGATACATATATTACCCAGCACAAGTTAATATCTTATGCCCTATTCCATGTTTATCGATCGATTCCGGAAGATGCGGTTGCCTTTCGTCGGTGGAAAATGTATGCATTTTTCACCGATCGGATTTTTTACTGCACTGACGTCCGCTTCAAAAAAGCATTCTCTGGTGTAGATTTTTTTCGCACCGTTCTATCAAAGAAATTTGAACTCATTGTTCTGCATATTTTACTTTTTCCTTGCAACTTGAAAAATTCCTTGTTCACTCTAGCCGAAAGCAAAAAAATGCGTATTGTGGGAGCTACTTCTGATGTGCTTCTGCGTTCAATATTACTTTCCTTTTTAATCCTTTTGACATCCTTTTATAGACGCATAGCTTTCCGCTGTTCCATTGCTGCTGTTACATTTCCCTTTTGAAAGATTTTAACGCATAATTTACGTTCGTTCCTATATCCACATAGCCACGACAATTTTAAAAATTTGATGGGGGTGGAGTGGGAGCGGAAAAAACCTCAGAGGTTTTACAATTAATGGGAAAAATTTTTAATGCATAGAAATTTCTTTCAAGTTTTTTAACTTTTCATACATTTCTCTTAGTTTACAATGCACCACTGAGCACAGCCTATTCGCATGTGCATTATTTGTAGAATGGATGTGCCATTTCCGATTCGAAGCGCACGAGAGATGTAGTAATAAAATTTCGAGGCGCATTATGTACATTTAGAATTACCCGCAGGTTTTCTTTCCTGTTCGTTTATCTGCCAAAGAATTATATTTATTTGAAAATTTCTCAATTCACAATTAAATTATTACATTTAATTTGTGGAATGTCTTTCACGTTGAAGAGATATACCTTAAAAGGTGTTATATGCGGTCAGTTAGCTGCGTGAAAAAAAAAACGAATTGAGAAATATTGACATATGTAACCGTGTTAACTTCCCAATTTCATGGTTGATTGGTAAAATGTTGGCGTTATATATGCTCCAATTGCAGCTGTCATCTAATGCACTCTCATTCACACGCAGTTTCCGTTCACGTTCGATCAGCTTTCTTCATTTTCACTTCCTTTTTTTTTCTCTTATATGCTGTAGATGTCTATCTTTCTCATACCCATTCATAGTTTTACGCATGCTTGAATGATGATCGTGTAGATGAATTACTATAGGTAAACAATTAAATCGATCGCATTGCTTTTATGCATTTACCTTAAAACTGCAATAATTGTAAACGCTTGAAATATCTTTCCAATACAATATCATCCATTTCTTTGGTACGTTTTTTGGCATCGATTTGCAAAAAAAAAACATATCTAATTGTTAATCGTTATAAAATTTTCTTTTCCCTAATTTTCTCAGAACATCAAAGCCTTTGATATATTCACTTAAGCACAAGTTTAAATCGGTAAAATTCATTCACTTTAATTGACAAATTTAATTTTACAATTCAATAATTGTTGGGATGTAATTTTTTATTGGTTTTAACTGCCTAAACTTGTGAAGTCTTGCTCGCCACATGCGTTTATCGTAAGCATTATCACGAGTCACAAATATTCCCACATTTGGAAACCAATCGTCATTCCTCTAATGCTAAACGATTTAACTTTGAAATTTTTAATCTCATGCGCTCATCGATTTTCTTTTTCGTCTAAGTATGATAGCATATAAATACCCATAAAAAGAGATATTTTGTACTAGATGCTCTTTTGAGCTGATATGGACCATTTGAAGATGAAGAGAAATTTTACATCAAGTATTCGGTTTGTATCGCTAACATCATCGCGGTGATTGAAAGTAAAAGTTGTTGTGCAAACCAATGCCCACAACATAATTGAATTTGGCGAGGACAAAAAACTAGGCATCAACTTGAGCATAGGGAGAATTCGAAGGGTCATTTGAAGGCCTAGTTGAGAGAAATAAGAACTTCCTCGTAAACTAAGGTTTACAAAACTTGCGATATTCTATGATCGATCAAAGAAGCTAGAACTGAAGGGCCCTGAAGAGGGCAGTGGGACCCAAATAGGGCACTTTTATAGAGAGCGGATATCAGACGTGTTTTTTGAGTGAAGTGGGAAAAGGACCAAGGAAACTGACATGGTTTACAGTGTTTTGAAATTCAGCCGACTAGGAAACCTTATATGTTCGAGAATCAAACCGCTCATAGTATGTTATCTAAAAATCAGGTTCCTTTTCGTGAATCCTCGATCGAAAAAGATCGTTTTAATGCATGTCTAAGTGGTCCAAGAGACGATCAATTGGAATAAGAACTTGAAACAGTTTTTCCTCCTCTCCTCTCACTCTACCCTCCCCCTCCCGCCCTCCCTAGTGCGCCAATCAAATTAATTAAATTAAATCGGATGAATTGGTGGGTCGGAGTTCGAGCTTGCCGCCGGATATATTTAAAAGCACATTGATGCGAGTAGAAATTACATTACACTGCCGCGTTTTATCAAAAAATATAAAAATCACGCAGCGTTGAATTATAAATAATGGATCGCAATCAAAGTCGAAAAATCCTGTATTATATAGCTCTGAGACAGCCGAAGCTTTTAGAAATTCCAAGTATTTGATCTGTGATCTATATTAAATTTATAGTATTTGATCTATAACAAAGGGGGATAGAATTTTTTTAAAGCAGTTAGGACAATCGAAAATTTTTTCGAGATGAAAAGAGAGAATTGAGCCGAAAAATTTCCAATTTATAGAAAGGCGACAGTGGAAAGCGTTCCTTCTTATTCTCGTTTTTTTGCTCTTCCTTTTTTTCAGTACAAATGAAACGAAGTGAAAATATGCTCGTTGCTAACCACATCGTGTTTTTAGGTGTTCTCGACTTTCGTCGATCACGTAGCTGCGGATGAAAAAAAAAAATTTTTTTTTAAGCGGATGACGTTTAGTTAGTGAGCATCAAGTTGTCTAATTGAACGAATTGTTTGCTAACAATTGAAAAGTTATATGCATTATGCAATTGATTTACCATATTTTGCAGTCTGCGGTATTTCTCCGTTTATTAGGGCTCATCTTCATTTCCCAAATTCTCGATTGCAGGTATTTTGCAATATTTTACCTGGAATTTATAGTTTTCCTTTCTCATTTCCTATGGCATAAACATAACTTCTGAAGTTTAGAGGTTATGGAATCTTCGGGTTCACGAATGACAAATGCGGTATTATTTATCTTCGTGAGAACATTTAAAATATCTAACCGTTCAATATAATCATTTAAAAAAAGGTAATGCTTATCGTCGATTTTCATGATCTTCTTTCTACTACTAATCGCTATTGACGTAGTATATCGTCATTGACGTTTCCGCCAGGTGTGATACACCTATTTTAGAATTATTAATGATGTTGTGGTTGATTTTTTTGACGCAGTCGTATAGTCATGTTTAAAAATTTATAGAATGTCATGTTTATGCTCGCCGCTCACTTCGAAACTTGACGACACTACAGTTATAACATGCTTCAATTTTTCAAATTGAGGTAGTAATTCATCTCTGTATGGAAAAATCGCAATGCTGTGGTTTAAACTCTTCTTGGCACGGCGGAATAAAATGCTCGAATATTTTTTGCTCAATATTGAGGCATTCTAATCACCTCTGAAACACTAAACCGCGGGAATAAATGAAATTATTTCGTTCAAAATTATATTCAACTTCATCGTAGAATTTATTTCATGAGCATCAGTGGAATGAAGTAAATGAAACTTCATTGTGTGCCTCAGTCATTTTTTACGTTCTACTCTCATAGTCAACTGCATGAAGAAATAAATATGTGTTTTTTCTTTTCGTTAGGCACTAAAGCAGGCAAACATTTCGCTCATTTATAGAGAGTTGAACGATGCCTCGGATCCATTTCCGGGCCCGCCTTCGCTACGCAGTATTTAGTCATATGAAAGTCTCTATACCGTTGAAGGTATCTGGCATCATGAAACTACGAGATGTTGATAACAAAAGGGAGGTCTTATGAAGTCTTGAAAGGTGATGTCTTAAATCGTGTGAAACCCCTTGAGAATTTAAGTCATTTTCTATCGTAGTTGGCGAAAACATGAGCTAGCGTATGTCTTTTTCTTGCTCTTTCAGCAATCTGTGCACTCTGCAGTGTCTTACGTCATTGTTTACAGATGCGTGGCACTCAGATTCATTGATATTCATTAACACTTCTAAATTCTGCGTTAACTCGTTAGAAACCGAATTATTGCAGTCGTTATCGAGTCATATTGCCACCTATTGCGGTTCTTTCAAACTTTTATTATGCAAGATTATTTTCCTGCATATATCATTCTATTTCTAGCATTGGAGAGATCATAAGAACTCATTTGGTCATAATGAATCGATCAGGAACTTATTCTATGACGATGAAGACACAAAAAGAAACTTTTTCATGAAATATTTGAGCGATCTAACAGAAAATTTGCGAGGGTATCTACCGACATATTACACTTTTTGCTGCTAATTTGTAAAGTTCGTTGCTGAAGTGAACGGAGAATAAAAATGCACACTTGACAATTCATCCGGCATACTTGTGCATTTGTTACATTTAGCTAGTAAAAAAATTCTATAATTGTCCATCCTTTCATTTGTTAGATTACAATGCTCTCTCATATTCATCAGTATTCGTTTTATTATTGCTTTTATGAAATTGTTTTTTTTGACTCCATTCTATAATAGGGTAACGAGCAATTACCTTTAGCACAGTGCTGCTAACTATTACGCCCATCATATAGAATTTAGTTATATCTATATTGTTTATGCACACTCAGCTCTGTAATATTTATGTTGTCTGTATAGTAAATATGCAATTTTATACCACCTAGAGAAGAGTTAAAAATTCCGGCGACAATGTTTCATAGACTTCATAAATTTTTTATAATTAAAGCGAAGGAATCTTCAGAAAACTTCGATAGAATTTTTTATAATTTTTTTATAAGTTTTTAAAATTTTTTATACCGTCTAATTTTAATGTTTTTTTATTGAATTTAAAATTCTTTAGCTATCCCAATGTTGACGTTTTCAGTGCAAATTTTGCTAAAAAGGTTTCAGAAATTTTTCTTTAACTATAGCGTTTCCACTCAATATCTAAATATAAATGAAAGGTTTTCGCCGAGAAAAAAATCGCATCAATGGTCATCTCAAATGCTCATCTATTAATTTTATTCTTTCTCTCATTCTGAAAACATTTTCAAGACTTTTTTTTCTAAGAGGACTCATTTATTTGTATATTCGAATAAATTTTTTTTCGAATTTTAATTAGGTGCATTAGTGAGTTTCAGTTTTCCTATTCATATATCAACACCATTGAGGAATTTTTCACAACCATTATATCTCTTATAGATCTAGTAACATTTAATTGTGAGTGAAGCGTGATGTTACGGAAAGCTCATAATTAGGCCACTTGTATGACATCAAAGCACACAATTCATTGACATTCATTTCCAGTACGCATTCATTAGATACTCATTCTCTGTATTTGCCGTTTTTTTAAAAATTCAATCTCACGATCGCTTTTCTTTCATAGTTCAAACCCACTCATCGTGAATATTTCAGTGATGTGCTTACCTAAAATTTATAGCGTTTCGCTTGATAGCACAATTCAAAACTTTTATATATCATTCAGCGTTAGCATCACTTAAATATTATCGAATATATTTGTCAGGAAGTAGACATGAATGCGCGTCATATGCTTATAGTGTGTTTGCAACATATCGTTAACTTACACCATAGCTTTAATGTGTAATAAGCTTATATCCATTTTGACGATTTTTTTATTGCGTGAGCGCCTTTGTGGAAAAAGCTAGTCGCTAATGCGTGAGTACCTGAGAATATTTAAATGAAAAATTGCCTTTTAATAACAGTTTTAAACATCTTCCATTCTAAATGATGAAACTCTCTTTTCTTGCAAAAATTCTTCCAAACAAAAATAGATTTGATTAGATAGACTCTCTAAGTTTCTGAAAAATTGCAGTTTTTTCGAATGTCACGCTATGTATAATTGCGCTAAATTACTTCCATACCTGTAAGAGGTGCTGAGCATTGATTGATTTGCATTATTCTACTGAAATCGGTTCAGGTGTTGAATATGCAAAGCTAGATGTCTTTGATGAAGTTAGGGGCTATAATAAATTTCATTTCTTTATTCAGATGTTTTAAAAGAATCGTCGAAATTTTATGAATTCACAACCTCGAGTGATAATGAAATATATTTATGAATTGATTCTTGAAAAAAAATTCCCCGAAATCTATCACTTTTGTTAACGATACTAGGTTCGAAGCTATAAAATTTTGTCTGTCGATTTGCTGTGTTTAATAAAGCTTTGGGAGAATTTGCTTCTAGCGAAGTGTCATCAAAGGTAAATTGTACTTAATATGTGATAGTGGAGAATGAAGCACAGAAACGAAAAGTTTTGAGGGGCTAAATAAGCGATATTCTGACCTATAGAATGTGGTTTACTTTACCATAGAAACATGATACAGTATTAGTATCACTACAGTACATTGTATCGAGTTGTTGTGCGATGGATTGGATGGACGAGACTGGTAATTATTAGGCATAGGTGTGTTAATTAATTCAGAAAGTAGTGCCAGACGTCTTCTAGGTAATTTGCTGGATTTATAGCCAATCTCTTTATCGTCAACTTTTTAACGTCTCTGAAGTTATTCAAATATTCTTTGATTCTTTAAAATACATTTCATAGTTTTGGGGGCAAATCACCACCATATCATCATTCCTTTCGTGGTAGAATGCATATTTCATTTCAGTTTTTTTCTCTCATTTCAGGTGTTATGTTTATGCTTTGTGGTTAATCTAAATCGTTTCACTACTAAGCGTATTGCTGCTCTTAATCGACAACATTATTTTAGCATAAGTGAGAAAAATGATTTCACCTTGTCGATCATAAATCTCGCCGAATTTGAACTTCTAAGCTGTGATACACTTGCAAACGATAACAAAGTATCTCAGCCTTTCGATTAGAAGCAAATAGTATAGTTTTCTTTTCAAGAAAGTAAGATAGTGTTATATTGAAAGACTCATGGAACTTGTTTCGTTTGCATAAGGATTCATATGTGTTCTCATGCTTATTCTTGTAGAATTTAATGTTGCCCTCGCCTTATTAAGTTTTATAATGACATGGACGAATTTTCTCAAATAATAGTAAGGGAATTTCCTGTGTTACATAATAGAATCGGGATAAATACTATACAGTAAAGTGGCATTTGTATAAAAGGGGCGTTAGATAAGCGAGGCGTCTTATATACGGAGCGATGTAGTTCTTTGATTTCAAATAAGAGTAACGTAGTTGCTTTTTGATTGCTATGCCAAACTTTTTAAAATTTTATGAGCTATTCGTTCGAGTAACATTTCCTTATTATTATTAATAGCGATTCCCTTGTGTCTATGTTACCTTAAAATCATTTTTTGAATGATATACCATGTTTCACTCTCAATAGATTGTGCCCCTATTATACGCATTTTAATCCGATTATCGAAATCAACGTTCTTTTGCCGGAAAGCGGTTAGCTATGGGATAGTGCTGTTAATTTTCTTTGCTTTTCGCTTCTATCCGTAGATATCAGTTGCCTTAAAACCATTTTTTGTGTGTCTATTGAAATTGAATGATTGAATGATATACCATTCCCGGATGCCTATTCGTTAACATTGTCGTAGAGTTTCTGTTGTTTAGAGAACTTTTCTTAGAACGATTATTTGAATAGATGGAATGTCGTTTGTTTGAGAAAGGAAAATGGAACAACTAGAAATCTAAATTTTATAAAATGCTGTTGACTATTGTAATATATTATAGTATGTTGTCCATAATTAAAACTCAACCCTTTTCAAATTCAAAATTTGGTGATCACTAAGATCTGTTAAGTACAATGAGAAATTCCTTGAATTCATCTGAGGTGATGGATATGAAGCCACAACAAATGGACTACATTCAATTAACAATAAACTTTGCGATATTCTCAACAAATGCTCTTCGAGGCATTAGTGCTTAGCATTTGTTAATCACTCTTTAAGTATTCGTTTGTTGCCGCAATCTTATCGCTTAACGGTTCGTATGCCATACGTTGCCAATATTGTTTCTAAAGAACCCATAAAATTTGAAATCTTTTTCATGTTAGTAAATCAATAGAAAGATAGCAATGAGATCTCGTTGTGACAGATGATTGCTAACAAGATTTCAATTTGAATATTTGCCTATTTCCGTATTGCTCGCTTAGTTGATCCAATAGCTGAATAGTCGGCCGACTGGAATGAATCCCGAATGAAATATGACTATGAATTTGCACGGTATTTCACTTTTGCCGATTAGTTTCCCATTAGTCGACACATGACATCAAAGCTCTATGTAGTCAATTGGTTGAATGCCACTTGAATAAGCAAATAACTTACCTGCAAATGCACGCAAAAAAGGTAGACACGCACAGCTTCAGTTATTAATGGAAAAGTATCTGAAAAGCCTATAACACGCCTTGCAACACTTTTTTTTGAAACTACGCCAATTTTGATCGAATTTCGCGCATCTAATGAATGATTCGAAAGTAAAAAAATGGTACATCGGAATATTCGATGCCTTATTCATCTCGGCGTCTCAACAGCCTTTCCAACTGTTGAGAAAGTAGAAAAGAAAAATTCGTTGATATTTTCTTGCAATAGTGAAAAATGGAAGACATTGAAAAACAGCGTATAAGTCCAGTCGGCGCACTGGTAGAAACGAAAAACATTGGCGGAGAAAGATTGTATAAAAGCGTTCGATACAGTCTCTGAGGGAGTGAGAGTTGACCAATGATTCCCTCGTCGAGCGAATGGCATAAGGGGTCTGTAGAATGGGGACAGCAAAATAACACTACGCATACGTTCGCTCGCCAATCTTGACATGAAAATGATGCTCTTAAACAACACACATACTGACCAAGAGAATTTTCGACATAGTCATTGCTTCACGTTCATCCACAGTGGTAAATCTTTGTTTTTTGAGCAACGATGCGGTGACATCAGGTAACGCTACAATTCAAGAGTGGAAATGGGCTTGCGCATGGAAGGTCGTTCAGGTTTAAGATATCACATTGGCACAGGCAAGTGGGTCTGGGATACTGACGAAGTCGTCCTCTGATTATATCGCACTCATCGCAGTACGGCGGTTTGCGTTAACAAGACACCACTACACCCGTTTGACAATTCAGCTACTGTATCGGCGAGCTCTCGAACCGACATTCACAGCCTTTAACATTTTATGATCAAAATTCGACAGACGAGTGCATGCGGATGGTAGGCTACCTTCTTTGTTGTGCACTCACTATATCTAGTGAAGTATCCATACAGCAAGGCGAAGAAAGTAAAAAGAACATGGACTGGACCATTAAATGGCACTGAATGTTCGGCGGATACTGTCTGTTGAAAAAAAGAGAGCATTCTTGAGTTGGAGCATGACCGCAGTGCTGATGCATAAGTGGTGGCAATAATTCGGCGATGTATAGCCTAGAGGTCTATCGTCAGTAGTAATAAGTGGGCGACCTGCAAGGTTGTGAGCAATTAAGGCGCGATTATACGAGCCAGGAAGATGGCTACTGAAAAACTCGCACGAGCAACCTGCAACGTATATCGACCACATACAGTAGCCTGTTAGCAGGCAATTTAGACGACAAACACCTATGGAAGAAGCTGTTGAAAGAGTCTGCGGAAGAGCTTTCCAGCAACCTGATACACAGTATCAACTCTCGATTGTCTTTAGCATGATCTCCATTTGATCGGAAAGCCGCTTCAGCCTTCCCAGTAATGGCTGCAGCCGAGAATCGGGGATTCTTAAGCGCAATAAATATGAGGCCGACAAAAGGAGGATTTGATTTTACGCCCATTGTTGATACGCTCAACATTTCGTTTCGAGTGTGAGGTGAGGCCCTAGGTAAACGTTCATCTATGTGGTAGCTAAGCGTAAAATGTGGATTTTCAATTGGCACGATTCTTCTTGCGTGGCTCACTCTGACGGGCTTCACAGCCGAAAGTTATGCAGCATCGCTTGCTGGCACAGCCAGCCCACTTTCCATTTCATTTCTCTGTTTTCTGCCAATTCGCCGACTCACACACAGTTCGTTAATATTTTCGAGGCGATATCCCACTTTTCTATGAGAAAAAACGAAACGGATGCAAACTTTTATGAATCAGTGCAAACCTTTTAATAAACACATGCTAACATTGATGCGAATCAAATGTTCAGGTAATTTTTGTTTGAATACCTGTCCAATATGCAAAGCATTCAACGACAAAGCGCACGAATTGCAGTTATGCGTGCAAAGTAATCTTTATGAAAGTCGGCGTTCGCCAGATGACTTTCATTATATTAAAAAATATCCAATATTCTGTTTGGTTGGCTGAACAACTAAACGAATTGCTAAAATGAAATGCAATCAAATTTGCAAATTTGGATATCTGGACATGTGAATAAGTGAAGCTAATTTTTGAAATTAATTAAGCATATTGATTATGCTTGGCTACGAACATAAAATACATACGCACAACAACTACTAGCACATAAGCAACGGGGTGCATATATCTATTTGCAGATTCACCATAGAATTAGCCAAATCACATATAACGATAGTTGCGAATATACGCACACTACAACTTTTATCAATCTTTTGAGGTCTTTTCTTAATATATTGGATTGGTTTGATTTAGATTTATAGAGAGTCGAATAGAATATTGGGAACCACCAGCTTCAGAAGTACACTAAGCAAATTTAAAGAACAATTTCTTGGAAACTTCCATTTTTTTTTTTGCGAGAATTTTCTAGAGTGGAACATATTCCTTGTTCAAGTACTAGTTGTGTAGGTGTTCTCACTAAAGTGCCTCGAAATCATTGTTAAAAATGATGAAAGTTAGAGGAAGAAAAGGTACGAATAAGATGAACAATATTGTTTGCACAAAATGGTTGATGATGAACGAGAGGTTTGGTAAATGAAAAAGAATATATCGTTTCAAGTGAATCGTCAAACTTTACACCGCAAAAATCTTCAAATACA
Organism: Baylisascaris procyonis; assembly: GCA_037389465.1. Classification (NCBI taxonomy): domain Eukaryota; kingdom Metazoa; phylum Nematoda; class Chromadorea; order Rhabditida; family Ascarididae; genus Baylisascaris; species Baylisascaris procyonis. The sequence continues at coordinate 1,562,388 of JAZARR010000153.1, forward strand.
CAACTCTTTCGAGCATTTCACTCCACTTGACAGATATTCACCTACTTGACGCAATTCCAACTAGATGTACTCTTCACTACGAGAACATAAAGACCCACTTCACACTGCTTACAGTGGATGAGAATTACATGTTGAACATTCGTTCAGGATGTTGTACATCATCACATAAACGTATCCTTTGAATGATATCAATAGTTCAGAATTAACAATGGGAAAAAGTGCGATGTTCAAGAATGTGTTGACATTTCTTTTCATGCTTGTGATGAGATGTGGCAAGAAATAACTCAAACAATTTACCAGTGTAATTCTGAACACAACTTTCTTGTGATTTATATTTGAAATACTTTCGTAGTTACGGGAACATCCTTGTAGAGGTGTGCGCCGAAATTTCTCGCAAGAAGGTCCGATCGAACTATTGGAGAGGTGCTGAAAGAGCCAAATTCGAGCTTAGATAGCCTTAAAAATTGTTAGATCGCCAACATATTAGTTAGAATATCCAAACTTTTCATGGGCACGCTGTTTTCTGATTTGTTCCAGATATCAGAAATTTGTGACGATTGAAAAATCGCTAATGGTCTAAGTCTGCCATACACGTTGACTGAAGTCGGTCAAGAAACTCTTACAGAAAGTTCAAACGTTGTTCAATTTTGTTTAGAATTAAATGAGTATAAATGTTGCAAAGCTGTTTAAAAGCTTATCTTTTTCGAGTAAACAATTGACATGTTCCTTGAGGAAGTTTTTCATGCTAAACATATACAAATTGCTAGAGCGCATCATAGTGGATTAAAATTCAAACGATCTTAAAAGTGCCGAAATAATTATGAGGAATGCCAGTTTATTCAACTTGATTTTATGTTTTTCGTTGAGTGAAGGGAACCTAAATATTCCTAGTTGAGGCGAGCAAAGCAAGCTGGAAAGTTTAGAAAGAGGCAAGCTAAGTTCGCACTTAAACTGTTCGAATTTCAAAGAGCGATACGAATGGCAAGAGTTTGCATTCACAGATTGCATTTGTTATACAGAATCGCCTATGCCGTTGTTATATGATGAAACGATGAAATCTGCAATAATTTGCCACTTAAGTTATTGAAAAATGAACTGAAGCCTGTATATATGATCCTGCATCAGGAGCTCACGTTAGAGACTGTTCCAATAGCCTCAGAATTGCTTGAATTTCCACTTTTCAGCCATGAGTTCATGAGTTCGTTAGAAATAGAATCATATCTTGGAAAAAGAGGTTCATATGTCAGAATGCTTAAGTAATTCATTACTGTGAAAGATGGACATTGCTAATATATGCGCGAAACGTGAAGAGACGCTGTAATCTGATTGCTATTGAAAGGCGGTATTCAAGGTAACGGGGTTTCCATATTGGGTGGGTATTTTTGCGAAAGAGTGTACGGATGAAACAAAGACTTTAACCTTCTAACATAGTACCGCAAAAAGGCTATGATGTTCTTATATTACTTCTCTCGTAGTGCTATATTACAACTCTCCTAGTACATCTCTCTCTCTCCTATATTACACCCTCCTAAAAGTCTCTTCCTTTGCACTGCTATGCCCCATAACTGCTTGATAGTTCAAATCACCCAATCGCATGTGTTATCCAAAAAGGCTTCGTTTAGGAGATATAACTATAAATTCAATTGTGATTTCCTCTTATATCCCTCTTATTAGAGCTTTTATAGCCCTATTATTATATTTTAGAAAACTAGCACTGCTTTCACTACAATTTCTTCATTGTTGCTTCATTTTTTCTTATAAGTTCACTTCCAATTTAGCTGATAGAATCACTTCCGCCACAATTTATGGAATAGAAAATTTTCTACAAGCCTATTTCTATAAAAAAGCACCAACTGCACAAAAGCTTTGTCTCGTCAATACGAGCATCACTTATTCGGATTCATTGCCAGGAAATTCCACCATTTTTTAAATGATCGCCCTTACAAATTTGCCTAAAAGCTCTTCTTTCGCTGTTTGAGCAAACATCACTCTCAAATTGCTGTTCAAATTCTCGTCGATTTGCATGGCGAATAAATTTCTTTTACTGGGAAAAACTTATTTTAAGCCGGCAATGCAATCGTAAGGGAATATAGATAGAGAGAGAATTAAAATGAGTGAGGTAATCAAGAGTAATTTTTCATTGTTATTGTTTGATGTATTGCATGCTTTTTATCGGTAATCGTATTCCCATTTGAAATCAGAGAACAACACTTTGAAATATCTCGAGATAGAGTGAGTTGCCATTTTCGAACTCATCAATATCATCTCAACTACTAAGGTCATTAAGTCGATTGATTTTGTGGCAGAAATTTCTTTTTTTATTTTCTGCTCTACTCATTCATGAGAATAATGGCCCTGTGCTCTTCCATCGTGTTGCGCAAATAAAGGAAACTTTTTCATCTATGGCGCTGCATTCATTTTTTTTTCGCACGTTTTGCAAATTTACACCTGCAAAGCATTCGTAGATGCCATTAGCGGATATGTTCCTTGCGCATATGAATACCTATGTCTGATTTTTTTCCTTGCTATTTCAATTATGGAATCACTGAAACTAAACCAATGAAATTTGATATGCATGGTGAGCGACATAAATTGAATACCATCTCATTCATATTGATCTTTCAAGCTCGAAAAGAGTTTATTGTCACCATTAAAGTTGTGCAAAAATTTCTGTCGTTTCGTTACCTGCTTAGTCTGTATTTTTGCATCAATTGGAGCTAAAAATGCATCTCTTTCATAAATCTGCGAACAATGGGATTATTCTTCAAATGGGATTATTACTGATCAGTTATTGGGACATTTTATTTTTGTTTGGCGATCCACTAAAGTTGTTGAATTTGTAAGCAGCATTGTGGAATCATATATCGTACTAATTCATCTGTTATGCTTGTCAACTAAGGGAAAGGCGTTAGGATCCGATTTCAGCACAAACTTATCGAGATTTCTTGGATATAGTTTCCTATTCATTTCTAAAGTTCAAACTGGCTAGAATTTGGAATAGAAAATGACGTAAAATTTATTTCTGCCCAAAATGTTGTCATCAGTATTTGCATGCTCTACGCTTGTATTAGTTTTGCAAGAAAAGCAATTTTTGACGATCGGATCATATGAAAGACGCCCAAATTCTTTGGCACTTTAAAATATCTTCAAATCTTTCTGAAATTAAATGATCAACATGAAACATCGTTTGTAGATTAGCCCATAACACATTTTCCAGCTTCAGCTTTAAGAGTGCATTTGTGGAGTTGAAGTAGAAATGCTATTGCCGCACTGTCACATTCCATTTTTCGAAATATTTCATCTCTTCAAGGGTTATTTAAATATCACCTCATGTCGGCTATTTGCAATATTACGCTCTCATTCATTTTTCTGTTCTTGATGTTTTGCTGCCTGAAAACATTCGACACTAATAGAAGGAACAATCGCATATCTATCATTCACTCGTTCACTTGTCAGCTAAACATCACTTGGCATAATATGCACCTAATAATTGCAGCAATCTGTGATCTCATTTGTAACTCGCCCGATATCGTGCATAAATGAACATCGCTTTTCAAGTGGGTGGTTTGGCGATTGCTTTATTCGATCATGAGTCGGTTCTACCTCTGCTCTTTGATTTGCATATTCGGCTGTCATTCATATACGTTTGAATATTTTCAACAGCATAATTTCACTCGATTCTTCATGAATTTTCGTATACCATTGGCAATTCTGACAAATGATGCAATTGTTGCAGTGAATTTGGTACTTTTCCAAGTATAATTCTTTATTTCTCGCTTCCCTGAAATTATCTGTTATTTTTCTTCCCCAAAAATGACCGTCAGGAAATATTGCTTAGCAAGTTTTCATCCGTTGGGCAGCTAAACATGTTACCGAAATTATTACAGAAACATATTAGCTATTTCTAATAAATCTCCACGCTGAATCATCCACCTATATTCGTCACACTCAGTAGATATAAGGGTAAATAAATGTTGCTATTCACTCCCCCCTTCCCTTCTGATGTTGTGCTTCGAAGGGGTGATAAGTCATTTTCGAGGGAATTATGTGTGTTGATTTTTTGAAGTACAGATTATTTAAGCGTTCTCATCTATAAGAAATTTAATTCGCAATTCAGCATTTATGGAATTTGCTTCTAATTTTAATGCATTTGCAGTTTTTCTTTATCTTTTGGACGCAATTGAAGCATCTTAGACGCTATAGCACAGGCAAGCAGACAATTTTGCAGGAAAAAAAAATTTCTGCCAATTATGTCAAACTCTAGAGATAGACAGACAGCAGGTTGCAAAATTTTCTTTGCATTTTGCAATCATTGAAAGCTTTTGCATTCTAAAATGAAGGGAATATTTTTAAGGAGATATTTTTATGTGAAATTGAGCGTCTTATGTGCTTTTATTTTTGTTTTCACGCTATCTGTTGCAATGAATCTTGCACTAAATGACACATCCAAAACGTGAATATGCAACGTTTTATCCTCATCGAAGTATCAAGTTTTTAAAGCTTTCTTTTGAATGAATTCTCTATTATCATTGATGATAAGATAATCACCTATCACTGAGTAAAATGATGAAAATTAAGCAAAGGTTTTATAATGAGCATTCACTTTTGCTGCGGAAGGCGTTTTAGAGGGGGTGCCTCGATATACATATCCGCCATTCTCAGATCAACCGATCAATACGAGGCCAACAAATTTGCCTCGATGCCATGAGCGCTCAACTTTTGTAATTTTTTTTTTGGTGGATTTCAGGTTTGCAGAAAAGTTCCAAGCCAGGGAACGGCTTTTTGAAGAAAGCTAAGATTTGAAGGTGAATGAAATGGAAATCTTCAAAATTAAATCAGAATAATAAGGTTATATTACTAAAACTCGTTTGCAGAAGTATTCATATTTTCAATGAAATTAACTGCTAGCGCTGTTCGGATGTAGAATTACCGATTATTATGTTCACCATGAGTTATGGGCTCCCAATATTAGCCGCGGGGTATGATTGCGAAGCGTCGAAATTAACTCCACCATAAACCCTCACAGAGAAATACTCACATCGTCAGCAGACATCGTTTTTCAAATCTGAAAAGTTGGAATATAATTTTGTCGTTAAATCAAATGGTTACAGGCTTCTTTTTTGGCTCAGTCGTGCGATCCTATTTAAGAGTGTCCAGATTGTCATCAAATGGCCCAAATCAGGTTCCCAAGCTCCGAAGTGCATAATATTCTGTTTACTAGAAATGAAACAGTAGGAGAGGGTTTTTGAACTTGTACTGGGATTCACTCTGAAATGTTTGAGCTCTCACCAGAATTAGTAAGATGGGTTCTTGGATAGAGGGAATATTGGGCTAGATTTTGAAGCCAAAACATTATAAGAGATTCTTGACAGCCTTAGCTACGAGTGAACAATCCTGCAAGACTTAGATTGTCAGCAAATTTTTTTATGTTTGAGGTTTCCGACAATTTGCGAGTCGAATATCTTGTTGCTGCATAATAAACGCTGATTTCGGCCTTAGGATAACAGGTACTGAAGAACATCAAGGATCCGAATGCAGAAATTCCAGATATTATGTTCTTGGAAATAAACTAGAAGGAAGGGGTTTTTTTTCTTACTGCAAATTTGACTGTGAATAGTTCATGCAGCCATGACATAACTTAAGTATCATGCAGCTTAAGCATATGTGCCCATAACTTAAGTATACCATATACAGCTTCAGGAGGCGTTCTTTGCACAAATATCTAGTATATATGCACAAATATGGTTCACCATGCCTTTCTGGACTAACCACGAAATAGCATTGCTATTTCTAGTCGAGATCATCTGGAGTGAATCATGAACGAAATTGGATTATCGTAACTTGATAAAAACAATTACTTAAAGGGTTCCAGTATCTTGGCTTATAGCGGAGTGCCAACCGCAGATATTTGGAGTTATTCATTGTGCATAGCAAAGATATCGTGATTAACTGTGCTAAGAACTCTTTGGACTAGTTAGCACAATATCTTAGAGATATATTACCATTCCAAATGGATTTGATCTAGCGCTCGTTGTCCTTTTTAAGAATCCTAAATTCATCTCTTCCTGCAGAGGAATTCACTGCATCGCGACCTGAGGAATTTACATTATTTGCTTCTGTCATGTAAGACTTTAACTGCCTTAATAAACGGAAAAATTGTTGTGGCTGCAATTTTGTTATTTGCTTGGTTAGGTTCGTGAAGGTCAACTCATTAGTTTTCAATGGTAAGATGACTTCATGAATATCTAGCAGAGATGAATTCATGAATCTGAAGCACGAGTGCAGCGGCACTCCAATTGCTTTTAAAGCAGATAAATGCCTAAAAGTTAGCTGCGGCGTGTCTAGTCCAAATTAAATGACGTATAAGTTAGAATCTTCGCTAACTACATTTTTTGCAATTTTGCTCTAACTTTCTCACCTGGGTTTTTAAGAGTTAGACAATAACTGTTTAGCAGTTTTTTCATTGCAAGCATCTTCTATAAAAACTGAATTTCAATTCGGCTCAAACTCTCCGATAGCCATTGTCTGATGGCAAGTGAATATGGTCACATTTAGTATCCGTATAATATGTAGCACATCTTGTAAAGGTATAAAGTCAACAATCGAGTTAGAACCGATACTAGTCGCGATGCTATTGTTTGGCCTTAATGCGAAATTTATGACAGTCACAAATTCCCATTAATCTACAGAAAAATGTTTTCATTGATTATCGAATAATGGTTATTACTTTTTTCATTCATAGTCATGTTTCATTTATTGCGCCTCAAGCAACTTATTCGGCATGATCGGTATAGACGAAAGATATACCGTTCGTCGTAGCAATTACAAAAATGCTAGCTGATAGCGATGAATGAATTGGAGGAGAATATTTTTGAATATCGTATCGAAAGATGCATAGAGACTCCATAGCGTCTTGATAAGAGCCTTTGACGTTCAGCTAATGCAGTGCACTGATGAGTGGTGGTGACATTGCTTCCGCCAATCGCTCACGAAATGTGAAAGCGACCTTTCCGAACAGTAGGTCGACGAAGCGGGCTATGTTGTCTCGGCCGCAATATTACCTTCCAGAACTGGTTTAAGGTGCAATCCCCGTGGGTCCTCTTCTGGTTTGCTGAGGAGGGCGCACGTTTGTGGGCGGGGTTATTGATGAACAAGATTTTATGCTCGCACGTTTCTAACTCTTAGAGTCACATAGACAGCACAATTGCGTTTGTTTGCATATGGTTCGATTAGAAACAGAAAATAGCTCATGTAAAATTCGTTTTTTTCTTAACGAATCAAGCATAAATAAGCATAATGAAATTCGCATCTACATGGATTCGTTCGCTAATATATTAAGTGGATAACAATTTCTCAAATATTTACTTTTTTCACTATTTCACTCCGTTCTTAGGATCATCTTATTTTAGCCTATTTTTAGAAGAAGATAACTCTCTTGACGGAAATTACTGTATAGCATGAATTTTGTAACTATTTATTGCTCGATGATAATTCATTCAACTCCGTTCGCATATGATATTACGGCTGAAATATTGCACTTCACTTTTTTAGGGGCAAATGTTGCCTCATCTTTTTTTGAATGCTCAAAACAACGGAATGGAATGCTCAAAACAACGGAATGTATCGAACTGGTTAATAAATTTTCAACTTAACTAGAGTAATGCATGCAAGCGACAAAAATATCGACTCATGGAAATTTTTGCTTGAAGCTGATTAAATTTCGCTACAACGAATCGAATTTGAAAACAAAAAAATCTATGCAGGCTTATTAGCATTCCTTAATTTCTACACTCATTCGTGAATATAGATACTGAAGGAATTGAAAAAAAATTTTCTTTCAAAAAGTTTTCATGAATTTATGTGAAATTGGAATCGCAGAAAAGAATTTGTGTTTGTGGATAAATAGCGACAGGAAAAGTTAATGATAAATCCTCGAAATTTATTGATAGATGGCCAAGAAGGTCTTTAGATCCCTGAATGAGCAACAACTTAAGTGAAATGATAAATCTACGCTCTTTGTATATTGATCATTCCCAAATACATATAAATGAGTTAGCTGAGAGATAAATTCGTCAAAAATATTGAAATAATAAGTTGGCGGTTATGCGTATAGACTGTAGAATTTCAACAACTTCAAGTGCATTAGCGAACAGGCGAATATAAGATGTAGGATAGTAGTTTCCCGAAATCTTTGAATCGTTTATGCACATACATTTTCCACTTTATCTTCATATCTGCACGCATTTGTAGGAATAAAGGTTTTAGCATTGAGGCGTTCAATTGAGGTACTTAGATCTGGTTGTTTGAGCAAGGAAGTGAAGCTATTTAGGTGCTACTTGAAAAAGTTGTCTAAAAGCAAGCGCTTCTACATTGTGCGCTCTATACAATTCTTCGGATGAGATGTTCCACTTTAGTGTCGAACGGAATGTTCAGGTGGCACTCCTCTTATCCTTACGCTTTCACGTCAACCTAGCACTTGCAGATCATTCAGTCATGATTGTCGAGTGCTGTCGCATTGACGCATTACGCTTAACGGCTAGTCAACGATTTTACTTACACATTATCGTTGTTGCTCTTTTCCTATCGCTTATTGTAGCTTCTCACTTTAGACATTCAATATTTCATTGTAATCGCTAAACTTCTACATGAAATTTCTGGTACTCTTAATTTCTACGTGCTAGGAAAATGTTTTATTGTTAGATAACAGAGCCATGTTAAGGTTGCGAATTTCAGCTCACCCTTTTTCATTTACTAAACGAGTACCGCTTAGGAACTGGAGATCGAGGGAGGAGAGGGGGGGTTGGTGCATTCTCCGAGGAAGTGAATATTGAGGAAGAAATTTCAAGAAAGCTGATCTTACATTCATCTCTATCTCGGATGCATCGAATTCCTTCTTTTTCCTTTTTTTCGTTGCAAGTAAGCAGTCTTCCGGCGGAAGCTTTTCGAGAGTGTTGTCTTTAGACAATAATGCCTTTTTTATAATTTCCCACTTTCATTTCTGTACTTGAGGTACGCTGTGTTGCATCATGGCGTTTAAGTTTTTGCCTTGGATTTTGAATATTGTGCGCAAAATTTCAAGCATAGATTGTACTGCAGAATTCAACAGTCAAGAATTTCCGGAACTATTGTGCTATGAGCACGCATAAGCATCCGCAAAATCTGATGTTTCACTATTGAAATTTTCAAAATTTCTACACATGAGGAATGTGTTAGTTCTTGCCATGTTATATTTGTATACAATCAGAGTATAAGCAGAACGAGAGGGCGCATCACTATCTACATTCATCGTTAACTACATCAAAAAAAAGTTTCAACGTCGAAATTCTGCGGATACTCTCCATCCGTATAAAAAATCTACTGATCTACATTCTTCGAAAATTTGCCTCTTGAACTATAAGAAGTGAGCATCATCTGATGGTCTTTTCCACTTTCATTAACGAACTAATGTATGACTCTGATTAGCCTTTTCTCCACACATTCTCTCTCATCCGTCTTCTAAGCTTTTATGAGTCGATATCAACGATCATTAGTATTGTATTACATGAACGATCTAAGGTTCTTCATTGAGTGCAAAATTAGTGTTCATTTTGAAAGTTGGCAACTCACCTCACCTCAGCAATGACATATCCACAGATTCATTTCAGCTTATATCACTGAAATATCTTCGACGTATGCGTTAGATGGATAGAGTTGGCTAATACAGCATATTAGAGCCGAGTTTTGTTTTTGTATTTTTCAAACTCTATGTTTTTTAGTTCAATTGCGTTTCAGTGTAAAGTTCAAAATTCAAAAAAAAAAAAAAAACGAACACAAATGAGTAGTGCGTTTCAGAACGAGACTATAGTGAACAGCATACAAGGCCTTCTTTACGTGATACCCAATAGGTCATTATACTTTCTGTGCGTTGTTGCAAATGTTCACAAAGGAGATTTTAGATGCATTATGCCTTGGGGTGTCTATCTGCTGCATAAATATCGATTTGTGTATGTGCATACATCATCCCTAACAGTTTCATCACTCCAACGAAGTTAATATGACGATGGAATTTCTTAGTATAATAGTTCTTGCTAGGCGATAGCGGTTGCATCGCTATTTTTCTCTATTTTCTCAAAGTTTTTAAAAGTTTTTTTGATTCTTGAAGCGTCGTTAAATTTATTAATCGAGTTGGCTTCATTATCTATCAATCGTTTTATCGATTTTTTTAATTTTAATTTTTTTTTAATTCTCGATTTTTGAAAGCTAATAAGACGCAGTATTAAGGGTTTTGTCATTGTGGATCCATATTTAGGCATTCAATGAGGATTGTTGATTGACAAGCAAGCAGTTATCGGTCTCATCTCTTTGGCACGTTTTTCCTCTTTGTTTTTGATTTGAATAGTTCAATCATGAAATCGGTGCTTACGTAAATGAAAGTAGTAAAGTTGCGTTTGTTGATTTGCATTAATGCAATGCATGTATCTGATGAATAATCCTTCAGATGAAGGATTATTGCATACACTTGAATAACTTGAAATAAGATAAACTTTACGAAATGTAAGAGATACGAAAAATGAGGAGGTTACTGGCGAGTTTCGTATCAACTAAGAACGATGGCATAGCCACTTATCTTTGAGTTCAATTGGCGCAATTTCAAATTTTACAGTGTTTTCGAAATTTGATGCAGAGTACCCGCGAAGAATTTGTACTCTTCATGATGGCAGTTGGTAGTGACTTTAGCTGTACCTTTAGCTCTGCGAATTACCAGTCATCTGAGCGACTCAAACGTGATGGTGGTGTTGTTGAGTGTTCGAGTATTCATGGGTGTTCATTGAAAATGTATTCACTTTTCTAATCGAATAGCTTTTTTTTCACTTGTAAAAATGGCTTGCCACGCATCACTTTAGAAATTAGAGTGATTCACAAGGAAGAAAGCGTATAGAGCTATCACTGACCCTCGTGAGCAATTCATGCTTTACGTGCATTTTTGCAAGTAGGCAAGGCTGCGATGTTCGTGATCTTAGTTGACGCACTTCCACATCTTTCTTCTTCCACATTTTCGCTCAGAGCCTTCGATCCGACGAAGCACTCCTCACTGACGTCTCTCTGAGTGAAGACTTTGTTCTAATGCCATCGCTACAAATGTCCGTTTATTAGTTTCAATCCGGAACCCCTAGATCTTTCGCCACGAAACCTGGTGGATATAATACATGAGAAAGGTTCATCCATCAGAATGCCATTCAAGTTGATTCATCAATTTTCGATGCAATTATAGTAACTTTAATGCTTCAAAACTTTCTACTACATTCTAAAGTAGCCGTATCGGAGAAATATGCATCTTTTGTGAAAGTCCCTGCATACGATCGGATATCACTTGAAACTTGGACGTATTGCTATAAGCGTTTTTTTGTTTCTTAGAAATTCCTACAACTTTTTCACTGTATGAGAACTGGACTGCAAAAAGCACATATCGTGCCAGCCTCTTTGGGAGCGCTTTTACACTTTTTTCATAAACACAATAAATCTTTCTTCTTTTTTTTTTAAATCTCTTCTTTGGATGTAAAATGAAATTTCGGCTGTGTTCTAGGTGAGGCGGGTATAGTACTCGGATGGTGCTGGACAAACAGAAAGAAATTTGTGAATCCTTCTCCATATCTTTTCCCCTCCAAAAAAACATGATAAATAGATTTGCCTGTGATTCTTTTCTCAATTATTCTTTGCTCTCTATAGAGAAGAAAATGAGTTTGCACCATTGGCGTCGATACTACCTTTGCACTGGAATCATGTGAAATTGGGAACGAATGTTTTAGTATTTTGTTGCCTTTGGATTACCAACCTTATAAATGTAAGAAAAAGCGTTTTTCTATGGACTAAATCAATCTTTTGATGATAGTAACGCTTAGTACGAATTCGTCTTCTTCTTTATCCGTTCATAAACTCTCATGTACAAATGCCGTATGCATAATATACAATCTGCTCCATTTCATCCATACTCATAAATCGCGTCTATAATTTACGCTCAATCAACTCTACACTTTGCACAAGTCGAACACCTTTAGCGGATTGCCCTTAAAATCGAACATAAATCGATAAATTCACACAGCGGAAACGAACAACACCTATTTGTCTTTTAGAATCTCACCTTTGCTATTGTTAACATTACTCTTTAAAACTTATGATTCGAACATGTAACTGCCTCCAAATCTATCGGATTTTCATCTTCTATCACTCATTTATAAACTTTGCTCTTCATGTTCACCAATTTCCTTCAGTTATGTAAATTATCTAATAAGATTATATCTTCCTTTGCTTAGTTTAATAAAAAAATCGTACTCTCAGAATCTTTCGTATTTGTTCTCCTTCGTCTGTTCTCATTAACTTTCCCATAGCGTTTGCCATTAGGGTATACAGCATTTGACTTTTTTGTTTATTTTCAATTCTTGAGCCATGTTTGTTGCTCTGCAATATATATATATATATATATATATATATATATATATATATATATATATATATATATATATATATATATATATATATATATATATATATATATATATATATATATGAGATAGCTATGTGACTTGACCATCCTACACGAAATAGTTTAATGAACTTTTATGTGTAAGCAATTTTGTTATAGTTTATTTCACATGAGAAAAACAGCCAAACGCAGTAGATAGCGTTGCTGTGATAATAGATAACTTAAGTTTCTCCCCTTAAGTTTCACTAATAAACTCTTTGTGAAGGAGATTTTTTGTTTGCTCGGAAGCATTCCTCATCATTCAGTTTTCGATCACCTTTCATATTCATCACTCGCAATTAACGCTTAGAAACAAATAAACGCTCTAGAATATATTACTTTCCTGTTTAAAATGAGATAGAGCTGTTGAATATTAGATTTATCTAACAAATATTAACAAATTTCTCTTCAAAATTGCATCGAATCTATATAGAAGCAATAAATGAAATTCATGCGATACAATAATCATCGAGTTGCACTTTTCCTTTAAATGTTTATTGAAAGTTCACATTCACCTAGAGCAATAATGCGGACGGCATCCTTCGTATAGAATACATGCAAATTATCATTTTCAACTTATTACTCTTTTTTTGATGCAAATTTTAAAATTACTAACCTATTCGGAAGGGATGATCCCCTCACTGATCTAACTTTTGTGAAATTCGCAACAATAGATAAATTTCAAAGAGTAGAAAAAAGTGTATAAGAGAAAGAATCTGATGTTGTTGGAATAATGAATAGTCGAAGCTGTATTTTGATATTTAGAATTTTGAAGTTGCATTCGATTGACGTTTCCAAGCAATGATAAACTCTTGTTGAGTAATCTAGGTGCAGTCATCTTATTGGAATACCTTATGAGAATGCCGTCAACTTCTAGTAAGAAGAATTTTAGTTTTATAATCTCAATCATTTACGTGCTCAACGTTGTATCTAATGCGATATTCCATTTCATAATTTACAGCTCATTTCACTTATACTTGCTAGATTTTCAACTAATTTTTACCTTGTCATTGCGAATTTTAGAGGTTATAACGAATGAGGTAATAAATGTCACTCGCCGCTCTTTCAATTAGCTAAATTTGCCCTTTATATGTCTTTTTTTTTTGTGAAAACTACCTATTACAACTGTTGATGTCAGAAATATATGTGGCGAAGTTAATGGTACTAACTGCAAGGGACTAGGATTGTGCATGGACAAAAATCTCATTGAGGTCCCATGGGCCGAAATGACCCAGATGAGCGTTGGTCTGAAAGTTGCCGAAGGTCCCGGGAACCTGAATATGTTGAGGATCGCCTATTCCGGGTTCTATCGGAGCCTTTGATTGCTAGATTCTGAGTCAGCACTAATTCAATTGGGTGTAATATCTTGGCTGCTATAGATCAGTGGAATTCCGAATGCTAGGTAGATATCGAACCATTATGTAGATGTGTTCGCTTTCAGTGATATGTTGAGAGCGTGGTGAGATAAGCGATAAGAAACATTGTTGATAAGAAGATATGATGAGAAAGCATTGTTCACGTGACAGTTGTGATTAACAAACACTTCCACTAGTGATGCTGTAATCGAAGCATTGACAACGCTATTTTATTGGGGTGAACAGAATAACTCTTAATAGAGCTTATTGGCTTGTGTATTTCTTATGTACGGGGACTGTAGATTACATAGGCATTTTATTTGAACCAAATAGAGTTTGGAAAAGAGCATCTTTTGAGCATTTTTTTTTGCAATTCACAGAGCAATTTTTAGCGCTTTAAATTTTTAGAAAAAATTAACCATAAAAAATTTAAAGCTGAAAGCGAAGATACTAAATGGGACTGAGGTTTTAAGTTGAGATTTTTTCCACTAGTGAAAAGTGAGGAAGAAGCAGTGTTCAAAGGATGACAAAAGGAAGGGTATCTAAGACTGAACGGTGAGGTGAGTGACCTTTGCACAATAGTAACTGGTAAATGAGGGTAGCGATCGTAATAAGACTACTGTCACATTTTTGTAATCTACCAGCTAAGTTATTCCAAAAGAGAACAACTGAGTGATTACGAAAAAAGCTGCAGTAATGATTTTTGAAATTATATGCACAAAAGTAACCTATAGCTTCGAGTAGCGCTTTTGCGTTTCAGTACTTTTAGCTGCTGTATGCGCATGACTTTGTATAAGAACGTTAATGCTGATATAAATGGCACCAAAGGCCCTTCATTTAGCTTAGCGATTTTGTCAACAGTAATTGGAATGCTCAACTCCAAGGTAGCGAAGTCGCCGCATGATTAAAATATCTTCGATGATACCGGAGCCGATCCTATTACTCATCAAAGAAGCCTAGGTTGGAATTTCAGTTTAGATAGGCGACGTATGGCCGACTCTTGTAGACTTTAATTGAAGCGGATACAAGGATAATGCAGTTAGCATTACAATTTCAAGAGTCTTATGCGTTTCATTCGAATATATGTCGAGCGTATATCCAACTAAAATAGCAACAAAATTGGATGCAATGTTTTTTTTTTTTTTCTCGCTTATCGATCTAAAGTTCTCATTATATCAACAGCTGGTCTTTTTTTTTTTTCGCTTACGTTAAGAATACGTAAAATTTTTCTTTCAAGAAAATTCTTTATTATAATTCATCAAAATTTTTTTATTCTACAAGATGTCGACAATTAGAAAATGCCAATATTTTCTATCGTTTGGTTAGCTAGGGGGTAAAATTACTCTTAAATGTTGATTAAACATCAAGAAATGAATGCAAGATGTGAGGCCATTTGAGAGAAACATCTAATAGGAAGCACCTGAGTGTTTCGAAGCATTTCCTCAATGCCCATAGGGTTTTTTTCAATGAATTATCTCATGCTCATTGTAGGAGCGATTAAAACTTTTTTTCAGTAAAGAATCCTAAAATTTTATGTTAGCTGTTTCTGGTGTTTTTAGAATTCAAGATATGAAACATATAGATTGGTTAGTAACTGTTGTACTTGTTGTACTTTCTTCAACGGAATGGTTGAAGATTTGCAACAGTTACATAGCTTGCATCATAGAAATGAGCATTTCAAGTATCTGCTCGGATTCGACCAAGTTTAGCCTAATTCATTTAGATTTATTTTCGCTGAAGTTTTCAATTTCCTCTTGAAACCTTTATAAACCTCCTACTCAATGGCTATCATCACTGCAACAAAAAGTTGTTAATGATCTCTCTTGCCTTAAACAAAACGCCTAAAGGCATCGACTCAGTGTCATCCGTTAATGATGGATTTCATTTAATACAGTAGCCTGAACTGCGCGGGAATCCACCTCATTATGGTGACATGTAATCCACTTTAGAGAGAAAAGGCGTAACTTGATGTTACATTCTGTCAAAAAATTTTAGTCGTTTTAATGTTAACAGATCCCGAGAAAATGCTTCAGCGCATATTTTAACTTGCTTTTGTTAGTAGTTTCTATGAAGCTTTTATGGTACTGTTTCGAGAAGATTTTTGATTGGAATCGTTTGATTTCATCGCTGCTAATTTTCTTATATAACAAATTCTTTCATTAGATCAGATTTTATCTTCATTAGATCAGAAGCAATGGTATAATCAATAAATCAATTTGTACAGCTGATTATGATAATCAAAAGATAGAAAATTGAAGAAGCTGAGAGTAGAGATTTCTTATTTTTTCTAAACAATCGAAAAACTTGTCACTTAAATTGTTAACGCGATAGTGTCTCATTTTTAAGCTATTCACTTCTCTTATAGCTTTTAGTGCATTTTTTTTTTTTCATCTGCCAAGCCTCAATAGCGCATTGATGACATCTCAAGTCACTATGGCTACTCTTATGCTTTCAATAGCATTTGTTAATAGACCATTAGACCATCAATTCACATAAGGAAACATACAAAGAATTGAGATCATTTTTTACGCAGATTTACCACAGTTTTAATCAATTATCATTGCGAACACATAAGCAGTTGTGCTGTCGATTCATAGAGATGTTGCAATATCGGATATTTGTACTGATAGCAATCCTCGAAATGAAGTTCTAAGTTTCTAAGTTAGTATGACGATGTTGAGTTGACTGCCTGAGGGATCGATGGGAAAAGAGGAGTAAGGGGGACTTAGGAACGAGGATACTTATGCACTTTCATCGGGAACAATTATAAAAGAAGTTTTCAAGTTTTATTTCTGACGAGTCCATTATATCTTCGTCGAAAAAGGACGCATGAATGGCGCTGACCGTAACAGACGCGTAAGTCTGGTCACTCTCAGCAAAATCTCATCAGAGAGATGGAAAAAATCGAAGACTTTTAGATATCGAATCCCCGAAGTACCCGAATTCCGGAAACGGGAAGCTGAATTCCATCCGATGATGCTTCACCCCGGCAAGCTTCCAGAAAGATGTTTGAATTTTGTGGCCGGTAGTACAAATGCTCGCGCATTACCAATTACTTCCCTACAATTAAGAATTCGCTTCCAATCATTATTTTGCAAAGTCTTTCGTCTCTTCTCAAGTAAATGTCGATTTGTCAATTGCATCTTAGCGCGTCGGTGATAGCGACTGCATATGGTCGTTGGGTGTTTTTTTTTTAAAGACACACCAATCTTTCCGTCTCCAAATGAATTGCATGAGTTGAAATAGCTCATAATGGGATCGAAACCTTGAATAAATGGTTGTGTAGGCGTGAGGTAGCAACAAGCTTTCAGCAATCGTATTGTATCTGTACTGATTTAAAGATGGTGATGCCATCTGATGAATGGTGTTGTGCGCTATTTCAACGAGCTCAAATATTTATCACTAAAATTTAAGTGAATCTGGAGATGAACTTTGCTGATTATCTGAAAATATAAATAAATGAGTACTAATGCCATATTTGAGAGAAATCGGAAAACATGCTAGAGATATTGGTGAATGCATGATTTTTTGGTGCTTTGTTATAAAGACATGAGCTGCATAAAAAATTCATATTAATAGAACAGCTCAATTATGCTCTCATTTTTCAATTTCTATAAAGAATTGTTGTTCTACAATATAACTGTT
This sequence comes from Baylisascaris procyonis, assembly GCA_037389465.1. Classification (NCBI taxonomy): domain Eukaryota; kingdom Metazoa; phylum Nematoda; class Chromadorea; order Rhabditida; family Ascarididae; genus Baylisascaris; species Baylisascaris procyonis. The sequence continues at coordinate 1,579,887 of JAZARR010000153.1, forward strand.
CGGTTGCCAACAGTTTGTGCAAAAATATGAGTAAGCAAATCTTGCTCAATTCAATAGTACCACGATTGCATAAAACCAACAGGAAAGTTGGTCTATGGACGTGCCCAATATTTCGATCAATGGTGAAGGCCCTTTCATTCTTTTATCAAGCGATTTAGCGTTTTCTTTGTCGTATAATTTTTATTCGTGGTTAATTTTCGCCTTTTGATATTTAGCTGTTTTTATTCGTCAAAGATTAGCCCAAGTTGTTGTAGACTTCTCGCTTTCCTACCTAGAGAATCGTTTGATTGATCTGCACCTTAGGTGATTTTTTAAAAGAGCACACATCTACAACTCATTAAGAATTGTCTGATCTTGTAAAAAATCGTCATTATTACTAAAAGGCTCGCATTGACATTTCAACGTAGAATATTATTGTGCGATGTGAGTCCTTTCTTTTGCGCTTTTTCATGTATATTTAAAAAAATTTAATTTTCAAAGACTTCTGCTAGATAGAGTGTGATAATTTAAAGAAATATCTTGCAATAGATAGAGAGCACAATCCAAAGATAGGCGACACTATGAAAATACACAACAGTTTTTATATTTTACTACCACAAAAACACATTCTTGCAAACTTGTTCCCCCTCCCCCCCCCTCCCTCAAAAAATTGCAACGAGCCGATTTAAATAACTCTCATCTGCGCAGTGCGCTCATCTACTTCGGGTGAAATAAAAGCTAATAAGGAAAAGGAAAAAAACTTTTGTGCCGTGTTATATTAGTGATGTTAACCGAATGAGATTCATTCGGTAGGTAACCGATTGAAATGGCTGACTTTCAACGAAGATTGCGTTAATTCAAAACAATTTCAATTATTTCGATCGCTTGCTAGTTAAAAGCAACCGATTGCTGCCGAATTTCCTTTGTAGTCACAAGAAAGAGCATGAAACTGAAGCTTTGAACACGTCCGAGAAGCATTGGCACTAACTTTGGTTTATAAATAAAGTTCTTTTAAAAGCGTTTCTTGCATAGATAGCCTAAAATCATATCTCACCACAGCGGTAATTTTTTATATTAACTGCATTCTAATAATAGTAGGCAGCAGATGTTTGATTAATAAAAAGAGAACAAAAGATATTATATTATTGAATGAAGCAGCTAAATTCAAAAATTATAGCCGAATGTATTCAATGGATTTCTTGCAACGCAGCTTCTTGCTGGATTCTTTGCTGAATCTATAAGCTCAAAATCGGAGAGTTGTCCTACGCGGTCAGTATTATGCCTTCATGGAGTATTTAGGTGCTTATTTTGCTCAGAATTTATATTAGCCATACCTATGATGTATTGACCAGTGCCTACAGACTATTAGTTGATGATCTAAAAATCCACAGACCATCTCTATACGCTGATTTTAATGTGTTGAACAAAGGTCTTGATATTTCTCCTGCGAGGTTGAAAAGTTGGCAGTCACATGCTTTGGGAGAGAAATTGTCGATTCACATCGTCGAACATTTTGAGAGCATTCTTCACTTAGATTCAACTTTTATTGCTTACTGGAAGTTGATTCTTGATTTCGATGTTAAAGCCTTTCGAATCCTCTATGAGGCAAACACTAGAAAAACGTGGAAAAACGTTACTGATCGCAGCAGGCAATATACTCGGATTGCTTTAACACCCCCGGTTGAAATACTTTCACAATTCTCTGATAATATGATATCGTCCACTTTTCAAGTTTTATATTTATATCTTATCACCACTTTCTTTTTCAGAGGTGTAGCTGGTTGAAAACTTTCAAAAGTACTTTACTTATGCTGTTGTTGTATTTGCAGAAAATCGTAGCTCAAGTCTGATTACGAATCCGATCCCTAGATATGTCATCTGTAGCCATTAGAGTACATAAAGTGTTTTTTATTTTATTACGATGCTTCTTTTATAAGCAGAAACTTCAAAGAATTGTTTTCACTTGTGGCAATTCGCTAATGACTTCAGCACCCTCGTAAAATTCATAAATTTAATGCATTTTTCACTTTCTTTCACTATAAGATTTTTCGTTTGCGAAATAAACACCGTCATTTGTTATTGAGACGAACAATTCATTCCCCTTTATAAATCGTCCACTCCTTTCAATGAATCCTCAAAAAAATATGAATCCTCTTTGCTGATAATTTCCTTCATCCATATTGTGCAAGCTTTTTTTTTCGTTTTCTTTTTATCCCATAATCTGCACTATTATTACTATTACTACTTTTTACCTTATGTTATCACCATAATTACTTATCACATTTTAATTGGGTGGTTGAGCCTCATATCTTTCTATCATTTTCCTTATTGTTAAAATAATAAGGAGTGAATGATGATTACTATGGAAATGAGATAGAAACCTTCGTAGATTCGATAGAAAAGCAGCAAAAACAAAGATCAATGGAGACTGTGGCATGTAGAACCTATAAATCGTTTACCTCGGTTACTTGTCCTAGACGAAAAGAGTCATGTATTCTTTATTACATTTCTTTATTACTCCAAAAACCGTACCATATGTACCACAACATTATGGTTAGCAATTCCTGTTAGATGGTTAAGCTTAGTTAAGATAGATGTGCCATACTACGTAACTAACTATTCATTCTGTTGCGGTCATAAATAATGTTCTGACTAGATGAATTCTAGTCTTCAAATGACTAATCCCCTTTGAATAAGTGTTTGCCTATGAGTGGAGCTCAAACGACCCCACGTTTAAAAATCTCATTCGCTGGTTGATCACGACCAGCCGAATGAACTTCATCGCACTTCGTGCATGGCGATTATACGCATCATTTTATGCAAGAATGCGCTACCTTATTTTAAGGATCACAATCACATCATCATCCATTATGCTATATATTTTGCTCTTCGCCGTTTCAACTCCTCTAATATGGCTAAGACAGTCATATGTTTCGATTTTGATCACTTTGACAGTCAGAAAACGCCAATATGCGAGCAAACAGATTGGGGTGTGGAGGTGGGGGGGGAGGGGGAAGCGTAAGAATACAAGAAATGAGCTGCATCCATAACACAATAGCCGAAACAATAACCCAATATTTGATTTTGTGAGGAGTGATAAAAACTTTTAAAAATTGCGATGAAATGAAACGATTGTTGCGAAACAAGAAAGCGATCAATCTCATGCAGTTCAACCGAAAAAAATGCCTACTAACCATGTAATTTGCTGTGTAGAAGGGCTATTCTGAATAAACGTTGTCTTCCGGGCGCAGCTAAAGAGTAGTCCTAAAAAACATGAAAGATGTCGCAGAAAATTTCAAACAGATCTGCAAGATCCAAAAAATTTTACCTCGAATTATTCATATAGCGCGAATTGCTCCGGAGTTCGGTGCACATTGCTAATAATCAACGTTCATCCGGCCACCATTTTATTTTCTCCTTCCCCTCCTCTCGAGTACGTGCGTTTATCAGAGCTCTTTATAGACTGCATTCACTCATAGTTCAGCAACTTACATTAATTTCTACCAATCTAACACAAATTCCGATTTGAGAGTAAAATTCGCCATGTTGCTTAACATTGCTATTTGGTATTCACTGCTCGATAGCTTGGCACTAATGTGTGCCGATAATTAATCGCTAAAGAAATGCCGTGAAATGAGGAAAACGAGACGCATAAGCTGTTCATTGTATCGATCCTTCATTGATTCATAGTAGAAAACTTCCACAGAATTGCGCTTTGATGTCCTGAAAATTCCTGGCAATGAATTCTTCGGATTCCTGTGCTCGTTTACAACAATATTCACACTAACATCCTTTGTTCTTTTTGTCACTTATATAGAACTATGCGGTAAAGTGTTGCATTCTGCACGATCGTAAGGGTTGGCATTGCCTGACGTATTTTATATGAGTGGAAGGGAGTCAAAAAATCAAAGCATTGATCTTTAAATTATTTGCGCTTTTTTCTTGATTCATTTTCAAAACTCACTTAGTTAGGGCCACCTTACCTTTCTTATGAGGTTTAATTTGAACCTGCCTAGTACATCATCCTCTGATTTCTTTCACAGTGCGCTTCTTGAGGTTTATATATATATATATATATATATATATATATATATATATATATATATATATATATATATATATATATATATATATGAGAAGTTTATAGTCTACATTCTGCAACTACTTCTCCAGGTTTTTGGCTCTGTCCATCCACTGCCATCACAACTGATATCGAAAATCCATGCGTGAATTTCGTTAGGTAGTACTTACTTGAAACTTATAAACAATACTAATGAACAGTCACAACATCCTCCACAATGCGTCTTCGCCAATCCTTTCATGCCACTAAATGCCAACTCTAACTCATACATGTAGGCGCGTACGCAGACGTTTACATATACAAACGCACATACATATAGGTAAAGGATGACACATGCATATGCATGCGACGCGTATACACAGACACTGACACAGGCACACACATATATACACACGCACACCCGCACACCCGCACACAGACGCACATACACATACACACAGATACGGTATGGCCATAGTGCACTTTGCAGATGTCAGTTCGTGACAGGAGATGAAGCAGAATGTTAGCGATGGGAGCCTACTTAAGTTGAAAAGGATAAAGGAAAAAGAAGGATAAAGTGAAGGATATAACAAAGGACAGAAGAAATTCAGTGAGCAAGAAAGCGGCAGCTGGCTGGCATAAGTATTGACAAGAGGTGGAGCAAGCTTTTAGAATAGAAAAATTGCCACACATTGAATAGTTTGCATCAATTCTTTCATGCCGCTTATTGTTTCCATGCTTTGATTACGTTTGAGTTTATGCAAATTTTTTTTCCGGTAGCTTCTTTGATACACTGTAATACTTGAGAATTTAGAAGTTCCATAATTTTGCGACTAATTAAATCAATTTTCTATTTCAATAAAAGTTATGCGAGTTTAAATTAATTGAGGAGTATGCGTGAATAAAATTACTCATGCAGAATTGGAAGTTCACTGTCGATTGACCAATTGAATTGTATCGCCCTTTTATTGCGAAATATTTCTTGATCGAAATAGATAAAATCCTCAGAATTCGATTGCCAAATTTGTTCATCTAATCATTGCAAACAAACGATTAGATGAACAAATTGCAGAAATTTGCATATTTTAAAGGCTGTAATGCTGACGTACTTCCTCATCATTTTTTTTTTCAAAAAATACGTCGCTTTTTTGAATATTCAAATTAAATACTATACGAAAACATTATTAAGTGTTGCTTGTTGAAAGAACAGATAAATCGACGCATTATTCATTTTCTTATTTGATTCCATTTAATTTATTAAGTTAAATCATTATTGCACTTAATGAAATTTTAATAAATTTAATAGTGTTCATATCAATTCTTTCTTATCTCACAATCTAATATCTCCTTATTCTTTAATAAGAACGGACTTGAGGAATTATTTGATAGAATACGAGAGTTCATCGAGTTCATGAAGTTTACCATCATTGAATTGTGACAACTTTGACTGATAACATGTGATAACAGCTTGATAACAACTTCGCTATCAGTTAGTTCAATGGCAACATATAGTTGTGTTGAAATCAGTTGATCGCTTAACGTTGCTTAGCGTTCACTTCCGGTGTTTTAAGGTGTCGTTATGTAGTAATTCATCAATGTCACTTCAAAACAATTGAATAAAATATCAACGATTTGTTGTAATTCACCTTTGTTTTGCTACAATTACACCGTTAACAGATAACCACCTTAGATGTTTTATATTTCTATTGCTTTTCTAATGTCATTGAAGTAGTTCAGCAAAGGAAATTCTAATTAAACTCAGAATAAGAAGTTTTATTCTGAGGTCTTAGATTATCTTGAAATCTCGTCTGAAATCTAAGATCTTAGATTTTGAAATTATTCCGATTATTTCGAATCCTGAAAATTTAGAAATTCTGAAATTAAAAAGATCTTAGAGAGGATCAATGCGATAAGAAGCAAAATTTTTGTTGTGAGAAGCGAACGTTTTGGCAGTAATGCGCCAAAGGATTAACTTAGAAGAGATGAAAATCGCCTAATTGAATTGTTAACCGCATAACTAAGAATCGAAGCCGCACTATGTTAATAAGCCAGAGTCGATCTCTGTGGAAATTGCACAAAAAAAATATTCAGTAGTAAGTTCATTTCCTTTACATTTAAAAATTTGTCTCGCAGTCTGCCATAAGATGCGAAAGCATTGCTCATTCTCCCATTTCTGAAATATTATACGCTGCTGCATCATCTCTCAGAAGTTTTTTGGGAGATGACACTGACAGGACCTCAGCAAAATCCTCCTCGTCGGCAAAATTTTCCTCGGTAGGACTTTCTGTTCAATAAAAGGTGCTCTAAATTCCTCTCATATTTCGACAATGATATTTTTATTCAAAACTCTACGATAGGTTTGTCAGAAAGTTCGTCATTCTGCACGGACAAGATGCGCATGTTTACCAACAGTGCACATAAACGTTGTGGAGAATGTTTAGAAGTGCTGAACAAATAGCAAAGGGGAGGAGCTAAAAAAATGTACAACGCTGCAGTGCTAAATGTCTGCACAGTTGGCTAATCCTTAGCATGGATCGGCACCTCTCGAAGATTCCAGACAGGATCAAGCAGCATCCAACAGACGTCTTCCTAAGCCGCTTGCCACCAGCTTATTGGCAGCTTAGAGGTGCTTTCATTTCGCCAGCTTTTAATAGGATTGAGTGACCCATCCATTATCGAGCTATCTGCTTTGTATATGCCTTGTAAGATATTTTTGCATTTCGCACGTTGAGAAAATTTTAATTTCACTATAAATTAAGAAGAATGAACCACGATGATGCTTTGATTAGCATTCCCTCGTTTTACTTTCAAATATTCAGATCGCAAAAGTGCGATTGGTCCTCACATTCATAATTTTGGAACTACCGAGATCGATGTGATACGCTTCGCAACAATTTTCATGGGAAGCGAATATATCATGCCGAAATCCCGCGAAAATCTATTGAAAAGCTATTGCGAGCTTCTTGAGGCAAAAAGTTCTCCATGCATTACTGATCGAATAAGTTCAAGTTATGATGGATGAACTCGCTCGATAAAAGGATATCTGCTTAGTAATCCAGCAGCAATGAATCTATGTATTTCAGTTTCGACAGAAGTTAGAATTGTTGTCAACGTTTCGATACTACATTTGTATACATTATTTCATATTGTTGTTGATAAGAATCTTTTTTTTTGCCCGGAAGCTTCTGCCACACGTTTGGTTGATTTTTTTTTTCCATTTTCCTGCTCAATTGTTGCATCCACATATTGAAATAACTTTAACGCTTTTATAGAGTACCATCTTTGATGTTGAATCGAGCAAGCATCAATCCTCCTATATGATTCGCATATTAAACGAAGAGACAACAGTACCTCTGTGCATTTATTTGTCTGCTTTGCGCAAATTCGCACTCTTCCTCTCCCTTTCCTACCTCCCTCCATCACCCTCACTCCACCCCAGTCCCATCGGTTTCGGAACTGTCTGTCCCATGTGAAGATCTCCATCAGTAATTACTAAGTATTCTACGGAAAACAACCAAAATATGATGTATTCCTTGGGAAGAAATTCGGTGGGCCAAGTACGATACCTGCCTTTAGTAATCGATTTTTTCGTTTCAAATTGCAGATGGCTTCTCTAAGCTATCAACATAGAGTAGAGAAACGTTCATGTGTTATTTAAAAAAAAAAAAAAAGCCTATTTGGTCGTATTGTTTCATTGGTTTTGCTTATTGAGCACCGCATTCATTTGAAAAGTGAGATTACGCTTAATTTCTCTAGCATTAGAGTGATTATTTACATCAACTTCAACTCAATAACGATTCACTAATCAATAGATGCTCGATGCTTCAAATTTTCCTGCAGTCAATTTTCTGATCGTTGAAAGTATATTCATTGCTTTTCGATAGGAGTGAATCGACAAACTGAACAATGTTATTTTGTAATTTAGTATTGATATTCACGATGTTGGTTCGAAATTAAAACTCTAAAGTTTTATTCGGAACGGAAAACCTCTAGCTCATATGTTGATCTTATGCCTTAGAAAGAAGGCGTTTAAATGCCTTTATACGGAAAGAGATCAGGAAGAGCCTCCAATAGACGGCTTTCGATGTAATATTCAGCAGCATCTGCGGGTCATACAAACTTCTGTAGTTGAATGATTGACATACGTGATCGTTGGGTGCAGGATTCGAGCTTGGTCCGAGTTTCAACAATTCTAGTCATCCTCTTTCCCCGTCCTCTCCACTCTAATTCCTCAAGCCTCCCCCCTCCTCTTTCCGCCGAAGCGATTGATTCTAGGGCAGTGACTATGTTACGACTTCGTCCGCAATTAACCGTGGATTTTGTTTCTTATGGAAGAAAATATCAAATTTGTCGTTCCACAGTTTTTTTCAAGTCGTATCTAATTTTTTGAGCGATCCATTCCAAATGTTATTCACTATATCACTTTGAGATACAACTACTTTATGCATTAAATTGCTCCACTCTCACTTAAGGCGATTAGCAAGCGATTCGATACGTGGATGAGTCATTAATAAATGATAGTGGTTTCTTTTCGCTTCATCAATCAACATTTCTTTTCTTAAGTGCTGAGCTTACCTGAGCAGGTGTAATCCTCTACTTGAAGAAGAATTTCAACACCTGAGTGCTTGCTCAATGCAATGTTTCCTTTCTCAGAATCGTATACTAGTATTATCAATTATGGTGTATCGCTTTTTAATACCTAAAATAAATATTCTTGCATATGGAAAGACTTGAATTTGGATCTTATTTTCATATTTTTCGCTCTGAAATTTATTAAAGTCCATTCTTCGATCATCTCGGCTAAATTATTACGCAGTTTTGTCTCACGTTATTCCTAACAAAATTAATTAATTCCCCTTTCACTTCCATTTCTTTCGTTTATCAAATTTTTTTGATGCAATTGCACTTTTTATTTATTCAATGAGATTTTCTATTTTCATAGAGATCGAGAAGTTTTCATCGAATTGCTCGCAATTAATGATAAGCATTAAGAAAAAGAAATAAATGAACTAAAATTTTCTCCACTGAAAAATTTTCCTTAAGATAAATCAAAATAAAAAAGTTTTTTTTCTCCAGAAATTTACACTAACATCCTTCCTATTTTCTAGAGCATGCGATTGGACTTTTAAAGAATTTCCCTTAAAGTCTATCAATTCTCTAACTCGTTTAGTAATGATGCATTTGCTTTGATCAAGTTACATAAGACAAATGTGCAAAAAATTTTTTTCTCGTCAAGCTGCGATTTAGATCATTCAAGCTTCGTCTTTTGTTTCTTCTCCTTTCCACACATTCAGAAAAAAAAAAGATAAAAACAAAAAATCTCTGATATTTGCTTCAAAAATTGCCCGTGTAACTTTATCAACGAGGTGTACTTATTTATGACGGTTATGATTCATTCAAAAAGTGTGTTTCGACATCTTGTTAAACAACAGTTGAATTTTAAAAGAATATACAATTGTCACCGATTAATCACTTATTGTCAAAAAATGTCAATAATAATTATTAAATAATTTGAGATGGTTCTTCGTTTGAATATTTCCGATCATATTGACGCTTAATGTTGATGTGATCTTATTAGACGACGATTAATGCTCAGCATATTTCATTATCGGTTTTCTTGAATTCGGGATAACGTATAAATGGGAAACTGTATAAACTTGGAATTGCATATTAGAGGACCCATCCGGGATTGAAACACAAACAACCAACGGAAACCTCTCATATGGCGCCAAGTTTTCAATTAGATTAAAAAAGTTCACCCAAGTTGATTCACTTTTTAAGTTGACTTAATTTGCCGAAACTTTCAAGTGATACTTCAGTCATTCAAGAATGTCTCATTTTCTTTGAAAATTTGAATTTTCCGGGAAAAATGATGGAAGAATTTTTTTTTTTTTTTTTTGTAAAAATAGTGTCGAAAATTTTTGCTGTATTTCTTATTGTTGTTAATCCATTTTCATAAAGTTTTTATCCACATAAAGCAAAATCTTGAATCGTTCAAGTCGAAATCTTGCAATAGAAATGTGAATCTCCTATTATTCACTCTTGAAGCTATAGTCATTTTCTTTTGAATGTTCTCAATCATTCATGTTTTTCATGCATATGACGTACAAATTTCATCGCATTCTATCGACGCAACCAATATAGATTGCGGTTTTCTTTGTATGCAATCTCAGCAAGTTGACTTCGCATGCGTATTGTTCATACGAAGAGCATTGCATTCTGTTGATTTCACTTGAGATATGAACGATATTCATAGGTAATTTTTAGAATTTATTGCGATGAAATTGTTGAATTTGAAATATTCTATAATTGCTTAATAGAGTAATAACGGACCCGCCTCATTCAATTTTCTTTCAATACGATTGTGAAGTGCTTAATGTTAATGGCATTTGTGTTGTTTATTTTTCACCCTACCTTACCCTCACATCAATGAAACATTATTTAGCTTACGAGTTTCAGAGTACATAAATGTTTGGTGTATGATTTCCAGCTTATCTGAATTTGTTATTTGAAGGGAAAGCTTTCTTGTTTCCTTCAACTATGTAAGCAGTTCCGTCTTTCAGGGATGACTGAGTCCTCACAAGGGATAAGTATGTAGTTACTGAGGAGGGGAAAGAGGAAGGGCTGGGAAAAACAGGATGATCAAGAAGGAAGTTTACTGCCATTCAAATGCTATTACATAAGCGCTGGGAAAGACTTACCCAACCTATCTAATTTTCTGATATATTTCATATTTAATGAAAGTATTGCGGTGATTAATACGAGTTGCGTTAACTACATGCGTATTCAACATTTACATTTTCATGCGAATGATTTCGATCACAAACACTACCTCATTATATTCTAGAGGTGTGGGTAGGTGAACGAACAAACCGTCAGGAGGCACGGGAAGCGAAAGAGCAGCAGAGCTTTTGCTGTTGCCCGAAGGAAGGAAGTATTTGACTGCATCGTGTAATGGGTGGCATTGGGCGCCCGATACGGCTTAGCGCCTTTATCGCCGTCTTTTGCGCTTTATGCCAATTTAGCGAGGCGGGTACAAATTGCTCGGCTGCTGACGCGACTCGGAACTGTATCGATGGCATGATCGTACCCATATGGTAGGTTGCTACATTACAATTTAGTTTTCCATAAAAAAGGAAAAGACGACTGATATAAGCGATGCAGTTATTTTTACTTCTTGATGCATTTGTGCTTTTATAATTCATATTTTTCCTGTATTTGATTATAAAATATTTTTCAACCCTGAAAAATATTCACTCGCTTGCCATCCACCATTTATAATGATCAGATTCTAATACATTCAGCATTCTCATTCCATTTAAAGAAATAACGAGTGCCATCGTTGGTTTAGTTAATGAAAGTATATTATAAACGTATAAATATACTACCAATCATTCGAAAATGCCAATGCTTTAAACATTAATCACGTTTTCTATGATTCATTGCCTATTTCCATGAAATCTTGATTCGTCACTAAGTTCACAAACTGCTTTAGAAGCCATAAAAAGTTGCTATGTATAGATGACGCTTGCAAAGCGTTTTTTTCAATGAAACGTTGAGATCGCGCACTTCCATCAATGTTTACATGTAATTGTCAAAAATAGCTCACGTTGATAGTGCAGCACGTTTTTCGAGCGTAATGTGGGACATTTTAGTCAGCTCTTTTTTTCGAAAATTTAAATTGGAATTTTCACATCTGAATAAATAAAAAAGTTTGCAAGTGGTCAGTCGGTGGCTCTTAAAAGAAAATGAGACGAGCGACTAACTAGTGCAGATTGCATAGTTCAGTTGTTAAGACCTAATAAATTGGCGATACGATATGCTTGTCAGGATATTGGTGACCAATGTCCACTCGAACATTTGCAATCAACACCTATTGCAGTTGAAATAGCGCTTTTCAAGATGAACGTCGTTGTTGTATTCCGAAATGGAAATTGTTGATTGCGAAGAATTAACCATCAATTTCAAGTTTTCCAAAATCCTAACCTGACGCATTAATTATCGATATCAGTAATCCTATCACTGAAAGATTTATTAACCTTGCAGGCGACCATTCCTTGACTTAACGATGGGCGATCGAATGTTCAGGGGAGTACTTTTCTTCCTTATCATCGCCTATTGCTTCTTAGGTGTTTCAATCGTCGCCGATCGATTCATGTCATCCATTGAAGTCATCACCAGGTTTGATCGATTTCAAATTACGTTCCAATTCATATATACCCAGAAAATTTTGCATTTTTGAGTCAATCATCTTATCGCTTCTATCAGAAATGGACAACAGTTTTCAGGAGCAAAAATGTGAACATAGATAAAATCACGATGCTACACTCTTCCACCTTTCTTCCTTAGGTACTCACAAATGTGGATCTTATTTCCAGTTGTTATTGGCTAAAATAGTGCGTACAAGGGTGAATATAAAAATTATCACCGTTGCAAAGTAATTTCTTGCCGAATTGAAGTGTAGCGGAACTATTTCAACTAAAATCTGGGATCACATAGAGGTCTTCATGCATAATTATGGGGCTAAAAACCTCTTATAAGGAACTCTAGTTTGGCAACTTTTGAAGGAGTCGAGTTATTGCCCATTGTGATTAAAATCTCGCTCGTATGGTAAATGTGAGATCGGCCTTGAATTGATTATTCCAAAAATGAGTTTACTTGAACTATGATTTATGAGTCATGAGTTTTGAGTATTTAAAGATATTCATCTATATTTTTTTCCCACTCCTATTCAAAGTGAAGATTGCAGCCAGGTCCAAATATTGAATGAAGATAAACTTGCATATACCAATGACCTTATATGGATGAATGAGCTATAGAAGTTGAAATACGTTCATAGCATTGTGTCTACTATTTCAATAGAAAATAGTAATTCGCGTTGTGCGAACAAACGTGATATGCGTTTGCGTAATTCCGTTGTAAAATCAACCGATATCATTAGTTGAAGATAAAGAATCAGATTGCATAAAACGCATCGATATTTTAGCCGAATTAAGTGCTTGTACTAAGTAAGCATTCTATGACGCGGCCGGTGTAAATAATGACGACTCAACAATTCAAGATTGTGGGGCATACTGTTATGCACATTTAGATAATGCATAACGAAATTTGACTAATTAGGCCAAATGTCCGGTATAAGTGATGATGTGGTGCATATTACATCGGATTTTGCCGTTGAATGTCGCAATTCTAGCTTGACTTTCAAGTCGAAACTATTGCAAAAATGGAAAAACACCCAGACATATGCATTTTCCATAGCCACAGACAGATACGACATCGACATAACGCGTTTTTCAATGTCAGCTTTGCGAAAACATCTAGTAGCCATGATGTTTTAAAGCGGGGAATCAAAGGTTTCGGCGAGTAAATAGCTTCATATCGTATTAGCTTCATATCGTATAAGTTAGAACGTTTGCAGTCAAGAACGGACGGTGCACGTAAAGAGGCCCGGACTTGAGCCGTTAAAGGTGAAGGTACGCATATGGAACGATACAGTGAGCAATTTGACACTGATGGCACTTGGTAGGTTTTTACTTTGTTTTTCGATTCATAAACCGTAAAAAGCCGGCGTATGCATGCAGTTATAACGTCCGTCATAAAACTAGCGGAAGTATTTATGAGAAACTTCGTCCTAGACGGCAGGTGATGGAAACAATCGTAGTGATTTCATTTCCATCAGGTGCACTAACCGGTTACGTAAGTGTGATCCGCAGACGGCATAATACTTATTAATATAACCTTCTACAAAGCCAAGCGCTTATCATAGCTGAAATCTTTATAATTTTTCCACTCATACTCGATTGTTTCCTCGAACTCGTAAAAAATTTCTCAAGGCCTTCCATGGTTAAAGCGGTCGATTGGAAAATAATCTTCGCAATTTCCTCGGTCATTTAAAATCTGCACATGCAGATTTTGATCAAGCGTTCTGCAAAACGTTCCGTCATTTCGAGGAAGCAGCCTTGAGATTGAAGTTATTTGAAGGAATGGCTCGAAGATAATGCATTTTGCCATTATATTGAAAGATGCACAAGAAAATGGGGCCAGCCAGCTGTAGACTATTGAATAAATGAGCTTCTTTTGTTGGAAGCATACTATGGCCATTCTACTTTAACGGCTGAATTTCTGCAATAGAACGACACTTTCAAGAGTTCACAGTGAATATTTGCGAAGTGATTTTAAATTTCTTACTAATTACTTTCAATTCGCGTGAGCGTCCCTGCAGACGCCTATCTGAACACCGTGGGTTCTGAGTATATCGAAATGTGTCTTCTTTTTTTTAAATACCTCACAGTCATCGTTTCTTCCAGCTTTGCTAATACGGCGTTTATCTTTCTCTTTTAGTGGTACCCTGTTTCACTTGATGCTTAAGCTAGTTATCATACTTGTTATACCTGAGATTGGTTACAGTATCACAGTATACACGTTGAATAGAACGAAAATAGATCGACAAAACACAAATATTGTCAACTGTAACACTACCATATAGAGTCGATCATAATATGAACGGTATAGAGCGAATTATTGGATCTTAAATATTTTCAAAGTTGAGATGCTATTTATAATGCAAACATTTGACTCTATGGAAAGCAGATATTTAGAAATTTTATTTCTCTTGAACAAAATGGATGCATATTTTTGACAGATGAGATTTGTAGTTGATTTATCGAGTAGTCCTTAGATGGGGTTATCTTTTCATCTGCCTTAGTTGCTTTTAGTAATTTTCCTATAAAATAGTCAAGGAAGCTCAATTAAATGCTTCACTTACTATTGCTCGATGTCAAAAAAGGGGATTTGCGCTATCTAATAGCGTTAACTATGTTGCAAGCAAAAATTCTTCTGTTATGATCTGCTAGGTCTACATTGATGCTATCTCACTTCTCAAGAGACGCAAACATCCTGTCTATGAGCCTCATTCAGCGATATTATTTGCACTGCTCACCTTAGAATTATGCTCTTCATGCCATTGAAATCCCCCTCCTTCTTTTTTGTGATTCAAGTTGAACATAACCACTTAAAGAAGATTTTCTATAGAAATACATCAAGTGTCATTTGTGAAGTTGTTCTTTGATGTTTCGATGAAGCAACGTAAAATGTGTCTGAGTGAATCATTTCAAGTATCTGAATGTTAAGTTGAAAATTTTCGATGACATTGATCCTAATAGCACAAATATCACTAAGAGATTTGTACTAATGTAAGTTGGAGAGGGCACTTCTATCAAAACGTCAAACATCACTACTCAAATTGAGTTCTTAGCACTAAGCGCTAATGAACTTATTCTTCTAAACTATTTTTGTGTTTCCCTGTAAAGGGTCCGATAAGATTGGGATGGCCAGCAGACACTTTCAAGTCTGCGGATTTGTCGAAGCTTGGATATCCTTAAAAATGCTTTATTGTTCCGAATAAGTCGAAACATCCGCTTGACTTCAAATTGCCATCTGAGCCTAATTGCCATTTAGTTTACATAAATAATGTTAGCACTTTGTCAATACTAAATTCTGCGGTCCATTTATGAAGATACCTTTTGCGACAGGTAGCGGTGATATATGAACGAATGCTGATGCTGAAAAATATGAGCAAGTACGCAATAAGATCAAAGAGCGATGAACAAATAATCCTACTTAAGGTTTACACCGTTTATCGACTTTCGAACGTTGACATTGACTAGTTCACTCTTATTCTCGAGAATCCACAGAGTCAGGATTGAGTTGAACTTTTTCCCTATCACGATATTTCAACTATTACGGTTTGACACGTATAGTACATTTAATGTAAACGGAAACAAGAAGTTCGATGACGTCAATAATGCAGAATGCACTATTGAATATTTGCATAAACTTTTCATTTGCGACAACAATTGTTTTCCGCTTCATTTATTTTTGCGAACATTTTCTCAGTTGTAATAGCATTACTCAGAGCTTAGAGATTTAGGATTTTAATCTCAAATTTCTCCCATATAAGTATATTTTTGCATATTATAGCATTCCAATTCTTTTGCAATGTGGTACTTCATATTAATTGGCTTTACATACTTTTCTTCTCTAAGAATATACTCACATTGATTTTTATATTTTCGAAAGAATTTTTTTTTGGATATCAGCAAATCTGATCGAAAATAATAAAACTTCGGATGAAAAGTTTTTTCGATGGCACAGTTTTATATGATTACTCAATTGCATTTGTGTATAATTTTCCAGCAGATAATTTCTGAAATATTCGATGACATCCCAACTCCCTTCTACAAAATTCATATATTCGAATCTAAGCCTTGAGGTGGTGCCATTGTTTTGAACGGAAAACATATTTATTGCGTTAACGTTTGTTGCATTAAGTGAAATTCTAAAATCTTCAACTATCAATCATTTTCTCTCATAATAGCATTAAAGTCTCCTATAGAACTTTGCTTTGAACTTCCCATAGGAAGTTCTTATGAGCTAAAAAGCTTTTTACTCTTTCAGCAATATATTTGCAGGTTCTTCGGCACCGGAAATCCTCCTCTCCATCATTGAGGTAAGTAACGCATCAATTCGGACGTTTTCTTTGGAATTGGTCTTGTGGTCTATAAACATCTGAATTTTAAGAACATCTTGGCAAGACAGCATCTGATATGATAGCTTTATCTGTAAGCGTAGCAATTCTTGGCCAATGGATTGACCTCGGTGATCAAATCCGATGCGGGTGATAACAGATTCGCATATTCTGGACATAGCACGCGTCAAAACCACATCATTGGCTGTGATGTATATTTGGGAGTGTGGAATTTATTCATGCAGGGGATAGTTTTAGGAATTTCTTTTTTTTTGAAGAATACGATAATTTTGGGAAATTTGCGAGGTGATCTGCATGGTCAGGAGGATCTGATCATAACATCCGAAAAGTGGTCACTAAAAGTGGGTAAAATTGACCAGCAAACGTTGAAGTTTGATTCAGATTCAAATCGGAGCAGTTCTGTTTGTATACGAGAATTGTTTCGATTTAGAATAAGCTCTTTGCTGAGGTGGATAAGTTCCTCACTAGTTATCTCTTTCAAATGCTCGAACACATCGAAGTTTGCTTCGATAAGTTGATCTGCTTATATGAAACATTACATACCTAATGCTGCAAACTTAATTTCTCAGGTTTAGATTTTCGTTACGATTATAGGTGATTGGCAAAGGTTTCGAAGCAGGCGACCTCGGTCCAAATACAATTGTTGGCTCAGCGGCATTCAACTTATTCATGATTATCGCAATTTGTGTAATGGCCGTACCGAGTACAGAAATCAGAAGACAGAAACATCTCGACGTTTTTTGCGTTACTGCCACATGGTAAGTTATTCAGCAAATGTTGAATTGTGTGAAAAGCATTGGACGTAAATGCACATTAGAATAGTGGCATGAATTCCATCGTTCCGTTTTTTTCGCATGGGAAAATCTATGCTATTCAGAGGGGATAAACTTCAGAAAATTATTTTGCAAAAACAGAAAGCCTTCGACGTTCATAGACTATAGACTTACAGAACATTCCTTCGGTATAATAAAGGTGTTATTGTCGCATGTTCAAATTTTAGCATCTTTGTGCAACTTTAAAGATCTATGATTATTTTGTAGTTTATAAATTTTGGGCGTCGAAATTTGCAAAAGCAGAATATCATATGTAAATTTTTGCACTGTCTAATAAGATAGTACGAGAATCGCCATCAGAGTTCGTTGTTTTTCAGGTCATTGTTCGCATATATATGGATGTATCTGATTCTGTCAGTATTTTCTCCAGGCATTATTGAAATCTGGGAAGGTGTACTCACGTTCCTGTTCTTTCCGATCACTGTTTTAACGGCCTATATAACTGATATAAAGATCATCCAGGTAAATCCTGTGTAAACTCATCTTTACACCTAATATCTACTAGAGGTTGCTCAATATGAACGAAAGACTGGAAGACATAAAACAACCAAAAAATTACCTACGCGAAACAGCGAAATTTGAATCTCTGGAAGCTTGTTGGGGAATGAAAAAATATTGCAAAAGAAATTTATAAATATTATGCATTTTTAGTTGAATGATTTCCTAATTAACGGGATTCCATCTCAATGAGCGAAAAACTGGATTTTCTGAAATCACAGTGAGCCTTAAGAGATCATATATTTGCTTGATGTTGGGATCATATTTGATACTTTCAGAGGAGATTCCTTCCACATCGGTATCGACGAACGTCACGATGTCTCGTTGCTTCTGAAGGAGAGGAGATGAAAATGCTCGAAGGAAATGGTGTTGTGAGGGTAAACCATTATTTTCCACATTTAAAGTCACTCAGTTATCAAATCAGCATATCCATTGTTTATCCTAATGAAATATATCCACACATTCGCTTGATTACATCTTTTTTATGTAAATTATGACATATAATTAAGCTAAACAATGTTTTCATGCATTACCACAAGGACGGAAATATCCATCTTTGTTAGGACCACTTTTCTTCCTTTTTTATCCTTTTTAATCCTTTTTTTAATTCAAAAACTCATATCTGTTGTAACACTAGGATACTAAACTGACTCAGAACCAGAAAAGATAAGGTGTTCGATTTCTTTTGATATACAAACGTAATTTCGAACACACCTTGTCGTGATTGCAGCTCGACATAAAACGTGAGCTAAATGTATGCAAAGTCATTATCTCTTACCTTGAAATGCTCAATGAAATGCAGCAGTTAAGTTGACTCTTATGGCGCTTCACCATACTAAAGATGATAACGGTAGGAGTTATGGAAATAACCATGTGAAAGTTTCAGGATGGTGTAATCGACCCTGCATTGAAGGCATTCGAGGATAATCGTCAAACGTTTATTGAAATAATGCGCGAAATCAGGAAAAAGAATCCAAACATCGATCCAGTCGAATTGCAGAAACAAGCTGAATACGAAATGATTAGTCGTGGTCCTAAGTCAAGAGCATTCTACAGGTTATTTGAAATCCTTCTTCATCGACGGTTAAAAAACAATATTGTATTCATCCATTTATTGGACTGTTTGCAAGCATTTTCCTTCGAAAATAGATGCATCTAAAAAAAAAGAAAAACAATCAGCAGGTTTCGATTCATTCTCAAATAAAAAGATTTCCACCTCTTTAATCTCGAGTATATCAGTATATCTCCTGTTCGATTTATTCGAAGCTAAAATATAAATCATCCAAATGGCTGTTTGGTTTTTCTATTTCAGCAGATATATTCGTTGTGCAAAATAATGAGATGAATTTCTAGTAATAAACGTAAGTAAGTGCTTTTCGTGGTCTTAAGAGGCTTGTAGGCATAATTTGTTTGCCTGGAAATTAGTATATAGCTCGCAACTGCGAATGATCGTTTTACTATCGCCTTTTAATTTAATTTTTTTTTTTGGTTTTTTTTGGTAAATGATTCGTGAGAATGTGGAGTTGACGTTTTGCATACGATGATATCATCAGAAAATATTTCTATTCGTGAATGTTCTCTAATAGTTTTTTTCCACAGAATTAGAGTACAATATAAAAATTCTAGAGGAATGCCCAGAGCAACCGAATAACTCTATTTTCGTAGGCATAAAAATTCGTTTACCTTTCTAATTCTTTAGCATTCGTCATAACCTATTCGCTTCACGCAAAATACATCGTATCATGGCTGTGGTCTGGTTGTTTTGAAATTAGGCCGCTATTAAATTAAATTTTTTTTGATCGTAAAAAAAATTTACATTTCGTTTATCTATGTGGCTCTTCGAATTCGTTTTTTTCTCGAAATCAATCTCGTTTGTTTTGATCGTCTTATTTCACGATTCGTCGAAGTTTTCATATAAGAGAAGAATTTTCCGGTAGATTACGGCAGTCGTCGAATATTTTTCACTAATATTTTTATGGTGTAAGGTTTATAGGATGGGCAAAATGCAAGATTTCTCCACATATTCATTTCTGCAGCTCTCAGTCAATTTGTTTCCGATTTTTCCAATTTTTTAAACCATTCATTAGGAAGATCAATTTGCGTTTTTCTTCAAATATTCAAATTCGTTCAACTCGGATCCTTTCTTTAACGGTACCGTATTTGAGTGTTTTCATTATTTTTTATCGTCAGAGAAATTCTAGCAATTCATTGAACGATGTGTAATGAGAATGTCTTATTAGTTTTGAAAGTTCCACGAGGTGTAAATTAATTATGAACGTTTGATTGTTTTCCACCATAGAAATCTAAATATTAATACATACTTTATAAGCATCAGCTATCTGATTAATCTATAAAATACCACTTTTTTTTTTCAAAATGTCACCATATTTATAAATTTTTCCCCATATAGTGGTCCAAATAATAAGATTCAAATAAAAATGTTTATAGCACTAATACATCATATCCATTCAATGAAAAAAAAAAAAAGAACAATTTCTATCAATATGTCATTGGGGAATACAATTATAGGGTACAAGCGACGAGAAGATTAATTGGTGGCGGTGACATTATTAAAAAGCGTCTCGACAAGGAACATCATAAATCACTCGATATGGTTAGCCATGTAAATATATTGCTGTTATTATATTCAATATTTGTTGAATGAGAAAATCACTCCTTCCTTGGTTCGTTCATTGAAGGGAACTCGAACAACCGAAAGGGCGATTTAATCTTACCACCTCAAGGTTGCTCATGCTCAGCTCTTGCGCTTATGCGGGCTTCTGAAAGTTCACTACATAGCTGATCAATGCTAACAAGGAATCGAACTTATTACTCGAGTTTATTACTGATTACTCGATTAGTGGAAGACATTACTTTGTTAGAAAATCAGTATATTTTAAGAAAAGAAAAGTCGATTTCTATATTATTTGCTAAAGAATTGAGCAGATTATTTTCCAACCGCATCAGAAAGTGTTGAGGGGATTTCCAGATTTGATGATGGGAATTTCGAAATTGATAAAAGAAATTTCGGAATTGATGGGTGATTTTTCAGAATTTATGAGGGAAATTTCAGACGAAGGTGGAAGCTTTTCCATTGATATTTCTCCGTCACTGAGCCTTTTATAGCATAGCTTCCTCAGGGTACTACAGATAACCATTTTTCTACAAAAAAACTTCATAATAGCCAATTTTCCAACTTCTCTAGTTGTCTTACGAAGCTTTGCTGATCTCCCAAAGATAGTAGTGGAAAAAATTGTGGGCAATTCGGTCATCCTATACGTGGCACCGTTGGATTGTTCTTTAAAGCATGATCGTTTCTGTTCTGTTATTTGAGCATTAAATATGATCTGTTATAAAGCATTGAAGCATATATAGTTGCATGATATCATAGTACTAACGTGGTACACCCATAGATCGTTCAGTGAGCAATCCATGTATGGTACTAATATGGCACCACATGTTAACTTATAGTGGTTGCAGTGTTAATTATGGAATGTAAACTAGCAAAATCACTCTTAAACAGGGCGTCCGGTTTCTTTCAACAATTCTACTTTTTTATGATGCATTTTCATTATTGATGCTTTCATTTCATCATTTATTGCGAGAAGCGCTTAGATGAATGAGCAAACAGGAAATTGACATGAGGCTGTTGTATGGATCAAGAACTGGGTCTTTTATCTTCCGTAATTTTTGTACTAATTTTAAGCCAAAATCTAGCATGCGTCAAATATTGAGCACGAGCCGACTCTGCAGTTTCACGCAGCATCCGCATCCCAATCCAGAAATTCAGCTCGTCATAGTGCTAAAAAGAACAGAAAATTTGCTGCTCGATCAATGTTTAAGACGCTCTCTATTATCTGCTTTACACTATTTCCAAATGCAAATATTTTTAAACTAAATGGCGTTAATAACTCTATGGTTTTTTTAAGTTCATTAGAAATGCAAGCAAATGATGTCAAATTATATATGCCAACGATTTCGCTCTCGATAGCAACTAAAGTAACATAATACTACATTTAGTAGTGCATTTATTTGAATATGTGGGGGGTTTTTTCGAATTCATCAATTTAAATGTTGCATAAAAGCGATAGAAATTTTCAGAGCTATCAAATCGATGAAAATGATATTATTTATTTCAGTTGATTAAATCGTTCCCAGTTTAATTGCTTTTATGCATCTTTGTAATTCTCTCTAATACTTGATTTATGCTAACAGTGGAGCGACATTGATGGCGAGGTCGGTTTCAATATTCACAACATATGGCACCTTTTATTTTAAAATGAATAGGAAATAAGGTTTCATGGGCATCTGCCCATCTCTGTCCCCTTTGAATTTTGAATTCGTTTAGTTGCTGTTCTCTTGTCACGAGTAATTACAAAAAATAAACATCCCAAATTAAAGGTGAAAGCTGAAAATTCCCGACTCATTGAGAGGACCTTTAAAAGCGTTGAGAAGAGCAAGAATTCTATGATATAATTTTTGATGAAATAACTAAGAGAAATTAGCGAAACGATATTTCATTCTTTCATCTCCTGTGAAAATAATTCATTACAAACTGCAAGTGACATTCTTTCATAAACCTGTATTGTTATGATGTCTGTAATTGTGTACACTTACCTGCACGATTTAATACTGATTGAGATAGTTGTTGTCCTGAGGTGAAAATAATCTGCATGAACGTCTAATTTTCTCGAATAAATAAGATTCAAAAATGCATCTTTTTTAATTGAGAGATATGATCGTTGAATTGTTTTTGTTGCACGCTTCCATTCATAAATTCGTAGTACTCAATTATGCTATCCATTATTAACGTAATTGAGTGCTACTTATATCATAAGTGCCAACATATATCGATGAATTTTAGAGAGTATAGTGGCAATAAAATTGCAGATCATTCAAGCACAAGAGAAACAAGCTCGTGAGAATACGTGCAGAATTTATTTCGATCCGGCTCTCTATACAGTACTCGAAAATATTGGCACATTCGATGTGGTAGTTGGTCGTGATGGTGGTCCTGAAGGACTCACTATTATGGTTGATTACTTCACTGAAGATGGTACAGCGAATGCCGGAAGTGATTATATCGCTGTCAAAGGGACGTTAACGTTCTATCCGGAAGATAAGCAACAGGTGAGTGATCGTTAACATATTTGAGGGAAACAGTGTTGACTTGAAATCGACATACTTAATTATTCGGATAAGCGGGAAAACAAGTAGAATTCTTGCATATGTTGTACTCATTTGAAAAACCGATTTCACAAATTACCAATAAAATTTAGAAATGAATTATGTAAATAAAATCTTCAAATTTCGGATAATCGGACCGATTCATAGAAAACTTTTTTTCTAGGATCTCGTCGATATAAAATGAGAATCGGATAGGTTTAAGATGAATGCAACTTTTTAGCACCATTGAACTTGCTGAACTCGTTTCTAAGTTTCATGCCTCAATGTGAAATTGTCCCAGTGGTATAATTTCTACCTGTGAACTTTCCTCACTTCTGCTGTAGTGTGTCCTGAAATGAAATTACCGAACAGATAAGAAGATATACATGCAGGCATGGATCGACGTTGCCAAGTTCGCTTTTTGCAAGGAATTAGGCAAAAAGCATAAAAATTTCATCTTCTAAGGATTTTTGCACTATGATACTTACAACGTTTGTCCGTTTATCTGTAACAATTCATCCACCTCTTCCTTAAGAAATCTAGAAGCGTGATATTCAGCAAATCCAATGCCTGAGCTGAAAAATCCGGATGTTTTAATCTGGGAACTACATATTTTTGGGGCTTAGGCGAAATATCGGTAGATAATTGAAAGGAACCATTCGAAAGTGCTAATTCATCCTCTGTTTTCTTTGTTTTCGAAAGCCGCATTTCGCTCTTCCTGGGGAAATTTTTTAAACGAGAATCTCAATCAAGGTTCTGATTTCTTCAAGAACTTCACTCGGGAGGTGGTCGGAAAATGTTTATAGTAACACGATAGTCACCATTCATTCATTTTTTGCTACGTGAATCTGCAAAACTCAACAATTTCCATAAATGTCCTGCAATACTTGTGTCGCCAGTATGGATCTCTATAATATCCTCAACTTTTTCGTTTTTTTTTTTCAGCGAATTAGTATTGAAATCGTTGACGACGACGTTTTCGAAGAAGACGAACACTTCTTTTTGCATTTAAAGAATCTTCGTGTACGAACGAAAGACGGTCTCATTATCGACCCGATGCGTATTGGTGGTGTTCCTGTGGCTGCACTCGAAATGCCACCCACTGCAACAATTATGATCCTTGGTAGATGTTTACTTATCGAAATATTTACGCAGAAAATTTTACATTCATGTAGTAAGTATAATAAATAAAGGTTTGATACTTCCGAAAATCATAAAAACTTCATTCTGAGGTTTATGTCATTAGCCCATTCAAAATTTTACAAATTTCCTCCATCTTATTGATTTTTCACCATATAGAACGTTAATTAATCCATTGAAAATCCAGAAAAACATGGATCTTTGATCGTCTTGAATAACGCATAATGAAGTACAAAGTATATTAGGTGCTATATATACCTAAGAAGTTTCACTATTTGGCAATTTCTATTAAGGATTTTTGCACCAAAAAAAGAGCTAATTTTAAGCATTCACAAAGTGGCCAATCGAATAGCTTAGTCAAAAAAAGTTTCACCTAAAGATGTAAATTTTTAGATGATGATCATGCGGGTGTATTCTCATTCGAACATGATCATTTTCAAATCGTTGAAAATTGTGGCTATCTCACTTTAAAGGTGCAACGAAATTCTGGATGTCGTGGTAAAGTTATCATTCCATTCAGGTGAGCAATACGCATTTAAAATATTTCTTGATTTTATAATCACTTATATTACCAACATATAATTACGCTAATTTATTTATGCAACTGAAATATTCTAAGTTGAAAATTTAGCTGCAAGAAATAAATTGCTCTTTAGTCAATCAACATTTAGCAAATATCATACATCTACGAATATCTACTTATTATAGTATAAATCTGCATTTTTATTGAATGTAAAACGTTTATTATCAAAATATTTGAATGAATTTATATAAATCATATATATATATATATATATATATATATATATATATATATATATATATATATATATATATATATATATATATATATATAAATAAATGAACGACTGCTATTTTTCTAAGCGTTAAAATCAGACTTGGAAATAACTGTTCGCATTTTAATCTATCTATTTTCTCATTTTATAGGCTATTTGAAATAATATGTTGTCATCTTCGGAGCTGATATTCTGAAAATTTAATCGTCTACCGAGACATTAACGAAGTTATTTAAAATATCTAAATGTTTAGCCGGAAGTGGCTTGAATGAAAAACACTCGATCAGACAGGCATATACGCATTTCATTAATCACAGTTTCGAATTCTTATAAGAAACGGGATGATCTTCGGTTCTGATATTCTCAGCGAAAATTTTGTTGCCTTCCTCGCAAGATTTCTTCGCTCGTATAGAGGGTTCAACAAAAGATGACCACTGGCTATTTTCTCAGTGACCGATGACGTATGGCTTTGACTCAACTACTGGAAAGTGGATGTGCCAAGCTTAATCGTTTTGGATTCCTTTGGAACTTATCGGTCTAACAATCCGTAGTTATGAGGCGGGTTATCGTGCGCATATTTCCAAGGTAGAAAAAAAAAGAATATATTAACATTGACAGAGAAAGCCTACAATTTGCGCCACCACAAAAAGCAAATTTTGAATTAAATATGCAAATTTTATGGCTGTAAACAACTGCTAAAACATACTATATGATCAAGTTGGCCACAATTCTCTCGTAAAGTAGCAGATTCATGGAACTTTATGGTTATAACATACGGCCATATGGATATGAAATGGCACCTTATGATTAAGAAATAGAGAACTCTATTTCATGCATGAATATCCGCTTCGTTCATACTCGCTACATGTTTTGAGTTTCACCTATTTTGCCTATGATATCCCGGCTTATAATTTTCGCTTTTCACCTTCATTTGCTAATCCTTTCAATGGCAGGATGGTAGAGGCGGACTAGCACCATTTCGTTTGGCCCATTATTGGCACTCTATCGGTGCAGGTGATGTGATTCTTTCAGGACCATTGACGGTACCGCTGTCGGTGGAAAGCATTATGAGTCTAAAGAAGGCGAACTAGTTTTCGAAGACAATCAAACCGAGTAGGTTAATAAAAACATTGCAGTGATCTTATGTGACTGCATGAATATGCTATTACGAATTTTTCTTTATTTCTTTATTTTGTAGTACTTATGTTTTTGTTGTAATTTTTAAAATCTCTTTATTTCGATCTTAAAAGAGTCACTTTTCTTCTCGATTGCTAATTGAACAATTTTGTTTAGCGCAGGTAAATTCTGTGAAATGCAAGGAATCTATCTGAATGCATCAGAAGAGATCGTTGAAAAGAAAAACTCAAAAAAAAAGAAACACCAGAACTCTACGGTTGAAAAATGAGACAACATTTCCGAGATGATCTTAGGGTATCTGGGATCCAAATTTCGAAGTTTGCCGTAATGTGATGTAATAGTTGATTTTAGAGCTTATATCGATCTTGGTGTGATAGATACAGAACAATACGAACGATCCGATCACTTCTTCATTCAACTTTCACAGCCTATTTGGGCGAAGAAGATGTCAGGTAAGGAGTATCACTTATTAATAAGCGATATGGAATTCGTATAAAAATTGAGAATTTCCGGCTCCACGGAAAGTAATTGTCGTGGAATCTTATCTTCTAATAGTTGACTGTGAAGGGGATTAGGAAAGAGGAGGAGTGGAAAGGATTCGGGAGGAGGGAATCGACGAATGCATTGAGAATTCATGATTCATCTTCAGGAATGCGATAAACTCTACCACAGTACTGCATTCAGAAAAGAGTACTCGCTGATCTTTCTTAGGAGTGTTCTATTCGGGTAATTTGCCAGTTCCTAAGTTAAGTACACATTCCTGAAGTGCTACTAATGTTTGGCAATAGGACTTGGAAAGGCATTTTCCATCTACTTTGATTACTGAAGTCATACTGAAGCATTTTTTAAATTATCGGCGACTACTTTCCAGCTGAAAATAAAAAAGCGTCCTTTGTAAAATGATGGCCAATTGATTGAATTAGTAGTATTTATTCATAAAATTGACTTGAAGCGATGTCATTTTAAATGGAAAATTTCCATAGTTTATATTGGCGACAAAAGAAACAATCCAGGTGCTTAAACTATAAACGGAGAATCTCATCGAGGTAAAAGTAACCTCTTTTGAAGTAGAGAAATAATGGAAGCACAAAGCTCTATTAGTTTATCTTTTCAGCTCTCAAAAAAAAATTGGATGATTTAAGTCTTTCAGATTATTTCAATTCTTTAAATAAGTTCTACTGATTGATAGATATTGCTAAGTTTGCGTTTACAGTTTTCATATTCGATTATATTTACCTGCATGCAACCAATAAAAATACGTTTGAACGGTAATGGTTGCATAAATGGACATGCTAATACAGACGATAATCAATTCACTAACGTGATTTAAGAAGCATGCCAACAATATCGGCTATATTGACTCAAAA
This sequence comes from Baylisascaris procyonis, assembly GCA_037389465.1. NCBI lineage: Eukaryota > Metazoa > Nematoda > Chromadorea > Rhabditida > Ascarididae > Baylisascaris > Baylisascaris procyonis. The sequence continues at coordinate 1,607,411 of JAZARR010000153.1, forward strand.
GTATATCTTATTTTCGTTTGGGCAATACTCTCAGCGGAAACTTTCTCACGTTCGATGATCAAATCTATTTTTGCTTCCTCCTTTCATTTATCTAATCAAATTTGTTGCACGTATTAGGCATAACAAAGAAATGTGCTAATGTTAACGCATTTCTTCGTTGAGCTTAAAACTTGCTAAACGCCTAAACGAGTTTTTATGTGATATTTCCTCGACAACTTTTCACCTCTCTTCAATAGTCTAACGTATGCGTGAAATGAAACATTTCCTCAACGTTACTTATCTTCTCAGTACATCCCTGCAGAGTAAAAAAAAAAAAACATTTGTATAAGAAAACATAAGCAAAAATAAATAAATAAAGAAATAAATAAACAACCGCGAGATTCCGATATCGTCATGTGCTCCAGGCAAAGTGCCTCGAAATGACCTTTATCCTTTTCCAACCTCTAGGCTGATCTAAATTTTCAAGATTAAACATTTTCAAAAAAAAAAAAAATTATGGAAGTATTAAATCCAAGAGCTCATAGAAGCGTTTTTATAGTGATTCACGTTTTCGCTACTCCTGGAAAGGAACATTGCTCACTTTTTGGAATGCTACACCAACTAATGGCATTCTTTGGCGCGCTGTCTGATTGAATGTTGTTTTAAGAGCTCGAGTTGCGCAAAAGATGAGAGGTTTTTTCCGCATCAGTTGCATCAAATCAAAACGTTTTTTTTTAATTGTTGAACTTTCGCATAACAATTTTGGTATCATTCCGTGAAAAGATGAATTCAACTTAGGTAGCTTTCGAAAAAAAGGCAGCTTAGGTAATTGAGCTGAAATCTGCAATTCGCAATTCTGCGATCAGCCTCTTCTATAAATTCATTTGCATAGTTAATTCACTTGCATAATGAGAGTTTCTACTCTCCTCACGTCAATGATTTTCCACAAGCAATGAGTGAACGGATCGCTTTCATTTGAATTGACTATGCAAATGAGTTTCTTGAGGTATCTGATTATGGAGTCGTATATCGCTGCGCGGAAGTTAACTATTGCTGTGGAAAATGAATATAACTTGAGAGGAATTCATCGATGTCAATAAACGTTATTTTGCACTTGCATTAAATATTAACGATTAATTCAATGAGTTCTTCGGAAGACTTTCAAATAATAAGTGTCTATTTTAGTGTGATTAATTATTTTTAAATTAAATAGATATAAGATGATTTTGATTCATCTTCTTTTTTTTTTTGAAAGTTCACTTTGCTTGTGATTTTCTTCTAAGTCACTCCCCGTATTGTTGTGTAGAGTTGTGCTTGGTGGTTGTCGCTTTCAAGTTTCTAATGTTTCTTTGATTCCTCTTCTAGTCTCAATAAATCAAAAGCTCGCACGCTTTTATCAAGTGCAAAATATTTACTATAGAAAAATGTGCAAGATAGGGTGTTCTATGTAGAAATGGGACGATATGACCAAAGATAGAGTTTCATTGAAAAAAAAACAGTCAAAAAATTTCTATTGATTTACATACATAAATAGAGAGTATAGCAAGTTTGATGTAGCAAGTTACGGAACTGTTATACGTCATTTTACCATCAACAATATGCAAATTCACTAGGCACCTAAACCAGATTTCAGAGGTCACAGTGTTGCTTTGTTTTTTCTTCTTATTTAGGTGCATAATTTTTGGCAGCGTGTCTAATTTTTTAGTATTCCCATTTCGGCCATCAAAATTTGGTCATTGTTCATATTGTTGAACGTTTTTTAATGACGTAAGTGATCTAGGATCTTTTCAGTGATGTAGCCGTATGCTTTTAAATTCCATTTATGCATCCCTGCGAACAATTGGTCGCTCGGTGTATTAGCTCTTTGCTAATTTGACTGTCCAGTAAATTGACCACTCGGAAAATTGATTACCTGGTAGAGTGACCACTCGATAAATGAATTGCCGATAAGTTGGTCGCTGTAGAAAATGATTGTTTGATAAATTGACCGCTTAGTACAGCTGATTGTCACGCAATCTTTTTTTCATGTCGTTCTATTTTCTTTAGGTTCATCTTATTTTGCACATTTACTATAGCCCCAAATAAAAGGTTGTGATTGTGTGATTGTGGTGCTCTTCTATACTTCCATTGTAACTCTTTTTGACAGATCTCAAAAAAGTGCAAGATCGTTTCGCGAAACGTATGGAACGCAAAAGGAGGGGATCGTCAGTGGAGATTAGCGATGATGAAGGTATCCTTTAGTGAAAAGATTTCTTCTTTTCTGCAACCTTTGCCTACCTACTTACCCTTAACATCTTGTAGATTGTTGTCGTTTACTATTCGCATGATTGTCATAAATATGAGGCATTTATGTTTATATGTTTGAATTCCTTCATAAGGCGCCGAATGGTATAACGATTATTTCCATAAATGGCCTCATAAACTTTTTTAAGGAAAACAAAGTTGGAAAGTATGAATGATTTTTCGTATTTCGACAAGAGCCTTCCAAAAAACAACTTGCAATTCGCAAAAATTCATTTTCACTCAGCAAAAAAGAAAGAGGAAATTAACGAACACCTTTGTCGACTCTCTCAGATGAATAAATCAGAGTAGTATATCTTTAGGAAAGGAGGGGAAGGGCCGATAAAATTGCTTTAGTAAGTTATGAATTCATATCATACAGTTACGTAGCTCCAAATGAACCAGTCGGATATAGTTGTTTGATAGCGAAAGAGAAATCGCTTTCAATCACACTGTCGTTCCTTGAGATTTATACTTTTTTTTTGCATCGGGCATGCTCTTTGACTCTGATCCTATTCCCTGCCAATATTCCGATATCTTCAATATCCACAGCATGCAATAAACGTTGTCATTCTTTCTGTTTCGATTATGATTTAGAAAAAAAAATTAACTTTTCATTTATAATCAGCATGTGAGCATGTGTAGTGGATGAATTTCAGGATATCACAAACTTTTACATCCTTTGCGGCCAATATCTAATATATCTTCACGACGAGATTCATCTACAACCGGAAATAACTTATCGGCGCTCTTCAAACGGCGAATGAGCTCATGGATAGCGAGTAATCAAGACAAAGGTTTCATCAAGATTCGCCTTGGGACGCAAAAAGGGCGACTAATCAGCTAATGCTGCATTTTGCACGATGTAATTGACAGCTTGCTTCGATGAAACCTGTTTCGCTCGCATTGAAAATCTATTTGCTTCAAAGAATGCTTATGCATGTAAATTTCCTTCAGCTTATATATTTTTTTCGCCTTCCATTCACGCAGAAGCATATCTTTTCATCCATTTCACCATTGTAGTTTTTAGCTCTCGATTTGTTGCATCTCTACAAGGTATAGTCACCCAACTATGCAACATATAAGATACACTAAAGCGTTAGAAATGCCTTGCTATATTCAACGAAATAACTTGCTTTTTTTTGACGGTAAAGTTGAGTGAAATAATAGCAATGCGAAGAACAGCGCATACTTTATGATGCTTTTTATCAGATCCATTTCGCCGATTCTTACATACTCCGCGTTTCGAAATCCGTTCCGTATTGCTCACTATCGTTGAATGGCTCAAACATAACATTCCCACTCTCTCCTTCATCCCTTTCTCACTCCGCTTGTCCGGTGTATATCTTTTCATATGTAGATATATTAATATGGCCAATAGCCATTCAATTATAAAATTTCTTCAATGATCGGTCCTCTATCTCTGTTGTCCTTAAAGTATACCTTAGAGTCTCGCTCTACCTGCACAACTTTTCTGCGCAAAGAAGGCGGAAGAAATTTTTTTTTCTTTTTTTTTGCTTATAATAGACACATCTTATATTCTGCACTTGTTAGTGAGGAATGGCTATGCATGTATCAACTTATGAAGGCATACTCATTATTCCTTTTTACCTGCTATAATCGAATTCGCTGATATTGTTCGTCGAATCGGAAGTAATGTAAACGATAGGAAATAAAAATTCGTGGATTAAATAGTATGAAAAAAATGTGCGATTTAATATTGATTAAACGGTCAATAATGAACCTAACCAGACTGCATGTTGTAGCAATATTTTTTGCAGCAGCTAATATATTTTTTGCAACGACGCTATCTCTATTCCTCTAATGGCCAAAATTTGCATATATGGAATATGCAAATTTTCGTCAAATGAAATATTAAATATCTATGTTTTAGTTGTTCTTGAGGGTACAATCTCTGACTCGCCTTCAGTTATTTTCTTTCACTCCTAGTATTTTTTTACACCTCTCAAAGCTATATTCCCCTTTTTTGTTATGTTCCTGTGAGTGATTTCTTTTTTCAATTTCGCTCTGAATCATTCATTGCTCATTACCCGCATCTCACAGATCTGTTGCTACTTGCAGTTCGTCCCTCAAGAATGTAATTTAATGCTTCGATGCTTCTAATGAAGTTCGTAGGGGAATTTCTCAAGTATTGATCGTAAAAAGGATAGCATCTCATTTTCAGAGGCAACAATGAGATATTAGTGTTTCGAGAAAAAAGTTACCAAGAAAGTTTTTCTCCGCTCTTAACTCGGAATATGTTCGAGAATTTAGGCGATGCGGATGCATTCGGTGCAGGCCTTACCGAAGATCAGCTCGAGATTGCCGAGTTGGGAAAGCCGCGTCTTGGAGAGTGTAGCAAATGTCAAATTACGATCAAGGAAAGTAAAGAATTCCAGGTATGCTATGTCGAACTTCTCTTATTCATGTTGCATAAGAAGGAAGTTAAGATCAGAGATGAAACACAGTTCATTGAGGCGGTCGCCGTATTGGCATCATTGATGAGATAGGCAAGAATCTCCCCATCGGGGAGTTCATCTGGGTTTCAAATCCTAGGACGCTCGAATAAATGCCTCAGTCCACCAACGAATCATCGTGGACGGGTGCTGGAAGCGTTCCACACGTGGCCTCCAGGAAAAACAAGCAATCGCCGATGCAATATTTTTTTCTTGTTCTCACGAAGCAAGAGCCATCATCGTTTGTGTACAAGAAAACCTTTCGCTGCTTAGTCAGGTTTTGAGGATTCCGTGTTTTTCATATTCGAATCCGGCGAGTTTCGCTATTCAAGTTCATTCCAAGTTCCAAATTCCCCTTAGAAGATTAATATCAACGGATACTTCGAATATACTTTTGAAAGTTGTAAGAAAGGGGATTGTCGAAAATGTACCTCGCAGCCACAGATGCTTCTACGTGCATCTAAAGGCCATCGAGCCGCCAATAGCCGTGTTAGATAAAGGTCCTACTATTTCAATGGTTATTCAACTTTTTTCTGGCTATAGGGAAATTTTCTCTCATCTACTTGATGCATAAGTTTTTCGGCGGGGAATTTATTCTCGCATATCGGCCTGTTCCGTATCATTGAATTTCCTGATATTGATCCCTGTCGATTCAATGCATTTGAATATATTTCAACGTTGTATATCTCTGTGGAGCAATGTTCTCAGACATTAAATCGAACAATATTTCCTACCTTTAGAATGATTATATACAATGAATGTGTACGTAAATCGATACCTTCCCTCAAGATTATTTCTCAAATATTTTCGTTACATATCAAAGAAGGTGAATTAGATATTTACACCGTTTATAGGCATTTATAGCAACAAAAATTTCACGCAAAGTTTTCTATTCACAGAGCGCACAAAAATGTCTGGATTCTACGAAGGGAGCTGCATTTTTCCTTGTCCATTAATTCAGTCAACAGCTCTTGTTCTGAACTCTTAGATACATTTAGATCTATAGAAAATGTTATTACGGTGCACTTCTTAAAATATTTTATTCCATTGAATTTTCAGGGCGTTATCGATCGTATGCTAAAAACAGCGAATACTTCATTCATGCTTGGAACATCCTCATGGAGAGAGCAATTTTTGGACGCATTAACCGTTAGTGCAGGTATATAATAATTCAGAACGAATTGTAAAGCACTTCTTTGAAGTATATTAGGTTTTCACTCCTCTATGCAAATGAGCTGTTAGGTGCGTCTATGCCTCTGAAGCTCCTCATTGATCATATAAGGCAATTTCAGCAGTTAAATTCTGAAGCAACAGAAACATGTATTTTCGTGCCCTTAAATCGAAACCTTTAAATCCTCGATCGAAACCCTTACATGTGGTAGAAGTTTATATACTAAAATATTCATCAGCGAGTAAAAAGTTTATTTTTGCGATACGTGCTATTGTTTCATCTCATCGTACATGTAATTCTATTGCCGAAAAATGTGCCATTGTTCAAAGAACTGTATAGTCACTCTTCTTTGAGAAGCTTGTTTTCACTACACTTCAAGAGCTGCAAGGAAAGTTTGCCTGATGGGTTAATTGTGAGCTAATTTTTAGTGCATTTCAGTTTAAGAGTGATGAGACAATGAATACTCGCTCTGGACGCATTGCTTTTCTATGAATTATACGGAATAACCTTCAGTAATACTGCAATCAATAAAAAAGTAATCTTAATTTGAAATTAAGCGCTAGTTAGAGTAAGGCCATTGAAGCTAAAGCAAAAGCATGAGTTGAAGGTGATGACGACGATGGTGATGATGAAGGTGACGAAGAGGAGGAATCAAAGCGGTCGACAATAAGTGCCCCATCACAACCCGGATGCTTCGACTATTTCATGCATTTCCTTGCCGTTCCTTGGAAATTGCTCTTCGCCTCAATCCCACCTACTGGTATATCATTCTAATACGATTGTTGCCTTAGATAACATCATTGCATTCTTCTTTGAGTGAAGAGAAACTTCACAGCTTCATAGTTTTATTATCCGCTTATGTGAAATTTTTTGAAAAAAAAAATTCTTTTTTTATTAATTGAAACGAGCAGATATAATTACTCCTATACTAGTATTCGATGATAAAATACAAAACTGAAATTTTTGCTCAAACGTTAAACTATAGATTCCTAAGTTTAAAAACAAAATTTGAAGTTTCGTCAGACATTGATTTGTAGATTCAGTTATATCTTCCATAGATTTAGCTACTATCGTTTCGATGTAAATTTTTTCTACCAGCAAGGAAATTATCGACGTGCTTAAGTTGCCTAAATTTTTTATTCTTAGCGTTAATCTTTTAGACTATTGGGGTGGTTGGGCATGCTTCATTGTATCGATCTGCATGATCGGTGTGCTAACTGCATTAATCGGTGATCTCGCCTCGCAATTCGGTTGTTGGGTTGGCCTTAAGGATGCGGTCACTGCGATTTCTTTCGTTGCTCTTGGTACCTCTGTTCCAGGTATATATTAACCTCATTTCTAATTATTTTCAAATATCAACGTTATTTACGAATTGAAGTATTGCAATATTTGAAGTGTTTCTAAATATATGATGAAATATAAAGTCACCTATCGAATATAAAAACGAGACAAGTGGGATTTTATAATGGAATACTACAATAAAACAATCATTTTCTAATATTAAAGAAACCTCTCGCTTCATTGATATATTTATTCCATTATGTGCATAATCGCTGAGTAATTTTTGTTGTGATGATGACAAAAGCGAGTGTTAAATTTGGACTGCCGGATCAAAATTCTGAACAAAGCAATGAGAGCAATCACCATGCGAGTCAACAAAGAGACCGAGAGGGGCGGGGAGGGGGGGGGGGTGCAGAGAAAAATAGGCTTATAATTTAACTTCTGTTGAATATCGATTAGTCATAAAAGTAGTCGCCCATTATGTTATCAACTCACTGTTGTTGGATCATCGATATTAATCGTTAAGTCATAAAGTCATTGGATTCGTATCAATAAATTCAATAATCATTTCGTGATGACAATGCAATCGAGTCGGCGATTTGAAAATCAAATCTTTGCACCGAGCTCTTCCGGAATTTCTCACGCTAACTACTGTTGAAGGATAGAGATTCTAACTGCTGACTGCACAATATTTGAAAAAAATTTTTGATTATGAGGGGATTTTTTGTGGTCAAAATCTATGAATCCGGTGTGTTCGGGTCGACTATTGAAATATAAGCGAAAAATCGTTGAATTTAGATTGATCATAGTTTGTCATTTTTGAAAGTTATCACAAATTCCAAGTGAAATTGTTGAAGATTTATAGTGAGTCGATTCCAGCGGTACAACTAAAGACACCGTTGTGGAATATAAACTTTTAAAGTGACTCCTTGCGGTTTTATTTGAAATCTGTTTAGATGATTTCATTTAGGTATATAAATTATAAATGATGAGAGAATATACATAAATTTTCTTTTTGAATAATCGTGTGAGGTCTTTCATATTCCAGTTATCTGGTTTTCTTGCTATTAGAATTATGTCATATCTTCAATTCACCTTAATGGGAATTTCTTCTATATTTTTAATCCCAATTTCGCTTTTTTCGATTTCGCTAAGAACTTCCTAAAATTCATTTAGTTCCAAAAGTTCCAGGAATTCATAAACTCAATTCTTCTAGAAACTTTAAATGTTTATTAATTTTTTGAAATTATTCTTTAAATAGCGCTGTGCTGATACAATTCTCTATGAGAATTTGAATAGGAAATATGATGAGATGGTTGCATCAATTTGAAGTTTTTTCATATTGTGAATTTCTTGCAGACACTTTTGCATCAAAGGTGGCAGCAATTCAAGATAAATACGCTGATTCATCGATTGGTAACGTTACTGGTTCGAATGGTGTGAACGTCTTCCTTGGAATTGGTAAATTTCACTCATTTCAATTGATAATTCGCAATTAAATTTTTTAACATTCAATCTTTGTGTTTCTAGCAAAGGTGTTGCTTATTACGGGATTACTACTCAGGTAGATGAAAGAAATAAATGCTGCTTAAGTAAATAAAAAAGTGACTAGTACTTTAATAAATGAAGGAGCTATTTATTTCTGATTCAAAAATTAGCCTAATTATTCCTAGAGAGCGGCTAATAGCTGAATAAATATAATGTTATATGAAAAAATACAAATCATAAAAAGAATTCTCAAGAAAGGTGATATTTGAAGTGCAAAAAAAAAATTGAGAAACGGAAAGCGTTGTGACGATGATTCATAATATTTGATGTGTGCATGAATAGCACATTTCTACAAAGAAAATTTTTTTTTTTCAAATGTTCATTCAATTCTAAAAACCGATTTAAATTTCCTTCTATTAAAGAGCGCTAATTTGAGACGGGAAAGAGTCTATACAACGGCTAAGACACATCGAAAGTTTTTCGTCATTGAGTTCAGCCACAAAATTTCAACAGATCTATCTAGTACACATTGCTATTTTATTTTCTTAAGTTAGTAATAGTCGGGTATTTTGTCTTATCAGGCTATTGCAGATAGAAGCTGTCATGAAGTTGGTGCAGCTGAGGGCTTCAATTTATCGGAAACTACTTTATGCACTTGATTGAGATAAATGGATAGGGGAAATTAAAGACAAATAGGTGGATGCACAAGGGGGAAACCATATCGTATTTGTGGTAAAGATGGGGAATCGCGTATTGCATCCCTCAATAGGTGCAAAAAAAGGAAATAAACGGAAAATAAACGTTCGAAAAACACCGAAATGAAATATTTAGTGATAAATATTTAAGGTATCGCATGGGCGATTGCGGCTATCTATCATTGGTTCAAAGGTGATCACTTCCGTGTCGATCCTGGAACATTGGCATTTTCGGTGACGATTTTTTGTATTGAGGCACTCATATGCATTGCGGTCATTGTGCTTAGGCGGCATCCGACAGTTGGCGGTGAACTTGGTGGACCGATGAAATATAAGGTAATTTTTCATTAATATTCTTTGCTTAAATTTATTCTTCTCTCATTTAAATTCGCTTTTTTTTTTCTTCTCTTATTGAATTTATCTTTATATCTTTCTTCTAATCGGTTGATTTTTGCTTCCAAATAATATTTATCGTTAATTATTTGGTCGTTTTGCCCATTTTTAGAGCGAATAACTTTTATAGTTCATCTATATGGTGTATAATAATCGATCCGATTAGCATATTTAAATCAATGCTACTAGCCCTACGAAATAGCGAATCATCAAATTTTTGAGCTCTGAATAGAATTGTCGCCTCGTTGGGCAACTAGTGGACTCTGGAAAACAATCGTAAAAATTCGTTGAAATCCATGGATCAACAAACTGTCAGCTTAATCATAGGCTGATCATTATTGATCGTATATTATTGTTTAGTGATCGTATATTGTTGCTTGGCATAGGCTTTTATCACTGAACAACCAAAACTTAAAAATTTTACGACTTTAATTTTGAATTATAACGAATAATATCCCATATAATCATCGATGCCTAAACATTAACATTAATAAATTTAGATCTTAACATCGGGTTTATTCGTTATTCTTTGGTTCACATATCTTGGACTCTCAGCACTTGAATCATATTGTATTATCGCTGGATTCTAAAAGAAAAAAAAAGCCATCGAATACAACGGGCCAACATAACTATCTGCTCCACAATGATGGCGGGTTCAATCATAGACGACAACGTTAATTCAGTTTATTATTGCAAATATTTCTTGTTCATTTTCGAACGAAATTAATCAATCATTTGTGTGAATGAAAATTTGATTGACCAATTTTACTATTGAAGGTTTTTTTTTTCTTAGAATTTTTTTCGAATTGTTCGCTATTCTTTTATTGAATAATAGAATTAAAGAAATGAATATTTTTTTTATGAAAATTTATGTAAAAATTTTTTTTTCACAATATAATTTAATTGTTGCATTGATAAATTATAGATAAAAAGGAATAAAAATATTTTAAAAAAATTACTGATATTTTTCTTCTACCTCTTGAGAATATCAAGCCTAAACAAAATAATATGCGAGAAAATTTTTACGAATAGCTGAGCAAATATAAACGCAGTTCTTTCTTTTTGATATCGTTTCTTTCTATATTGTTAAGAATAATCCATCAAATCGTGGCACAATTTCGCTTATATTGGACCGTTTATCAGTTTTGTCGATATGTAATCAATAAATATTACCATATTCTAAGCGCTAATTGCGTTTTTTTTGAGTGAAAAAGGTAAATTTGCATATAAGAACGAGATAATATTAATATTTCGTTCTGCTAAATTTTAATAATTTTTTTTTATACTGAAATATCAAATTATGCATGCAGCTATCATAGAAAATGATCGAAATCTCAAAAAAAAATTTTTTTTTTCTCGAATATTTCAGAAAATGATTTATAGGTATTTAAAGGTGTATTTGCATAAAGTTTCTTCTTCTCCACATCTCTAATATGTCGAAGGTATTTCCCCGTGAGTTATATACAAAAGCTGCCGAATGGTCCTATTATTGCTGTTTTCATAAATATCACAATATTTGTTGTTTTATAGTCGATATGTTAGTTATTTTTATCGAAATTTTCCATTTTGTTAGAGATTTTAAAATTTAAGAAAAAACATTCGTCAAATTTGTAAAACCGGAAACACATATTGCAATAAATAACTTGCTAATTATCGTGCTTAATAAAATCACATTGATATATCGATTGTGTTTCCGGTTTTTTTTTTTGCTAAGCTTCCTGAAAGATGTGCCTCAAGTCTGATAGAAGTTTCTATGTTAGCGTTTTCGAAACTTCTTCTATTCTTGACATCAATTTTGCGCAATAAAAAACAACGCTTGACTGACAATAAGTTTTCAAAAGAAAGTTACTAAATTTGATTTTCAATTAAGAATTGTAACGAAAATTAAAAAAAAAAACGCTTCTTAATTAAACGTTTTTTTTTTGTTTAACATTTTTATTTAAATTAAAAAAAAAAACATATTTTGTCCACACAGAAGTTTTTATTTCTAAAGCGAAAATATTGCGATTAATATAAATTTATATACAACTCAGATCAAGCGTTGTAAAAAAAAATTAGGTTCTCAGAGCGCTATTGGAGCTCTTCTATTGTGCAGTTGTTATCGTGTTTACTCATTCTTAGTTTCTTTTAAACGTATTTGACGCCAGCCATCTGCAAATTGCGTCATATTAGCGGACTTGAATCGATATGTGCAATTCAAGTTTAATTATTGAAATGCGTATTTGATTTCGAAAATAATTTTAACACTATAGTGTTTGTGTTTGATTTGTAGCAGGGTCGATATGTTGGATGTATTGTTAGTACGGTATGCTGTTCCGGTTACGGTACTTATATCCTAAATGAATGCCTTTGAAACTCTATTTTGTGAGTGCACAATTGATGTTGCGTAATAAAGAATATTTGTGTCATTGATATGATCGTACAATTTGTCCAGGTCGACAATCATCACCTATATGGTTACTTCGAAGAATTCTTTTTATTTTCATTCCAAAAAATTCAGACATCTCAATTTTATGCAAATTTTATATTCGTTATTATGTTGTATGCAGTAAGAAGAAATGGATTTATCGATCAATATGTCGTTTTTTTATATAAATCTATCAAAATCATCTACGTAGTATAGGGCGTTTCATCTGCTCACCTTGATTGCTTGGATGAAATTTTTCTACGCGAAGAGAGCAAGCGACGAGGATGAAAGCCAAAAGAATTCGCCTTGTTTCTTACTTTTTTTTGTTCTTTTGTTCATCAGAATTCAAAAAAAAGAGCGCAATGCTTCAAAATTTTATGACGACAAGTGTAGAATTTGCGCAATAGCTAATTTGTAATGTGTTGAGGTTTACTATGACTAACTAGGAGGCACAGTTCAATTTGGAGTAAATCCGTTCCAACCCGATAGCGGTCGGAATCGGAAAGAGGATCAATTTGAATTCTCATACATATGGAAACGGGGATATGCTCAAATTGAATTGCCTTTTCTTTCGGATGTCATATTTCGTTGAAATTTTTATGAATAAATTTTAGAAAATTTTCGAATCCTTTCGCAATGAAAATGATTCACAGTAACAAGTGGATTATATTTCCGCTATAGGTTGTAGATTTTAAGTCTGCGCTTTGTGTTTTTCCTGAAATTTTTTGCGAGCAAATTCAAAGATCAGCTTATCAGCACATCAAGGAAATGCCTGCGTTTTTTTTCTGGATTATTCCAACGTATCGGAAATTAAGCTCTTGAAATATGTTTGCATAAGTTATCCGACGCTTTTAACGCTGGAATGCTTTGTCCGGATTGATGGTGTTCTTCGGAACATCTCTAGATCCGTAACCGGTAGAATTTCCGACCATCTCATCAAATCCGGTTTTGGAATCATTTTTCGGGAAAACAATTTCTCAATAAAGGCGCAATGCGAATAGTTTATCACGCTTATACAATGAAGTGACAAATACGAAGGGACTCGATGAGAAGGATGGTTGCGATCGTCGGCACTATCCTCTAGTCGCATTCGGCGAACTCCACACTGCCGCCGATCTCCTCAAGCGCTCCCACGATGATATGTAGGTCCACTCTGCCTTGCGAACAGTCTAGCAGCTCAGATCAATATATAATCACCTCGAACCCTTTTATATCCTGCCGATTCTGCCTGAGGCCTAGCCTCACGACATATGTTGGGTAGTCGCTTGATTTGACTATATGCTGCCTCCATTCTTTGACTTACGTTGTGCGGCGGACTATTCCCTATTGATCTATAGCCGACTCGTCCACCTTACAATAGCTCCTGCTCACTGTCCCTGAGTCGAGCATCAATCATATCACCGTGCCGTATCGGCATATATTTGTTCAGAATTTTCTTATCGCTTAACGGTCCATTTATTACCGTATTTAGCGGTCCATACCGTATTCGACAAGGTCGATTTATTGCATTTGTCGATTATTCGCTAGTTAGGATCAAGGATATATAAATAAACAGCAAGGCGTAAACATCTTCATTAAACGTAATAAATCTCAAGGTTTCTTGTTATCTACAGAATCTCATATTTAATCTATACGCTTAATCCCTCTAAATGACCTCGAGTTCGACGAGGATTCCCAAATTAGCCCAACGGTTGTGAGGGAAGGAGAGGGGGGAAGGAGGCGGGGGATAGGAGGAGGGAGGGAAACGAAGGTGGAGGAGAATTGATGACAGAATAAGAGCGATGAATGAGACGATTTGATTAGGCATGAGTGTTTCTAACATCATGTAAACGCTCCATTTTCCACTAGTAAGGCACGCGAAACGTTATTACATTCAGTGTGTTGACTAAGCATCACGATGAACGTCATAGCAACACATCGATTCAACGCTATACGGCTGTCATTTTATTTCACGAAGACATTTGACGCTATGCGGCTGTCACCTTATTTCACGTAGAATTCTTATAAGGACTCATAGGAATGATCTGTATACCGATGTTAATAACTTTAAGGAAATTGTTGTTGAGATATTTGAGTCGATATTTAGACGCAGTAGTTTTGCATCAATTAACTTTCCATATCGATAGCCTTCCTTGTTGATCAACATCTTCGTAAAACTCGCCCAACCAATTAGGATCATAGGTGTTACTTTGTTCTTGCAGCCGTCTGTTTCAAACTTTTGCACCTCTTTTCGGAAAGTAAAACCATTTTGAAGATAAATATTTACTTTTGCAATGTGTATATCACTGTCTAGATTCGACACATCAAGATGCGTCATCGAATTCTTAAGAATAGCTTCAAAGTGCACCTTCATAGAGTCACAAATAATGACTAACGCCGATGCGTTCCTACTCGTATAGTACATCCATTTTGATTGATATTTAATTGCTCATCAATATTTTAGATCTCAATGAAGCAAAATTTTCCACATTTTCAATGCGTTTATTAATCATTAATATTTTATTTAAGAAAATAGTGCATAATTCTCAAAAATTGATTGCAATTAGGCAATATAGGATGTTGGGGGAAATATTCATTGCCAATGTGCTGTGAACATTCTCGGCATATTTTTAATTTGAAATGCTCTTTCACAGATATTTGTCGATTATCAACTATTCTATTTCTATTGTAATTTACAGCCGGTTGGTAATAATTTTTAATGTGTATTCTTGGTTGAAATTTTTATCTGAAAATGTCTAAATGCAACGTTCTCGATTATGCGTTAAGAATGTCGAGATCATTCTCGAATTTGTGAAAATCGGCCCATAGGATGAGGTATCTCGCGGTTGATCACGAGATCATCAGTAAATAGCTTGCGGCTATTTGTGTTTTGCTTGAAAATATCATTAAATGAATGAAAAAAGGTCAAAGGATATTTCCCTGAGGGAAATCACTGTTACCCAATTTCTTCACGAATGATACCCGAGAACGTTGCCTAACTGTTACCTAAGAACGTAAATGCCTGTCCAAGAAGGAATCGGCGATCTTCACTCCGAGGGTCTGAAAAGCCTCTATTGCCTCGGCAGGGAATCGATGATATCCTATCTGCCAAAGTAATATGATGTTTCCTTGCGGCATTTCGTTGAACGTCACCATCAAATCATGCAAAAAATCAACTGTGACATAATTAAACAACCCGGCAGAGAGCAGAATTTGTGTCTATTGGAAGGTCAACTCGTTCATAGTAATTTAAAAATTATAAAAAAGTGATAAGGTAACGCTTATTTAACTGATAGGTGTTAATGATGATAGCAGGTGGCCGTTTTTTTCAAAGAGCTGAAGAATAGGTGGTTTTAGAACAACAAAAAAAAAAGAGGACAAAGCATTATACGAACGATTTCGTTCAAAGATCATATTGGTCGATTTTTTACGATAGAAAGATGCACTACACAATTGTGGTATATCTTTTGGCGTATTCATCCATTCGATGAGAAGTGTGCCATTCGCTATTCATTTGCGACAATTATTGACACTGTGTGCGGCTTGCGTTCGTTGCAGTAGCTATTATATTGTTCTTTCTTTTTAACTGGAAATATTGGTATTTGTGTGTGTGTGCTTTCTTTAAACAAGCAGCGTATTTCTAAGCTGTTTTTTTTTGGTTTTAATGTATACAATGGTGTTAGCACGATGTCTGTAGTAGCCCAGAAGATCCTCGGTTTTTATAGATTTTTTAACTTTTTGTCGATTTTAGATATATATATATATATATATATATATATATATATATATATATATATATATATATATATATATATATATATATATATATATATATATATTCAAATGTATTCACTATTCAAAGAATTTCTCGAATTCAAATGCTCTCTTTTGCATTACTTTATGTAGAAGATTAATGTAATTTTTTGAAGTAAATTTAAAGAGAGAGGAATGGAAGTTTGCAGCAAGAAGGTTAAAATTTTCATAGATCCTATACGAATATTAACTCGGATAAAAATTTCAACAAACAAAATCGCTTTCTTGAATTTTTATGCAAATTAAGCTTAAAAATTAAAGTGAACTTCCTTAGGTCTTTTTTTTCGCTCTGCGTTTATTATTATAACTTCCGTTGTTCACTATAGAAATTTTACCTTCAATCGGTGTATTTCATTGCCATCGAATCGTAATTGCTGTTGAATCATTTGCGTAGGTCTTCTCTTCTTGAATCATGCGAAAATTTTTGCTGGAAGATTGTTTTCTAGGCAGTGGGCTATCTTCGTGAATAATAAATGCTAATCGTAGCTAGCGTCTTACCTGTTAGCAAGCGGAAAGTTGCAGTGCAGAATAAAAAATGAGTTGTGAAAATTTCATTATGAGTTTTGATAATACAACGTGCTATATTTGCTAGAAAAGCGCCAATTTTCCCATTCTATCATTTAAAGGCAAATTTCTAGGATGTTTAATAAATTTTGAAAATTTTCTCATCGTCTAGATTGTTGCGAAAGAGATACTTATAAAGGTAACACTTAGAACCTTTATTTTTTTTTTATCATCTACCAATGAACCTATATCTTTATTTTTTTCTCTCATTTATATCTTCTAAACCATCGATTTTATCCGTTCGTTTCATCTATTTCTTTGTGTAAATAATAGCATTTCTCAATGAAAGGTTTCAAAAGGTTTTTCCGTTATGCATAGAGGAACATTTCCAAAGACGTATTTGCTATTTATTGATGCATCTATGCACCAAAAAAAAAGCCGGATGTTTCACATTGGCAGGCTTTATTGATATATGACGAAGCTTTCCCACTGCAGTCTATATTGAATAGCTATGCTACATTAAACTGCCTCGTTGTGATCGTATACAAATTCATTAGACAAGGAAATTAAGTGCAAATTTGCGCATATTTGATGACAACATTAATTGCAAAATTGATGAAAATTTATTACGCAAAAATTCAACATAAAATGACCGAATTCAAACGTGGAAATTTGCCTGTTTGAGACGGAAGGAGAAGGAAAGTAGGAAATGCGAAATTTTTGTTCCAAATTTTTTTTTCAAAAACGCTTCTATATTAAGTACAAAAATGTGTTTATGATTCTAGCCATTTTATTGAACTATTTTATAGAAAATGTTCTATGATGATGCCATTTTTTATACGTTTCTATGCATACCTGTCTATTGCATATATGGAAGTGCGACAATGAAATTTAACGTATTTCATGTACGCAGTATGATGGATGAAATGACAATTTTATTGTCGTTTCGATTAATCATCAACTTTTTTTTCAGTTGTGAAGACCTGAAATTTATGCAAATTCGAATATGCAAATTTTGAATGCGCTAGATTCCGGTAGAAAGCAAATACATGTCTACACGTGTGATCAGTCTTTAGAGAAAAAGAAAAAAAAAATTTCAACCATGTGTGAAACAATAAACCAGTTTTCGTTGTGGTTTTTTTTTCTAGCGTTTGCGTTTTTAGGGAAACATGTTGCTAATTGTTATTATCATCGTTTTTCATTATTCAAGCAAACTGGTTGTTGTAATTGACAGATTTACAAAGAGCGCATGTTATGTGCGGCTCCCTGGCGCGTTTTCCCACTTCTCTACCTTAACGAATATAATGCTAAAGCGTTGTTGAAATCATGCATGTATACTTTAAAAAAAAAAATTTAGCAGCTTACTAGCTCTCTAGTAATGATGCCATAGATGCGATTATTGATCGGGCCGAAATCGTGTTGCGCCAACTTGGCGGCTGGCTGTGAAGTGTTATAAGGACGATTGTGCTGCACAGTAGAGCGTCATTGCGCGGTGTATATCGGCTATTTGCTGCAATTTTTGTTGAGGAAAAGCTATAAGCAGCACAACTTCCTTTTGAATTCATTTTCAGCTTTCATTAGGTGGCATTTTTTATTACTTCTTATAAATTTGCATATGCAAATTAACTCCTATATATGTGAATATGAACATTTTTTTTCTCTCGCATTTATAAATGTATGCCTATTTTTTCAGTATTTTTTTTTAGGGAATTGCTAGTGATAATGCTGAAAAATTAGATGCTTATTATCGTATGCCATAGAATAGCCCCAACCATCTGTGCTTGTTTTGTATTGGTTTTTGGAATACTGGATTTGAGAAAGAAATAAGAGGCACCTAAATATGACTAAGTTTCTTATATTTTGCTTCGGATTGTTGTATAACTGATAGGGTTGAAAAGAAATACAATTCTTTAATTTAGAAAATTCGCATGAGGTAGCTGATTTAATTGACATATGAATGTATTGAGATGTGCATATTTCATCAAGTTTAATTGCAAAAAGCACATATCGTGCGAATTGTTGCGATGCGCTTTTCCACTTGTTTAATATCATTATTTGATGTCAATAATACACAGCTCAGTTTATATGTAGCCAAGAAAAATACATTCCGAATTTTTGAATGCTTCATTGTATAGAAATTTTGCTGCTATAGAGACGGCGAACATTGCACATATACCGTTATTTGAGAACGCTATATTGATGGGGTACTCCTCTCCTTTTCCTTTCTCTCTCTCTCTCTCTCTCTCTCTCTCTCTCTCTCTCTCTCTCTCTCTCTCTCTCTCTCTCTCTCTAAAACTGCAAAAGAATTGAAGAGCATAATGAACTCCTTCCGGAACCTCCAGGAAGCTTAAGCGGTACTTTAAATTTCATCTGTATTTCTCATTGTTTATTTAGTGAATAGATTATTCAATAGGGTGAATTTTAGCAAAATTTCGTAAATGATTTGACAACAAAATCGATAATCGATAAATCAATAAAATTTCATAAAAGATTAAAGCAATATAGTTTAGCGACATTAATTTGCTTGATTTATAGAAAGTACAATTTGCAAAAAAAAAAAATTTTTTTTCTACTATATTATTTTTTTCAAATCATCTTCACCTCGCTTTATGTTGATTAACGCACATCAATTCTCTGCATAGCGCTAAAAAGATACCATATTTCCATTAAGCGATGATAAATCTTCTATAGAATCCAGAAATTAGATATGTGAGCAAGGAATTCTGGAGAAATTGAACTGCATCCTGAGGGGTAACAATTTAACGCTTATTTTGCATGAAGAAGGGACTGCCCCCCCCCCCTAACCTCTTCTCCATGACTATTGACTCCAGTGACTCCAGTGATGTCATCAATACTGATGTAAAAATATTTCGCTTCTATAAAATGAAGTAAAATTCAAGGCAAAGAACAGAGTACCGTTTACACTACAATTCTTGAAGCACATGGGTTCTTAGTGCAATGTCTAAAGTGCAAATGCTCATCTGTAGTCTTAATTACTTCATTTAATGTTACTATTGCTGTCGAACTATTCAAACATAAAAGACAGGCTTGATACATATATTAGAAAGTACGATTAATTACTCTGAGACGTTGTTGTGAACCTATTACTTTGCATAACTATATAAATGCCAATTTCGTTGCATTCATATTTTTCATCCATAGATACGGGGTGATTAGTTATCGAGAAAGGATTTCTCCATTCACGTTATCCTTATATTTCTATCGTTTTCTTTACTTATACAATCGTCATTAACTAAATGTTGGAAATTACACTGTGGAGCTGAATGTAATGTGAAATTTTATTTTATTTTATTTTTTTCGCTTCTATGATTGAAATACAAAAATTCGATACAGTTAAATGAAATTTATTATTTACTTTCAATATGATCGTTTTTGGTTTTGATTGATAGCAGTAGAAATAAGAAATGCACCACTTGTAACATTTACTTGCAAGATGTAGAGTAACATTCCGAATCGCAGAATTTTTTATTATTTGTTTGCAATTACATGATTAATGTTGATTAATAAATAGAATAACCTTTTTGAATTTTATTCAAAAATTATCGAATTATGTGAATTTATTCGAAAATCCAAAAAAAAAAAAACTCTAAATATAAACCGAGTTCCACGAATTGCGATGCATTATTTTTTTTTTTAATATTTTGAGGGATTTGTGTTATGAAATTAAGAGAAGGTTCATTTAAATTGGTTTTCAATCATGAAGCTTATCTTACAGGTATTTAATTATTTAACGAGGGTTGCTTGAGAAAAACAACAAATGCCCAAGATACGAATTAGTTGATTATAGCGTTGATGTTTTCGAGAAATACTTATGTAATCCCTATGGAATATAATTAGGCACTTTTGTTCATATCTATAAATGGGAAACACGAACGCAATAAGATGACTCATCTTAAATATTTATAAATGCAAAAATGTAATTAAATAATTAATATGTTCACATCAACATTTCAGTGCATAATAAAGCATTTTCTATAATATATGTATAAAGATTATCTTTGTTCTTCAAATAATTCGACTGGATAAGCAATACTGAAGTATTTTGGAGAACAGCTGAGCACTTGGAGTTTGCATTTTGAACTGAGAACTCATGTCCTTAATCGTTTGTAATGTAACATTACACTTTGTTCTTTGCCTTGGGTTTTACTTCATTTCATAATAGTAGAGTATTTTTGCATCAATATTAATGACAACACAAAGCTACTTTACTAAAGGATTTCTGTATTACTGATAATGAGTATTATTTTAAATTATATATAAATATAAATATAAATAAGTAAATAAATAAATAAATATATATATATTCATTTATTTACTTATTTATTTATTTATTTATTTATTACGAGTTTAACTGACAATAGGTAAAGGTTGGCAATATGCGTATAAACGCAGCTGTATGCTGTGGAAATATGCCGTTGAGTAAAATTTAATCATTTTTTATTCATATATTTAATTACAGTCTGTACGATTGTTGATAGAATTTCTTTAGCTGAGAGATGGGCGTAAAAATATATATTTTAACATTTAGCTTCAAGGCGTTTTTTGTTGAGTAGCTGGTCTGCATTGAAATATATACAAAACGATTCATATTTTGGTGATGTATGCAATCGAAATAATGAAATGAATGAAAAAAATTGTATTCATTGGTTGTCTTATGAATGTATGCACATCGACAAATATCGTTAACTAGGTGGTGTTATATGAGTAATCATTTGATGAAATTTAGAAAACGGATGATTTATATTTCGAAAATAATTGAAAAAAATTGAGAAAAAAATTCAGTTGTAGTAAAGAAAAGTCCAAACGTTAAAGATCCTAAGCAGAAATAATTTCTCATTTTTAAAGTTTAGAAGTCGATGGGCGAATGAGTCATGCACAACAATAATCCTCTAGATTGGAAGTTTCCTCTTTTTTGATGCGATATGAAGCTATCAAATTGTTTGCTGCCATTTCGCTTATACTGGCCAAATACGGAAATAGAAATTTTACATTATTTATTCAGCGTATCTCCTATCATTATATGTATATATATATATATATATATATATATATATATATATAATATATATATATATATATATATCAGTAATAATAAGCAAAAGGGAATTTCCCTGGAAAATAAACTATTCAACGTTTTTCCAGAAAAAAACTAACAGCATGACGTCATTTTAATCACAAATGAAATTTTCTATTCTGAGCTATGTTGATAGATTGTCGAAAAAATAGCGTCCTACACTGAGTTGTATGAATCTCACCTTTTAAGCATGACCTCTATTAGCCATTTTGAGCCCAGATCAAAACTATAGATCGCTAGCTTTACTGCAACTCTGAATATCTACTTTGCTGGCTAGCAAAAAAAAAAACTACTTTGTACTGCACAGCTTATATCAGGCTCCCATCATTTTCCCCAGTTTGTACCTTGCAGACAAAGCTCGAATAGCTTGATCATATTTAAGCGTCCAACTTATTCGAAAGTTTCGTGATGCTCAGTCAAAATAAATCGGTCGCTAGCCGTTAAATGTTGTCCCTTAAAGTGGGACTTCTTGGACAGTAAAGTGCATCGGTATTCGTGCTCGTCTCCAACCAGTTCATTTAATCGTGAGCAAAGAAAAAAGGGTTGCTTTAGCGATATTGAACAACACACAAATAGAAGCAGTGATTGTGCCTTGAATGCGTCAACTCATCACAGCTAGTTCAATATGTGCTCTATTTAACAACTTAAGAGAGGAGGCGATGAAAGAAGATTGATTTGTGTGGAAATATTCAAGTTATATGAATGATCAATCGCCCTGAAAGCGAGAAAGGCAAAAGAATATCCCGCATTCTTTGAAGATTTTTTATTATAGGATGCCGTTCGATGAGTTTGGTAATACAGCGGCATTAACCGTCGCAGCGGCTGTCAGCATTGGCGCGGCTGGCTATTATTGGTCACGAGCTAAGCCAACGCCTAACGTTACACCTATCGTTGATCTGAGGGCACAAACAAGAATACTTCCAGTAAGTATACAATATATTCGTCGAATTTTTCTCAAAGCTTATAGAATGCTAGGAGAGAAAGCATGAAATCTGAGTTGATGATTTCAGTTCATTTGCATGGGAAAGTGTTTAGAGAGTGGTAGAATTGGCGAAGGAAAGCTTTAAACTTCACAAGGAGGTGCCTTCAAAAGATATGACTAAAACAGGAAAAGATGCACGTGAACCAATGCTCAAGTGATTTTCTATTTTCATTTATCCTTTCCGCTCATAATTCCTATTATCTTTTGTTGTTATTGAAGATATTCTCCATCTTAAAAAATAATTCCAATTGTGAGCTGTTTCAGTGCTAAATTTATGCGAATGCTTTGACTTTGTTGTTATCTTCTTTTGAGATTATTTGAAGAAAAAGACTGGTGATGAAAGATCCCATAAATGTGGGAATATTTTGTCCCATTTTTTGATGCTATTTATCTCGTTATTTATGAAAGAAGAAGAAAAAAAATAATCTTTTTTCATAGAAGAATAAATAAGATTGCAATGAAATAATGAAGACGAATTTATTGAATGAATTTGGAATCATTCGTTAAACAAATTTAGAAATTACTTCGTTGCTGCCATTTGAATGATAACGAAATGGCTTCAAAATTGGGTAATCAAACAAATATTTTATATGACGTTAAACATCCTCGTAAAGATTTTATCATCATCTCATTTGACGCATCTTATACGATTCGCAGCTTCATGCTAGATAGTTTATATATGTCAATATATATTAGCCGAATAATATTGAATTACATCACACTGAGTTGTGAATTTATAGTCGTTGCAATTCTATAATTTTTAACAAGTCATCATTAAATGGTTGCCGAACTATTCCCTTCTCCATGCTCTTCCCTCAATCACCGCCGTCTGTTGACAGTTCTTCAATACTACGCTGAGTGCACACTGATACAAAGTAAATGATTTAATGTTAGGAACAGTGGGATGTACTGGAGTGCTTATTTGTGCATCCCAGTCTTCAACAGCAGTGTGCTATGGAGAGACGATCGTCGATGGACGGAGGGCTTAATTAGAGTCATTGCGTGGAATATTGGCAGGAAATGGGAAAGTGAGGAAATGCTTTATGCTGCATTCATTTGGAGACAAGCAAACTGGTTGGTGCCAAAACTGGGAAGGAAAAGAGACTTTTTTTCCCATCGGGGTCTTTGTCACGTAGCGATTTGACAGCAAGGACCTCAACGGGAAGTAGTTGAGCCAGGCAAATGATCCCACGGGGAAAGCCGAAAGGGAATTAGATAAGAGAGAGGCGTCGGCGGATGGTTGGTCGTGATGTGGAGGTATGTATGACAAAAATGTCGAGAATTGCCGTTTCGCCATCGAAGCATTGATTCCACTGAAACCGTCCTATCGCCCATAATAACGTCAATACACGGCAAACTGATTTGTTTTACCGCATTTTGGGCATTTATTTTCTAACATTCGTGTTTTACAGGATGTTTTGGTTTTTACTAGAACTGTCCTTCTAAAAATTTTTTCTCATAGGTAATGTTAAATTTTCGAATTGAACTTTTGGGTTCATGAACATTTCAAGGTGGAGAGGATTATTTCAGGCATTACGATATTCGTTTTTTCCAGCTCATCTTAGTGATCCTTCTCTGATCTCTCACACCTTTTTGAAGATGAAGTCTTCTTGAAATTGTATTTCCATAAATTGTATTTTTCTTTTTTTATTGCATCTGTTCGCTTAATGCTCGTAAGTGAACCTCTTCTGCAATGATCTGTCCTTATTCCATGAAATTTGTCTGTCAGAGTTGATAGTATTACCATCTGAAGGTATTTTAAGGATGGTTCGAGGGTTGCATCATGTCAGAAAGGTGATGCGTTGGTGCCAAGATACTACGACGATGTACGCACAATAAGCGACGCCGTTCGTCGGGGGATTAGAGAATCTCCAGATGGTCGGATGTTGGGTTATCGCAAAAAATTGCCCGATGGTACCGCACCTTATCAGTGGTTATCATATAAAGAGGTATACAACCTATTTTGTGTGGTCAACATAATTACAGTGTCCAGATTGTAATTCTCCATTTCTAACGAGAAAACAAATCTCCGTAATTCTGCTCTCATTTCTGAAATTGTTTATTCAGTTCAGTGTAAAACTTTGAAAGCTTGTTCAGCTACGTTCATTTATGATTCACGAATTCCTACCATTATATGTGCTTAACTACTGTGACGTTGATTAAAGTAATTTGTAGTGGATATTGATAGAATGACAATGCTCTACCGTGTTTGGTGGGATAGTTGGAAAGGACAGGAAGTTGCAATGGAGCTGGTGATGCTCAATCGATTTCAGCCACTCAGTGATCGTAGAGGAAAGCCGTTTCTCGCTTCCAAACTTGAAGGAAAATGGGATTTGGAAGGATGGTAAAACGGCGATACTTTTGAATGGGAATATCATCTACTCTTTCATAAATTCATCGAATTTTCAGGTGATCGATCGTTCTGTGGACATCGCTTATGGATTGCGGGAAATCGGAGTCGAACCGGGACAAAAGACGTTCATTGGCATCCTTGCGAAAAATAGACCTGAGGTTATTGCTTCTTATAGCACCTTATCTAAATTGTCACTAGCAGTAATGCATTCTGACCGACCACATCATGTCGAAAGAGACATTCATTTTAACACTCTTCTATTCCCGAAGGAGACTTTATTAATATTGTTCCATTCTCTGAGCAAGTTCTGAAATCGTTTAGCTCTTAATTTCTTATAAAGTTTTCAACTCAAGTGGGACCTGAACAAATGTCTTTCTAATGTAAACCTACATTGGTCTTCTTTTGCATACTGCAGGAGGTCTTCTCAGATGATTTTTTCACTAATTTCTTTCGGTGCTTTGTCCTTTTTGTGATAAGTTGGAAAACGCAACACGGAGATTAACGCGATATGTGATTCGAAGACCTTTTCCATCTTATGACTTTCATATGGACATTCGAAGATATGTCCATATGAAAGTCATAAGAATCACGCCAGTGCCACATGTTAGATTTTTATTTATGCATCGATTTTTTTGAAATGTTAGTTCTTTTCGTATGTAATGTATATTATCCAAAAATCATTGAAAATCACTATCATATTCTTCGGTTTGCGATTGTTACCGAGCCATCTTCTCTGTCACCAAAAACATCGACAGAAACCAAAGCGGAATTTTGCGGCACATCTATAACGATATCAAATAGCCTAATTACCAGTTTTCAACTTTTTTATGCTATGTCCATTTTGCGGGGATGGATGAGCTTTCTTCGTGCTCATAGAAACGGAAAATTCGAGTTTTGGGATTCACAAAGGACAGGGATTATAAGCGAAATCACGCCTATCTAGATTCTTGCAAGCCCACAAAATGTCTTAGAGATGACAGACACGTCGGAAAATCCTCTTCCTTCCCTCTCCTCCCCCCCCCCCCCCCAAAAAAAATGTCGGGTACTCTGAACTAAGTATTTTTGGGAAGAACACCGTATGGTGTGCTGCTTTCCAGGAAAGCGAATCCGCATCGGCGTCTTGATCACTGTTAATTCGTTATCCTGGGTAGAAATATGGTCCCGCAAAATTCGTGAGTTAGTGCAAAAAGACTTCAGTGGTAAATCCGGACATCATGGAAAGGATAAGGGTAGTCCAAGAAATTCAGCACTAGGATGAAGCGTGCTTTATTCGGAAATGGCAGTTCTTATGCTTCGGGATAGCTGGGAGGAGGGAAAGAAATTTATGAATGTAAGTGAATGAGAGCCTTATTATCGGCAACGATATTCTAATCAATAAAAGTTTTCAGTGGATTATTTGTGAGCAGGCAGCGTACAATAACAACAACGTCCTCGTTCCTCTCTACGAGACGCTTGGTCCAAATGCCGCCACCTATATTATTAATCATACAGAAATGGAAACAGTCATCGTCGATGAAGAGGTCAAAGCTGAAAGTGAGCTGTTTTTCACGAACTCGTTTTTTAAGATAGCTTAGTTTCAATTGCGATAAGAAGTATTCGGTTGTAACGAGTGAGAAAATGTACCAGTCAGCTGTCACCATATGCGCTTTTGTACTTCCGTTAACCACACTAATCACTTGCAAGAATCGTTTACTCTCTCTTTGGCGCAATATGTACCAATGGTGTTTAGCGGTGATTTTTGCATTTCTTGCACTATAATGTAGCAAAACTAAGAGCGTTTGGAGCGAAATACTGCTAAATTACTTAAGACAGGAGACGCTCAAAAGTTACCACTAAAGCAGATATCCACACAACCGGTAGCCTAAAAAGGCATAGGAGGCTGCATTTATTTTCCATGTTCGCAAGCTATTATTCCAACGCTACTTAGCAGCCGATAATTCATATCACTCATCCGTTATTATCAACAGATCCGTGCAAGATCCAGAATTATCCAGCAAGTCTTTAAATAGGCGAGAACATCAACAGCCTACTAAGACGGACTTTAAGAAGTATGGAAGACAACGATCATTGTCACAGTGCACCGCTCAAGGACTAACGGTGGACATTATCAGATCGACGTGCGCACAGAAAGGAAGCCCAAATAGGGGGATCAAATAGGATCCTATATACAGAAAGAGACAACTCGAACTAGTAGCTTCAAATAGCATTTCGCATGCGCAAAGAAATTAAAGAAAACGAGTGACATCTCGTAGGATTTCCCATCCCAAAAGACAGCAAACATAACATAGATTTCGCATATGCGAAAGAAGCAAACACATGTGGTGGTATTGTTAAGATTTCGCAAGTATAGCACAGATGGCTACACCAGATGGCGTTGTTCCTAATTCATAGGAAGAGAGGTATGCATAGTGGTACGAAATGGAATTCCATATTCCCGAAGAGAGGAAGCACACATTTTGGCATCAAATAGAATTTCGCATGCGAAAAGAGGCGACTACAAGTAGTGATGTCAAATAAGGTTCTGCATATATTATTTGGCATCTTTTTTTAAAGATTTCAATAGCTGAAGCATATTCCTTAACAAACAAATTTCCTCAGACTCATAAATAGCACATTGATTGAAAAATTTAGAGCTGATCGTTGTGTTCTTGCTTCCTTATTGAAGCTATGAATTTTTGAAGGTGTTCTTGGAAGGAGAGGTGAATGCCGATCGATAAAAACTATCATTATTATGGAAAGCTTTTCCAAGGCGCTAAGAGATCATTCCGAACGAGCCGGTATGAAGGTGTACTCATTGGCCGAGATTGAGGCTAAAGGTCATAGTGCTAACGACAGGTTCTCTCTTCAGGTATAGAGCAAGTTGTTTTGCTTATTGCATTTCTTTAATTGTATTCTTTTTTCGAAGATTTGCATCACTGATGACTACACCACTGATCGTTTCCAACCGATTGAATAGCGATCTGCCAGGATGTGGTTTTTACTTTCTTCGTCTTCTGACGGAATTTCGCTTTTTTGAAATGCCTTTGCTGATTGGTAATCGTCAGGGGTAAACTAAAGGTGTAATTTTTACCGATAATATTCCCTGATGGATTATCGTAATATTTGACATCTGTGGGAGCAATGCAGTGTTCATGTATCTTAAAGGGAGTAGCTGGACATTTCATTAAATCTCATAAAGTAGAAAGCACAGGAGAAAGATCTGGTCCTTTATGATATCGCAGTCGTAAAAAACAACAGGTTTTAGGAATGCTGCATACGATGAGAGCAGAGTGCGCCCTTTCTGCAGTCGTTGAAGCTCACGTGAAAAAAACGATCCTAAGATCAACCAATTTTTAAGGGCATAAATATGCAAGCATAATCATCCAAATAGGTGGCATTTTTAAGATGACATTGTTTTCTTCGTCTCCACAACCGAAAGTGTGCATTTCCAAAAAATCTCAAAAGTAAAAATTGAAAACGTTCTTTGTGTCGGTCGTCATCCGTTTTATCGTTGATGGAAATTTCAGCTGATAGCCACTGAAATGAATTAGTTACCAAGCATCGTACTTAATTAGCCACGAAAAAATTTTTGCTACTATTGAACAAATTTTGATTTTTGTTGTACTTTAATGGTAATGTGAGGGAAGGACAGGAGGTAAGGTAAGGAAGGTAGCTGAAGAGTTTCCGCTTAAGACTGTGTTGAAACTTGTCAAGGCCTTATATTGCATTATGCCGAAATGTTGCCACCGAATATGCATCGCAGGTTTGTCGCTGCGACGAAACGCATGACCCATATTTTGACTGACCCGGAACCGTTCTGCATAAATACCGTTATCTGGTCGTGTATCCCCGAATTCCTTCCTTTATCGAATATAAGCTTAAATTATATTTGTGGTACTAATAGATCCGATAAGACAACCAATAAGGAGAACATTCCTCTCTTTTTGCTTACAGTTGCCTTCCGCGGATGATCTCTGTACGATCGCGTATACGTCGGGTACTACGGGGAAACCAAAAGGAGTGATGCTTACACATGGCAATGTTATCGCTTGCGTTACTGGACTCCACTACATCAAGCATGCCTCGTTTACGAAAGATGTAAGTTTTTTAGCGGCTCATACTTTATGTAATCACTACGTGTTATGATTGCGAAACGGTTAACATATTCTTCGATTTCTTTATTTTTAAGTTTTATAAATACGCATATATATATATATATATATATATATATATATATATATATATATATATATATATAATGTTTGTGTATATATTTATTTATTTATTTAATTAATTCATTCATACATTTCCGTATTTATTTCTTTATCTTTTTATTTATTTATTTATTTATTTATTTATTTATTTATTTATCCGTTTGCTTATTATTTATTAAATTTGTTAGCTTATTTATTTATTTATGCAGGTAATTAGTTAATTTAATTAAGTAATAAATTAATTTGTTTATCTATTTGATTGCTTATTCATTTTTTTATTTTCTTTTATTTATTTATTTAATTTATTTATCCAATATAATTCACTTAATTTAGTTTATTCAGTATAATTTCATTCACTCACTTTAATGTTGTTTATTCAATTTTATTCAATTTATTCAATTTAAGTTAAATTATTCAAACTGATTTAATTTATTCAATTGAGTTTTATTTGTTCAACTTAAATTAATTCTCTCAACTGAATCCAAATTTTTCAGTTTAGTTTCATTTATTCAATTTAGTTTATTCAGTTTAATCTAATTTATTCAACTTAACTCGGTTTATTCAACTTAACTCAGTTTATTCAATTTAATTTAATTTACCCAACGTAGTTTGAATATTTAACTTGATTTCATTCAGTTCAATTTAATTAGTTTATTTTAATCTAACTTATTCGTTTCAATTCAATTTCTTCAACTTAGTTTAACTCATCCAATTTAATTTATTTCGTTCACTTGAATTCAGTTTATTTAATTTCATTAAGTTAACTCAGTTTAATTCGATCTGTTTAACTTTATTCAATTCTTTTATTTAATTGTTTTTGTTCAGTTCTACCCAGTTTAGGTTAATTTATTCAATTTAATTTCTTTTATTCAATTTCAGTTAATTTATTCAATTTAGTTAAATTAATTCAATTTAATTCAATTTATTCAATTCAATTTAATTTATTCAGGTCTTGTTTAATTCGGTTAATTTAGTTCAGTGGGATGTTTAGATTCATTTGATTTTTTTATCCAGTTAACTCAATTTAATTTAATTTGTTGAACTTAATCTAGTTCATTCAATTTGAACGAATTCGTTCTGCTTAATTTAATTTGTTTGAACTCGGTTTAGTTTATTCAATTTAATATAGCTCATTCAATTTAGCTCAGTATATTCAACTTAATTCAACTTTCTCAATTAAATTTATTTTATTTAACTTATCTAATTCGTTCAATTTAATTTAATTTGTTCGATTCAGTTTTATCAATTCAATTTCGTCCCTCAAATTCTGTTTGATATGATTTATTTAATTTAGTTTGATTTATTCGGTTCAGTGCAGTTCATCCAACTTTGTTTGATTTGTGTTTGATTTGTTCAGTTCAATTAAGTTCATTCAGTTTAATTTAACTCATTCAATTTAATTCAATTCAACTCAGTTCATTGAAATTAATTTCATTTTTTTGTTCAATTTGTTCAATTTAATCAACTCAGTTTAATTGGGTTGCTTAGATTCATTCAATTTCTTTATTTAGTTTTTTCAATTCAATTTAATTCAGCCGATTCAATTTTGCTAATTCAATTTCGTTTCTTGATCGTAATTTAATTTAATCCATTCAATTTATTTAGCTTACTCTGTTTAATTCAGTTTATTCAGTCTAGTTTGATTTAATCAGTTTATTTGTTCAATTTAATATTTAGTTTGTTGGGTTGTTTAAATTCATTTAATTTCTTTATTTAGTTATTTCAATTTCATTTAATTTATTCAGTCTGATTAAATTTATTCGACTCAATTTTTTCAACTCAATTTCGTTCCTTAAGCTTAATTCAGTTTATTTCATTCAAGTTGATTTAATTTATTCAGTTTACATTAATTTATCCAATTTAATTTAACTTGTTCAATTCAGTTCAATTCAATTCAGTTTGTTTAATTCAATTTAATTTATTTAGTTTAATTTGTTCAGTCTAATTAATTTAATTCAACTGTTGTTTAGATTCATTTAATTCCTTTATTCAATTAATTTAATTTAATTCAGTTTACTCAAATTGATTCAGTTTCTTCAGCCTAGTTTTTGTGAATTAATGTATTCAATTTGAATTAATTTGTTCAACTTAATTTAACTTATTCAATTTAATGCAGGTTATTCAGTTCAACTCACTTCATTCAATTCAATCGAATTTACTCAATTTAATTTAATTGATTTAACTTATTTAATTCTTTCAATTTAATTTAATTCATTCTGTTCATTTAACTTATTCAATTTAGCTAATTTGGTTTAATTTACTTATTTAAGCTTATCCAATTTGTTGATTTAATTAATTCAATCGACTTTTTTAGTTCACTTAATTTACTTAATATAATCTGTTCAATTTAGTTTAATTTGTTCACTTTAAATCAATTTATTCATTTTGATACAATTTATCCAATTTAATTTAATTTATTCAATTTAATTCAATTTATTTAGTTCAATTCAGTCAATTTAATCTAATTAGTTTAATTTATTCAGTTTACTTTGTTCAGCATAATTAATTTACTTTAACTAGATTGTTTGGATTCGTTCAACTTGTTTATTTAATTAACTCAATTTAACTTGGTTTATTCAATTTAATTTATTTTATTCAATTTACTTTTGTTCATTCAATTTTGTCCTTTAATTTGATTTAATCCATTAAATTGATTCAATTTATTGAGTTTAATTTTATCAGTTCAGTTCAATTTAACTCGTTCAATTTAATTCAGTTAGCTCAATTCCCATTCAGTTTATTCAACTTAATTCAATTTATTCAGTTTAATTTGTTCATTTTAATTAATTTGTTCAAACTGGGTTGCTTAGATTCATTTGATTTCTTTATTTAACTCATAGGATTTAATTTCCTTTTATTCAGTTTAATTTAATTTATTCAATTTAGTTTTGCTTATTTAATTTCATTTGTTGAATTTAGTTTGACTAAATTCATTCAGTTTGATTTATTTTATTCAGTTTAGTTTAATTTATTCAATTTTATCGTATTTATTCAATTTAATGTTATTTATTTATCCTCGTTTAATTTATTCAATTTAAATTAATTTGTCCAACTTAATTTGATTCATTTAATTTAATTCTGTTTTTCCTATTTTATTCAGTTTATTCAGCTTAATTTAATTTATTCGATTTGATTCAGTTTGTTTGTTTAGTTCAATTTATTCAGTTTTATTTATTGAATTTAATTAATGTAATTTAGTTTAATTTGTTTAATTTATTTTATTAAATTCAATTACTTGTTCCAATTTTTTTGTCCAAATTCATTCAACTTGTTTATTCAATTAATTCAACTGATTTTTTTCAGTTCATTTCGGTGACATAATTCGTTTGATCTATGAATTAGTTAATTAAATTAATTTTTTTTGTTTATTTAATTTAATTCGTTCGATTCGATTCATTCAATTTAATTCAATTCATACAATTTGATTGATTCAATTTAAGTAATTCAGTTCAACTGAATTCAGTGTATTTTACCCAGAATTATCAATTTGGTTCAGTTTAATTCAGTTTAGTTCTAATTTTAATTCAGTTATCAGTTAAATTCAGTTTAGTTTTTTTAAGTTTGTTCAGTTCATTTTTTTCAATTAATTCGATTGGTTTTTAGTTTATTTAAGTTATATGATACATCTAATTTGTTTAATTAATTGATTTAGTTAATTAATTTATTTATTTATTCAATTTATCTGTAGTTCATATTTTTAATTTTTTCATTTAATTTAATTTTTTCGATTTTATTAATACAATTCCATTTCTCTCATCCAATTTAATTGAATTAATTCAGTTCAGCCTAATTTATTCAAATTAATTTAAATGATTCAACTTAATTTAATTTATTGAATTTATTCAATTTAGTTTATTCGGTTGATTTATTTGATTTCATTTATTTATTCAAGTTTATTTAATTGAACTGTTCAATTTCCTTAATTTATTAAATTTTATTTATTTATTTTGTTTGCCTATTCAATAAATTTCTTTATCAATTAATTAATCTGTTTGTACGGTTTATTCAGTTTATTTATTTATTATTTATTTTTACTTACTTATTTATTTGTTCATTATTTTATTTATTTATTCATTTATTTATTCATTCATTTATTTATTTATTCATTTATTTATTTATTTATTATTTATTCAGTTGATCTATTTGTTTGTTTATTTATGCATATATATATATATATATATATACATATATATATATATTTATTTATTTATTTATTTATTTATTTATTTATTTATTTATTTGTCGATATTTCATGCGAGAAATAAATTTTTTCAGTAAGTCAATTGCTAATTCTGAAGTTGTTTATTTTATTCGCTTGACTTTTTAATCATCTCCGTTAATGTCTATCAAAGGTCATGTTCTTGACTGATCCGTATTTTTGAGGATTCCAATTTTTTTCCCACAGATATTACTAATTAGTTATTCCAGTTTTCCATCTGTCATTTATTGCAATGGATTTCGATTTCCAATTTGTTCGATTATTTTTATGATGTTCAGTTGTTTCAACGTTCAAAATCTGATGCATCATATGAGCTTTTTTTTTATTTATTTGTTTATTCGTTGCAGCATCTGTAAGTGAGAGAGCATACAAAGTGAGTGGACGTGAATAGCTAAGAAGGATTTTAATGGTATTTAATTTATTTTTTTAATCTGTTTATGATGTTTCAGAGATATTTATCCATATATGTTTAGCTCTTAAAGGTGCTCAGAGTTCCGAAGAAATTATCTGTTTAAGAGTGCGGTGTTGTATTTCTTGAGTTACGGTAAAAAATCGTTGCAGGCTTCACTTAGGAAAGCCGATTTTCAGGATGTGATGTTCAGTTTTCTTCCTCTTGCTCATATGTTCGAACGTCTAATGGAGACAGCTGCCTTTATGGTCGGTATGAGAATTGGCTATTATGGTGGTAACATAAAGACAGTTGTTGACGATATCAAAGAGCTGAAACCAACCGTACTGCCGTTGGTGCCTCGAGTTCTGAATCGCATTTATGACAAGGTTCGTAGATTTTTATTTCCACCCTATTAAGCCCTTTTATGGATTTACCCACAAATATGCGTTTGTCTGTTTGTCTGTCGCTTATCTCTTTAGTAGTTTCACCGTGGAAACCACAAAATCTAGCGTCACGAAATTCAGTAAATATAACGCAAGCTTTAGCGGGATCTCTTTTATGTTGCTTTGCATGGATTCAGAGGAGAGTTATATAAGTTTAAAGGTGGAAAACATGCTAGCGTTCTCTAACGGTCGGTTTTTCACCTATATTGGTTCGCTTACAGGACAAGTGAACTTTTCTTGCATGATTTCTGTGAGTGGTCATATGAATTAATTTATGATGGCTTGTTTGGCATTTTTAATTTTTCTTGATTAATTATAAAATCGGCTGATCATACGAGTGGAATATAAAAATGTATATCATCCTGGTTCCTTCGTTACGATTCTTTCATTGTTTCAACACGACTTCAGTATTTTAGAGGACGCGATGTTCGGAATTTCGAAAATATATTCACCTTTGCATCCATCCAGACATATCGACCGATGTTTATGCGACATTTGAGTACCAAAACATTGCCATTTTTTGGTGATTTTAGAGATCTTATCGCTCCACTGTGATATTTTGCGTATTATGGCCGTCTAATTTATCCATAGGATGTTGCGCAACACCTGAAATTCGATTGATGTTTCATCGGAATATATGTAGAACCGATTCGCGTTTAAGTTCTTCTTAGCAACTCGTTGTTGACTCCTTATCGCATTGAGTTCGTGATTTTGCCAAAAAAGTATGGATATATTTTAGGTGATGACGGAAGTGAACAAGTGCTATTTCACTAAAATGGTTTTCAATATGGCGTTGTCGATGAAGCTGTCCTATGTCAAAAGGTATCGTCTGTGTATTTGTTGCTTTGCATTTTGATTTTAGTTTGTTAGATTGCGTAATGCTGAGAATCAATAAATACATGTGTATGATTTTATGCTTGTGATTTTCATGTATATATGCTAATTTTTTCTCAAAGGTGAATGATTCTTGAGAATGTTCGCAACTCTCTGAATTCCCTTCTTTTTCTTGTATAAACCAATTCGAATTACATGATCTTTCCATGGACTGCATCTGTAGTAGTTGTGTATTAGGAATACTTATCAGACAGAAGAGAGCGTCATTTATTTGAATTTGCGGTCGAGGAAACCCCTTTCCACTAATGAATCAGAAATTATAATTACACGAATCGCAGTAAGCTCAATATTGAGCAAAGAGAGGAGACTATTATCATGAAGGCAAAAAACGATAAAAAAGCAAAAACCAACATGAGAATCTACCCATTCGTGGGCGGAATCACATCGGTCTCGGTTACTGATGTGATCTTAAGAGCTCTATTATTGGTATCGTATATGTGAGCCTTTTTGGGGTTTTTCATCGTTTTTCAATGAGTTTTAGAGTTGAGAAAACGTAAGGTGAAATACGCCCACATAATGTTCCTCAGATGATGATGTGTACTCTCTTTGAAAGTGTTTCTGTGAATTCCGGCAACCATGCGTATTTTTTGTTATTTTGGCGCTTGCCATCATAATTGCACAAGAAAGGAAAGTGCGATAGCTTTATCGTTATATTAGTTCGGGTTCGTTCCATAGTTTGGTTTCTGTCCTTCTAGTACATCGTCCAATTGTGGTGCTGGAACGCTATATGGAACTTGCTCTCTAATGGTATGTACCCAATGAGACCTAATCACTCCACCAACTCAGTGATTTCATTGGAGTAATTTCAGTGGTATTATACGGAACGATACTTTGGTTGATAGGCTCTTCTTCAAAGCAATTCGTGACACTATCGGTGGCCGAGTTAATTTAATTATAACTGGATCAGCACCAGCAGCTGCTAACGTTCTCGATTTCACACGCGCAACAATGGGTTGCGTAGTTCTCGAGGGATACGGTGGGTTGTCTTCCAGATTATATTTTCTCCTGTTTCATTTTTATCGATGAATAGGAGTTAGCGCTTTTTTGACCATAAATTATAGCCAGCCCCTTACTTGTAATGGCTGTAAATAGTTGTACTATGCTGCTTTCGAATTCCAGATGGATAGGTGAGATTTCAAAAAGCACCACTCGAGCTGCAAGGAAAGTGTCCTTTTTTATAAATAATTTCAGTTTTAGGTCAAACAGAATGTGTGGCCGAATGTGCATTGGGAGTGGAAGCCGACTTCAGCACCGGTTGTGTAGGGATTCCGGTGCCGTGCAACGCAATCAAGCTGGTCGATGTGCCCGAATTGGGATATCACGCAAAAGATATGGTCAGTTGAGATTCTGCAGTGAAGATTTGGTGCAAACAGAGATGTTTTCATGTTCTGATTTTGTTTCACTTCACTTTCCTCTTCGATGCTACTGATTCCGTTCTTGGTTTATTGTATGGTAGAGTTGATCACCATTTTTGCGATAGCTATGATTTTCGACCTTTTCCCTCATCGATTCCTACCTCGCCTACGATGCAATATTTTCCCTTCTCATAAGTGATAATGTAGCACGGGGTTTCTCTCTTGTTACCTTACCAATTTTCACTTTTTCGGTCTGACATGTTTAATTTTCTCTCAGCATTTGCAGAAGGGATACTGAGAGAGTGGCTACGGAGTTGGCTTCGTGTGTAATTTTGTTTCTCCTAGTGAGTATGCTGTAAAACCAACAGATTCTAAACTGCTGCGTTGCGCATTTCCTATATTGTATACATTTGCTATTTTTTAAAGGAGAGCTATATGATTAGCAGTCACATTTATTCCACGTTTATCTTCATCTTCCAACACCAACTCTTATATTTAACGTTTATTGAAGATGGGTGAGATTTGCGTACGAGGATATAATGTATTCAAAGGCTACTACAAGGATGAGGTTATGACCAAAGAGACTCTCGAACCAGATGGTTGGCTTCATACAGGTGATATTGGAAGGTGGACACCTGTTGGAACGTTGCAAATTATCGACCGCAAGAAAAATATCTTCAAATTATCGCAGGTATCCATGCATTCAGATTTCCGAACACACAATGAAAAATATAACGGCTAAGCTATTGCTCGTGCTATGTGTCTATTAACAGTCATCAGTGTATATATATGTTTCTTTGATCGGGAGCTGTGGGTGGGCTTCGGCGAATTCATTTTCCCATTAAATTAGAAATCGCTCGCTTGATCGTGCACTCGAGTATTGCATTGATTAAATTTGCATATTTAAATGAGATTCTTGTGGCCACATATCTTATTATCACAGCATTTTAACAGTAATCATCTACGAGTGCCGATGTTTTCCGTAGTACAAATTATTTCCCGTTGAAGATTTCTCTACGGAAAAATTTGCATATAAATCCCTCGCTTATTTATTTTCGACCTCAAAAAAGGGGAAAAACATCGTTCAGCTGAGTCGACTGGTTTGCCTTTTTTTTCGATATAAGCATATGTGGATATTGTCATTGCCTAATTTATCGCTGTTGATCTCCTTCAGGGCACCATAATTCCGTTTGGGCAAGCGAGAAATTACATTTTTCGACCATCGGGTTTATAGGCGTCGCTAATGGAAAAGAAATACCGTCCACATGTCCTGTTGCGGGCTATCTGTAGAGTTGAACACTTATTAATTTTTAGTATTTTTGGCATGTACACTTTTTTGTTTCTTCGTACAAGGCATATCAATCTTTCAGGGAGAATATGTCGCTCCCGAAAAGATCGAGGCAGTTTACTGCCGATCGAAATATGTGGCACAAGTGTTTGTATACGGTGAAAGTTTGAGAACATGCGTGATTGGTGTCGTCGTACCTGAGGAGGAGGTATATAGTTTTTATTATCAAATTTAAAGGCACTCTATATGTTTTTTGCGAAATCATTTCAGTGTAAATAAGAAATTAAGCTTTGGATCGCCTAGCAAGGCGTGCTGATGGGCACATGAGCCAAAGCCTTTCTTGACTAACAGTTTGTGAAGCGACTCTTCCGATTTAAGCAGAAATGGATCTTTGGATGAGGACTGTTATTTGGGTATTGTCTCAGGAAATCTTTTTTTCGTTGTCCATTCGAAAATCTATTGCCGTTTCCAAATGCTGGGCAACCCGTTAGTTATGATAGTAGAAATACAAAGTGATCCATCATACCAGCCATTTCAATGCTTCTTTTTTCATCTGCTTTGCAAGAATTCATGTGGTGTCAAGACGATCATTTTGCAGGCATTGAAGGAACTTGCCGAAAATATGCATCTTCAGAAGCGATCGTTTTCGGAGCTATGCAGAGATAGGGTCGTTAAAAATGTGATTCTAGCTGACATGGTCGATGTTGGTAAACAAGAGGGATTGTGCTCTTTTGAGCAGGTATTGTTCGTTCATTATGTTTCATTTCCTGTTACTCAGATTTACTACCAAATATCTCCTATCGCGCTCATTATTTGTTTAATTTGACGAAATATATTTCACAACGATAGGTTTTAGCAGAAGTCTTAGAGAATAGCAGGCGAGATTCGCAATCACTGTGGTTCATCATCGCTGCATACTTGCGAAACTTGTGACTAAGGAACAAGCTTCGCTATAGCCAGCCATCGTGTAAGGAACCTTTGGGGAAGCTATCTTCACCTCCTTTATCCTCCGACTTTGCTATGGCCCTTCGAATGTTGTTAGTGGATCTGAAAGTTCAAAGTATTCAAGAAACAGAATCCCATTCGTTTGACTATCTAAGATGGAATAATAATCTCAATTTCTTATATAAATACTTTGCCTACAGCAGTAAATGAGAGGGATACGTTAGGACCTAGTGCTCAATTTTTTAAGTTTTTTATAAAAGAAAAGAACTAAATGCCGAAACAATAAAATTTTTTAAATTTTTTTTTTATACTAGAAAAGGATGAAATGTAGTAATAATGAATTTATCAACAAAAACCATAATTTTTCTTGATAGCGCAAAGTTCTGAGAAGATAAAACAATAAAATAAACATAGGTATAGTTAATAAACTGTTGCATTATAATATAGGGAGCGAATTTATTTTTATTAGTTTTAGTGAGATTCCAAAAATTAAATAAAAGTATTGCATAGCTATCACAGCGAAAGACTCGGACAAATATGTAACATTGCAGGATTAACGCAAAAGAATAATTTGGCAAGAACAGAATAGAACAAATATACCACTATTAGGAAAAAGGATATCAAGAGAGGAAGGCAAAGACACTAATTGCTAATAATAATAAAGGCCCTTATTTCGGCCGTTATTCGTTGACGTGTGCACCTGAGTTATGTGCGAGCCATCATCAGAACGATACGCATAACCCTTTTAGTGTGGAAAAATGTATGCGTAATAAAATAGAGTAAATACCTGGAAATATTCATGTAAAGAAAGAGAAACACCAGAAAAGAGAAGGAAAGGTAAAGGAATAGCAATGGAACTGATTATAGAAATAAGAAGAAAGAGAAGGAAAATTAGAAAAGTAATAGAAAAGGAATCAGAAAGGAAGACTATAGATAAAACATATAGTAAATAAAAGTATCGAAAAGCGCAGCAACGTTACTATGAGTCTCCTATGAGTGGAATGCGTTTCGAGTATAGGATGGCGAAAAAAGACACCGTATATTTGTACTTTCTCCCAGAAAATTGGTATCCTAATGCTACTGTAACTCCTTCCGTTTTACTGTATTCTTACTCTGTTTACGAATCTAATTGATGAGATTCTATAGCATATCTTGTGTAAATACGAGTATGGCATAAAAAGTATAATGCCATTTGGGTGCGATGACATCACCTGGTTGCTAGAATTCGCAGCCCGACTAACTTCAATGAATTTCTTCGTTTCTTCGCCTCCTTCAGGGAGTCTCATGTTGACTTCAACTAAAAATTAAGTCCTTAACATTGTGAACACATGGCAGTCCTGTCTCATTCGTTTTTCCTCCACACTTGCCCTACTTGAAGGCGAAAACGATTTCTGTTTGGAGTCATTCCATGGACTTCAACTCCGGAGACAGTTTGCTTATTTTTTTTGTCCGTGATCATATGGAATAATCATCAGCGGGTTTCATTCTTGTTATACGAAGCGTAGACTAATAATGGGAGGTATAATTTTCCATTTCCGAACAATTTTAGGTTTACTTGAACGAATAGAGTGCGGCAAAGCATTTTTGAGTGATTTCTAAATTTCAGGTCAAAGATGTATACGTTTGTTCGGAGCCTTTCTCGATCGAGAACGACTTATTAACGCCAACATTGAAGAGTAAACGTGTAAAGCTGAAGCAACGTTTCGCATCACAATTATCACAAATGTACGCATCTCTTCAATGATCGTTGTGCTTTTCGTTTTCCAGAGATTCCTTACTGAAAGGCAATAAAATTTGTTGAGAAAATTTTGAAGTGAATTAAAACTAAAATTTTCTTATGATTATCAGTAATGATGCAATGAGAGAAGCTAGTCTTCCCCTCCCTTCTCCTCTTATTCCCCCTTACGAATGAAAAACACTTCCGCAACGCCCTTGATGAATTTCTTCTCCGAAAATTAAATAAACTTCTTACGTTGTCTTATTTATTTATTCAGTTGCAATGTTTCACAATGGTGAAACATACAACGTAGGCCCTTTTCTCTCATTTCTTTCGGAGTATCAGTCTGTATATTCGCTAGTTGTTGTCGTTCAATGGAATTTCTTCTCTATTTGCACGCATCATTTGAAGTTATAGTGATTGCGTTTTTGTTGGTTGTGTAATGCTGTCGCAGTTCGCATCTATATATCACTCTTAAATAAGAAAATTCGTATTGTTTCTGCTGTTTGTTTTATTAAATATATCGTCAAAATCGAATGCTTTTAAATAATTGCTAATGCTCTTCAAGTTGTGAGCGATGTTATTGAGTTTTTCAAATAATAAAAGTTTTTAATTTAGTTTATTTCTTTGATTGCGCATCATCAATCCCGCTAAGTAAAATCCCACTTCTTTTCCTCCCAATTTAGAGAGCAATTTTATTCAGCTTTTGGCAGTGTTGGGCGGCCTTTCCCATACAAAGGCGAAAGAAGCCTTTCTTTCAACAAAATATTTTCTTGCCCAAATTTGTTCCACGGGAATACCACTATAATTGAAGCAACACATCCATCTGGGAATCCCAGCATCAAAATAAATCGTACTGTTTGTAGTGGTTGGTAATTGAAATGTTACGTTATAAATCAAGCGAGAATGAAAATGAATGAAACTTACGTTTGCAAGTTGTAGGCATGCGTCTGTCGACGTTCGTCTTTTTATTCTTGGTTCTTAATTGTCGTTCAACGTATGTTGGTAACCATGTTGTTTATGCGTCTGAACTGCTCCTCACATCTCCATGCGTCTGTTTTCCTGGCGTAATACGCCTCCGCTGGGCCGCTTACCCTGCCCTTGGCATAAATGGGAGCTACCGTGTCGAATGCCTATTGAAGAGGATATAGGGAATGACATCATGGCGATATACAACAACATAAACAGTTGGCCTGCTGGCTTTAGTGCGATCTACTTCGCTACCGAAAACTCTCGAATATTGAGTTGCATCAAAAACAGAACCTTATATACCAATTTCCTTGGGCAACTGAGATATACTAATTATCCCTATGACACCATAAGAGTCGTTGGGCGCAACGTTGGTGCGGCGGCGATAGTTGTTGGCAACAAAAGCACGCGATATTTTCCTTCAGGCATACTTTCCATATCAAGTGCAACTGATAAGCTGCCCACAGTCCTATACTCCTTATCATCAACGAATTTTTCCATAGCAGCAACTGCATCCAGACCAACGCAGGGGGTCGAGTGGGGCGGGAGCCCCCCACGAGGGGTTCAGGGGGCGGAGCCCCCGACCTCAACATTAGTATGAAATAAAAAAATATTTAATAACTAGGTTCGTATCGTCACTTCTTCCAGCGATTTACACAGGTTCTATTTGTTTCTTCTTCCTCGATTCTTTTATTGTCATTTATTTTTCACATTCTTTTTTAATGGCGTGTGCTTTTTCGAT
Organism: Baylisascaris procyonis; assembly: GCA_037389465.1. Classification (NCBI taxonomy): domain Eukaryota; kingdom Metazoa; phylum Nematoda; class Chromadorea; order Rhabditida; family Ascarididae; genus Baylisascaris; species Baylisascaris procyonis. The sequence continues at coordinate 1,649,443 of JAZARR010000153.1, forward strand.
TCTTTTTTTGAACATTTATTTGGCTTAAAAAATTAAAACGTGTGAAATTTTTATTGAAATATGCTGAGTTTGACATTTCGGAATTTTTTTCTCATCGACGGTTAGATCTATCGAGTAGGGGTTTTCTTGCTTCGACAGTTTTAAGAGCTCTATCGAATGGTGTGTAGGCTGCTACATTTCGAGAGAAAAGTCGGAAGCCGAATCCAGGGGTGAGAATTTCTGAAATCTCGATTTTTGTAGTTTTGGAGGTTCTCGTTCTCGGCCGATATTACATATGGTGTTGAACCGTCCCTTGATTCGTCATCAGCTCGCCGAAACCTCTCGAACGGTATATGGGTACCACCCTAGGACAAATAGGAGCCGAGAAAAAAATCCCAAAAATCTCAATTTTTCAATCGTAAGGGGGTAGCACTGGGAAAATTTGAAGAAATATTTTTTGTCTCGAGTTTCGATGATTTTGATATCAAACGATAGAACTCAGTGAGCTGATCACGAATATATGCCGCGCTTGCAATCTTACTTCAAATATGACGAAACTATAGGTGCACGAATGTTGCATTTGTATATAAATGTACTGTAATTTATATTTCCGAATTTTTTTCTCGGCAACAGTGACGCCTGCGGTGTTGCAGATTGTTTCTTTCGACACAACTTTCAAGCCTCTATCCAACGATATGTAGCTTATAAAATTTCGAGAGAAAAGTTGAAAGCCGAATCCAGGGGTGAGAATTTCTGAAATCTCGATTTTTGTAGTTTTGGAGGTTCTCGTTCTCGGCCGCTATTACATATGGTGTTGAACCGTCCCTTGATTCGTCATCAGCTCGCCGAAACCTCTCGAACGGTATATGAGTACCACCCTAGGACAAATAGGAGCCGAGAAAAAAAATCCCAAAAATCTCAATTTTTCAATCGTAAGGGGGTAGCACTGGGAAAATTTGAAGAAATATTTTTTGTCTCGAGTTTCGATGATTTTGATATCAAACGATAGAACTCAGTGAGCTGATCACGAATATATGCCGCGCTTGCAATTTTACTTCAAATATGACGAAACTATAGGTGCACGAAACTTGCATTTGTATATAAATGTACTGTAATTTATATTTCCGAATTTTTTTCTCGGCAACAGTGACGCCTGCGGTGTTGCAGATTGTTTCTTTCGACACAACTTTCAAGCCTCTATCCAACGATATGTAGCTTATAAAATTTCGAGAGAAAAGTTGAAAGCCGAATCCAGGGGTGAGAATTTCTGAAATCTCGATTTTTGTAGTTTTGGAGTTCCTCGTTCTCGGCCGCTATTACATATGGTGTTGAACCGTCAATTGATTCGTCATCAGCTCGCCGAAACCTCTCGAACGAAATATGGGTACCACCCTAGGACAAATAGGAGCCGAGAAAAAAAATCCCAAAAATCTCAATTTTTCAATCGTAAGGGGGTAGCACTGGGAAAATTTGAAGAAATATTTTTTGTCTCGAGTTTCGATGATTTTGATATCAAACGATAGAACTCAGTGAGCTGATCACGAATATATGCCGCGCTTGCAATTTTACTTCAAATATGACGAAACTATAGGTGCACGAAACTTGCATTTGTATATAAATGTACTGTAATTTATATTTCCGAATTTTTTTCTCGGCAACAGTGACGCCTGCGGTGTTGCAGATTGTTTCTTTCGACACAACTTTCAAGCCTCTATCCAACGATATGTAGCTTATAAAATTTCGAGAGAAAAGTTGAAAGCCGAATCCAGGGGTGAGAATTTCTGAAATCTCGATTTTTGTAGTTTTGGAGGTTCTCGTTCTCGGCCGCTATTACATATGGTGTTGAACCGTCCCTTGATTCGTCATCAGCTCGCCGAAACCTCTCGAACGGTATTTGAGTACCACCCTAGGACAAATAGGAGCCGAGAAAAAAAATCCCAAAAATCGCAATTTTTCTATCGTGAGGGGGGTATGTAGTACAGGGAAAATTTGAAGAAATATTTTTTGTCTCGAGTTTCGATGACTTTGATATCAAACGATAGAACTCAGTGAGCTGATCACGAATATATGCCGCGCTTGCAATTTTACTTCAAATATGACGAAACTATAGGTGCACGAATGTTGCATTTGTATATAAATGTACTGTAATTTATATTTCCGAATTTTTTTCTCGGCAACAGTGACGCCTGGGGTGTTGCAGATTGTTTCTTTCGACACAACTTTCAAGCCTCTATCCAACGATATGTAGCTTATAAAATTTCGAGAGAAAAGTTGAAAGCCGAATCCAGGGGTGAGAATTTCTGAAATCTCGATTTTTGTAGTTTTGGAGGTTCTCGTTCTCGGCCACTATTACATATGGTGTTGAACCGTCCCTTGATTCGTCATCAGCTCGCCGAAACCTCTCGAACGATATATGGGTACCACCCTAGGACAAATAGGAGCCGAGAAAAAAAATCCCAAAAATCGCAATTTTTCTATCGTGAGGGGGGTATGTAGTACAGGGAAAATTTGAAGAAATATTTTTTGTCTCGAGTTTCGATGATTTTGATATCAAACGATAGAACTCAGTGAGCTGATCACGAATATATGCCGCGCTTGCAATTTTACTTCAAATATGACGAAACTATAGGTGCACGAATGTTGCATTTGTATATAAATGTACTGTAATTTATATTTCCGAATTTTTTTCTCGGCAACAGTGACGCCTGCGGTGTTGCAGGTTGTTTCTTTCGACACAACTTTCAAGCCTCTATCCAACGATATGTAGCTTATAAAATTTCGAGAGAAAAGTTGAAAGCCGAATCCAGGGGTGAGAATTTCTGAAATCTCGATTTTTGTAGTTTTGGAGGTTCTCGTTCTCGGCCGCTATTACATATGGTGTTGAACCGTCCCTTGATTCGTCATCAGGTCGCCGAAATCTCTCGAACGATATATGGGTACCACCCTAGGACAAATAGGAGCCGAGAAAAAAAATCCCAAAAATCTCAATTTTTCAATCGTAGGGGGGTAGCACTGGGAAAATTTGAAGAAATATTTTTTGTCTCGAGTTTCGATGATTTTGATATCAAACGATAGAACTCAGTGAGCTGATCACGAATATATGCCGCGCTTGCAATCTTACTTCAAATATGACGAAACTATAGGTGCACGAATGTTGCATTTGTATATAAATGTACTGTAATTTATATTTCCGAATTTTTTTCTCGGCAACAGTGACGCCTGCGCTGTTTCAGGTTGTTTCTTTCGACACAACTTTCAAGCCTCTATCCAACGATATGTAGCTTATAAAATTTCGAGAGAAAAGTTGAAAGCCGAATCCAGCCAGGGGTGAGAATTTCTGAAATCTCGATTTTTGTAGTTTTGGAGGTTCTCGTTCTCGGCCGCTATTACATATGGTGTTGAACCGTCCCTTGATTCGTCATCAGGTCGCCGAAACCTCTCGAACGATATATGGGTACCACCCTAGGACAAATAGGAGCCGAGAAAAAAAATCCCAAAAATCTCAATTTTTCAATCGTGAGGGGGTAGGGTAGCACTGGGAAAATTTGAAGAAATATTTTTTGTCTCGAGTTTCGATGATTTTGATATCAAACGATAGAACTCAGTGAGCTGATCACGAATATATGCCGCGCTTGCAATTTTACTTCAAATATGACGAAACTATAGGTGCACGAATGTTGCATTAGTATATAAATGTACTGTAATTTATATTTCCGAATTTTTTTCTCGGCAACAGTGACGCCTGCGGTGTTGCAGATTGTTTCTTTCGACACAACTTTCAAGCCTCTATCCAACGATATGTAGCTTATAAAATTTCGAGAGAAAAGTTGAAAGCCGGATCCAGGGGTGAGAATTTCTGAAATCTCGATTTTTGTAGTTTTGGAGGTTCTCGTTCTCGGCCGCTATTACATATGGTGTTGAACCGTCCCTTGATTCGTCATCAGCTCGCCGAAACCTCTCGAACGGTATATGGGTACCATCCTAGGACAAATAGGAGCCGAGAAAAAAAATCCCAAAAATCGCAATTTTTCTATCGTGAGGGGGGGGGGGGTATGTAGTACAGGGAAAATTTGAAGAAATATTTTTTGTCTCGAGTTTCGATGATTTTGATATCAAACGATAGAACTCAGTGAGCTGATCACGAGTATATGCCGCGCTTGCAATCTTACTTCAAATATGACGAAACTATAGGTGCACGAATGTTGCATTTGTATATAAATGTACTGTAATTTATATTTCCGAATTTTTTTCTCGGCAACAGTGACGCCTGCGGTGTTGCAGATTGTTTCTTTCGACACAACTTTCAAGCCTCTATCCAACGATATGTAGCTTATAAAATTTCGAGAGAAAAGTTGAAAGCCGAATCCAGGGGTGAGAATTTCTGAAATCTCGATTTTTGTAGTTTTGGAGGTTCTCGTTCTCGGCCGATATTACATATGGTGTTGAACCGTCCCTTGATTCGTCATCAGCTCGCCGAAACCTCTCGAACGGTATATGGGTACCACCCTAGGACAAATAGGAGCCGAGAAAAAAATCCCAAAAATCTCAATTTTTCAATCGTAAGGGGGTAGCACTGGGAAAATTTGAAGAAATATTTTTTGTCTCGAGTTTCGATGATTTTGATATCAAACGATAGAACTCAGTGAGCTGATCACGAATATATGCCGCGCTTGCAATCTTACTTCAAATATGACGAAACTATAGGTGCACGAATGTTGCATTTGTATATAAATGTACTGTAATTTATATTTCCGAATTTTTTTCTCGGCAACAGTGACGCCTGCGGTGTTGCAGATTGTTTCTTTCGACACAACTTTCAAGCCTCTATCCAACGATATGTAGCTTATAAAATTTCGAGGGAAAAGTTGAAAGCCGAATCCAGGGGTGAGAATTTCTGAAATCTCGATTTTTGTAGTTTTGGAGGTTCTCGTTCTCGGCCGCTATTACATATGGTGTTGAACCGTCCCTTGATTCGTCATCAGCTCGCCGAAACCTCTCGAACGGTATATGAGTACCACCCTAGGACAAATAGGAGCCGAGAAAAAAAATCCCAAAAATCTCAATTTTTCAATCGTAAGGGGGTAGCACTGGGAAAATTTGAAGAAATATTTTTTGTCTCGAGTTTCGATGATTTTGATATCAAACGATAGAACTCAGTGAGCTGATCACGAATATATGCCGCGCTTGCAATTTTACTTCAAATATGACGAAACTATAGGTGCACGAAACTTGCATTTGTATATAAATGTACTGTAATTTATATTTCCGAATTTTTTTCTCGGCAACAGTGACGCCTGCGGTGTTGCAGATTGTTTCTTTCGACACAACTTTCAAGCCTCTATCCAACGATATGTAGCTTATAAAATTTCGAGAGAAAAGTTGAAAGCCGAATCCAGGGGTGAGAATTTCTGAAATCTCGATTTTTGTAGTTTTGGAGTTCCTCGTTCTCGGCCGCTATTACATATGGTGTTGAACCGTCAATTGATTCGTCATCAGCTCGCCGAAACCTCTCGAACGAAATATGGGTACCACCCTAGGACAAATAGGAGCCGAGAAAAAAAATCCCAAAAATCTCAATTTTTCAATCGTAAGGGGGTAGCACTGGGAAAATTTGAAGAAATATTTTTTGTCTCGAGTTTCGATGATTTTGATATCAAACGATAGAACTCAGTGAGCTGATCACGAATATATGCCGCGCTTGCAATTTTACTTCAAATATGACGAAACTATAGGTGCACGAAACTTGCATTTGTATATAAATGTACTGTAATTTATATTTCCGAATTTTTTCTCGGCAACAGTGACGCCTGCGGTGTTGCAGATTGTTTCTTTCGACACAACTTTCAAGCCTCTATCCAACGATATGTAGCTTATAAAATTTCGAGAGAAAAGTTGAAAGCCGAATCCAGGGGTGAGAATTTCTGAAATCTCGATTTTTGTAGTTTTGGAGGTTCTCGTTCTCGGCCGCTATTACATATGGTGTTGAACCGTCCCTTGATTCGTCATCAGCTCGCCGAAACCTCTCGAACGGTATTTGAGTACCACCCTAGGACAAATAGGAGCCGAGAAAAAAAATCCCAAAAATCGCAATTTTTCTATCGTGAGGGGGGTATGTAGTACAGGGAAAATTTGAAGAAATATTTTTTGTCTCGAGTTTCGATGATTTTGATATCAAACGATAGAACTCAGTGAGCTGATCACGAATATATGCCGCGCTTGCAATTTTACTTCAAATATGACGAAACTATAGGTGCACGAATGTTGCATTTGTATATAAATGTACTGTAATTTATATTTCCGAATTTTTTTCTCGGCAACAGTGACGCCTGCGGTGTTGCAGATTGTTTCTTTCGACACAACTTTCAAGCCTCTATCCAACGATATGTAGCTTATAAAATTTCGAGAGAAAAGTTGAAAGCCGAATCCAGGGGTGAGAATTTCTGAAATCTCGATTTTTGTAGTTTTGGAGGTTCTCGTTCTCGGCCACTATTACATATGGTGTTGAACCGTCCCTTGATTCGTCATCAGCTCGCCGAAACCTCTCGAACGATATATGGGTACCACCCTAGGACAAATAGGAGCCGAGAAAAAAATCCCAAAAATCGCAATTTTTCTATCGTGAGGGGGGTATGTAGTACAGGGAAAATTTGAAGAAATATTTTTTGTCTCGAGTTTCGATGATTTTGATATCAAACGATAGAACTCAGTGAGCTGATCACGAATATATGCCGCGCTTGCAATTTTACTTCAAATATGACGAAACTATAGGTGCACGAATGTTGCATTTGTATATAAATGTACTGTAATTTATATTTCCGAATTTTTTTCTCGGCAACAGTGACGCCTGCGGTGTTGCAGGTTGTTTCTTTCGACACAACTTTCAAGCCTCTATCCAACGATATGTAGCTTATAAAATTTCGAGAGAAAAGTTGAAAGCCGAATCCAGGGGTGAGAATTTCTGAAATCTCGATTTTTGTAGTTTTGGAGGTTCTCGTTCTCGGCCGCTATTACATATGGTGTTGAACCGTCAATTGATTCGTCATCAGCTCGCCGAAACCTCTCGAACGAAATATGGGTACCACCCTAGGACAAATAGGAGCCGAGAAAAAAAATCCCAAAAATCTCAATTTTTCAATCGTAAGGGGGTAGCACTGGGAAAATTTGAAGAAATATTTTTTGTCTCGAGTTTCGATGATTTTGATATCAAACGATAGAACTCAGTGAGCTGATCACGAATATATGCCGCGCTTGCAATTTTACTTCAAATATGACGAAACTATAGGTGCACGAAACTTGCATTTGTATATAAATGTACTGTAATTTATATTTCCGAATTTTTTTCTCGGCAACAGTGACGCCTGCGGTGTTGCAGATTGTTTCTTTCGACACAACTTTCAAGCCTCTATCCAACGATATGTAGCTTATAAAATTTCGAGAGAAAAGTTGAAAGCCGAATCCAGGGGTGAGAATTTCTGAAATCTCGATTTTTGTAGTTTTGGAGGTTCTCGTTCTCGGCCGCTATTACATATGGTGTTGAACCGTCCCTTGATTCGTCATCAGCTCGCCGAAACCTCTCGAACGGTATATGGGTACCACCCTAGGACAAATAGGAGCCGAGAAAAAAAATCCCAAAAATCTCAATTTTTCAATCGTAAGGGGGTAGGTAGCACTGGGAAAATTTGAAGAAATATTTTTTGTCTCGAGTTTCGATGATTTTGATATCAAACGATAGAACTCAGTGAGCTGATCACGAATATATGCCGCGCTTGCAATTTTACTTCAAATATGACGAAACTATAGGTGCACGAATGTTGCATTTGTATATAAATGTACTGTAATTTATATTTCCGAATTTTTTTCTCGGCAGTGGTGACGCCTGCGGCGCTGCTGATTGTTTGGTTCGATACTATATGCGCTGAGAGCGCGGTTGGCAAGGGCTGGAGTAACCGAGTGGTTAGTGTAGCAAGCTGTAGGGGGGGTGGGGGGGGGATGTTGGTTCAATGTAGCCCGTGGTTGCATCGTTGGAACTTTCCGATTTGAATTTATTTTTTTAAGGTTCTCTCTCAAAACAGTGATTGGATGGGTCCTCAGTGTACCAGACGGGCCCGAGAGGGAGGGTTCGGTCCACAAAATTTCCGGATAATGGATTCAGAACTCATTCTGGATACCCTTTGAGCAAAAGAATTGAAAATAACAAATATTAGGAATAAAGAGAATCTCTTGTAATATAAAAATGCATTATTTTAAGTATCATAAGAGAAAATTGGCCACATCCAATTCGTTAATCACGTTCCGATCGCAAACCACTATGACCAGATATGTGTCGATTGTTTACGGACGCAAATTCATCCGATGAGTGTGATAAACTTTTACTCAAAGTCTGAATGACTTTTGCTGTTACTGCTAATTAAATGATAGCTAATCAGATGGTCATTGGTCATAAATCGTTGATGGTCATCGGTCATCGATCGTTTATTTTTACTGAGAGTGATAGAGACAAGGAGATTAGTAAAAGAGAGTTGTTGAGAAGACCATAAACTTAGCGCCTGCTGTTAAAAACTGACATATTCGAAGAAATAGCATAATATAAGAAAAAACTAACCAAAATTCAACATTAAAATTGCAATCTAATTGACAGCCGTATACGGGATAAAGGAGGAAAGGTCAAAAATGATCTCAACGGCTGTCAACAAGTTTTTAGCAAAGAAATAATCGAATTACACATATTTATGTAATTGCATACTTGTAATAATTGCCTGTTTACATAATGTTTACCTATTTGCATATTTACATATTTATAATATTTATATATTTAAGTGATTTAAAAAAAGAAGATAGGCAAATCCCACCTATTAGTCGTTGGCAAATTAACCTTTAGTGAAATATTTGTGCAGTTATTCGATGATTTGTTACCAATTCAGGTAAAGGGCACCACGCAAAAAATTTGCTTCGAACAACAACGAACCGTTTGGAGTGATAAATAGGAAGTAAAATATACACATTTTTGAGTGAGGAAAAAAATAGAATATCTTTCTTTTCTTCCACTTTTTATTTTCATGATATTATAAGAATGTTATTTTATTTCAGTGCTATTTTGTATTGAAATAAATCGATCGCTATCATAAAATTGACTTTAAGTAATAATTATTGTGATCAAAATTGGAGGAGAAGGGAAATAACTAACGAATAGATAATGAAATTGCATTTTCTGAATTAAATATTATGAAAAATATGATTTGTTGGGAGGAAAATTTCTTTGGTTTTTCCTTAAAAGTCGGAAAAATTTTTTCCAGTCGTTCTTGCTTCAAACGAATATCCTTCATTTCATCTCACGATTTTTATTACAGAATCGTTTGACGAGCACTCGGAAAGATTTGCAAATCTTTGAACAAGCCCTCTAGGCATTAATCAGTAAAGTCAGTTTTTTTGAACAACGCATTTTTTAGCATAGATCAATAGCATTGACTACTATGTGGTCTCGAGTAGGGATGAGATCACAAATGCGAAGTCCACGAAACACGCGTACCTCCCTTCCCTCCCCCTTCCCGCCCCCCACCTCCTATGCTCGTCCCATCACCTTTCCCAATCGATCCAACTATAAATTTAACCTGTAATAATTCAAATTAATTTTTTTTTTTGCTAAGCAGTCGTTTAATGCTGTTAAAGTGAATACCGTGATCCATTTAAAGGACAATGTTTTCGCTTACCGGTGAATCGATTCCTCTTTTCCAATTTCCGGTTCGACAACTTTCAGCCTCACTGAGACCATCAGCTATCGTATAACCAATAGAATCAATCCCCATCATCATACTTTGCTTTGCACTTTCAATCACAATCACTCTATTGATGCGACCACACGAAACGCAACTAGAAAATATCAATAACCGATTGAAGAAATTCCATTGAATATGTCGTTTCGTATCGAGACGATAATTAACTCACTAATAATATGCAAATTTAGCGTCCATCATTTTCGCTTACACTTAAATAAGCAATTGATAGAATAAATTCTATTGATCTATTGAAGTGAATTTTCATAAATGGCTCGATTATTATCGCTAGAAGTGTATAATGGAAAAAAATTTCGGAATAATGACTACGTACATTTGAAAGAGTACTAAAAACGCTATTAGAATCTAAAATAATCTGAAACAAAAACAAGAAATTTTCTATAAGATCAATTTGTTATATGACGTGCAATTCATGAAAATTGTAGGGTTGAAATACATGCGATACATAGATTGACATTGTTGATTTCCTTGTGGTCAGTAGCCGGCCAGTCAGTAACCGGCCTTATACGCTGCCACCCAACCGGAAATCTGTCCATCTGTTTGTTATGATCGAAAAATATTTCCATCGTCTTCTGTAATTTTATGTGGATAATAACTTAAAGATTGTAAGTTATTTACACATATTTTTCTTATATAACATAGTTACAATCTCGGTTTCAAAGAACGCTCACTTTTTTTCGTTTTATCACGCCCAATGGAGTTATCAGTTGCATAGAGTGTTTGTGATCTACAAGGTGGGAACAAACCCGCAATTATCGATTAAATACCTCACAAGCAAGAAGAGCGATGCGCTCGTTTGAGGCATCGTCGTCTATGCGCTTTGGGGTGGGATGCTGCTGCGTTTTTTTTTTAATTTTAGAATTTACATTTCTTTTCTAGTTTTGAATTTATGTTGTACTAGATTGAATTTGTGTAATTTTCTTAAATTCTTTATATCCGAGGCAATTCAATGTTTGTTTATGTTGCATTCTCACAGGGACGTTAGGAAAAAATAGTAAAGTTCCACTACATTGATGGTGGATTTCAATTTGTAATAAGGGGAAAATAACGCGGAATTTATCAGGAAGGGAAGGAGAGCGTTTTAGTTATTTTAATTATTATTTTGGTGTTTTCATCATTAATATTAAATCTACTTATTACTGCCAATATTGTTGATATATGCATTAGAATGCTGAGGAGGTGCATGTTATTCATATTTATTTATTTGTTGTCTTATACTGCGTCCACCATTTTGTATCGTTTTCTTTATCGAAATGAACGGAATGTAATCTACCAGCGTAACGTATGTTAACGACTGGTCCTTGCCCAAGTTGTGTTCACTTTCCACCGTTGTTGCTTCGGTACGTCGATATTTGTCTGTCTTTGTCAAAGAGTGGAAGAAAATATTGGACGAGCAAGAAGAAGAATAAACAGCAACGGAGACCTAAACGCCATGACGACCTGAAGATTGGAGAGTGCTTCCACTGCTTCGCTCTTGGACTTCCATTCGAGTTTGCTACAAGTTTGATGGTTTGTAATTATGGTCGATCGCTTATCTATTGTGGCGTACTGTTGAACGGAAGTGTGAACAATAATATGAAACGTTGTGACCACGCAACCCTGCAGATGTCTATGCGGACGAGAAACGTGGAGCTGCCCAACGAATGTGGGCTAACGAGAAGAGTTTCAACGAAGGAGTTGGCGGAGAAGGTGAAGGCGAAAGAAGCAGCGGATGACCGATGAATCGACCTATGGAAGAATAGATCGCTGCAGTGACCAGCGGTCACCAGCGCAAGATAAGTTGCTTAAAATTTTTATTGGCAACTTCGAGAGCGCGAACTTGATATAACGAGTCTTCGAAGCTCTCGATTTCTTCTTATGAAGCAAAGGACTCCACAAGAGAGATCAACATTTGGTGAAGTCGATCTCTTGTGTCAAATTAGAATCCGTCTTCTCCCCGTCATCCCTGCCGAGACTTTCTGAAAAATATGCAACCTCACAGAGTTCATAGAGTTTGTTGAGTGCATTTATCTTATATAAATCATAGAAGTCGGCATGTGAACAGGGTCGTTGACGAGATTGGTGGCGTTTGGATTTTCTCTTCTCCACTCGATTCTGACAAGTTTTTTGGCGCTTCAACTGGTATTTTCATGTGGTTATTTTTTAGGCGGAAACGTTTTCTTTCGGCTTAAAAAATTAACAAAATTTCGTAGAAATTTGAAAGGTTTTATCATTAATTCAACGGTCATGAAAATGAAGCCAATCTTATCAACTGCCACATTCGTTTGCCGATATTGATGATGAATTGAAATCAGTGATACTCAGTGATCTCTATAAGGTTGCATGATTGGTCTTGGCAGATTGCTAAATGAAAATGTTGAGCGTGAAAATTGTCCAAATTCATCTACATCCGAGCACCGCCAAATCGCTCTTCATGAGGACAGACGTTCTTGCTTTACTTACGTGAATTGGAATTGTTATGGATCCACTCGTCTCTTGTATATGCTTCCCTGTTATGACGCTACTCAAAACGCAGGGGTGCATCGATCGTGCAATGAAGAGGAACCTTTCGGCACTCATTTAGTAATAGAGATGCAGGTTTTGTAAGATGTTCAATCACATTTTGCGCAACTTCAGTGGCCTGAAATTGCTGAGATACTGAAGTATGCATTGTGATGTGATTGCGAGTGCGCAGTAGGATTATACAGGAACCAAGAAAATATCCGCAGTGGGTGGTTGTTTGTGATGTTAAGCAGATTTATAATGCGATTCTTTAGGTTTATTTTGCTCCAGTTGAGTTATCGAATATCTCGTTCGAGAAGAGCGAACAAATTTTTATGAGAAGGATTATTCAATGATGACATTGTTCGCTATTATTGAAAAAAAAACTGTTAAAACTATTACGCAGCCCAGTGATCGATAAATTTGTGGCGCAATAGCATTCATGTTATGGACGAGGATATTTGAGGCTTAAAAGTGCGACATTTCATCCCCAAATTAGACTAGAAAAATCACAATGCGAACAGTTATAAAGTTGAATCTCATAGTAGCTCAATAAAGTTGACATTTTACTTTGCATTATATATCGCAAAATTTCTGCAATTATTCGGTGAACCATTATGTGGGGGAATTTATGTGCGCCTTATTTTCTTTTTTTCTGCTTTGTGTACATTGCTGCATATCATTTGTATTGAGATGCAGCTGTAAATTTCTTTACACCCTATAGCTATAATGGGACAGCTTCCTAATTCGTTTATTTTTTTGCCGATGCAAGTTCTGTATGATCATTTTCGGCAATCTGATAAATTGTTGGAGCCCTGCTATGGCTCGGCTCCAACAATATTACGGTACCCCAAAAGCCGCTGAAAAGGAGTCATTGGGCGGAGATGCCAGCTCCTTAGCGGTGACCTGTAGAGACCCCGTTTTACCGTTGAAAAAAGACATCGGGCGTGACGCCAGGTCTTTAACGGTTGCCTATAATGGCTCCACTGTGTTGATAAGACGAGTCATTAGGGCCATGCCATCACTCAACAGAGGGTCAGTAACCCCGTTGAAGTGTCGAAAAGGAGTCATTGGGCGACAATGCCAGCTCCTTAATGGTGGCAGTAGGTTGTGTTGTGCTCTACAGGTGTCCTCCCAAGGAATAGTTTATATTGAGGTGTAAAGACTTACAGCCGTATCCTTTGACATGTGATTGTTCATTCCACTATGTGAAAAAAAAAAGAAAATATGGCGCAAGTGGGGAGCTTTAAACAGCAGATGGTTCTGAATTATTGCACTATGAGGCTGTTGTGCGATTTCCACATTCATTTTGAATCATTCGCGCAACAGGTACGTGTATAAATCACAAATGCAAATATAATCTCATCACGCAATGTTGATGAGCATGTAGAAGGGGGCGAATATGTTGTTATTAATCGCCTTGGAGCTTCGAATTTATAATTGTTTGCGTTGTGATTTTTCTAGGCTAAATTAGGAGTGAAATATTGCAATTTCAAGCCGAAAATATTCTCACCCACAACATGAATGTTATTGTGCCACAAATTTATCGGGCATGGATACGTCTGAATGAGATATTCGATGCATAGCTAGAGTAAATTAAAGCTGAATAAATGCATTAGAGATCTCTTTAGCATTACCAACAACCATCACTGCAGATTGTTTTGGTTTTCTGTTTCATTCCTATTGCTCATCTTTCATGCATCACAATACATACTTCATTTATTTCTTCCATTGCATGCCATTGTTGTTGCGCAAATTGTGACTGACATACTGCAAAACCTGCAATCCATTACTTAATGAGTTTCGAAGAGTTTCTTCGTTTTGCACGATTGGTGATTCCTTTGTGCTTCGGTTGTGTCATCACGGTGAAGTGTATATGAGAGGTGCGGGATTCATCAATAATTCGTTTTCACCTAAGCACTAGAAGAATGCCAATACGTCCGGTAAGAGCGATTTAGAGTGCGTATGTAGTTAAATTGGGCAAATTTTAACGTTCAACATTCTCTTTACATTTGCCAAAGCTTTTTTAGGGTCTGAGGAGGGGGGGGAGAGGAGGAATGGCGGTGAGGAACTTGTTTCTACTTTGGACCGTTTAATATGTCTGCATGTTATGGTGAGTTAAAATTTCAAAATTCTTATTTCATTTTGAATACCTTGAAATTTTTGTTTAGATCTGCGTGATAGGAAAAGAAGAAGCTTTTCAAGTTTGAAAACTTTCTGATATTTTTATGAGGGAGATTATATCACGCATACTTTAATATGCATAATTCAGAAACTACTTTATTTCAGTGAAATTGTTCGTCCATTTCGAGCAACTGTGCTAGCACGATCATGGGAAAAGCTGCGTGAAGGGATCTCGATCATTCAAATGTTGGGAATGCGTGAACCTCATTTTTTAAATGGTTAGCTCTTAATTATTGTTGCATATTCCGTCCATATTTTGTTGATCGTTGTCAAAGATAACTCTTTTTTTCATCACTTCCATGATATATGAACAGCAGGAGCCAAAAAGTAATTTTCCAGAATAGAAGGCATTGATAAGCCAGCCAGCGATATAATTTTAACGGAAAATTTTCTTTGCCAGAGTAAGTAGTCTTTGCATCCTCTCTGCTTCTTTTATTCGCTTCTAATCCTCATAGGCAATTGAGGGTCTTAAGCTAAGTTGGAGGGGCTAATTAGTGTTTTCTTTCGAGATATGAAGAAAGCGCTTATTTATTCATGCATTGCCGTAATGTCCCCTGTTTGGGAGAAGGGGGAGGGGGTGCAACTCTCGTTGATTAATCCTATTCTATTTGAACCAGGTCCATATCATTTTTTGTAATCTCACTACAAGCTGACATATCAAAAATATATAGCACATGTAATAATGAAGGCGCTAATTACATAGGGAAGCTATTTATTCGCTTTGAATTTGTAAGATGATCTCTTCTAGGTATATGCTTGGTGATTTGCTGCACAAATCTTCGCCATATTTGCTACACAATAGCCAATACCATTCACCACTAGCGTTTAAAATTTCCACAGATATTTGCAGAATTGAAGAAATTATTTTCGCTCTCTTTCCTTAACCTTCTTCTGCGCATGCTTTTTTTCTTTTTTTTTGAGCATAACTCATCCGTAATGAATGTTTAACGTTGTTTTATAACTCTCAAATCTTCTTCCAATCATTTGTGTTTTGTGCGTCGATGACATAAGCAATATTTCTGGAACCACTTTGCTAGGCTAGAATTGTTCGATACTTTTACTTTCGTTTCCTTTTATGAGTCTAATGTTCATTTCAATGACGTATTTCATATCGAGTTCGGAACTACTTAACACTTTAGACTTTTTGCTTTGATTGGAATAAATTTTGTGTTGGTTGAAGTCAAGAAATCAAACTTTTGCTGTCCTTATTTTTAATTTGTGTTTAATTAGAAATGGAGGAAAAGTAGTTAAATCTCGGAACTTCGATTTTCATCCGTTGTGAGAAGAACTTATTGGATTTATGCTTCCGTAGTTTTTCAGAGTACAGAATCTACGAGTTCAAAAATTAAAGGTACGAAACTGTTGTCAGGACCTCGTAGTTTGCAATTTAGTTGATTAGGGTGCGAAATTATGCCTATAACTCGAATCATGCTTTGTTTTTCCAGTGATGTGAGTGCTTCTGGTCCGCTGCAGCTTACGTTGATGAGCAATGGATAGGTGATCGTCGAACTATTCAAATTTTTTGAGGGATCGACATTTTTCCTACTTTGTGCAATCAGAGGTTAGCACTTGCTGTTTTTATCATCTCTAGCTTTCAACTATCGTCACCAAAGATTTCATTCTGTTTAATATGTGTTCCTTATTTATTGTGGTAGAAGGTAGGGTTGAGTTAAAGGATGGAAGGGTTTATGGATAAGAGTTGAGTTGTGGATACCATTTTTACTTCATGAGATACATCCCAGCAGATTTTGATTCTCACTAAATGTTTTCATCACCAAATTTTTTTTGAGGGCGTATATTCAAACAGTATCTATAATTTTCCCTGAGTTTTTTTCTAGAGCTTATAGCCAACAAAGAAATTTTAGAGACATCCTTCTATATATGGAGGTAATAAATGCCGCAGGGATGTGAGTATCTTGTGCAACTAAAAGTGGAAGAAAATGGAACTACCACCTTGTGTTTTGGGGCTTTCGGAGAAGGAAGTACGACCGGGACAGAGGGAGGGCGTATGGCGGTTCTCGTTTTTATGGGAACTCATTGTCAGAGTCTTACATTAGTCTATTTACATCGTGCCTTATCAAAGTTTTTTCATTCTGTGGTTTATAAAGTGATAGAAGAGTAATGGATTTTGTAAAACAAAATCTGCAGAGCTTAATCCTGGCAGTATTTTATTAGGCATAAACTTTTTTTTCGCTGAAAGGAATGCTATCTATTTGTAGTTACTCAGTCATTTCGTAAGTTGTCTTTATTAAGCGACCAGCAATTTTCTCATTAGCAAAGCGAGCTTTGAAATTTTAAAGTTAATCTAAGTGCGGTTCAGTTCGCTTGGAACTACTAGTTAACAGCTTCATTTATATTAAACTCTAATGTTCGAGTGCACTTTTATTTGGTGATCACATGATAGAAAGTTTATTATAGTGCAAATGTTTCTTTCGAAAACGATCACATCGAATTTCGATGACAGTAAAAATATGGATCAAATGAAAACAATAGAGACTTAGCTCTTAGCTCATTTACTTGTTTATCGTTTTGAAGGTGGAGTTCAAGAGCGCGATCGTTGTTTTGTGCTGAGGGGTGGGCTCACAATAGTCCATCATTTCGAATTCACTTCGAACATTCAGAATATATGAATTTTTTCTACCTGGTATGCAATATAAAATATCTCACAAAATTTCAGAATAGCGAAATTCTCCGGATGGCTGAAGCCATGAAACGCTTGAATAAGAAGGTAACAGCGCTAAGAAGGCTGTGGAAAATGACAAAGCGAATGGACATCGATGGAAAAGGGTGTGATTTTAATTCATACTATTGAGAGTTTATTGGCTGCTTCTTTCATGAAATTCCCTCTTAGCTGAGAATATAAGTTTTATATGTGAAGTCGGTCGTGAAATTTACTCAAGATTAGGAACTTTTATTAAAAGAATTGATAATACATTTTATCAAAACAGCGAACACTTTTGATAACACATTTGCCTGGATAACGCATATTTTCAATTGGCGGATACTTATAAAACATTTTTTTTTTTAATTAAAGGCTTTTTCGATTGCATTTCTCGTAAAAAATCTATCTTGCATACGACGAGCAGAGTTGAATGAACAAGGCGATTGAGAGAATTTACATTTGAACGTTGATCCTTGATCTGTGATCTTTTTTAATCTGTAGTTGTCTTTCTCATACCGATGTACCAGATGTGCGTGGAAAGTATATCGTTTATATTTCAACTATTTTCTTGCTCATCACGGAATAAACCTATGAGGGAGAGAGCTGTTGTGTTTTTAATTTCATCGTTTTTTGATTAGCAGTGAGGACAATTTTTGAGGGCCTTGTTTACGTCTATATCAAATTCGCTTATCGACTGTAGTGAATGGTCTAATTTTCTTCGTTTCAATGCTGAAGATAATTCAAACGAAATATTTTCTGCTTCATCGGCTGTCACTAAGTTGCATTGAACAATAAATTTCAATCATGTCAATTGTTCGAGTTAAAACAGTTTAGACGATTTGTGTTGTGGTGAATAAAATTTCCATCACTCAAATACTTTTTTTTTCAGGCGCCAGACGCTTCGTTAGTGGCAGTTTCGGTTATCAAACAAACGTCATCAGTGGAAGTAAGAATTCTTTAAATTCTAAAATAAGTCGCCCCTTACACAAGGGAGGAGGTTGTTCATCGTTCGAGGTAGAAGACTTGAGGAAAGCCATTCTGACTGATGCTAAAAAGATATGTTTTATTTATTTATTATTATAGCAGTGGGATGATGTGAAAAGAACCTTTTTAAACAATATTCTTTCAGAGAATTGCATTTTTTCCATCTTTTATTTTCCATTTCATCTACAAAATAGTATGCGCCATATCTCTAAGTTTTCAGTGTGGAAATTTAGATGTTGGGAATATGGTGATGTAGTTAATGGTCGAACTTCACCGATTTCATAGACGGTGAAATGAGTAAGCATTTGCATATGGCGAATTACCACCGCATATATTGCGGATTGTTATTCACGCATGCTTTTCATTTGTTTTTCGAAGCACTTCATCCTGCGATCTCATTGTTCAATGGGCTCTCAAATGTTTTCCGTGTGGTATTAATCGAGTGTTTTCAGGTCGGCAGGAATACTGTCTAGCTGGTAGGATGTTGAAATGGGGCAAAAGAAACGGCTAGGAAGGTCTTATCCGAGAGCGACGAGTCTACTGAGTACGAGTCAGAGAATGAAATGATGATCGTTTCCCGCTTTATATTTCTGTATTTTGCAATTGTATATGAGGCATATATTTTTGCAATTTGTGCTTCTTTGTGATTTTCTTCATGGTTGTTGTTGTTGTTGCTGCATGGTGTTGTTTCTCCTGTTGATTTCTGGTATGATTGCTGTAATGTCTTGTGTTTCGCCACTCTCGGTGTTTTAACTGGAAATTTTATTAATGACTTTCTGGGGGAAGGGTGGGGGCTGATTTCATGTCGAAGTAGCTGAATCGAGAGTGGCGTTGGTTAAAGGTTTGCCTGTGTCGTGTGCACACTCAGTGAGGCCGACTGAAACAGTAGGCCGTCGTTGCGTCCAGTGACTAAGAGAGTCCGCGTCAGTGCTTTAAGGATCGCACTGGCGTGTATGCAGCACAACGGACCGCTGAGGGTTGCGGCCGCAGGGATTTTTGGTTAGCTTGCGCAGCCTCAGGTTAGCTTGTCAGGCGGTGTGGTAGCGGGGTTGCAGTGTAACTTTTTTTCTGCCTAAGGGAGGTCGAATTTTTTCGCAGTTTGTTGAAGCAATGCGGGGAGCTGTTACGTTCGGGCCTTGAGTTTCTCGTTGAAAATTGCCGTCGTTTTCTGGGCTGCAAAAGGTGGCGGATACGGCACGGTTTTTGGTGTGGCCGGGGTGGTGACGCCCACCTTTGATTTCTAAAGTACTCAGGAGATTTGCAAGGCCTGACAAGTTCACGTGTGGCGTGCATTTGATCTGTCGTCGGGAAATTTTGGCGGCTTTCGGGAGCTGGTGCGATGTGCTCTTCCGTCTGAGTGTAGGTGATTTGTAGCGGCACGTAGTGGTTGGGTGTGGTAGACTTTTTGATCTGCACGCAAAGTCTTCAAAGACACTCGGCTATAGGGGGGAAGGCAGCGAAAGTTTGACCTACATGCCTTAAGTGGTAGGGGGCGATCACTTTTCAAGTTTCTGGGGTGGCTGTAGTAGAATTTTTGATCTACCCGTAGATACCTGTATATAGGATCATTCAATAGGCACGTTCAGTATCCTTTGGCGGCATTCATATAGGCACTCGAAGGGCGAGGAGGGCGATGAAGTTTTGACCTACGTATGGACAATCTTTGGAGGGCACAAGGGATTGAGCATGATAAATTTACCTACGCGTGGGCAGCCTTTGTGGGCGCTCGGGACTTTCGTTGATACGATGAATTTTATGATCTACATGTTGGTAGTTTCAAGGGAATTTGAGCGCTAGTGTAATGGATTTTTTGGTCTACACGTAAACACCTTTTGACGGCATTTGATAGGCGGAAGTGGTGGATTTTTGAAGTACATGTATACTGTCTTTGGTGACATTTTGATGGTAAAGGGCCGTGGGTCTTGCTTATAAATATTGATCTACTGCTGTCGATTACCTCAGTCGATTACCGACGGATAGCAGTCGACAACAGGCGAACTTCGGTCACAAAATGGAATGAAAATCATATTTCAGCATGTAAGAATTGATCGCAATTCGATCGACAAGATACAATCGTTAATGTAGTCATCCATGATGCAAATCTTAGAAAAAAAGAGGGAAAAATTCTAGAGTTACAATAAGCAAGATCAATTTCTTCATACCTGAGCAGGAGGCCCATGAGTAGCTCTGTGAAATTTGACCTCAATCTCGGTCAATGAGTTTGGAAAATTCTTTTAGCGTATTTGAAAAACTTTCCATGGTAAAGATAGCGTTTATAAATGTGTATTCATCTTTTCTTTTAAGAACACCTTCAAAGATCCAAAGCTTCAGCGATGCAAGTGTGTTCTAGAAGTTTAGCTTGGATTCTTTCGATGCTAACAGGAAAGAAGGCTTGTTATAGTCCGAAATTGGGCAATATGGTGGCTTTCGATGAATTTCGATTCGAAAAATTTGAAGCAGATCACGACTAACATCTCAGAAAAAACGAGCGAATACGGGGGGAGGAGGAGGGGCTGAAACGTTGCTGCAATCAGTGCCCTGTTAGCAGGGCTAAAAATACTTCAAGCAAGAGCACTGCATCGGAATGCCTCACATATTTGCATACTAGCGCTTTCCATTCGCCTGATGCATGGGAGAGGTCTCCGAAGCACTTATCGTGTTAGTTCGCTTCGTCTGTCTTCCCACTTCTTACAACGAGTATTACAATACTGCAAGAAGCTAGCAAGGAATATGGCAGGACATTATGGTATAACGATTATATGTAAAGAGCATGATTCAATATTTCACCTTCTACACTAAAACGTTTCCGTCAGAGCGAAAGGGAACGAGGAAACAAGACATATGAAGATAGAAAGAGACAGAGGAATCAGTTTACATCTCAATCGAGCCAAAGATTCAATGAACTGCTCTAAGCGGAACGGTTTCAGTATTTACGCAGAGAATAGAAGAATATTAAAATATATGTCTTCTTGGACATTATATGATCATAAGAAAGCATTGCTATTGGTTGATGATTCCGATCGAGCGTTGTAAGAAGTAATGACCTCAGGTCTATTTTTCGCAAGGATGCCAATGAATGTGTTTTGTCCAGGTTCGACTCCGATTTCCCGCAATCCATAAGCGATCTCCACAGAACGATCGATCACCTCAAAATTGGATGAATTTATGAAAGAGTAGATGATATTCCCATTCAAAAGTATCGCCATTTTACCATCCTTCCAAATCCCATTTTCCTTCAAGTTTGGAAGCGAGAAACGGCTTTCCTCTACGATCACTGAATGGCTGAAATCGATTGAGCATCACCAGCTCCATTGCAACTTCCTGTCCTTTTCAATTATCCCACCAAACACGGTAAAGCATTGTCATTCTATCAATATCCACTACAAATTACTTTAATCAACGTCACAGTAGTTAAGCACATACAATGATAGGAATTCGTGAATCGTAAATGAACGTAGCTGAACAAGCTTTCAAAGTTTTACACTGAACTGAATAAACAATTTCAGAAATGCGAGCAGAATTACGGAGATTTGTTTTCTCGTTAGAAATGGAGAATTACAATCTGGGCACTATCATTATGTTGACCACACAAAATAGATTGCATACCTCTTTATATGATAACCACTGATATGGTGCGGTACCATCGGGTAGTTTTTTGCGATAACCCAACATCCGACCATCTGGAGATTCTCTAATCCTCCGACGAACGGCGTCGCTTATTGTCCATACATCATCGCAGTATCTTGGCACCAACGCATCACCTTTCTGACATGATGCAACCCGCGAACCATCCTGAAAATACCTCCGGATGGTAATATTTTCAACTCTGACAGACAAATTTCACCGAGTAAGGACAGATCATTGCAGAAGAGGTTCACTTATGAGCATTATGCGGACGGATGGAATAAAAAATAAAAGCGATTTTAAGGCGGGTGCTTCCTCAAAGATTAGAGATTAAAGAAGCTAAAGAAAAACCATCACGACAAGTTAAAAAGCGAATATCATCATCGCAAATTCGCCTGTCGTCGTTCAATTAGCCGACCTCTCGAATAGGCATGATCCTTGGCCTTTAAACGAATGACACATAAGAAACAATTCTCGTAAATCCATTTGTTAGCATAAAGTTTAAAAAAAAAATCTATTTTTAATGCCAAAAGACACATATTCCTCACCAAGCACTGTTATTTGCCTATCAACTGCAGAACTCATTCATTGGGAAATGAAATTCTCGTGAAAGAGATTTACAATATTCAACGTTGCATCAAATGAATTTAGAGTTGATGATATTTCGGCAGCGAATTCTTAGAAAAATTCATAATGCAGCATTGATCGTTCTGACTGGCAAAAATTTACATATAAGGAAGAGTACTCACTTCGATTGACTCCCTCTTCTTCTGCTTCCCTCATACCATTAAAAATTCTAATTAATGCGAACAGCCAAATTCGAAAAAGTAAGCTATGTATCAAAAAAGATGCTTGATTCAGTCGTCAAAAATATTAGTAAAAACTGACAGTACTATGTGAAAGGCGATTATAATGAATGAACTGCTCAGAATAAGAAAGGGGGAGTTATTCAGCCATGATTTCATGCTCCTCAGACATTCTAACGATAGTTTGAGAGAAATGGTTTGGTGTATGGGGACATCGATTCTCGACTTCTTTGTGAAACGTATATTTTTTGGACGTATCGCCTGCCCATGCCCTTATCTTGTTTGATTCCTTTCGCACTTCTCCATTGGGATCACGTGCTCACCTTAACTACCCGAGGGCTTCACAGCCATACCGCTATATGACGAGGATACGATAGAAAAACATCTGTTCACTATGCAAAACGTTTTCTTTTATGCCACAACGCATATTTTTCCTCCTAGCTTTCCCATTAGTCAGTTTGCTTCGCCCGAATGCCTGTGGCAGAAACACTTTCTTTCTCTCCTATCACCTACCAATCTTCCACACGACGATTCTTCTCAAACCCTCCGTCCACCGAAAATCTGCTCTTCACAGCGCATTGCCGTTGGTGACCTGAGGTCCGCAAGTGAGCACCTAGCAATAAACATCTAACTTGTATGTAGCGCACTCCGCGTAATAATGCGGAGTTGACAAGAGATGATACTGTCTTAATGGTTTCTAAAGCACAATGCAATAGTAGCAAATCAATACATAAAGAAACTCAAAAGCAAAGACTATTTCACCTGACCCTTCACAAAACATTTCACAGTTGATATTTCACTTCATAAAACAACATAAAAACTTACTGCTTTTCACAACTCCACCTATTAGTTTAAGCAGTAGCAGTAATGAGGCCGAAGTTCACATCATACCTGCGAACTATAAAGCTTCGCCAATGAAGTCATCACAACGCACTATCCCCGTAGAATAAGCCCAAACCACAACCGCTCATGACCGCGTATGATAAACAATGAATTGCCGGTCGAAACAGGCCATCGCAATAGTTCAAGGGACGGCCAGTACTTTTGCATAAGCAGGAGATCATATAGACGAAATGACACTCACATACATTTTGTTGAACGCATGTTTCGACGGCAAAATAACGACTATAAAATTCTACAGTCCGAACGAATAGACAGTCAATACGCAAGACGATGATTAAACTGTAGGTCGAAACGACTTAGGCGCGGTTTTAAAAGCTCAAGGAGGGGAAGGAGGCATTAACGATATCGGCAGAAAGCAAATTCCAATCGCACAAAACGTGTATCTGGGAACTGTGCAGATCATTGTTTGTACCGCGAAATGTGTTGGCGAAGTGAAATTGAAGCTCACATTGACATCAAAGAAAAGCAAACTGAAATATTTTTAGCAATGGCATAACGAAAAAGCCGTACACAATTTCCTAGCAAAGAATGTGGTCAAATTTGAGCCTCCGATATGCAGTGATTCCATATTATGGATTTTTTGCCTGATGATGTAATTTCGTCTCTGCGAAGGATGTTTAAAAAAATGGTTTTTATCTTCGCGAGCTGATAGAGGAATTCGTTCATGTACAGTGAAACAAGGTGTCAAGATTTGATAAAGTTGCAAATAAGCGCTGAAATTGAGGAAAAAATCAGATCTTGCCAGGTCTGGGCTCTCTTTCTAGTTGAATCACTCAAAAGAGAAAACGCTGCGTGAAATGGAAAACTTTTAAATCTGACCATAATATAAAAATGTAAAGGTGATATGAAAAACGTGCCATATTACAGGCTTATATTGCCCTGTATATCGAAATTCTTTGAACTTTGTGTCTGCGTACAACATTTATATTGCTGTTGACCGGGGATACCGCACATCCAACATGCTTTCATCGGAAACCTTTCAATACAATCTCATTCAATTCGAACTATAGGCAAAATGAACGTCACAAACGAAAAACGTTGTTCACCCTAATATGAATCAATTCATAACGACCATTAAGCTATGCAGACTGTTTCGGGCAATAGTGAACACGTTTCAAATAAACAAAAAACACCTCGGACTTATTAGGCAATTATCTAATGAACGTAAAGTAGAAAACTATAAAAGTTACACATTAAAGTGAAAACTAACTTGGCGCCCCATAGCATGCCGTCTTCTCTTCTCCTCCTTTCCTCGTCTTTTCTCCCCTTCCCCGTCATCTCCTCCTTTCCTATTTTTTTCCTCCCCTCAAAGTCGTCTCCGCCTCTCTCCGTTTTTTCACGACCCTACGCAAAAGAAGCATTCACATAAATATCGTCAGTTAGCATTGCAACTTGCAAGAGCTTAGAAAATAAATTCCCACATTTTAAAACTCCTGAAGCAACAATCCTCTAGATTCACGTTAAAAAAAAGACAAAAAACAGGGTCTAAACTATATGAAACAAGCCTATATGGAACTTTATTCATTACAACAATCAGTTCACCTCAACTTAGGATTACGCTGAATAAATCATCGATACTTCAGCCCCACGCAGTATTAAGATGACAATGCAATTCTGCTCGCCAGTCTTTATGTTCACATAGCGATGCCACCCACTTCGGTGGTCGCTTCAACATTATAAAACCCACTGCGGTAACCGTCAAGCCTAATTAACCATCTGAAGGGAAAATAAACCGAACTAGGCAAAAGAGTTGATGACATTGAAGTTCAATAACTCACTTAAGGGGTCGTCTATGGTGAAAACTCGAAATATTTTGTTCGGCTGAGATCTTATAGTCAATCGACCGTCGACGGAATATGCAATGGGTGCGCAATCTCCTATATAAAACAACCACCGGCAACAGATCAAATACTAATGCTTTTGACTCGACCGAATGTGCTGAATGCGAATCGTACAATTGCAAAATATAGCCCCCAGATGGTCGTCTAGAAATGTTCGTACCAAGAATACCTATTCTTAACACCGCATTTAAAGGAATACAACACCCTATAAGTCGATCAATCAGCTCAAAAAGTGTAATAGTCCATAAAATGACTCGCCTATACTTAACTCGCTAATACTTGGTGCCGAATTCAAACAATAGGATGGATAGGCAAAGAAACTACGCCCGCATGAGCGCCATCTCATCATGCGCTTCACGAAATGGAAATTTTTCGAAACGCTTGAAACCTTACGTTTTTTGGAAGATATGCACGAATAGTAGCACTGTTTGTTACTATTTAATGAAATTAGTTGGTCTATTATGCTAGCTTACCTAAAAATGCACCATACCAGCTCTTTCATGTCCCTTATTATAAGTTTTTGTAGTTGGTTTGTGGTTAGCCCATTTCCCTTCCGTCGATTTCTGCCAGAATTGTCCCTTCGTTACCGAACTACTTCCTGTTGGTCAGAGTTTCAGCTATCGCTTTTTGTTACCCATTTCTTCCTTAACGTTTCTTTCATTTTCTATTACTTCATTCGCCGATAAATCTTTTCGCCCTCGTTTTCATCTTGGGTGGTCTATTCGCCGATGAATCTTTTCGCCCTTGCTTCCATCTTGGGTGGTCCTTTGTTAATTACACCCATCCTCGACGAACGTGCTATTCACGTCACTTGCATGTCTTATAAGAATTTGAAGTTATCGACGCATTTTATAAGTGATTCTCATAAAAACTTCAATGTTCTTTAAACCTAAATCTTGTTCGCCACTTATTGTTACGTATATTGCGACTCTTTGTTGCTAAGATGGCGTCGCACGTGCCCTCTCTGTCTCTTTCCTGAGCGCACGTAAACTGTCGCGAACGACCTTGTTCGCTCCGTAATTCATTTAGTTTCCTAGACGCGCTCCTGAACGGTTGTGCGATGGTTTAATCCGCAGTGGACCAATTTGGTGGATTTGTTAGTGGACGTGTGCAGGTGTGATGGAATTCGAATTTGCTGTTGTTTCTTTTAAAGTGCCAAGTAGAACTGTGAAGAGGTGTTACTTTAAAGGTCATAGTAAAGTTATAAGGAATGTTTAGTTGCTACTGAATGCTCAGTAGAATCTACTTTTCCAGATCATCCCAGATTAAGTAGTCTTCTTTTGCAGTTTTTTTACATTGGTTTATTTCTACTGGTTGCAATCGTAGAAATTATTTCGGAAAAAGGATTAAGACTGTAATCGTAAGCGGTGACTTAAAATTATGCAAAAAGCCATGCGGGTTAGTTGGCCATCTCACGTTTCCCAAGGAAACTTGTTCGTGTTGCACAGCGGTGTCTTGACAGGGAGAAGGAATTGTTCAAGCGAGCGGTGCATCGAAAGATTTTTGAAAGATAGGCGGCAACTGAAAAACGTTTTTCAAGCAATGGTATTGGTGTGGTTTTGACTATTGCCACTAGAAACGTTGTGTTGTGGATGTATTAGTAGGGGTTTGTTCTCCCTTGACAGAGCTAAAACATTTCTATTTGGATTTAAGAAGCTACTAACGGTGCTTCGAGCTCAGAATAAATGGAAAAGAATATACACTAATGGTTGAAATTATAGTAGCCGCGAATCTTTTTCTACGTTCGATGCCTTCATTCAACTCGATATTTCCAGAAGCACCACGTTCTTGGGCCTTAGACGTATATGCCTAGGCTTTCCCAGCAGACACTTTTTGTCTACATTCTTTGCCTATACCTGATCTCAACTCCACTTACAGTAGCACATTACTTCATACTGTGCGCATCCTAAGCTATCTGACGAAACCATCGTTGCGTGTGGTTACCCAAACTATTTTCAGCGAACAGGTTCACTGATCGGCAATAAGAAAAATATATATTACATTTAGTTTAGCGCTGTCTGATGGAATGCAAAATCAAATGGCTATACCCATAATTATAAATGCGAGTGCCGTTCGCAAGCTCATAAAAATAATATAAGACTGTATGATAGTAGAGACTTGAGATAAGTCCTCGATATATTCCGTTCATTCCTCGAATGTGATCATCCGATTCGAACTCAAACGTATTTAAAGCTTGAATTGTTTATTATGACATCGGAATGCTTAATTGCACATATAAGAACATAGCAGTGCAAGAAATTTGCAACGATGGCTGTGGATTTTGCTCGAACGGTCGGGATTACAGCGCTCTCTCATATTGCCGCAGGGGAGGTATATTCGCGCAAAGTTTTTATTGGAGGGCTACCTTTGGATTCAACAGCAGGTGAGTGAACTTTTTAAAGTTTCATTTCTTGTTTCGTATATTTTCGCCGTATATGTTTGTTTTTCATTTGAAATCCTTCCATACAGTCGGCTTCTCAAATGAAAAAAAAAAAAGAAACCTTATCTATAACATATATCCTTGGAGCGTTCGCTACCATCATTGTAAAACGTTTAAGGTCTGGATTCCCTATTCACTGGAATGTGGGATATTCATGAAACAAATCTTGCCACCATCAATATCTTCCATAAATTTGTTAATCTGAGTACATATGATAGAGAAACGTTGACAAAATAAAATTACTTTATTTCAGAGTTGCTTTTATCGACTTTCTCAAAATTTGGCACTCTTACAATCGAATGGCCAGAACGTAGATGTAAGCTTTATCGATTACAAATAAAATAGCTTTATTAAATATAGCCTTAGTTTTTCTAATAGTCTATTCAATTCAATGAGAAGTATTTTTGTTCGTCGAATTTGTCTCTTTGCCTCTTATATTACGGATGAATCGGAGTGATATGTAGTAATTTAGTGAAAATTATGCAAATATCGTGTACAATAGTGGCATATGAATATGTGGATGTAATCGATTGTTTTGATTACAGATATTGCAATCAGCTAGATTAAAAAATAAAAATAAAAAATAAACTCGTAATGCTGAGTAGGAGGATGGATACCGGAACTCAGTGCTCACTCTAAACGATGGACCTCTTATCATTGAGAATCTAAATTATTCGAATATCTAGTGGAATCATCTTTCATTCCATTTTATTGCTGGTCTTCATATACATTTGATGCGTGCTATTGACAGCAAGCTTTTGAGCTATTGACGGCAAGCTTTTAACACTTCTATGAGCACAACAAGGTAGTTACTAACATTAGTGCTATGTTGGATTTAGCATTGAGCTAGACGTTCGAAGTAGTTGGGAATTTCCATGGCGAAGAGTCGTTTTCAAAACCTGATTATCGCGCAGTGTTCTGCATATATCTCTTCAGGCTCTCCTTTCACATTGAAAGATTCTTGTCTAATATGATCATTTGGTCAAAATAACCCACTCTGTTGGTCATCTCTTTATTTCGATTGTTACCAGTTCCACCAAGTTTCTATCAAATTCAATCCGTCCCTCATCTTCGAGTCCACTTCTAGGACGGTTATTCGCGTCAGACTTCTTTATATTCGCTCGTCCCATCAAGTTTAGTACTCCTTTCTAGCGGGTTGAAATAGTGGTTGAATCTCGAGGCTGAATTTGAGTTTTATAGTACATCAGTCATATTATTACTCAAACTCTGAATCCTTCGCCGATTGCCAAGATCAAATGGATGCGCCTTTGTCTGACGTGGTTTTCATGACTCTACATCCTATCATGTATATTTTTGTCTGTCTGCACAACGTTGCACATCAGCGGACATCAAAGATTAGAGCAATAAAATTTTGCGCTTATTATTTATAAAAGTTGAGGTCTTCAAGCCGGTGCAAGTTTTACCGCGTGATCAATGGATCGGTTGAAGATCAGGAGCGATTAAGAGCGATCTCATAAAAAAAGAATGCACCGCTTGACATTATATAAGTGAGAAGGTTTTCTTCAAGGAATTAAGCATTGAGGAAAAGAAGGAAAAACCACTTTTACTTCTATGATTTTTGACTCATAACAACCTATTGGTGTGGTGAATTGAAGCAACGAAGAGCTGGTCGTGTGCGGCTTAGCGCAATTCTTTCCTAAGTTAATTGTAAAATGTCATTGCTTGAAGGAAGTCTGATTCCTTCAGGCAACGATTCTTTCGTTTTATGGGTAAGGTGTAGTTATTATTTTCGGATGGGAGATTGGTATGAATCGGCCATCAAGCGATACAATGGTCGAATATGTGTTGCTTCTTGTCGACTTGATTGACATGCCGTTATCCTCTACTTAAGCAAGTTGAATTTCACTTTTTTCCAGCGAAAAACTTTCCCGGATTTGCGTTTCTCCACTTTCAAGCCGAGCGTTCAGTGCATTTGCTAATTGAAGATTGTTATAACTACAAAGGCGATCTTTTCTTTCCTCTTTCAACTTCAACGGCAAAAAATAAACCGGTTTGTTCGTATTTATATTTGTGCGTATTAGCGTTTAGCTATAATTTTCGCCAATTTTTCTACCCCCTGGAATGCGTCATATCTTTATCATATATGACCAGTGGCCAACCGATTATTCCTTTATCCCTTCCTACCTGAGGGCTGCTAACAAATGAAATCATTTCTGATTATCTTGGATAAACATGCATCTTATGAGCTCATATTTCCATGGAAATTGTGGGAGTCTTTTGCTTTCCTGTGAGGGTACTTTTATCGATCTATTGTTGCAAATCTTTTTTGGTAGAATTTTTTATACTATCGCAGTAGACTTTCGTATGATTCGAAAGGATTTTAGAGATGAAAATCTTTCGAGTTCAGAAAGCAGCGAAGTGGAATTTTTGAGCTCCAGATGAGAAAATCCGACCAAATTCTCTGGGATAAATTCGGGAGAACAGGTGATAACCCTTTTGCAGCATTACGGTAGATATATTTCTTACGGTAGATATTTGCGATTTAAAAAATCCGCTTTGTTGTGTTAAGATGCGACCAGGACCCTTTAAGGTATGATAAATGGGTAGAAGTCGAGATTGTTAACTTCAAAGTAAACAAAGAAAATGGAAGATATCATATTCTGTAGCGTGTGCATTTCAAACTTTTTTTTTTGCTCTTACGACTTGCTGAATGCACATCGTTAGGTTGAACGGGCAAAAGTAATTGCTAATTTTCCTTCGTAGAGGAGTTATTGTCACGTTTCGAGTTTTTCTAAACTTCAAACTTTTGCCAATTGAAATCTTTTAACATGGACGAACTAAACATTCTTCGTGGACTTTTAGTCTCTGTTACTTCCTGCTTAAAGCCGATGTGCCTGCATTATTTTGCTACACACAACGGGCAGATATTGAGAGATTTTGAGCTTTCGGTCTTTTTTGAACATGGTGACAATTGTATACCAGTTTAGAGCTACGAAAGACGTATTGACGCATCTTCAGCGGCCAAATTCAATTATGAGGGCATTGTTATCCATTTTCTGCGCTTAGAAGCCGGAAAATATATGCTCCCAACCACTTTGAATAGCTGAAGACCACCTCACGAATGTTGGTAGCTGCCATCGATTCTTGAACGCCAATACGCGCTTGATCCTGGGTCTTAGCGACCGTTTTGTGGCATGCTGTCCTCGTGATCAGAGGTGGAGGTTATCCAATTACGCCCTTGTTACTCATTAGTGGTATTGTCCTCTTCGTTTAAAGCATCTTGTAAAGCAGATGGCTCAGTTGCCGTTATGTTAGTGGTCCCTCCCCTTCATCCCTGATAATATCAGTGAATTTGTCCAATTCTGAATCGTTTAGCAAAGGATTGCATTTCTTAAGGCTCATATTCGACCATGGAAACTTAAGGACTCTAGATACATTACAAATCCGAATGCACCAATTGAGGCGCGTCGCACAATTTTCATTGGTGGTATACCGAGAGCTGCGACAGCAAGTACGATTGTTTTGATTATTATTATATTTATATAAAAAAAGATTTTATTTTTATATATTAGGCATGGCATGACTATTTTATATTCATGTGTTTTTTTTGTATTTGTATAACACCGATGGTTCAAAGGAGAGAAGGGTAAAGCTAGATCTGAATGTAGTCATACCGATTTCTCTGGTATATCTATTCGTTTATATTGGTAATGAAGTTCAGAATAATGCCTTTGGTTTCATCGATTAGGTTATCCAAAGAGCTCGTTGGTTTATGCAAGTTGAAATATGGTAATTTTGTTGAGGAAGGAATATGAAAGTTGAGAGTTCGATTAACTCTAGAATATTGGATAACATTAGAGGTGCGGATGACTTTTGAATAATTTCGATGAAAATCATTCTTCAACAACATAAAACACCCAGTATTATTGAAACAGTAAAATTTTCCAATTGTTCCTCACAGTAATCGCTCTTCATAGTGGCTATGGGATTATGAATTTTTTTTGGTTGATTTTCATCAGAGTATAGGAGTAAGAGGCTTATAAATGTTGATGAAAATGAAGATTACTATAGGCGAGATAGTGGCTCGGTTGAGCCATCTCTATGGTCCTATATGCTTTTTGGAAATCCTTGTACATCCCACAACGCTCTATCCGATGGGAGCGGCGAGAGCGACGTTTATACAAGAGTCTGCATTTATTGCCGCTATGAAGGGCAAATTTCTGGAGCTTCCTGAAAGTGGCATCATGAAACGTGTGAGTTTTAGTGTTCATTCAAACAAAACTAAATTATAATGAGGAATTTGATTACGCTGTCGCCTTGAATAAACCATCCTTTAATGAACTTCTATTCCCTTCCTCTTGTCCATACGTTCGTCTTGAAAGTTTGCGACCAATATTCCTTTCGTAGTCATGTAGATCTTTTCTTTTTGTATCACGAAGACCGGTGATTTCCTAGAGCTTGTGAACAAATTACCTTGATGCACTTGCTGGGCGATTTAAGTGGTAAGAGAGAGGGTGGTCTTCATTGTGTTTTGTGAGATGCATTTTTGGTCTTTGGGACTTATTTAAGCGGTTTATATTTATATTTAAGTGAAATTTACGGAATCTCTTGATAAGATCTGGCCTAAATGAGCGAGGCAGTATTGTTCAAGCATTGATATCGGAAGAATGTATGGAACAGGTAACTCAAATTGTGGTGAACAAGGGAGGAGGGAATTTTCAGTGGATCATAGGTTTTTGATTCATAATGAACTACGACTAAACGATGAGCTGAAGGGAAGACTATAAGTGTTGCATAGTAAAGACGGTAAAGTACATGATGTTATGACACTTATAAATAACTGCCTATGCGTTGAACCGGAGGTTCATAAGAGGGTTTCTTTGACTGAGCTTATTGAGGCGGTCATAAAGTAAGTTCTAATGATCTCTGTTGAAGTTGTATATTTAAGGTTCGAATAAAACCTTATATGCTGAGTGAACAAGCATGCGACGAATGTGGCGGTGCAAAAAATATCGATGTCAAGGCTGTGTATTTCTGCGAGAATGTGTCCTGCTTACAGTATTTCTGTGAAACATGCTGGAATCGATTTCATTACGGTGAATTCGCGCATGGAACAACGATCATGCATAAGGCATATGCTCGTATCAACGGCGAAGTCAAGGTTCACTTGTTGAATTTTATTTGATATATAGGAAAACATCATCGATAGGATTCTAGAGGAAACTATATGTTGCAATAAGTGTTCCATATCTTATATTTTTGTATGAAATTAAGACGATAACACCTCTTTGATTAATGCAAAAAACAGACATCGACACCGTAGCAAATTTATTAGTGATAAATGGTGATAATTTATAGTGATATGTGGTGATAGTGAACATTTAGGAGCTCATAATTCTTTTATTGTTCTCTGAGATGAGGTAAATGTGTATATTTTTAGCAAAAGTTATTATTTTATTGAATTTAAGAATATTTCAGTTGCTGATGCATCCATCTCATCGCTCATGCGATCATTCAAAGGTCGAAATCGCTCACTAACTGAGTATATCAACGCCAATATCGGATGACTATTGTTGCTTAAAGGAGTTGCTGAGATGTCGATAGGTGCATTTGTTTATGATGCAGGGTTGCCCTTCATTCATTAAATGAGCTCATTTTCATGTTGTTTGGTTCTAATTTTTGAGTTCAATATGCGATATTCATTTATATATTTTGTCCCTTTCTTTTGCTGTTTATTTTTAAACTAT
Source organism: Baylisascaris procyonis (assembly GCA_037389465.1). Lineage (NCBI taxonomy): Eukaryota > Metazoa > Nematoda > Chromadorea > Rhabditida > Ascarididae > Baylisascaris > Baylisascaris procyonis. The sequence goes on from JAZARR010000153.1 coordinate 1,682,846, forward strand.
TCGATAGCTTCATTATCGATATACCGTTATTACTTGTTTTATGATATATTTTTGTTTATGTTTTAGCTAAAATAATGGTCATCATATTCAGTTCTAGCCTCGTTCATGTTGTCCTTACCATGAGTCGTTCTTTCGGGTAAACAAAGCGGAAATTAGCTATAGCTATGATTGTAAGTATTAAAGCGCGAACGGCGATTAACTTTCCATAAATCTGATAGTTTATATGCAAGACGACTATATGCCTATGCTGATGCTAAATTATTCTCCATTCAGTTTTCGGTTGAATTTTTATTGATGACCATTATTTGACGATAATTTCTCTAATAGGACTCTACTCATCATTTTATATTAATTTATAATCATCCTTTACTCGGAATTGAGGCATTTCATCGTGTATTATTTATCTCTAGCTAAGATGAGGATCGAACTACAATTATACCTCTGCATCTTTCTTCAAAATTGATATTGTTCACAAGATTTTCCGATATTTCAAAGTCTATATAATTTTCTCATTTCTTGAACTTCATAATTTAAGGATATCGTATATTTCTAATTGTTTATTTATTCTCCTTTTTGCAACTCCACAATATTTTATTTCCGTTTCAATATTTGAAATAAACCTTTAAAAAAAATCAATCTTCATCAAAGATACGTATTTTTTATTTTTTTTTTTATAATTTGATATAAATTTCAAATGAGTGTGCCGAAATTGCTGTCTACGCTCTTAGAATAGGATATATGTTTGCGGTGTTCACCGCAAAAAAAAAAGTTTGGGCGTAGATAATAATCAAGATTGTTACGACCTTCTCGTACATGGTAAACAGGATATGTGGGTTTTGATGAACTTCTGAAGCGGATATCATCAAAATTTTGGGGGAACTGTGCGAAATGCAGACAACAATATACTGGATGAGAGTTTTGTAGTTAGCTTAAAGTGAAATGCATCGAAGAAGTGAAATAAGTGAGACCATTTAATTCTATCACAATTAGTAAATAAAAACAAATAGTGCAATAATAGAAAATGTCATATTTCTATGAGCCGATCTTGTCACTTGAATACTGATTTGGAGATTGCAATGCTCCTTCTTCTGTCTCCTCTTCTACCCACTCAATACCAATAAAGTTATGGCTTAAAAAAAAGAAAGAAAAAATTATGTAAAAATTCTCAGACCCTTCAAAGAAGACATTTTCTGCTCTTATGAACTTGGCAAAGGAAAGAAAAAAAAGAGACTAAACTAATCGAGACTATTTACTGCGTAAACTATGGCATCCTAGGATATCCATTTTTACATAGTATTGATACAACGAAATCAATCTCTAACAAGAATCCATCCCACCTAACCAATATCAGAGTCAGGGTTTAGGCTCGGGAGGAATTATAAAGAATTGCAAATCAACGTTACCTGGAAGAGGGCAAGGCTAAAAAGAAATGAACGTATTTTGAGCCTCCTCGATTAGCTAAATCAGATAAGCACAAGGCTAACTAAATGAATTGCATTAATTAATCTTAAGCTTCGACGATTTCCCTCTTTTTCGTTCTCTTAGCTATGGCGTTGCACCCTATCTATCTTTACATAAAAACCAATCAGAAACAAAACTTACGTTACTTAAAATAAATTATTCCTATAGAAACAAAAATAATCATTATACTTCAACATCTACACTCAGAGTAGCTTTGATAGCTTAACAGTCCTCCTCTAAAAATATATAAATAAAACAAACAGCTATATTTAAGAAAGGAGAAAATTATATGGCAACGTATAAGGGAAAAACCAAAGTAATAGGCATTTCGAATTCACTCTACAATACCATACCTTCATAAATAAAACATAATAAACAACGCTTGTTTTTTTTTTTTATATACAACGGTTTTCATCCATTTCCTATCTCTTTTCCACCAAAAGCTTTTAAGTCAAGAAATATGCAAAAAAACCCATCGATGATTCCTTTTTTTCCAACAGATTTCCCTACAACAGAGTATGGAAAAAAACGATTGAAGAAATTCGAAAAAGCACATCTGCCGGGAAAATATTCCCATTAGCTATATTTCCCAACCAAATCACGAAATTCCTTTAAAGTATCTAGCAAGAAAAGAGTAAAAACTTCATCAAGAAGAATGCAATTAGAAGATAAAACACGAAAATATGATCGAAACTATAAAGCGCATATATATATATATATATATAATAATTACAAAGTCCTTGTAGCTAAGTAATCATTCATAGAAAATCTGTAAAAAAACCATCGAATCTTTCATTCTGAGCAAGAAGAAACCCTCAATAAAAGCCCTTAATTTAAAAAATGTTTAGAAAATGAAAGTGAAAAAAACCTTTTCTTTAATGAAAAAAAGCCTAGAGGAAAAAACAAACTAAAAACTCCAATAGCCGCCTTAAAACGATATATATACCGAAATAACCATGAAGCATTCTCACAAAAGCAAACAGAAATTACAAATGAACAATGGTAAATTAAAAAGCAAATTTTTAGACGTATAGCAACAACTCTGAACAATAAAATCGGGTTAGGAAACAAAATAAAATGAGTGTTTACTCGATATTATTCACAGTAGAAAACTCATCACTTCCATTATTACCCCTTCGCCCCCATCTCCCTCCCCCCTCCCAAAAAAAACAAATATTTTTTCAAAACACGATTCGAAGATTCCATTCAAAGCGATCAAAAAGATGATATGAGGCAATAAAACGCAAATGTTGTCATAGAAATGACCACTGACCACTAAATTTGTCTAAATACTAAGCATTGATTAGATAACAATATATGCCTCTTGCGTATCGTAATATTGTTGAGCATCAATCCATTGAGTTGCAAATAAATTAATCGAAAGTACGACCGTGCATAAATCCATCGAAATATTCAGATGATTGTTGCAACATTAACTCACCGGTCATTTCTCGTTGAGCCGCTTCGAACATCTCACGACTGAAAAATTTTTTACCCTCGAAACCGCATAACATTCTTCACTCTCGATTACTTAGGTATATATATATATATATATATATATATATATATATATATATATATATATATATATATATATATATATATATATATATATATATATGTATACAGAATACGTAACGGGTCGGTAGAAAAGCTGTCGGCGACCTTTTAGCAATATTTGCCATTTCTTCACGAACATTTTGCATTCCTCGTTACTTAACTCCGCGGTGGCAAAGGTTATAGGCGATACGAGTGACCTATTAACTGAATCATCCAATCCTTTCAACGTGTCAGAAATAAAAAACTTCACTACTTTTGTTCTTAATATATGAATAATGGTGAGGTGGATGCCAATTCAAGCATTTTGGCACTATCAAGGGCACTCTCAAATTCAGAACTTTTTTGCGATTTTGAGAACGAAGAGGATTTCTACTTAAACAGATCAAAAATAGGCATTTTCGCAGTTAAACAAAAAAGCCAATTCCTCAAAGAAATTCTCCCAAATTTGACATGTTCTTTTCCCAACCTGATTTTAAAGCTATAATCCTGCGCTACCAATGTAAGATGTTAGGCGATCTTTCAAAGTGCAATTGAATCGTTCAGATCTACATATTACTATCGGCTCTTATTCTCGAATGTTTGTTCACTCATTTTGTTTTAAGGATTTTTTGCTCGTTTTTTTTTTTTGCTGTTCGTGTCGATAGAGTTTTGTATATTTTCCCACTTCAAACGTTGAAATAAATAAATAATTAAGAATTCATATAATAAAAGAACCTTAACTAAGGTCTCATCTTAACTGCAACCTCATCTCATCCGGAACATTTCAAGTTTCAGCTCCAAACTGCTATCATTCCTGATCGACTTGCTTATTTCGGATATCATAACGCATAGTAAATACACTTCAGTGTGCTCCTCATACAAGTGGCTGCTCGTAGTTATTTGTTACTAAAGTTGCGTGCTGATATGAAGTCAACGAAACAGAAATGAATCCGACATTCTCTCCCATCACCTTCGATACCTGCCATAACATCACACACATCTTTAAAGTTGCATCTTTCGAGTAGATATGATAACCCCAATTAAATTACCTTTCATATTTTTCATGAGTTTTCATATGCGATTTGAGATTAGTCGATTGAGCGAACGCCTTTTCACATCGAGGACAAACAAACGGTTTATCACCTATAATACAAACCATGGGAATAGAAGAATATAAATTATGGGAAATTTTTGAATAGAGTCTCTTCGCATCCATCGATACCATATTTAAAATATTTGATGACAAACAATAACAATATAAAAATGATTTTAAATGTTCTTAATCAATAATAATTATATGCAACTTACTACTTGCAAGATATATTTAAATGAAAAATTTCCTTCAGGCACATATACCTGATTAAATTTCACCTCGAAAGGATTATAAGCTACATGTGAATGCGCAAAATCGTTTCATCGTCAAAAATTTGGAGTATATAAAACCACATAAGGCATTTAAACAGTATCTAAACTATACTGTCTCCTTCACGTTATTTCAGATAACTGCCCTTCCATGACAATAAATTTAACTCTTTTTTTCTCACGAGAAGAGGAAATGATTAGCTATATTTAACTATGGTGGCCAAAATTGCAGTAAACAATTAGTATCACAACAAATCACCAATTAAAGAATTAGAAATATCAAAAAAGAAGATAGATTTACTCATGCAAAATCCTTAAATATTTACCTAAATGAAGACGTTGATGAGTCCTCAAATTAAAAACCAATGAAAATCGTTTCCCGCATCCTTCAAAGTCACACTGAAACAACAAACAATTCATAGTTTTATTCCTCGAAATTTACAACAAAAGTGAATGAATAATTGCAGCAACCTTTACAAATATATTTTATGTTTTCAAAAAAAGCATCTTGCAATTCCGTGTTCGGCTAAATAGAAACTTTCAGGAGGGCGGCATTACGGATGGAGTAAGAAAGGCTCAAAACAAATATAAATCATCCCTCCCAGTAGCCAAAACGATATATGTTTTTTGCAATCAATGTTCGTCCTCGAGCCTCTTGTGACCCATAATACACGGGCGTTTCGGCAAGTGCAAGAGAAAAATTGCAAATATGTTTTTCATAGAGTACTTATTATTTGTGTTCAATAATTTCTACTAGATTTTCCTAACTGATGTAAGTCTTATTCCACCCGCTTTCTGACAATTTCCTGAGTCCAGGAAGCGTTCATTGCTTTTCTTCCCTTTTTTCTGGTACCGACTGTGCCGATATACTCTTATGGCTTATTGGCCATAAATACGAATCTTCCACTTATCCCAATGTGATGTGAAACGCTCAGGTCGGGCTGATATGGCGGCAAAATGGCACCATGAAAGAAAAAAGAGTGCAAAATACAAAACCATCATACCTATAATACACTATGAAAGTGCATAAAGTATGGTGGCTATGAAACTAAAGGAGAGAATTAAGGAGCCTTCAGATGTCGTTAACCAGTCAGCTGAGCTAAATCAATGCTTGAAAGACTTAGCTAGGTGATAAAGGGGGATAGGGGGGGGAGCTATTTCCGTGTTGCAAGTCAGTGTAGAAAATTTCATACCACCCTCAGATTTCAACCTAACTCCTACCCAACTCATATAAGCTGTTGCCCGCACACAACGCGCTAGTTAGAAGCATTCGGCTATGTCTCAGATAAGTATCAGCCCTTCTTCCCTATTTCTCAAATCACGGCGAATCGACTTGTTAACTTCTGGTGGAGAGCAGATGAATCTAAGCGCTCACCTTCCTGCGATATTGCAATTTCTCTCTATAAGCGAAAGTGGAAACGATATGAAGAGACGCTTATTCACAATGGTGCTTTCTTAAATAAATTAAAGAAAAATTTCCAACGCATTTCCGCAAAACTAAAACGATTTCTTCCCACATTCCCTCACCCATCTTTCCGCCCCTCTGAGCCACACTCATCCCATCAACCAACTCCCACTTCAAAAATCAGCTCTCTGAACAATAAAAAATCTTACATGGAATGGCTTTTCGCCCGTATGAACAAGCTGATGCCGTCTTAGCTTAGAACGTTCGACAAATGCCCGCCCACATTCAGCACATTTATGTGAGGGTGGTGCATGAAATACAACGTGCTTACGAAGTGCCGCACAATTCTTGAATAGCTTTGTGCAGTTCTGAAAATATGTTCATATAAGTCAACGGTACAATCCTCTAAATCAGACCCCTTGAAAATTTCACGAACAATGATGCGCTTTTCGGGATTAAAGCAAAATATAAGTGCACTTCAGAAAGTTCGTTCTGTACTGCCGAATTGATTCACTGATTTGTAATTAAACTATCTTCTTCGTAGAATCGAAAAACAGAACTACAATTTCAACCTATCCGCCCGTATCATCACTGAGACAAGAAAATATTGGAAACTGCAGTAAAATGTGCCCCCCCCCCCCACGAAATAATGTATTTGTACTGTACTCTTTACAATGATGAGACACTACAAAAATGAGACGTGTTTCAAGACCGCTTGAGCACCAGCTTGCACCAACCAAATAATGTGGAACGGTCAAATAATTTCATCAAGCCTCATTTAGAGGACCAGAATTGCTTGACCTCTATCTTTAAGTATGACCCCACTACGACGATTGGCCACGTGAATAAAATTGTGAATCGGTGTATGATGTGAGATGATCCGATGCAGCCCCTCAGAAGCCAATCGTAATTCAACGTCAGTGGTATTTTAGAAGCTAAGCAAATCTATTTACACTTTATAGACACACACTCAACTACATCAATACCCTATTCGAAGCTAAAGAAATTAAAGTGTTCAATAGTTTTGCAACGGCAGGTCATTGGAGGTGTCCGATCGAAGAGTAAAGAATGCGCATCGTATGGATTAGCTTGAGGATTAGGATATATAGCATAAAAAGGCCATGAAAATTTCTCAGATTTCAGACACTCACTTTGAGGAATTTATTGCCCCCATCTCTAATAATCTCTGCAAAACGAATATAATTTTTTGAATTGAAAAAATTGGCACGAAACTTTCATAATTAAAATGCAAATGCCGAAATTATTTGACAGAAATATGAAAATTCGTAGAATTCAATCTTAATAATAATAAAAGAATCGAACTGGTCATAAACATATCAAGTAACACTGTCAAGCGAAACTTATTTCAAAATAACCGTCAAATTAACTGATCACAAACCGAAATTATCTAGATTAAAATAGAAATCAAAATGCACCTCATGTGGACATGGCACTTTTCGAAGCATCGATTTGCGGGTTCGTGAAATGCTGCAACAAACGATCAAAATTTAAAATCTAGAAGAACCGAGGTGAGGAATGTGGGCAGGAGAGGGTGCGGGTGGAGGGGTGGGGAAGGGAAAGAGGAATTAGAACATCTTAGAAAAGTTTTGCGAGGAATTAGGAACACATTCAATGAGTCAATAGAAATGTTATTATCACAGAGATCAAGCATTTCTTCGAGAAAAATAACTAAAAAATGTGCCGAGATGGCCAGCAGAATATGTGATTCTGCATCGAACTCCACAAAGCCCTCACTAGTGCCTACATATATATATATATATATATATATATATATATATATATATATATATATATATATATATATATATATATATATATATATATATGGTCAAAACGTACATGCTTACACGCATACATATATAAAAACAGGACACCGTCATACTGCGCTTTGCTATTGCAAATTCGCAAAGATATATAAGAAAAGGTTCAGTTCTGAGAGGAGGTATTCTCTGTGAAACACTAGCAAGCTAAAAAGGATAAGAATGAATGTGATGATGATGCATAAAAAACGAATCAAACAAACCTTTCGGATACTCGATGAACCTTGATCATACGCACTGGTTTGAATGTACTCGATGCTTCAACTTCCACTTTCTTTGATTTTTTGAACTGCAAAAACTTAAAAAAAATAAGAAAAACGACGTAAAATTAATGATATATTAGCAACGAGCATCGAAAAAATATAATTCGACGCAAATGTCACTGCAAAAAAATGATGCAAAATAGAGGAAATATTCTGCGAAAACTATTTAGAAAATCGGAGAAAATAATTTCCAAAAAAAAAAAAAAAGAAAAAGAAACGCTATCTTCAAAGCAAACGATGAAAACGGTGGAATCTCTATAGAAATCGGTAATATTCCTTATTTGCACGGAAAGTTACAAACGTGATCATTCCTTTTTCTTTCATTTTTCCTGTAAAAAGTCACGCAACATTCTAAACCCATCAGCAAGAACCATTTCATACAATGCAGCTGAATAGCGTAGTGGATAAGCGCGCTCATTATAAAAGCGAAGGATTGGGGTATGAATCCCCGCTGCCAACGCCATAGACGGATCGAGAAAATACGAGAAACACATCACCCATATTGCTTATATTCGATAACTCATTACTAGCAACAAACCACGAGGAAAAGGGCGAAAATGTCTCGAGACCATGAAAGTTCCATGCTATAAGAGTCAAAAATTCTGAAGCACCAACCAGCAAGAATAAAATCCAAAATTCTATTTATGAAAGGATAACCTCTAAATTTTATGAAAAAATCCCCAGAGTTACAAACAAATACGCAAAATTATTAACTTCACCTTAGCTTGTGAACCGATCGAAGGAATTTCGATAGCATCATTAGGCTTTCTAGCCCCTTTGGAGCCGATTCCCGTCGATTGGCTCCTGAAGGAAGTGTTGTCGATCTGCATTGTTCGTGGAGTCACATCATGATTTGTTGTCATCGGATCGGAAACACTATCGTGACGCACTAGTGTTGGTCCAATATCTGCTGCACTCGGAGACACTAGAGTTTCTTCAAATCTTTGCGCCGTAGAAGATAACGTCGGATCGTTGTGTGAATCCTTAACGAAACAATCGAATATCACTGTCAACATCTCAGATTTTATAAGAAAAACTCATTGCAACACCTAAGCCAGGTGATCGATTGCAACTTGCAGATTCGAATCTAGACAATCAACAAACACCTTCACTTATTTCTTTATCAAATTAATATATATATATATATATATATATATATATATATATATCTTATAATAAAAATGACTCAGTATGAATATTTTGAGTTAACAACTGAACATTTCTCAATCCTCTATCATATCTAACAACAAAATTATTGACGACTTTGAAGAGGGAGGGAATCTCTCTTCCCTCCCTCTCCATTCACCATTCCACCAGTTTGATACGCATCAAGCACATAAACGAGAACTAATTTACACAATAAAAATAAGCCTACGCATGAGCTAATTTACTTCCGGTCAACTCATCAGTGAACTTTTTTTAAGACCACACACGCAGCCAGATATCAAGGCAGCTCTAACCTGTAATAAATGCTCTTCCAGGTCGAACGCTTCCCATTCATATCGTGGACCCACAAACCTTGGCGACTTTTGCTTCGGTGCATTTCCGCTTATACATGGCGATGGTGATACTGTCTTAACAATCGCTGCAAACATCGACCCAAATAAAAATGTAATAACTTCCAAACATCATCCCAAAGAAATCAACTAATCACTCCAAGTATGCCAATACTGTACAACACTAAATAAAGCCCCATGAATAATCTGCCCAGTGTTAACTAATAGGATAGAGATGGCAGATTCACTATCAGATAATGTTTCCCATGCATTATTATTCCACTTCAGCGAAGCATGTCAGATTTAATGAGGCGGCTGCGGTTAGCTCAGCGATTAAAAAAAAACCACGGAATCTTTCCCCTGGGAAAAAGAGGAAAAGAAGGGAGATACCAACAGGAAATTCATTTGAAGAGACTATAATATGAGATCAAGTAATCTAATCAAGTAATCTAATATGACTTATTTATTAATAAGGTTTACTAAAAAATCCCCTCTACTGAGCCTAGTTAATCCTTTAAAACTCACAAATAACATTCAATAAAACGAAAGAAAAAAACCCAACATACTCGAGGGAACAGTGGCCACCCAAACATTGGTTTCATATTCGCCATTCGCAGTACGAATTTGTACCCTACGTCGTTTCCATTGACCGCAACCCGTAAGTGAAGTTGGTACCCTTCCTGGTGAGGTAACTGGTCTCACTTCATACTTACGCGATACATTTGAGGCATTCGATGACAATAGAGTCATATCCTGAAGTATCTACCTGCTGAGCACATTTTAATTATAGTTTGAAAGATGTAAAAATCCCCCACACTGGAATAGCTTCACTCCTTGACCTGAAAGAGAATTCATTATTTCAGCCCTCTCGTTCTCTACTCTGCCGCTTCTTGAGAGACACGATTGACGCATATCTTAGATACTAAGCCATATTATTCTTCATGTGGCATGTTCTCCTTATTAGCCTCCGAGAAGTACTGATGCCTACAATGGATCATCGAAGTCACTAAATCTGCATCGACGACGATACGCTTATTGATTATTTTATCGAGCATTTTCGATATGACTTTAATAACTCAAAAAATACAAATAAATAAGTAATGAGACAACTGAAATTGTTCTTTATGAAGCATCCGAATCAGTGAAGATGCGCAATGATGGAATAATGTAACGAAGAGGGCTAAATAACCAACACAATTACTGTAAATGCATCCACTCACTACTATGGAATGCAACTTTCATACAACAAACATGAAGGAGATGGATTCACGGACAGGCAAAACACCTCGATACACTCTATTTGCACAAGAATTGAGCAGGACATCAACGTCAGTCGTCGGCTTCACATAGTTTACGGGCAACACTTAGTCCAGCGAAGAGATGGGATAGTACAAGGAGAGGGAGAGGGATAGTTGGGAAAGGAACGAGGGAGATTGTGGTGGAAAACAAAATGTTAAATAAAGCAATCAAAAAATGAGGAAAGTTGCTCAAATATTATAAGATAGGTCAGTATTTCATTCTAAAAAACGTAAAGGATATCGCAAAGGAAAAAAAAACAACTGATTCATTGTGCTTGGAAATGCATTATGTTTTATGCATAGTATGTATTATACTGAAATACTATTTATCATAGTACCAATGATATCCATTGTGAGTAGAAAATCGACGGCATAATATAACACCTTGCAATTTACCTTATCCACCTGGAGACATAATGTGTTATAGTGCTCTTAAAAATTTTTTAGCTTGTATTTTTTCATATAACATGTTTGAAAGATATATTAAATCCATAACACCGAATATTCTTATGGATGTCGCATAAATTATAAATCCATAAAAAATTGAAAAGCTTCATAAGCTATAGGATTTCTCGATAAAGAGTTGAAAGCGCCATTCTATACTTCAAATGTGTATTATTGTAAAAAGAACATAAAAATTTCTTCAACAACAACAACATTGCTTAGGAAAATTACCAATGAAATAAAAATACAAAATGGAAAAGCACTAACCGATTTTGAATTTGATTGTTCGAAAATTACGGTGTCTTTTGAAAATATATTTGGTGGGAAATCGTTTCGCATTTCCGTTGCGACTTGTGTACGCTCATTCTTTGCCTTAAATTCAATGCAAATTTTAGGCAGTGAAAGAGGCAATCCACAATATCTGAGATCATACGCCTTTTTATATTCTTTTCACTTATCCAAATACTTTGGTAAGCTAGAAAGAAATTTTAAAAAATATGCAAAACAATGTTTTCATAAATATCTAGACCACTTACATATATCTAATAAAGGATTCGTTTTCATTTTTTGCGATTGGATCTGCGCAAAATAGAAGACGATTGCAATTGCAATCCCGTCTGCCGAACGTGATTCAATGGTCGAATGGCTGACGTTCAGACAAACATAGACATACAAATACATACACCAACAACGATGTGCATAAGCACTTAAGGTAAATAGTAGAGTGTAACCTTGTTTGGCGACCGCGTAATATTAAGTTGTCGAACAGTAGTAATGTTGTCAAAATCGATGCATTCGTCCAGATCATTTGCCGCATCCGCCGATGACGATATTGTTTCTTCACCGCTTAATAACTGCAAATATATTTATGTCCGAATTTATAATATGAAAAGAAAAAAAAAAGACAAAAACCTTAAACATGCTGTAAAGGTTGAATTATGACTATGCAATTTCCTAATGCAATCGAATAAAGTAAAGAATTTCTGGCCAAAAATTTTGGCTCTTAAGGTTATTGAGCCTAGGCCAAACGAATGATTGCGCCTGACTTATAGCTGAATGAATGAAGCAAGAAATGATGGATGATTGTTGCGTATAGCAGATCATCCAGGTGAATGTCGAGGAGTGTTCGACTGTGTCAGTTTCGAATTCAGCCGTGATAAAAATTAAACGAACCGAAAAATTGCATTTATAAATTGCCTTCTATATTCCTAAATTTGCAAGAGATGATCCATAACTTAACTCAAGTTGGACAATATGCTCTTTACAGAAATACAGTTTCGCTTATTTCTGTAAGATGTTTTAGCAGAGCTCTAAATTTTCTGATCGCTTATCTCCTTCATGAATTAAACTAGATTAAATGTGGCATTAAATTTACATATGCAAATTTTGTTTAATGCCGCATGCCGATAGAAAAAAATATTTTAGCTCGAGAGTCGCATAACTCGTTGGAATTGTTGGAAAAGTGATACAACGTCTTCCGCCAATATTTTCGTGGATAAAATGACCCGATCGGTTTCGCTGATACAATCACAAATAATGCACTTCATGTAGCAGTTCCCCCCTTCCCCCCTTCCCCTCTGCATATGCTTCTATAGTTCCCTTCAACCTTCGTGAGTCGTAGAAAAAGGAAAGAAATGGCATGAGTGGGAGCAGTTATAACATATGATATAAGGATCGGGTTGATAAATTTGCAGAAAAATTTTGAAACGATTAATTAACTAACAAAATCTTCGCCACATATTGGATGCATATCGAATGTCATATTCGTTGAATATGCGAAATCAACATCGGCAAAATGATTTTCCATTGAGATATCATCGAGAAGACCGGAAACACATTCGTTTGATGATGACATTATGAACCCCAATGAGTTGTCGATACTTCTTTTACCCGTTTATCTGAAAGAAAAATTGATACATGGTAAGCGAAATTTACGATTCTCAGAGAATAATATGTTGGTTTATTGCCTTAGGGAAGGCAATAATTTCGGCACTATTCGAAATCACTTGCCATTTAAGTAGGCTAGTGAAGATGGTGAGCAGTGAAGGGTGATAGGGGGAGGGTGATAGTGGAGTCGGAGAAGGAGCTGGGAGATGCTCGGAGCAATCGTCGCGCCTTATCGGATCTAAACATGATATAATTCGCTAGACTATCCGCCTAGCTAGGTTTTCTCTTTTTGTCTATATGCACGTAGTGAAAAGGATGCTAACTGCTTTTAGTTCCTCTTTAAGTATATATAGGCGGAAATGGCACTTCCGATATGACGAGAAAGCGCATGTTTTTGAGTTTCAAATCTGCAAGATCGAGTTGAAGCTGTCGAACAGACTGACAGACAGACACATGAAAACATAGACAGACACGTGCAAACAGGGACATACAAAAATATCGCCAACATAATGCATTTTGCAAATGCGAATTTGCAGAAATGCATAAAAATGAACCCTTTGCAGTTTGTACGAACGGTGAGGTTGATTTTTTTTTATAAGAAAACAATGCTTTATTATTTATACATAACATAAGAAAGTTGTAGACGAGGTAAGGGGAAACGCAAAAGAACGGCTATCGTTTCAGCACTTTCATCACGGTTTAGCAATCGCCATGAACTATCGATATCCTTGAAAATATCCATACTTTAGAAGTGACTATAAAGTAGGTAGAGAACCCCCGTCAAGTTGCAACTTTCAATTTTATTGTTTAAAAGACAACAACAACAACAACTCATTACTTCCGGTTGCTGAACCCTACATATTAGTAGAAAACTATCAGCCACAAAATCAACTGTGATCCGTTTGCAAGTATCCAAGGTGGAGCCGAACGGCTGTTGGCGAGCTGCCACTGCCATTGACGGCCACGCTCGCGTTAAACCTTCGCGTGCAGCCGCACAGCACTCTCATTCATCTTTGTATCCTCTTCCATTCAGTCTTTTCATTTTTCACATCCTCCGTTCCCCGTTTCCCATTTCTTTTCCCTGCCCTTCCCCTCCTCAGCATTGGAAGAATTTGAGGGTAAACTTCCCGCATGGAAATATTGCGAAATTCGTCTAGTTGGGCCATCGAAATCAGAACTATAGACTCAGACTCCCAATATTCCTCCACCTTAGTTCTTGGGAAGTTGTTGCCCGAAATTTGCGAGTTATTAAATTTGATTGGAAAAAAAGCACTGAAGGTTCCCAAGAACTTTTTTTTAAAAACCTTTTTGAGTGTTTTTAACTTAAAAATGTGTAAAATTTCCAATCAGCCATTCGCAATATTTGTTTAAGCCAATGCTGCAAATAGTTGTTCCTGAAAAATTCTTCCTGCATCTGACTCGTTTTTCATTATCAGTTCTGGAAAAAGAGGGATATAAACGTTATCCATGCGTGGTTGCATCCGTATGATCGAAACAGAGGAGACGATCAATGGAAACCATTCTTTTAGCCGTAATTCCTCATATACAGAGATTTTATTTTATTTTAATTTTTATTGTTTGAAGTCCAAAAATTATTTCAACGAAAGAATCGGAAATCATAAAGCCCGCCTATAATAATACTCCCACAACAATAATTAAATTAATATATCTTATAAATTTTATAAACGATTTTCCCCTATTCCATAAAAACTTCACTTTTTTCTTTGTTGTTCTTTAAAGTTATGTGACAAATTATCCTTATCGTTCGTGCAGAAATCCTGGATGAATTATCCATATGGTGGTCATTTTTACGGTGGTGAAGATGAAACACGAATAACTTTGCATAACTATGAAAATAATTTTATTTCTTTAATTTATCGTATTTCTGTTGGAATAAAAAAAAAAAAATGATATAAGCTGAGAGCAAAATGAATAGTGCACAACTTATTTCTTCTTTCAACAATAGCACAACATGAATTGTTAAATATTATTGAAATATGAGCAAATGATTCAATTGGAAGATAGGGGCAGGGGGCTAACCGAATGGTATTATGATGACTGAGGACCTATAAAACCCCGCCGAATGCAATTTGCACAGTTTACAGGCTAATGAGGTTTCATCGAAATAGCGATCGCACAATTTGGCGCATCTGTCCCGATCAATGATATGAGCTAACACTAACATGACTGGCATGCTGTATAACTTACTTTGGTTCATTTATGCGTATGCTTCGGTAGCGATCCTACCTGGATTCAAAAAGAATATAATAATCTGTGGATATATGTACCATTAAATCAGTGCAAAAAGAGTGGGCAACCATTGATACGTGCCCCATTGAAGTGCTTTATTATTATAACTTTCCGATGAGAGGAATTTCCTTCGATTCGATTTATATATCATTTGCATTTTCTTCCCTAATGGATAGTGCGTGTTGATAAATAAACACTGAGATTAATTTAGCCTTTGGCAATTATTCAAACATTGAATTGATAAAATTTTATGGTTTCTTATAGATAAAACAAATCACTCTCTCTCGTTGTGCTTCACAATGTTCCGCTGTGCTAACGATATAGGTGAATCCAGCATCCGAACATATTACATCGATGATCGCATCATTGATATCACGGAGTGCCGCTTTATGAATTGCTCTTTTTGAGGCAATTGGATCATCGGCTACGATGTTCTGAAACAATCATTTGATACTACAGGGATTGCCCATAGGAATGAGTCATTGCTACAATTGAGTAGCAAAAGTAATGCATATATAATTCATCCAGGAATAGGGATTTATCCAGGAATATGACGGATATGACGGAGACCACGGTTTGCGACGTGATTATTTGCGAATGAATGATCTGATTTCTCTCGAGCAGTTATCCATATAAAAAGAGGAGGCTATAGTTGCATTTTTATCATCTAATTTCTATTCTATATATATATATTTCAGTATTGAATGCTACTTAATTAGTTTCTCATTATCTATTATTAATTACTTTTATAATTAATTTGAAATCAACAATGAAATACTTTAATTATTCTATAAATCGCTCAAAAAATACTGAAAGTAAACGATTCAAATTTTTAATAACAAATTTTTTAACGATAATATAATCGCTAAATTACGCGATTTTAAATATTTCCCATATTTCAAAATTCTTTCCACTTAATTACACTTATTTTATAATAAAACGATCTTTTAAATAATAGCTATTCTAAGAATTATTAAAGTTAAATTTTAAGCAATTATAAAAAAAAATTAAACTTGAAAACTTTATGAAATACCTTTAAGATGAGTTTCATTAGTGCATCACTATTGCATTTGCCGTCTTTAGCTGTTTTGACAGCACGTGCACGACGTAACGATTCCACTGAAACGGAAGTGAATTCCACATTTTTATTGTGCACTAATCAAATGTTAAATTCCATTCAAGAGATATTATTGATCTCATTTAAAAAAAACATTCATCACAATGTGAGCGCTATCCCGGCAACAATATATCACTCTCTCTATTCGATTTAGAAAAAGAAAAAAATTTATAAAAGCACCTTATTGTGAAGTTATGTCTATGATGATGTAGAACGCGACTGTTTGCATATGTCTCTATGTCTTTGTCTGTGTCTGTGTCTTTGTCTGTGTCTGTGTCTGTCCCACTTTATTCGAGTGATCTACTCGTTGAACAAAAAGCATCTACAATAATTCATTCACTTATTTCGGATTGAATGATCAAAAAATAACGATCAATCACGATCAATAAAAATAACGATGGATTAAAATTAGTCAATAAACCATATGGTAAACTCATTGTCCAATTTCATTTCAACTTAATCAACAAAACCTGACGTTTTTCTTTAACAACTTTGAGGTTTGGTTTGAAAAAAAAAAGATTCTTTTGCACACAAATTTCCTCATTCTTCAACATTAAAGATTTTCTCATACTCGAACGATCAATTAGTCTAATGAATCGAAATATATGAGAATGTATTTTTTCTCAATTTTTTTCTGTTTCTTTACAACTTGTTTAAATAAAGACCTTTTTGCATCTGCTATTACCAATGCATTCAATGGAAAATTCTCCAAAACAGCTGAGTTAAATAAGCGAAAAGAAATTTTTTCACTTAATTGAAGTGTACAACTTAAGAAGAATCTATTCCCTCAGTCGTATTTCCAATATTCCAAAAAAAATTTTTTTGAATAAAATTTCCATCTAATATTCCATTTTTATTTTTATCAATTCATTAAATACAGTCATTTATTTAGATAAATGTTTTATGCTATTATTAGATTTTCACTAATATCACAAATAATTCACTAAAGTTTATGAATATTTATTTTGTTGAAGAATATTTTTTGAAATGAATATGAAACCGATTAATTTCTTTTTTTTTTTTCACTAAAACCGATGAGGAATATTACAAACCGATATCTCTTCTTCGTTCTCCATTAGTAAAATCATCAACTGAAGCAGCACCTTGAACGTTGTTTAGATCGCGTTCAAGTGATTGTTGCGATGATCCACTGGCGAATGAACCGCCTGATGAACTATCCGATCCTTGTGAGTATGCAGCACTTTGTGCTGAAGAAACCGGTAGAGAAGGCGATAACGGCGATTGTGGTAGCTCCGAAAATGTTCCTCCAGGAGCAGCATTGCCCGCAAATGATGGTTGATTGTATGGACTATTAGCTCCTGCCGCACCGAATGATGATCCATAAGCTAAAATGATGGGGGATTTTTAAATTGTTCTCAATAAGATTAAAAATAATGAATTCATAAAAATGTATGAATTATTTCGTATCGAAAAATCTCATATGCGTATAATATGTGCTCTAATCATACGCATAACTTCTAATTTTTTCTATCTGTAATGAAAACGTAGATGAAAATTAAATAAAAGTTTCAAATATCAGCTTAATTATGCTCTATGTATTCCTGGTACTTATTTAAAAAAAAAAAAAAAAACTGCTCACATTTATAATAAGACTTCAATTTCAATGTCGCTTAGCTTTCAATAAATAAGCATTAAAGAAAAATTGTAAAGAATCAGCAATTGAGTGATTTCAATTATGCTTTAGGCGATATAAGATAATATTGTTGATGTAGGTGTTGCATAGCTATGGTAAACTCAAGTTATACCTCACCTCAGGTTATTGTTACTTCATACCTCATGCATTCATCTAGGACTCAATATCTGCAACAAATCGAAATTCTACCTGTTCAAGCTGCTTTGAAAAAAAAATAGTTTAATCACATCGGTGACCACTACAAAATTATATGCACAATTGAATGAAATTTTCAATTTTCATTGAAATAGGTTTAAACCTTAAGGTTTAAACTTTACCATCCTTCATCATGCACAATTCGATGATATTATCATAACGTTTTAATTGCCTTTTTGAAATTATAAAATGCTTCTTAATTTATATTTTCTTTATACGATCATAAAAATATTGCTTACATGATGAGCCAGAGAATGTTGGCGCTTCACCACCAATCGTTGGAATATTGTATCTTGCTCTGCATTCTAAAATATTGCTCTTATTACTTTTCATATAAAGTAATATCGCCTTATCCTCTATAATATGCTTAATGATTTAAAGATTCAAGAAATTTAATTCGTATTTCCGAAGTTGAGAAATCGAATAGACTTTAGAAACTCTAATTTAATTCAATTTAACGACTAATTAGAAACTAATAAATAGTAATTTCTAATTCACATCGGCATTCCACATTTCCTTCAAAAAAAAAAAAAATAAAATAAAATAAAATAAAATAAAATAAAATAAAATAAAATAAAATAAAGCGAAATTTAAAAAAAAAATCCTTCCTGCATAGATGTCATTTATGATGCTTGCTTAATTTTATTCTCTATATTTTTTAAATTGAGCTACCTTATTCTCCATAAGAGTGAATCTCAATACAAAATGATCCGAATGGCATCTGAAATGAAAACTATGAAAGAATTGAACGGCGAATATGTCGAGTAATTTATTTTTGGATAGTTAATTATTGCAATAATCTTTTAGCAATACTTTACATCCATACATCTTAAGATATTTTTATTCAAACATTGTTATTTTTACAAGGCTTATGCCTTAATTATTACGCCCAAAATCATCGTAATAAAGCTTTTCTTGTCTACATACAATTCGTTGGTGCTAAACTGTTCTGTTATTTTCGCACTAAGGGGATGGGGAGGGAGAAGGGCGGACTCGGTAGAGATGCTCAGCGAGACCACCCTGTCGTTGCATGATCATTCCAGTTACAACTTGTACTTTGTAGAGTTAAGGTATTCATTGTGAACATCGTAGCTACTATCAAATACTTATTTTGTGGTATGTTTGGTTCATATTTCATAGGTTTTTAGAAAGAGAAAACATTGCAGATGCTACCTTGCTCTGAGCATCCTCCAGCAGCTGCACCGAATCCTTGTGGTCCAAATCCACCAAATGGTCCGGCTCCTCCTCCAAAGCCTTGTCCAGGAATTGCATATCCTCCAAAGCCGGCACTTGATGTCGATTCGCCAAAACCACCGCATCCTCCTCCTGCACATGCTGGTCGGCCGAAACTACCGCATCCTCCTCCTCCACAAGCTGGTCGCACATAAACCGGTTGTGGTGCAGGACATACGGCAACAGGTGGCGGTGGGCATTGCACAGGTGCTGGGCATACTTGACATACAGGACATTGTGGTAGTGGGCAAGGTAACGGTAGTGGACAAGTGATCTGAAAACGTCGGCAGGTCTGAGCAACTTCCTCTCATCCGTGGCAATCCAACAGATATTGAATATGACACAGAAAGTCATCTTTGTTGTCAACTCTCATAAGTATCCACGAGAAACGTTGATTGACAAGATGTACATGGCGACTAACAGTGGAGAAACGTTTACTTAAAGTTACGGTTAAGAACTTATAAGCTTTAGGCATATGCGCATGTATTACATTTCTACCCTATAGGCGTGTATATCTATTCAAACAAACAAACAAACATTTCCATATGCTATTTCAGATGCAATATCTTTATTGCCGACTATTACTAGAAAGTAATCTAGGTGTTATTGGAGAGATTTCTATGAGTTTTTCCACTTATCTCACGTGCAGAAAGTTCATTAATAAGTGAAATGATGAGGTAAGATCCTCAAAATCGTTGAAATCAAAATTTCGAGAAATAACCATCAAATTGCCACCTCGAAACATCTATAAGTTGTAATGTTAGATGAGGGGGCTTGATGAGCTAATCACACGTTCACATGGTTAGTGTGCAAATAACCAAGCCGCAGATGGCATCGGCTGATGACGATCCATTTTAAAGGGATTGTTGCCGCTCACTGATGTCATAAGCAAAGGATGAATTGAAATTTGATCTACACAATAATGATATGCGTGACTTTTTCAATGAAATAAAATCGACAAGTAGTATAAATCAGTGCGAAAACGGTGTCCTTTTCTTGAAGCGTCTATTATGGTGCGATTTCCGGATATCACACTTCAAAGGATTATCGGATTCCGGATAGCCCAAGGGTGCCGAATTTCGAAACGTTAATCACAAGAAATATCGACAAATGAATGACTTCGATTAAGTTGAACGTATATAATTCACTCACCTGTAATTGACAACCACAAAAAGCTGGTTGAGGTATTCCACATGTGCAACAACATCCACCTGCACCGAGTAGAAATGTGTTGACTATAGGTAATGCAATCAGCAAAATTAGATATGCAAGCATTGCAATTGCTTGTTTTTAGCAAAGCGTTTATAGCACCCTGAAAAGTTGGTAATGTTATTAAAAATCGTTTTTTTTTAAAGGAAAAATCATTGTTAAACGGATTTAAAATTCATTTATTGTAAATATATCAATTCCATTCATGCAAACAACTATTGAATGAAGTTTGTAACACATTGGAGAATAAACAAGCGCAATAGAATTTATTTATTTAAATTAAAATCTTTCAACAATATAATGCGAAAGTCACATTTGATTGGTAGAAAATGAATATTTTGAAAGTATTTTTATATGATTGTATGATGAATTTTCATGCAACATGTTTTCGCTAGCAAATATCACATTCCTATTGGAATTTGATGCTAAAATTATTCAGCTTTTGAACAATTTTTCGCACTTTTATAAATTTCACAATTTCTAGCGAATCGTATTTCAAATCATCATATATTCCGTGAAGGTTCACCTTCTCCGGATTATACATTATAAGATATGATTAAATAGAAAATAGGCAAATCTAAGAAATTCGACTGAATGAACAATTTGCAAGGAAATCCTATCACTGAATCTATATCACTATCAATGAGTGTTTATATGAGTTTTGATTATACGTTGAATGTTTTTGTGTTAATTGTTTTTTTGACCGGAATTTAATTGAACGCAACAATAGAATGACCTAATAGACAACGTTCGCATATCATTTCCAATTCGTTGTATCCTTTCGCTTTACAGGTCATAACCTTTCGTGATACGTAAATGCGCCATATTCTCATATCACATTGCTCGTAAATTATTCGTTACGCTTTGTTTAGATTGAATATTCATTCTTATTCGGCAATTTTATTTTCTATTAAGGAAATTTTATTCTTTTCTTATGGAAACAAATATTCCATTTATAATGATTTGAAATCATTTTAAGACGGGAAATAAATCCCGAATAAGTAAATGGATTTTGAATGAATTCCATTTATAATCTTTCGATAAATGGGAGAGAAAATAAACCAACAATAACAATAAACGTTTAATTGGTTCAATAACTGTTGAAATTTTTGATATAACATTGAGCAACAATCGATATGTTGTATGGAATTTTGCATGAGCATTCTAGTCCGGCATCTTTGAAATTCTTTGTTGTTGATTATAAATTTTAAACGATGATTCAGGATTCGGCGGGCTAGCCGGTTGCACAAATCGTTGAAACACGATTATTAAGTGCTTATTAAACCTTAATAATTGTTTGATGGATCATCGCGAAAGTTTATTTATTGAAGCAGTCGAAGCTCACTTCTCTAGCTGTTGCGAATACGACACACATCCATACAACAAATATAAACACGAGGAATTTCTGAACTCAGCACCTTTTCAACGTTATCATATGTATATAAAATATGTGAAAGAGTATAGAATAATCTAATTTTTTACTGCATTCTTAGTTCTAAAGTTTATTTACATAACACAACTCTTAGCAATGAATTTTGATAGAACTGTTTGAACTATAGCTGTTTATGACAGAAATGTTCGAACTATATGATTAGCGATGCATCAGAAATCCTTTCAAGAGCTTTTTCTTTTGCATCAGAAAAGCTTTTTCTCATGAACATTGCCATTACAATAACGCTAGACAATAGAAATAACAAAACATTCATTCCCAAGTAATATATTCCTTCCTAACTTCTAACATATTCCTTTCATAACATGAGGCAAGATTGGTGCTTTATCTGATGCATGCAATATCTGATGATTTCAACATTTTAGTTATGCTTCAGTCTGGATAGCATAGAGGCATCTAATAGAATCCAAAAGCGCAGACCTGAAGCATGAACAATTTTGGTGAGTAATGACGTGTGTTGTGGTACGATGGTTTATTCACAAATATTTTCATGCCTTATTAAAGAAATGATTTGGTTTATAAGCAATCTCTGCCAAGGAAATTGGTGAGAGAATTTTTACGATTCGCTTTTCTCGAGAAAAATTACGGGAAACTATAAATGGAAAAAGTTACGGAATATTGCCTGCACTTATAAACAAATGAAGTTTATTTAAAAAAGAATTGTGACTGGAACCGAATCACGGAATGAGCGATACGGCAAGTGCTACTAGAAGAAAATGTCGCATTCTTTTTTTTTTCTCTTATATATATTGTTACATAAAATTTCCTATTGATTTTGCATTTTCTAAGCACACATACTACGACGATTCATTGCTCAATTTGCATACGTTTTCTGCATTTGATTATGACTTCCTATGCCCTTAGCTATTTGGCGATCACAACAACATGACGCCATTTTGAAGAAAAATGGTGCACAACATTTACAACGTAAACAACAGCTTTTAAAGAGAGTCTGTTGGACTGTAGCAGGTTGCAAAGTTTGTCAAAAAATACGCCTTTCCACACAGATCAGCCGCCCCCAAAACGACTACAACAACTTCGTTGCAAGAAGAATCTCGTCTCAGTGTCGTATTGATCTCTTCGAAAACACAATAATCCTTGGTTAGCTGCATGAGTATCGAAGAAAAGACGTTTTATCTCGAAAATGCATTTATGTGTAATATGCAAAATGAGGGGGAACAAAAAGTGAACGTCATTTAATTCCTCGAAATATGCAAATAAATAAAACAAAAGTTTTAAGGCAGATACGATATGCGAATTTCGATATTTTCCATTGTTTTTAGCATTTTATATTGAATGAAATGGGGAATTAATCTATGGAATGTGATAATAATGTGAAATAGTTTTTTGAATATCACCCGCGAATTTTATTCTCTTTTTACTTTCATATTTATTTCTTGCATTTCATTGGTATCACAAATTTAATATGCGAATATATTTTTCATGTCATCGTTAAATTTGAAAATTTAAATGGTAAATTTGGGAAATTCATCTGAAAATCGGAAACTACGGCGAAATTTTCTGCGCATCGCGACGATTAAGTATGGAGATCAAAAACTCACTCAAACTCGGCAGTTTTCTATTCAAAAGCTGCAAATATTTTGAACGATGGTATCAAGTCTATACAAAAAGATCTCTAAATATTGCCCCATCGGAAAATACGATCTCGAAAAAAACTTCGATTTTATAGTATAATCAAAATTCAAATACGACTACATCATAGAACCATCTCGAAGACAGCCTAATATTCCGATTTGTTGCATCAGTTTAATGCACCATCTACCGTAAAAGTATATTAATTTTAGTCGTATTCTACGCTGTTCTATAATTCGATTTTTGCACCGTTGGCATTCTTTTGGCAATCATTTTGTAACATAATGCAGTAATCGCTCTTTCTCATTGGATTTTTCGTTATTTCCATACATCGTATTGTCTGTATCATATTCTCTATAAAACTTTTGATATATTATTATTATTAAAGTTTTATTTATGACATCCTTAGTGCAATTTGTTTTATTGATCGATGTGAATAGTCTCTTATCAATTCACATTTACTATTCTTTTATTCAGCGATTTATGCAAATCACTTCATTATATTAGCTACTTTGTATGCATAAATTTTTCTATCAAAATCACTCATTTTCGAATCAGTTTCGAATTGTTCTCATCTCGATCTTTTCCGGAAGCTATTCGTATAAGGGAAATAAAATAGTTTTAATAGATGCCAAATGGCGTCCAAAGAGAGGCCTTCTTTCATTAATAGTGAAGATAAACTATCAATGAAAAAGGAAATTTGAATTGTTGAGAATTTAAAATCTAGCAGAGGCATAAACATCCGACTATAATTCATTTTATGAATCGAGGCTTCTCATCGTTGAAATAATCGACAAGAGGCAACATCAAATTAAGTGAAACAATTCTATGACAAATAATCGTTTCGAATTACTTCAATTGCACTTTTCATTGAACGGATATTGCATAATAAATGCTTTCTTAGCAATATTATGTGAATATTTCAATTGTCGATTATTGCTAGTCATCTGTTCATTATTTATTACTGATTAATAATAATTTATATAATAATGACTGATGCTTACAAACAATAGAGAGCAGAAAAAAAAAAAAAGCGATAAACAACGATTATTTTTTACGTAAAATAATATTTCGAAAACAATTCATCGGCACTGCACTATATTATTGCTTAACATTGAGCACCAAAATTTGTGCAAAATTTTTGCAACAGAGTTCCCATCGTCAATGGAATCGATAGCACTTAAAGATGTGAATAATGAAAAAGAAGCTATTTGTTCAAGGAAAGCTAAGCAAATTTTGTAAGTCATATTTGCATTACTAAATTTCGCTTCTTTTCAGGAATAATTTTGGTTGATAAAAAAACGCTCTCCGAAATTGATAAGGAAACAATGAAACAACTTTAAAAAAATGAATAAATTTTATTTACCTCGTTCGTCTCAACAAGAAATAAATAGGATATAGGAGGAGAATATAAGGGGGAGAATATAAGGGAGGGGGTAGGGGGATGAGGGATAAGGAGGTGAGAATCATACGAATGAGTTTCACCCAAAAGGCATATTTCCATTTATTCAGATAACGCTTTAAAACGTCATTGATTGTTGATGATAGATCTACGAATCAATAAACAACTAGCAAATAAATGTACTTTGGTGCTCAATGTATTTGACATTCATTGAAAATAACGAAATAAAAATTGGTGAGGTAAGAAAAAAAAACGTTTCCTGAAGTTTCAGCGATAAACGAACGGTTAGGTTGGATATGATACTTGATAAATTCAAAAGATTACTTCTTAAACAATATTTGCATATGCAAATTACTCTAACTGATTTGCATATGAAATTCATATGAAAGTCTCTAATTTATCGTTGAAATTCTCTCAACTCGCGTGAATTTAACTCGATCTATTTTTTAAAATTATTTGAGGTAGTTGAAGTGAATTTATATTTGATGCTAATATTCCTCGAAAATTTCTCGCATCATTTAATTTCATCTTTGAAGAAGAATATGTGCTCATTTTATTTCTTCGCCAAAACAACAATAACAACGTGACTGTATTATTGAAGAAAAAAACAATGAAAAGAATCTAATTTAAAAAAAAAAACTGAGTCTATAATACAAGGTAGTTGTCATAATTGTGGTCAAAGAGAGGTAAGGAAAACATTAGCAACAATCTCTGCAATTCTAGCTAAAAATCAAACAGACAAAAAAAACAACAATACACCAAAAAATCCAATAAGCATATTCCCACTCAGAAGAAGAAAATATAAAGTTGGAGGTTTAGCTTGCAAAGGGTATATTTGCGGTTTCTTTTGGAAAAAAAAAACGTCAGCCAAAAACTGATTTCCACTGAAATTTATCCAGTTTTTTCAAAGTTAAGAATACCGCAAGAAATGTAGAAACCATTTGGATTCCTCAGTAGGCTTAATTCCGCTGGAAATTTAACGTGTTGAATGAGATAGAAATGAGTGAGGCAGAAAAAAATACTAATAAAGGCTTGTTTGAAACACCGAAAAAATCGTTATGTACAGAAAAAAAAAAGGAACAACTGAGGTATAAAAACGAGTTAGATTATTAAAAAAACAGCCGAGGTTCGATATAGATAAAGAAAAAATAGTGAGGCAAAACAGGCAAAATAAAAATGAAGAAAAAAAAACTAACAAACAAATAAACAAGCTCGCAATTTTGCAGCATTTTAACGTTGAAACATTCCGAAGCAATTTCCTTCACAATTCGGGTGCACCTAATTATTCAAAAACAACAGTCCCCTCCTCCTTCCCGCAAAAAAAAGGAAGAAAAATAGCCTAAAAATAGTCTCCACTTTAATTGTTAAAAAGGGATTTTTTCTATTCGAATAATTTTCAAACTTTGAAATGATTGAGTTAATTTCCCTATTCTATTTTATCTTTAATATATAAGAAATGCTAATCGTCTATTACTTCGGAAATGCCAATTAACGTCATGCATACCTTGTATTTAATCAACGAAAGAACTTATTGTATATATATATGCTAAAATATCACACAAATCACAGTTTCCTTTTCAATTATTCGTCACTATCATAAATCAAATATCAACCGAAATATATATTCAAATAAAAATAAAAACATCGAAATGAATTAATTTAATGAAGAGATAATTTATCTAAAAAAAATTCTTAGTAGATCATAGCGCTATTGTCCACTCCAGAAAAAAATTTTTTTTCTTCAAAAATCTATCAATTCAAAATTAATAAAATTTTTCTATTTTGTACAACAACGATCATTCACTAAAATAATGAGCACTTGTGTTGTATTTGAATATGATAATTGTCTAGCGATTTGCAAATACACTGAAATAAAAACTTCCTAACCATTTTGAAATATAAAAGAGCTCAAAAAAAAAAAAACCATTCCAAATACGGATGTTATTTCTTATTAAACTATAATATATGTTATCACTTCAGCGATAAATATTAGGGATCGATGAGGCAGTGGAAAGCAAATAGAATTAGTCTTTAAAGCTACTGGGAAGGGGGGGGGGGTGGGTGGGGAGTGAGTGTCCTATTATGTTATCACCCAAATTTGCATTCAAAGCATCGCTACAACTTCCTCTCGGTGCATTTTAAATCGTTATTGTGGTTTCTATTCCCCCTTTATTGAGTGAATGCCTTAATATTCATGCATTCGGTTAGCTGCTTTTGAACGTATGGCTTGAATGCATAGCTGATGAGTGAACGTATGACTGATGAATTTAGAGAAGAATGCTAAAATCGATTCGCAGTTGATATTTTTTCAAAGGGAATTCCTCCAGAAAAAGGCTATATTTTTAGTTCACTATTAGCCGAATTAAATACTTCTTTTAGGAGTAAATTATTCACGGTGAAAATAATGCTTGAAAGATCGAAAGAATGCTTAGAGAATTGAGTGGGTTCAGCTTAAAATTACGTGCAAAAATGGTTAGATATGAGATGAAAGAATTAGTTCATAAACTCTTTGACTAAGGATAAAATTGCCGAATACACACCTAATTAAATATTGGGCGTTTGTTTGGCAGTAGAGAATATTTTCTAATCACATACTGCAAACGTCAACAAAAGCGCTTGATGTCGCTTCATCACGTTGCTGTTGTTTCTCAATTGCACACATTTTTTGCTCGAGAAGTCGTACGTTGGCCAGCAACGATTGAAAAAATTGACCATTATCAATCACCGATGGTAGAGTTGCTGCCGCAGCCGCTAAGATATTCCTATGTGATGCCGCAGCGGCAGCCGCTTGTACAGCGCTCGATGAACATGCCGCTGCACTCAATAATGGATTAATCGCCACCGGCATTGCAATTTGCGCCGCACCAGTCGGCGTTGTTGTTAATGAATCAGGCAATGAAGTGCCCGTTACACTACTGGTAGGTAAACCATTCGATACACCAGATACAGTAGGCGTTTGAAAAAGCAATGGAAGTTGCACAAGTGACGATGAAGATGCAGCTGAATTTTGCCCATTGACCGCAGCTTTGAGTGCATCTGGTGGTGATGGTGTGAAATAGTTGAGGGAACCAGTTGGTGAATAAGAGTTGGATTCTGTAGCGCTGCCCGTTGGCGAAGGACTGGTTAGAAATGAGGCCGTCGGTTGCATATTTTGCTGCAGCTGCTTATCTGAAAATAATACATTTTTTGAGTGCATAAAAACATCTTTCCCCTAGAGAGTGTTTATATGTGTCAAATTTATGCAGAAACGGCAAGAGCGTAATATAAGGCGAAGGATGGAAAGGGAACGTCGATATAAATGAGATTTCCAGAGATGATTATGGATTTCTGAATGACAATGATGATCTAATTTCTTCAAAAAATTTTTTTCGTCCCAAAAAAGTACTTTTCATAAAAAATGTGCCAAGCCATAATCATAACTGATGTTCAACTGCTCCTCATCACTCATCATCCTCCTCTCCTCTCAATTCTCATCCCCTCTCCATTGTTTCTCTTTCCACATAAATTCTAATTAGGGACTCTACATCTACTCACTATACATATTTGTTGTTCAATTAAAATTTCTAGCGGTAGCGTAATATGAATAAAAGGTTTATATTTAAGAGTTCCGACAGTTAATACACATTTTACTTATTTATTAGTTGCGATAACATACTTATTTACTTATACATAGTTTAGTTATATTTACTTATTTACTTATATATATATTTATTTGTTAATACACATAATAGTTATTTATATATAAAGGTTTTGTGATCTATTCATTTACTTTCAATGCAATTACTATAGGAATTATTTCTTATACGTGAGTCTGTTATATACGCAATTGTTGGTACTAAGTTCGGATATTCTTATCAAAACATTGCTAAAAATTCTTGAGAAAACAAAACAATATCTCATATAATACAAAAAAAAATTAAATTTATATATATATATATATATATATATATATATATATATATATATATATATATATATATATATATATATATAGGCAAAAGAAGAATTTTTATAGTCTTGCTAAACTCTTCTATCATAAACAATATTCGAATTACGAATTGAATGATATCAAATTATAAACGTTTGATATTCGACGTGCTAAATCAGATCTCAAAGAGAAAAAAGAAATTTCGATCATAAAAATCATAATTATCCGGTAGATCAATACTAAATGCAGTTTGTACAAGCCACTACCTTAATTTGAATATTCAATGAGTTTAAGAAAAATGCACTTTCAATGATATCATAACGTTGGCAAGCAAAACTATAAAGGCGATGCAAGCAATATTAAAATCATCCAGAATAGAAAAAAAAAGTTATCACTCTTCTTCTATAGTATTATAATTTTTTATTAATACACATGCGTATTCTTGTCTTAAAAAAAAAAAAATCTTAAGTGCCCTCTCTGCCTTAACAAGCTAGTTTAAAAGCATGAAAGGGATATATCATTGATCCACGAGAAACTAGAAGTCAAGAATGGATGAAGGCTAATCTCATTTGAATGATTTAAATCAATTAATTAGCAAAACTAACATAATAAGGCGTTAAAGTTGTTGAGATATGGCAATGGTCCAGCAGCAGCCACAACTGCAGCTGCATTCAATGTTGCAGTGATATTATCACGAGTGATATTCATCAATGTATCTTTACGTTGTCGTCGTCTTATCTTAATTTGATCGGCCATCAATTTTTGTCTTTCGCTAACCACTTGACACTGCAATAATAAATAAATTTATTAATCATTTATTTCGACGAATTAATTTAGTTTCAATAAATTTTTTCAATCTCTTTTTTCGCCTATATTGTATAAAAAATATTTGCTTGCAAAAAAGTTTTTGTTCATATTTGCACATCCACTTTTTTATGTGCAACACCTGCAAGATATACATTGTTCGTTTTTTATCGGATTTTAAAATTAAACAATTCCACTGTGCCAATGGGATAATATAAGATCGTTCACCCGCTTAAACGAATGCTTCTTGATAATTCCTTGTAATTAAATGGGAAAACAATGAACTATAAAAGCGCTGACATAATTCCCCTTAAAATATTTCGAAGGAATTTAGCATGCCCATGAGACAATAGCATAGATAGCAGTATTAATACTGAGAACATTTTTCCCCTAAGAGAATTCATAGAAACTTTCATATGAAAAGAGAGAATTTGATGTCGAAAAAAAAGAGTAAATATTTTGAATAAAATATAGTTAATAAATTTCATGCATTCAATTTGCTACTCTACTACATTTATAATAATAGATACTCATTAATGAGAAAATTTTGTTTTGATTCACTCTAGAAAGTGCTAAATGATGATAGTATAATGATTGAAAATCTTTCACATCCCTTATATTCCTGCATCAATTTATGTGAATATAAAGCAGATATTTCACAGTTAGAATATATAATAACGACAACACTTTGAAGAGCAAAAAATTCTAATCAAAATTCGCAAAATGCAGCAATGAGCGTATTAATGAAATTTATATATAGAACATTTCATGCGTATACAATATAAAACTAGAAATTGTGCTGAACATTATTAGTGATGCATCATTCTATTGCGATATAATAGTCATATACATGAGTAAACACTATGAGAAGTGTAAGCTGAAGCCATATATATATATATATATATATATATATATATATATATATATATATATATATATATATATATATGAGTACCTGCCCCAATATTCACTAATTTAATTTGAGAAACTATGGGAATTTCAACAAGAAAATGCTAGTCATAAAAAAAATAATGCTAGTCACAAAAAATGTCTCATTCAAATTGAGCTCGATTCATTCATTACCCGTTATATTTATTTGAATGAGTCTAAGAAATTGTTCGCATTTTTTCACCCGTTTGGATTTTCATTTCTTGTAGCAATATTACATTTACCGATTGAATTTTATGCCTGAATATAATCCGATTTAGTTGAAATCACAAATGGTTCAAGAGTATAGTGAATTTTCATTAAAATTCGCAGTGTTTGCCAAATAGGAGGTTAATTATCACCGATAATCGTAAGTGATTGCAAATATATCAATTAGTCATCACATCTTTCTATTAAAAATCTTAACTATAATAATATCGAAAAGAGATAATAAACAAATTAAGTTCATAGTCGTTGTTGTAACGATCGAAGAAATCGCCATATAAGTGTAACGGACAAACGTGTAAATATGGACAGAAACAAATTATTGTCATATACATATTACTGTCATAATATGTGGGTGCAAATTTTTTTCAATATGTGGAAAAAACTAACAAGTTAGTATCTTAGTGCAATAAACACTATTTAGACTAATTCCCAATGGTTATTCGCTAAATAAAATTTTTCAAATTTCAAATTCGATTCACTTGAAAGACTCGAGCGCAATCGTTTCATCAAAAACTTTTTTGAAAATCATGTGAAAAAATCATCGACGAAATAGAAAGAGAGCGGCTAATTATTTAGCAAATTGTATGCAAGAATGCATGCATCGATGTAACAATGAGTAATTAATGGAATAGATGTGAACAGAATTCAATAAACTATTGATATAAAATGATATTTGTTTGAAAAAAAAAAGAATCCCCTCAAAGATAGATGGAAGAACAAAAACAAGAAATATCGCAAAGTCAGGTGGAAGCAATATAATGAACATAAAGTGCAACAATTAGACATAGAACTGATTGATGCGTCAAACGAACAAAACCCTGGAACTCAAAAGAGATTCAATTTTACTTTCATCTACTTCAAAGCACTTTCATTTTCCCTACCTTTCGGAAATATAAGACGAATGTTCGTTAAAAAAAAAAAAAAACTACTGAAAGCGATTCACATTGAGTCACACTATCGATGGATAATTATGACCCTATAACATAGATGCGAATAAGGAAATATTTTTTCCCGCTGCTTACAGGCGTAGATTGAATGATAGAAACGTTTGTTCAATTTTTTTTTTTTTTTTAAATTGGAATCTTAAAGATAATAGTCAATGATTCTTGAATTCTCACCTGTGATTAATTGAGCTCATAAGAAAAGGTAACATTATATCGTTGCATTAATGAGTAACAAAAATAAATAATTGAAGAAATTCATTGCCTAAAAATGTTTTATTCGCAAAGAATGGAATCATGTGATGAAAAAAAAATGGGACAATTCATAACGAAATGAGTAGCTGCGTGATTTCGAGTCGAATTCAATTGCAAATTTATTGAATATTCAAAAAATTGGAGGCATAAAGTGAATTCCGTGAATAAAACATGCAAAATCACATAGATACTAATGTTTGCATAAGAAGGATTTAAGCAGAAAATTCGAAAAATCCTCTCAAAGAAGTCATTTTACGAATAAGACGGTTTCAAAAAGCTAAATTTCCTTTGATGCGCTATATGCGGTTCATATCTGACTAATGTTAATTTCCTCATCCTTTTATATAGTCTCATTACGTTCGCTGTAAGAATAAAAGAATCTCTATATGGACAAAACGACTGCAAAAGGACAGCAACAGGACGTATGAAAGTAGTTTGGATATGATAGAAGAAAAGGGTGAACAAATTTCTATCCACATATCAAATTTTACTTAACTTATTCCATTATCGTATAAGGCAGAAGCATGAAAATCGGCATTTCGGGATGCATACTATTGCTTGAGCGGTCACCCACACATTTCTTTGAATCATTATAGCACTCCATCAAATGTAATGCAAAATGAAATCAATCATTTCAAAGGATTATTTCAAATATGAAGATTTCATGATATTTGCTTTATAGTTTTAAAGAGTTCATATTTATAGATCAATATTTGAAGGAGATCTGATGATATGACTAACCTTTGCACAGTTGCAATCACGATACGGGCATACACGCTTGTGACCCTTCAGTCTTGACTTACGACCGTGTTGACCACACTTCTGACAATTCGGCACACGCTCTATAATCAGCACTTATAAATTTCAAATAATGAAACAACTTGATCGAAACATTCAACGTTTTTAAGTCTATCATCTTGTCTGTCCATCTTATCAGATTCTTGGACTGATGCTAATTTGAATATTTTCGGATAGAAAATCTTTAAATATGCAGATAAGCACTGAATGTCTACTCTTATTAATCCAAATATTAAGGGAGCTTTGTTGTGCATACTACAGCGTCCAGCACTTTATTTTCTAATAAGAAAAATATCAAAAAATAAAAGAGAAGAAATATGTATGGCAGCAAGTTTATAAATGCATGATTAATGCTTCACCAAAGAGACCTCTCTAAACTTCAGTAGTTTCAGTGATTTTTCACTCTCGTTTTGCATGAAATATAATAACAGATACGAACTTGTATATGAGACTGTTTGCGAATCAGTCAAGTGATGATATGAAGTTAATGGCAATTCATATGGCCGTGTATATACCAAAGGATTGTTGCTACAAAAGCCAACTTGTGTCATCTTGGCGATTACCACAGTGTGGAAAAGAATATTAAAGAAATTATTCAGCCGAGAGAATCGGAGAAGAGATAAGCAACGATTTAAAACGATAGCACAGACGTTTTTGCAAATACGCTTGGAATATCGATAAAAATTAGAGCAATAGGAAATTGTTGCTGGTTGGTTTGGAGCCGGTTCACAATTATATTCACCGTGAATTAAAGTGCAAGCACAGATCGAAATAAGAAGGTGTTAAGAAGGCCGATAAACACGATATGACGCCCACATTCGAGATCTACTCCGTAATAAGAGGTAGAAGTATTTGACAAAAATTAGCAGCACTAAGGAGCGATTAGTGATTGCTTAATAATAGGTGACTCTGAAGTTCACCGATCCGGGTAAAAGTACATAGACAGTGTTTAAGCAGTATGAATAGCGGTAGCAGTAGTAAAAGCAGCGTAAGGATGTACTGCCCGAGGGGCACCACTTCCGAAAATTTCAATGGAACGTCGTTCCTAAGGCCCTTAGCGTATATCCGCGCAAAACATCGTCCCACTTTGTGTTCTTTATTCACTTTCGTTGCCTCGTCTAACACTTTTGCTGACTATTTTCGTTTTGACTATACGAAGCGACGATTGAACACGCCCCATCGAGCGCTTAAAGCTTATGCCGTAGATCCAACCAGCAGCCAACTTCAAAACAAGCTCGTAGAGCAGTTTTTTTTCGAAAATGTTTCTAGGCGTTGCTGCTAGTGCTTTCGATGTGTTTGCAACGAAAACTATCTAACGCTCCGCCCTTTGGAGTCGCCTGGCTTAAGGCTTTCATTCTCTGATTCCCTCCCACTTTAGTCGCCTAGCCGTCGATCCTCACTATATATGCTTCAGGGGCAATTTGATATCGTCGCTACGTTCCGTATTCCACTAAGGCTTCTATACGGGTTCTCAAGCTGTCTATCGAAATCACCACTACGACTGCACTAGCTGACGTCTTGTGAAGTATGAAGCGTTCCAAATTCGCAATTGCGTATATTGAGCGCAGAATCTCTTCAGCAATAAGTAGCGTAGGCAAAGAGGCATCTGAATGCGGAAAAAGTGAAAAATATCATTAGTGGCTACAAATTCTTCGAATGTCATTAGACATTGTGATTCTCAACTATTCAAATCAGAAAGGATTGTAACGATTTTCATATGATACAGCGTCAAATATCAGCATCGAAAAGTTCGCATGAGATTAATGTTTTCCTCATTTCGACAATCTTTTACTTCAGCTATTAAAAGATTGTATAATTTTAGCTGTTGCAAATTATGGATTTATTAGATGTTATAGTGATTCATTCGTGAGGGGAAATCACATCAAATAGTAATGTTGCCAATTGTGTAAGCATGAAGAAAATACGAAAGAGAAAAAGAGATTTGAAAATAAATTCATCGTTCTTACTCGATCGACGTGAGCAAAATATATTAGACAAATGCTTCCTCTCAAAGCATTTCTCCAGTTCATACATCTAGACGGGTTTATCAAATGCACGACGCAAACTTGAAAACTGAGAAGTTAGCATGCAAATTTCTTAATAATTGATAATAAGAGGCACTTTCATTTTTCGTTTTTTCTTCAGTCTCACATATAAGTTCAACAAAAAAGATCGTAAATCAATCGCATAAATCAAATATTTAGCCAACATTATAGTAAAATTAAGTGAATTTTTTGGCATAAAGTTTTGTACAGATGATTGTTTAAATATCGGTCACTATCGTTAGTGCTTAGGAGATACCACATCGAAACCGTTGACACGAACATAAAGAAATGTTGATCGTCTATACAGCAAATATGTCTTTGCTATGGAACTAAGTAGGATGTTCATTTGTTTATGAGTGTTTAAATTATTTAAAGGGTTTGTGCTTAATATAAGTGAAAGTTTAAGAGATGATTATATGAAAAGAAATGGGGAGCATATTTGCAGACAAAAGAATTAAAGTTGGATGACCCGTTTTATATCATCAATGAAGTTAGTTCTTTCGAAGGCTAAAACTATGCGGAAGAATTGTTACTTAAGCACCTCCTTTAGTCGGTTATAACTACTTTAATTGAGTTATTCTTTTGCTTAAAAGAATAACCCAATTACTTAACCAAATCATCTCATTTTAATTGGTCAATTTCACAAGCTGTTCAGTGAAAAATAACGTATAGAGATAAGCATTTTCATATATCAAATGATTCGATGTCGATCCAAAAATCTATGAAAGGTTTGACCGCTTATATGGTCCGAATAATGCAAAATAATGATTCGGCCGATACAAAAATCGAGCTAAAGTTTTTAGCACGTTTCAAACGTTTTTTTTAAATGAATTATTTTACAGTAGAATCAACTAAACGATCCTAATGATGTCGATAATACCCAACTAATCTCTTAAGTTTGATTTCAGTGATTATTGAATTGAAACCTCCGATCGGATACGTACGATTGAGACATTGATACATACGCTAGAAACAATCAGACACGCACATACATCAGACATTCAATTGTCGATGAGATATATTTGTATATGACATCAGCGAATATATTTTCACAAGAGGCAAATATGCAACAATGCATAAACAATGTTTCCACACAAAATCTCATTTCCCCTGGGAAAATGTATCGCTGAAAAGCTTATAATGCTCACAATATGCAAAAAAAAAAAGTAAAAATATTTGAATTAGAAAAGATGCAATACAATGCTTACTACAATTATGTTGCCTCAAACAAATCGTATCGAATATATTTCGATGTAAAATAATACGTCAGAGATTATTTCCGATCTAAAACAAACAAATTTTGATATAATTGAATATTTGCGTACCAAAGTGTTTTTGATAGCAAAATACAAATTTTGCATCCGATTAAGTGGGATAAATACAAAGGATTTGCCGTTATAGATGATCTCTATCCGTGTTGAGAATAATGATTAGTAGAAAATACCCAAGCTAATCAAGTGTACTACGATGGAAATGATAAAATTATCACTCTAAAACAAAAATATCAACCGCTAAAAAACTGCGTTTTTATGCAAAAATTAGTGCAAAAATTAAAGTCATATTCAAAAGACAGGAACAGCTTGGCGTACCTATTACTCACAAATACATAATCGTCTCTTCTGCATAGGAGAGTTTCATCCCACTAAATTATTTTCCATTTATTTCACCACTATATACCCAAGTATTTCCTGAAGTTGGAAAAAGTCATAGGTGCCTTATTTCAAATTTTTCTTCCCCTATTTTAGCTTTTTTTTTCGCAGTAATTTATCTGTCTGTCGTTTATCGCTGATCGAACTTTAGTATGGAGGTAAGCTCTTGCAATGGAAGAAGCAGTCTCTCCTTTTTGTTTCATTTCGCTTAAAATTTGCATATTGCATGTGTTAGACAATTGCACAAAATTTGCATATTCTGCGCTTTTTTTAGAAACAAAGAAGGCTGATGTATAGTTCAGTAGAGTAAGAAATAGTCTAAAAAATCCTACAAAACCTACAACATCAAGAAATCTTTATAAAGTGACATGCGCTCTGGTGGATCTTGCTTACATGGCTATATTTCCGCTGTCCATTCAATCTTTGAGCTCAGAAGCAAATTCGATAGTCTATTGATGCATAGAGTGCATAATTATCGAAAAACTCATGATTTCATGTGCTGTGTACCATTTTAGTAAAAAAACTATTATTTGAATGCGTGATATTTGCATCAAATTTTGCTCTTAGCAATGTGTCCAATATTCTTCAAATTTCTACCGAAGTATAAAAT
The DNA here is from genome assembly GCA_037389465.1 of Baylisascaris procyonis. Lineage (NCBI taxonomy): Eukaryota > Metazoa > Nematoda > Chromadorea > Rhabditida > Ascarididae > Baylisascaris > Baylisascaris procyonis. Next base: position 1,720,130 of record JAZARR010000153.1, read on the forward strand.
ATTATAATTACATATATCTTTATGAATTACGTGAATATTGAACAGTATTTCAGAATTAGGAAGAAAAAAAAGCTTTCCAATAATTTGCAGATGACAATTCGTTGAAAAAAATGAAAAAAAAAAGAAAAAGAAAAAGAAACGAAACGAGTTGGTCGAGTTGATTTTGCACTTTTAGTGTCGTAGTGTGTTGATGTGAAAAAGTGATCGTAAAATGGGATTAGAGTACTTCTCAAATGATACATGCTCGTTAGCTCAATTTAGTGGCACATTAATGTATGCCGTAATATCATTGGCATCTTTTCTGAAGACGCTACAAAATAACACAAACGGAAACACTCAAACATAACGAAGAGCTAAGGGGGAAAAAAAAATATAATTCAGCACTAATTAATGCATCACTCAATCTTCATCAACTATTCGTATGCAGTAAAGCTCAAATATTCACGGCTAATATTTTGTTGCACTTGAATGAGTGGAATAGAGCTTTCAGCTTTATCAAGTTGTATTACGTTCGTTATATTTTAGAACACTCGTAGAGAAATGCGAATACACAACAAGCCGGCTGTTCAAGCTTAGAGATAGTTGTCGATCGAGGATGCAAGCGATTGGGAAATTTGATAAACAACGCCCACTCCTACACCTCTTCAGTAAACATTCGTCAACTTTGTTCAACGAAAGAACCTCATAGAATGCCGTTCAAAATCAGCTCTCAATAATAGGGAAGCATTTTCTCCCGCTTGCTAACTTGAATTCTCTCAACGAAAGCATCGAAGAAAATCTTGCTAACGCTTTTTTTAAATCAATGAATCGGAAAAATAATAATTATAACAAAGAAAAAAATGTACGGCAAATATGTTCTGAGGGTGGTTCAATATGTAAATTTTCGTATACGACGATGCAAGACATAGCAATTGCTTCATTTTTGGCAGATCAATTTGCAAGAGGATCTTCGGCTTTTTATATCAAAAAACATAGAGCTGTTTGTCGTATAAGAAAGTTCAATTGAAGTCCTTAATATCAATGATACAGAAAAACGATTCGATTAAAGCCTAAGCTCATCTCATCTTCACAGTGTTTATTGAAAATTTACAACCTTCTTCGTTAGTTGAATTTCTATTTTCAACAATATTTTATTGGTTCTATAAAAGCGATCGACTCATCATTCTAGACTTAGCGTTCTTCAGTGATAGTGCCTCTCCTGTAGGCGGCGCTAAGCATTTATATCCAATAGAATTTCTTGATTGACTAGCGTTGTATCTCAACTCCCAATCCATTAAAACCCAAATGACCGGAACTGATTTAATAGAAGCCTAATGCATTAGTTCGGTAGCTATATCAGCAGAAAATATCGGCTGTTCCCGTTTCAGCAGTAAAAAGTATAACTTTTAAAGCTTATAGGGCCCGACTGATGACGAAGAATATTGGGGAATGCTAGCAAAATCTCAAAAAAAAAGTTTCTCAAGCTCCAGCCTACTGACAGCGATATCTTAAGCATGGAACTCAAAAACAGCTGCGGCTTGAAGGTGGTAGGGTTGAAGCAGCAAGCATCGAACGATAAGCACTAAACACAAAAGAATCGGTTATCACCGAGTTGCAATGTCGCAACGTAGTAACCAAAGTGAACCGCAATCTCTGCAGATACAGTCACTAATTGCCAAAGAAGGCAAACTCTAGTTGAGAGAGGCTTCCCAAATTTCTGTTTTGATAGAATGAGTCCTTCGATCAACTAATCAAACATTGTTTGTAGATCAAGAAGCAGTCACCTTCATTCATGACTTCTATTGTTCTCAATGAAATGCAGCAGGAGGAAAATTTAGACGGGCGAATTATTTTCGTCAAGGAACAAAACGAATTTGAAATCGGACCCGGCATCTTTTCTTTAAGCACTTCTTCCCATTAAGCTAATATTTTAGATATATATTCTCTGAGAATGCACTTTATTCGTTCATTTTAATTGACTGCGGCCTTTAAAAGTGCATAGACTTCTGTTGCCTGACAGTATTTTTCTGGCTACTACCATAAAAGATAAGTGGGAAAACGGAATTTGGGTAATTAAGCTGAAATAATAAAAATGCTCAATCGGATGTTCGTATTGATTTATTTTGGATCTTGAAATGTTTCCAATCTAACGGGTGGCAGGTAAGAGCATCCCTCAACCCACAGCATTAGCCAATCTATTCCGTAAACAGTTGTTCAGAACTTTGAAGGCAACCACTGCAAACTATGAAATGAATATATTATGGCACTTCTCGAAATGTTCTATCTTCCTGGATATTGCAATCACAATCAACAATAATGCGCCGATTAAGAGCTTTTTTTAAATACCATAAGATAGTGATAGCCAAAAATTGTACTAAATATCTTCCTTGATCATTACTATTGTTTCTTAAACAGTTGGATTATTGTCGTTTTTTTCGCAACATGAGATCGCCATCTTCTTGGAAGTTTGCCCATCAAAGGCAGCTGATGCGAGATCATATGAAACTTCAACGAAATATTTGCTCAATGAGTCCGTCGGTTTGTCAAATGACAGCCGCATAGTTGTATTTATGCAGTCGGATGTTTCCGTTATTTGAAAGTTGTTTTTGACGCGAAAGCTATTCGAAACCCCTCCACCTCGTTGACTTGACAGCCGTCAGTTTCGCAAACAGGCACATCAACACTAACTGCCGAATCTCTCATCATTAATCGAACTATTCCTATTTGTTTGTAATAGAATCCTTCACACGATACTAGAGGTAGAAGTTCTTATTGTGGGCATTACATTATGAGATTGCTTATTGATATGCTACTGTATATTAGCAACTAGAGCTAAAAATGCAATCAACGATTTGAGTTTATGCATACTATATTAATGTTTGAAGTGATCCAAACTTTTTGTGGAAATTCAATCCCATGACGTCATCTTTGTCTCTCGACGTCATTTATGTAGAAACTTACTATCGAAACGATAGCATTGATACGATTTAACAAAAAGTTTTCAGTGTTTGATTTTTTCAGTGTATTTCCATATATAATTTTTAGATTATATGGAAATACACTGAAAATGAAAAGAAAATCGTACTGAAAAGCAATTCACATATGATTCAACTGGCAATTGAAAGCGTTTGATTTTTGACACTTAAATAGTGGGAATTCGAAAGGTCATAAACAAACGTTAACAAATATGTTGACAACGAATGAGCTCATGATGTGAGTTCAGCTGCATAGAGTTTTATTTTGGCATAATAGCATATTTGTTCTATTATTACCCTCACAAAGTATTTCTATATATATATATTCATATTCAATCAAAATCTCTAACACATGTATAATACATGGAAGGAGTGAAGAAATAACAACGAAACAATCGAACCGTAAATTTAAAAAGCTCTGATTCCATCTATAAAAACTAAGAAAATCTACTGATTCATTTTCAATAGTGAGTAAAAAAAACTAAAAGAAAACTTGAACCAGGTCTTTGACAAGCTAGGAAGGACTTTGTTCAATTGCTTTTGATCGGCAGAAAAATTTGAAAGATATTTCACTCAAGTCGAAGCTTCTCGTAGTTGCTTTTTTTTGAGTAACTAGTGTTATGTTTTTATCGTCCTTATCAAAGATTTCATCTCAACCTACTTGCTTATCATACTCTTACCTATATGAAAGTTAGAGAAAGAAGCCCATCAGGATTGTTCACTACGGTTTTTTTTTTTTTTTTTGCTTCTTCTCCACAAAATTGAACAATACGACACATCACATTCGGCTGTTTGTTTATTATTTCCTTTCTGAATGATAGAGTATTAGCCATTTTTCCTTATCAAAGGAAAACGACGATCGAAATATCTGCTATTCGCTTATCTAAAATGGATAAAAGTATCACGGCAGCGGAAGCAATAAAAATGGAGAGCTTCTAAATGTTTTTTTATGTAAGCGTTGCGCAGTAGGAACATTTTCATGATTATGAAAATTATTAAATTATGCATCTGAAGTAACAACAATGTATGCGCTCACGATGAATCCTCGCTAAAGAATGCAACAAATAATGGCAGTGTTCAAGTGAATAGTTGTTTGAAAGTTCTTTTTTTGCCATTTATCGTAAACATTCGCCGACGAATCGCTACGTGACGCATGAATATAAAGGAAGCTAATCGACGAGAAGTTTTCACTAATACCTCTAAATTATGTTCATTATTGATTTCGCTTTTCAAATTGTCGAAAGTTCAGAAATAGTGCTTTATTTCTTGTTTCAGAAAGAAGTATAAAAATTCGATAGTTATGCAAAAAAGTGCCTGAAGCTTGAGTTGCAACTATAAGACTCATGAAAAGAAATATTCGGCTACACTTGAAACGAGGAGAAAAGTTTGAAAAAAAGCTATCGTATTGAAAAAGGCTTCATTCATTTTCTCATCTGACTGCCGCCAAAAGGCAATAAATCTTTTTTGAGGGATGCCGCGAAATGTTTTGATAAAAGTGAATGATTGTTCTACGATAGAAACTATGCACTAATTGCGTGAGCGATAAGTACTTTCCCTTTGAATATTGAAAGGAAAAGAGGACTACCGGAGCATTTTGGACTATACAACAATTGATTCGGGGAAGGAGGGGGGGAGAGGGGACGAGTGAACAACACCTATTATGGGATCTTTGTGAATTAAAGAGGGAAATATTGACCACTGATGTTCAAAAAATCTCTCCGGATTTGATGAACGAGATTAAGAAGCTCAATCAAATACCTCAAAATGGAATCAATGCAACATGATATCACTGTTGCATTTATCGAATAACAGTTGCGGCAATAATTTGGTGCCACCAAACAACATGAGGTAATTTCCGTAAATTTTTAGATGCAACAATTTTCGAGAATCAAATGAAAATTGATTTGTTGAAACTTGTCATAATTGAGAATAACATATCCGCTTCCCCACATGTTTCTATAGGCAAATCCGCGTTGAGAAATAAAGCTGTCAACGAGTGAAATTATTGCTTCGATAATTGCCATAGATAAAAACGGTGCGTGGAAAATCTTTTCCCTCATATTCAATTTTTATAATACGGTAAAAGCTGTGAGAAATAAACTCAACTCGCTTAGGATGATGCATAATGGGAGCCGTTTTAACATTAGCAAATAACTCGAAAAACGTCATGTTTTAGCATCGATATTGTTAGTGTGTACCTGAATTGTCCTCTTCAGAATTTATAAATTGAGATTTTAAACGGCTATTATGGGGGAAAATGATTGAAATTTCATATATGAACTAAACCCGTCATACTTGAACTAAACCCGCCGTTCATTCTTATTTCTAATGAGGAATTTCCTAATAAATTTGCATATCAGAACTGCGAATTTGTTGGGAACTATAACCGATCACTTAGATTGAGTCCTGCTTCATTCTCTTACGCCAAAATTCTATTAATGCTGAGGATTTTTATTTGTTTGAACAGTTTGTTGTGTCAGCTATGCAATGAGCTGAAGCTTCAACAATTATTCCCTCAGTATATCGTTAGCAACAACTCATAGAATATGCTACAACTGTTTTACCGTATGCAATATCGCATCGGTGGAAATTTCTACTGCAATTGAAAAATTTTCCATCAGAAAAGGCATTTATTGATCAAAAGTTCAGCTGAACCGAAAAATGCAGGATAGCTGAGTGGAAAATTCGCGGCGAGGATGTTTTTGCTTGGTTTTTATGTGCATGTGAAATCGGCTTGAGAGGGTATTAGTGAAGCACACTAACGAGAGTGAGATGTGTGTGGCGCTTGCTAGATGTAAACATGTTTTGAAACAATTCTTGACAGCACACGTTGACAGAAACTTCTTACATACACAACATTATTCAACACTTACGCTACTATGAAAACACATAAAATACATTTGCAACCTTAAAATGGCCGGAAGTGATGTTTGCTTGTTTTTATTTCACTTAGGCAATAATAAAGCAGGAAAAGTGAAGGAATATAGGCAAACGCTTCCATATTTTCGATTCTTCTCGAGAAATAACTCGGCAGGACATTTTGATGTTGCCAGGCTCGAAAAGCTCGAGATCAACACCGACATGAGGAAAGCATATTTTACGATCTCTATATGCCTTTTGCTGGATGCAGATGAGTAACCTTTCTCGCGCTTTCGGAGTCCACAGCCTGTGGCTCTCTTGGACGAGTTTATCGTTCACGACTCATGTTAACTTCTTTATCGCATTGAAAGTATTGCAATATGTATTCGAATTCAAGTTCCTGACTTCCAAATCCTTGACAGAATATCAAAGCTCAAGTTCACGATAAAATATCAAAGCTCAATTCCTTGAGAAATTTCCAAAATTTCAGCTCCCTTTTTCATCAACTAATTTATTACACCCTAAACGCTATCACCAAGCAACCGGCGTATAAAGTTCTATAGATTTCCGTGTAGAAAAAGTAAAATGCAAGGGCGAAAATTATGAAATATTAAAAAACAAGATAGTGCACTCATAACAACGTTTCAGTGTTTTAATGTTTGCTCTTTTCTGTTCAGTCGTGGATCGACCTTATCAGAACGTTCTCACTTTTCTTAAGATCTGACATTGAAAATTGAGTCACTGACGTTTTTTAGGAGCAAGAGAAATTCTACAGAAGTAAAGACAACAAGATAGAAGAAAGTGATGCGATGGTGAATAGTCAATGAAAAAAACCGAAAGTAAAAGGCATGGTAATGCATTAAAAAAAAGGAACAGTAGAAAATAAGAGAATGTAAGTTGTGAAAAAAAAGAAAACAAAAAGATTAAAAAGAAATAATGTCTAATTTCTTTCAAAAATAATTTCTAGACTATTTTCCAACAGTTCTTTCCGCCGATAGATCTCAATTTTCATTTGCATAAGGAGCGTTCTCTTTCAACTTTCTATTCCTCCTCTTCTACTCCGTCCTGATCCCTCTACTTTCATAGCTCGTGAATACCTGAGTCGTTTTATTGGAATGAAGTAATGAGGCTTATTAGCATGGATGAATCAGCACCTTCTATGAGAGACTAAAACAATGTATTAACAAAAGCAACATGGGATTACTTGTTTAACAAAAAAATAAGGTGAGAGTCGCTAAATACAGTTGAGTTGAAATTTGCATATCTTTTTGAAGAAATATATGGCATACAAAATTGAATCTGCCTACGTAGAACATGTTGAAAGAAGAAATTGTTGTATTCCACAATTGACATACATTTTTGGGAATGTAAGGACCTATCCATATGGATTATCCTATATATAAAAGATATTTTGGCTATGTTTTGCTTGTTTCATACATTTTCTATTTTTCACTGTTTTCTCCCAGTTAAATATCTTTGTTGTATCTCTCATAATTTTATTGTTTTCCTTTGAACAATAATTCTGCAAATTCCATTCGAAAAAGAAAAACCCAATGAGGCGCAAATTTCGTCCGGTATTTTAAGGTATAATTAAATGAATTTGTTAGAACAATCCTCTCTTGCGAGGCATTTTTCTTGTACTCTCGTTCATCAGCATATGGTTCAACCGATTGAACGGAAGTAGAGAATAGTGGGACATCGTTATTAATGAGTAATGAGATAAAAAACAACGCAAGAATTTATTTGCTGCTAGCATGAACGAGAAAGCACTTATTCCCTATGGGACATGTCCCTTATTCGCTCTCGAATGAACATTCAACGTCATCTACACAAGACGGCTTGTTTTCCTCCGTTTTTTTGCAATTTATGCTAGTTTTTTAAAGGTTTATGGAAATTCAAAAATTTCAGTTCATAGAATAAATGGTGAAGCGATCCTACTATTGGAAATAATTTTTGAATACGGATGCATTATGAAAATCTAACAAAGTGGAATATTCTATATTCTATACATTGTCAGAGCCGCATTACTTTTAGCCCACGATTACAGCCATCAGTTTTTAACTTATCGGATGAGTCGCATGAACGTTTCTCAAGAAAAAAAAACAAAGATTTTTAAAATTCTACGAAGAGTTTAAGAAAATTTCCAGGACTTTCCTAATGAATACCTATTCTAGAATCGCATCAATAATAATTGGAACATTTTCTCTAGTGGAAAGTGGTGCGACTCCTTTCGCAAAGAGTCGCCATCTCAGTGAGTTGGTGGTTTAATTAAAAGTAAATAGAAGATAATCAGATAGGCTTTAGCTTTCTTGGATATCAATTATAGATGAAAAATTGATAGTGTATTTTCACGATTACAAGGTGAAAAAGCATAAAATTTTTTTGTACGGTTAATTAATCCTATGTGAGTATTGTGTTAAGCAACGAACAAATCGGCAAACTGATTAATTACGTTCGCTATATAATCAAATATTATTGTCACATACGTTGACAATGACAAATATAATTACATCATATATCATTCGTTAGAGAAACTTCTACAAGTGGGAATCCGTCTAGGATTTTAGTGTCTATTAATTAGCAGAAATAATTACTTGTGAAGATTTTCAGCGAAACGATTTAGATTCTTATTACTAAATTATGGCCTCATTGATTTGAATGCTATTAATTTATGAGGTGCGAAATTTCACGAACGAATTCGAAATAGGTAAGTAACCAGAGATGGATGATCCGCATTATCTGATCAATACCCTGATCGGTTATCTGATCGTAAAATTTTTTGAACTTTGTATTTTTGCAACAACGAAACAATTCGTTTCTATCAACTTCAATCATAGAATTAAGATTGTTTGACCGCATTTATAACGGTCAAATTTTGCGTGCGCGGTTTTCGCCATCATTCTGATGGAAAAAAAAAACTTTTTATGGTCTGTTTCCTATCATTCAAGGATACAAGAATAACGTGAACGTGAGATTCTTCAGCAATCATAACTATAATATTATAAAAGATGAAAGAGCCATCTGAAGATAGAGTTTCCATTGAAAAAAAAACTGGAGTCAAAGGCGATCCTCCATTTGTATTTCATGCTAACTCGCTCCCCTCCCCCCTCCCCCCCCCCCCCACACCCTCCTCCTACCCCCCTCCACGCCGTCGTTGTGCTTATACAATCCATGCGGAGTTAAGAGTGCGTCGGTTTTTATTCATAGTTATGGGACATAAATTTTTCATCACAAATCCTGCTCGGTACTTTCGCAAAAAAATCGGAATTAGCACAAAAAAAAAAACGAGCTCACCTCCTTTGATACGTGCTCCACTTGGACTGAATTGTTCTTCGATCTCAGCATGCGTATCGCCCTCAACTACTTCCTCTAATTCATGTAGCTGTGTGTTAAGCACTCGTCGTTTCTCGACCAAGATGCATTTGCCGCACGTACAATTGGCGTATATACATTCGCATTTATGATTCTTTCTTGGTTCCAAACGATTATGATTGAGGCATCGTTGACAGTAGTAAACCCGTTTATTCCCTAAAATATATATCTTTATAAAACTTTATGCTTTTAGACGCACATATATAGATATCATTGAATTTAGCAAAACACTCTCGCCATGACATCATCACTTGAAACATGGCACTCTATGCAAAATCTTCCATCATTCAGTTGGAAGTTGCGAACGAAAAAAAAAGAAAACAACATCAAATGATTTTCGGTGGTCTGATCTACACTATGTGGTCTGATGCTATATTCGATGCCAATTTCATTCACCTCAAACCTCATTTAACAGGTTTCTTATTCTGTTCATTCAATTAAAGCATCATTTTGAACTTCATTTATTAACATTTGGTGATAACCTAGTGATAAGTTTATGACTAATTTCATGCAACTATTGCCTAGCTATCGTCTCCAAATGTTACCACATAAGATCTCGCAAAGCTTTCAAGCACCGATCTTCAGCTTCCATGATATGTGAAATGGGAAATTGTAAAAAAAAACTGCCAATATTTGTTTAGGAACTACTAGTGAGGTGGAAATATTTAAAACGCTTCGCTGATCCCTACAAAGAAATTTGTAAACCTTACATCCGTTCCAAACAAACATTGATTGTTCAGCTGTTTTTTTTAATGTAATACAAAAAACGGAGGTGAATCTCTGTTCCCATTTGCGTATTCAATATCTTCAATTGACAACGATTGAACAAATTGAACGTCTTTTATGGTTCGAAAGTACGTAAAAAGTACAATGATAAAGGACTTGATAAATTGTGTCCTATAGAATAACAAAAAAGTTGGATAAAATAAAACACTGATTTGGGATTGTTTCTTTAGATAAGGTCGAGCCATTCCACCTATCCTCAGTCTAACAGACTCGACATTAACAGACATCAAACATTGGATGTATCAATGCATTAGTCTGCCTGCCATAAAACATCAAGATTACAGTATGAATGCAATTACAGTAAAATAAAATTTTGAGTACAGTAAATTTTTTGTGTGAAGTGATTTCCATCGAAAACCGTTATGGCAAAAACTCTTATCCTCATAACGTTTTTTTTTTGTATCAAAAGAAGAGTAAATAAACAATAAATCGATTCTCGTCATATTTAATTAATCAATCAATCAATTAATTAATGAATTTCAATGAATATAGCATTGATTACGAATACACATCTCGTCATATATATGTTCGTTGATATTTGCATAATATATTCGCTGCAATTGCATATCCTTTAATTCTCATAGTTAATCAACTATGAAAAGAGTTTGACGTCAATAAGAACAAAGAATTTTAAGATTTTAATGAAGTGTATTATTCAAAAAAAAATAAAATAAAATAAAAAATAAAATCAAAAAGAAATAAAAAAAAAATAAAAAAAATAAAATAAAATAAAAAATAAATAAAATAAATAAAATAAATAAAAATAAAATAAAATAAAAAAATAAAATAAAAATAAAATAATGGAGAATATTAAATTGAAACAATTAACTCATAACAATATTCGAAAGTGATTCATTAATTCGAATATAACTTTAAAGAATATTCAATTATTCAATGAAGAAATTTATCGAATGAAAAAAAAAGGTACAAAATTAAAGTAATACCAAATTAAATTAATGCAATTCAATTTAAAGCATCGAACTTCATAAATGACACAATAAAGAACAATCAACGTTTCTTATGTTCTATTCGATGCGTATCAAAAGCAATGCTAGATGCATCAGAGATCTTATTGAAATATTTCCACATCTTCAAATATTTCTTTTCGCGTTATGCTTGAAAAATGAGATCATTTGAGCGGAGAATATCGGCTATATTTGAAGATGATATTTTTATGGTAGAATTTTGAATGCATCATCATCATCAAGAGTTTAAGCCGAATTGTGTTATAATAACACTAATTGAGTTAAAAATAACACTGCTGTTATAATAAAACTACTTGGCAATAAAAATGAAAATTGAAAATGCAAAAACTCAACGTTGCATCAAAAATAGCACTCACCAATTTTTTCAGCGTTTGTCGCATTTATAGCGGCCGCGTTCAATGCTGCAAAAGTGTTTAAAGTGTCGAACCTGAAAAAAAAGAACATATCTATATGTTAATGTATAAAATTAAAAAAATAGCAATTCTGGGATCTCTTGTGGTCACAACGTTGACCAAAGCGTTCCTAGCGTGAAACTCACATCCGAAGAAATCATCCTACGATAGCTGTTGTAATATAACATCTCCCTGATCAGGTAACCCGATGGAAAAGGGAGCTATGTTTTGACAGCCAGGAAAGTCTTATGAGAGGAGTATCTGGCAACAACTAAAGAATATAAATGCCAGCTTACAAAGCTCTGTTTATTAACATAACACTTCCTAGTCTAATATCATGGTAGCAGAAATACAATGGAAGCGAACTTTATAATAGTTAAGAGTTCACGAGCTCACCCTGAAAACTACATACATTTGATGCCTTACCGAAGCATAAAGCTGCCTGATGCTAAAAAAAGAGACAGATCTTAGTGAATTGTCCTATTTAAGAGCAAAAAAACCCCGCAAAATATCCTTCCTTGAAGGCGCATTGCCGGTTTCCTCCGCAAAAGTGGATATATGTCGAATGATTTCCTACGCAATTGTTGGATAAAACAGCATGCAACATATAAGGATTTAAATTCAGCATGTTCCATACTGTAGAACCCCTAGTAGTTACTAAATAATGAATATCTCGTGTATTCTACGCGATCACCTTGGACAGATCCACTGTAAAGATAGCTGCGGTACCTTGTGTGGAACCATATGAATGTGTCATAGATCTTGGTCAAAGAAAAATCAGCGTGAGGTTGTCCACTTATATTTTCAGGCATCGAATATCACTCTCTTTGTGAAGTTTTTTTTTTCGAAAAAACCCTTAAGAATTCTCTCCTTAAACCAGAAATACAGGTCTCTAGCATCTCAGATTCTTCCAAATTTTTGATTAGTTTGCCTCATAATTCGTACATAATGCATACCTCATCATTGTGGACGTCCACTTAATGACGAGTAAATCTCGTCTGATATCAGTTCAACGTGCAGAAACGATCTCAGCTGACAGCGATCCTGAAAAGAATATTGCAACGATGAAATAAATCGATGCTATACGCTCACTATTTATATAGTCGACGTTCGGTGAAAGTGTACGCAATTGGCAAAGCATATTCGAAAATCAAGTCACAAAATATGCTAATGAAATGTACTTATGCTAAAAAAATCGAACTTAACAACATTTCTATGTGTGAAATCAACTTTAATATGCAGTGAATACTTCAGCATTATTCAATGCAAAAAATTTAGTGCCAAATAATATAAGGAAATGTTTAGTGAGAAAAGAAAATAGCGCCAATCTAAAAAATGATCATGACGATGATCGGAAAATTGCGATCAAAGAATATTGAAGCTTCATTTTATTCATAAAGAAAAAAAAAATTAAGCATCTGTATTCTCAACAACGATTAGCTAATTCAACAAAATTTCAACCGTAAAGAATATGATGCACAATAGAAATTACTCATCGAATAGCATCAGATTTTATTTAACATTGTTTTTCAACGATTCCATTCATTTAAGGCTAAAATTTGCGATTGATAAAATAATTAAAGCGATTCGTTTATTTATGAATACTAAAATTTGCTCGAAATTTAAACGTCATTAGTTGGAAATTAGTGAATGTTAAAAATACAATCATATAAATATGTGATAATAAAAAATAATTTTTGAAAGAAAAATAAGATATAACGTTTATGATGCAAATTATTCAGTTTTCTAACGAAAAAGCATAAGAAGATTTCTTTGTAAGAAGATAAGCACTAATCAGAAATGCGTTACCGTATATAGAATGTACTAGTGAACAAGCGAAGTATTAAAAAAAGCATTAATATTCATCGATAAAAACCACGATATCGACTCTCGTGAACGCGTGATATGTTCGATCTATAATGAGCGAATGTAAAACTTTCGCATGAGAAAAGTGCAAATTACTAAGAAACATCTGCTCAGGAAATTAAGGAAAAAGCAATTTGATGTGAGACAAATTACAGGAAACAACAAATTAAGGAAAAAACATTACTAACAACAAAAAACAATGTTGATAAATCTAATGGCAATGATAGAAATTAATAAATCAAACTAGGAAACAATATGAAGAAATAAAATGTTTAGAAGTTGAAAAGAAAAAGGGCAACGTTACGGAGTTTTATTCACATTTGGAAACATGCGATCAATATTTTCTATTTTTATCTATTTCAATTTAAAGACTGCTGAAAACAACCGAAAAGAAAACAGTATATCAAATGAGATGGTTAATTTGCTTTCGTTGTAAAATCGAAAGTGCGTATTCCTGAAGAGGATTGAAACAATAGTCGACAACTCAGTGAAATGAACGAAAAGGCATTGCTGCACTAATGCATAGGTGGGTTGAAATTGCAGTATAAGTGAAATGAGTTTTTTTATTGCCTTTGCAGCTCTACTAAATCATTCAATATGATCTCTGAAGCACATCTACATATTGATGAACATATAGGCCGAGATCTGATCTACTTGTACGGGTTGATGATCAATGAAGGAATGTAGCATAAAGCAATGCTTACATTGAGTGTTTTTGCAATGAGAAGACTGAAAGAAACCAATACTGCCTTTAGTATAAATCAAATGCTGATAATTATAACTGAAAAGCTATATGTATTCGTGCAAATCTTATTTATTATTCTCGATTGACTTAACAACGGAAAAGATTAAAAATTGGGAAGAACAGAAAAACGAGAAGGAGAGTTTTGAAAATAGTTTTTAGAACAAATCTGAAGAACATCAAAGACTAATTCTTGAGAATAGTTCGGAAATCAATTGCCTCTTTGTTATTGCTGAGAAGTTACTGTTTCGGTGTACGAAGAATGAATTCGAAGTAAAACATTAGATATCGTTTGGGAGATATGCCTTCAGATCTGTTGCATATATAATTAAATGTAATAAAACAAAATAACGAGATATAAATCGCTTCATTATCGTGATGAGTGTCAATAGAAGAGAAATTTCGTTGATGAACGCTTTCCGATGCACTCTGTGCTTTCACTATTGGAAAAAGCAACTAATCGAAAATGTGGAAAATGTTTCTTTCGTTGCTATTAAAGAATGCGCGCCTGTGGTTAAATGTGTATTCGTAAGTGACGCAAAAAACGATAGTCATCCAGAATTGTTATATACTTTGCATTTATTGGGGATTATCAGCGACGGAGATAATGCTACCTTGCCTAGCTACCGTTTCTAAGGACATCTAAGGGCACTTATCCACATATCTGGTTTTCATCATCAAGGTATTTTCAGTAGTTACTGGGAAATTTTGGCTCATCTCTAAACACTCTGAAAGCAAAAATTCATTGAGGAACTCTCTCGGAGGAAAACCGTCTATGAAAATATCGACCATTAACAGTCTAATTCGAGAGCTTATAAAAAAAAAAAAAACATCGCCCCTCAATTTCTGCTTCTCAATTTCAAACAATGCAAGTATGCTAACCATGCTTTGGTTTTATCTCCTGAGGAAAGTAAGTTATGCTTTTTGTATGGGTGTTTTCAAGATAAACGCATAGGACGAAATTAATTGGCTAAAGAAAACGTCACAGTGACCTAAATAAGAGAATACGACCATTAACATTTCAGTTCATATTGTCGCTATGTGAAGTATACAAAAAAAGAACAATGAAAACATATAAAATAAAGATCACTGTTCGCTTATAACTTCAATGATGGAACAAGCGACCTTCGTTTAGGCAATATGACAGAAATGTGGAGGATTCAATCTAAACTGCGAGGATTCGCTCTCTATCGATATACCATATAAATTGAGCACAACACAACATAATATGTATTTTTGTTTGCTATCCGCCCTTTAAATTTAACAGGGCTCCGACCAGAGTTTTTAACTTCGACCTACCGACCCACTCCGATCGGCAGCCTCATCGGCACCGGGGCGACGGAGCAAGTTTATATTCTCCTCTTATGTGAATAACAATGAATCAGCTCGTCAGCATCCGCTGGGCAGAAGATGAGCCAAAGCCCTAACTTTCATGTAATCTTGCAACCTAAGCGAAGGTGAAAACGATATGAGATAATGAGGAGACATTCAAAATTTTTGCTTTGTTGATTACAGCAAATAAAGTAAAGTTTATAAATTCATCGTAAAGAAACGACTTAAACAAACATATACGTTTATAGGAATTATGCTCAAAGAAAACGTTGGAATCTTTGACAACAAGCCCTTTTAAAAAGACAAATAGTTGTAAATCAAAGAAAAGTGCAAACGGCTCAAATTACGTAAGCATCATTTTCGAAGAGCCTCAGCTATAGTATGAAATAAACTTTAAAAACTAAGAATATAGATAGACTGGAAAAACATGGCGAGAATGATAACTAATTAACTTACAATATAATGCTCCGATATTTGTGCAGTAAAGATGAAGAAAACTTTTCGAAGCATTTTACTTCCGTTTTAGATCAATCCTCATAGAAGATTTTGCGAATCCAATAGAGGATATATATTCGAATGAAACTATTTGTTAAGGCATAATAATTTCTTGTCAAAATTTCATGGAAATATGGGAAACGAATATTATTGAAATGTTTCAATTGTTGTGAATTACTCGAGTTTCTACTAAAATGCACGATAAGGTGCTAATCCTTGAAGCAAACAATGCTATTTGGATGATATTTGATCTGTTCAGTTATTTCTGATACTATAAATCGTATGGTTTCGATCATGTGATAGGGGCAACTTTCATTACTGCAAGAAATCTCTAAAATTGTATTGAAAGCAAGGAGTCAAGGTAAATAGTAACATTTCTGCAATCAACAACATGCTATCCTTCTTCTTCAATTTCCACAATTTCTTTTGAAGGTAATAACATCAATGGTTGATCAGCATGTATGGAATACTCATTCCCTACCATCTCGGTTGGTTGTTACTTAACATAAGCACTGCACCTATATCGCAACTACTCCAGTGAAATCAAACTACTGAAAAAGACCTATGTAATCATCTCGTATATCACGATGGATTTTAAACATAGATAGAGCGATAAATGAGCCCATTAATGCTTCGCTTCTTTGTCATTGCCTAAATAGAACATATCATGTGGATGTTGCGTTTCGTTTACATTCCGAAACGCCTCTTTATTACAATGCCACACTATCATTGTGACTATGTAAATCCTATGTATAAATGAATGCACTATACCAGCACTGTTGTATTAAGCTTGTCGACATAGCTGACTACAAAAACGATGATCAAAAATCGTATAACAAAACAAATATGCCAAAATTAAAACATACTTGAATAATAAAACGAAGGTGGAATCTCAACCATATTTTAAGGCTAATAAGTGGGATCACTTTTGATATATCCGTTGCTCATATATACTGAAGAAGCTGAAAATACTTTCATAATATACTACAATTCATTAAAAAAAAACTCTACAATTACTGTTTGTCGCACCATATCCAATTCTATGTACAGAACTAGCCAAGAGTGAGCGTCCCGATGCATATTTTTCCTCAATGCGAAGAGTCTATGTAAAGTTTAATAAGCTACCAACGCCCCCACTATATCATTCAATTAAGCGCACAAACTTCACATGCAACTAAGAACACTATTTGATTATGCTCGAAAACAACTTTCATCAAAGGTTATTTCAACGTTAAGCATAAAGAAAAAATTGTAGAATAGCCATTGCGCACAATTTATGCAATCATATCAATAAATTTTTTCAAGAAATTCTTCTAAATATGATAAATTATCGCATTAAACTAGAGCACGAGGGTTGTGCAAATGGTAGCCTAGAAAAATTGAATAGATATTGACAATCCACTTCAGAACCATTTCTATCATTCTAAAGAATAAAGGATATATGAATATTTTAATGAGAATTATCGAAATATTATAGGAAAAGGATAAGGGGATTATAGTGAATTCATTTCCTTCAAGTTCGTTAGAGAAATTCAGCTTTCGAATTCTTTCATAAAAGCAAAAAAGCAATATCATGCAATGAATGAATTTTATTCCCTTAATGATGCGCTTATTAAATGCAAATTAATGCACAACTAATATCATAAATAAGTGTAAATAATAAAAATATCATAAATAATAAAAATACTAGAACAATGTAACACCACAATGGGCTTAGTTAATATGAAGATCACAATGTTTTAATAGATAGAATAGCCGGCTAATTCGATGAGAGCAACTTTATAGCGCAAATAGAAGCATTAGCATTTGTGATGACATGAAACGAGGTAGAGATATAGATCAATAAAACCATATCTATTCAGATCAGCGCAAATAAAGATTCATTAGAATATGTAATATATGCACGTAGGTTGCCTAAAATCATATAAAATTTGCAAAAAATTTCTTTTAGAGGAAAGAAGATTAGAGAGGAACACTAATGATTAGCAGAATATTTGAAAAAGAATATTTGAAGCGATGATTTACGATGAGAATTGATGATGATAAATCATAATTGCGAACGAAATTTTAATTGAAATGAAAGTCTATAAGCGTAGTTCATTGAAAGTTCTATGTACTTTTGTTTTCGTTGCCTATCGCATTCGTTAGTGATGAATGCAAAAATTGCTGCTTTTGCGTGATTCTTGTGATTATCGATAGATCATAACTATTACTCTTAGCGCTTACGTTAGCGTTTGGCTAACAAAAAACCTTAATGATCGTATATGCACTATGTTCTTTGAAACGCTTGAGAATGCCGCAATGATGAATGAATATAAAACTTTAGCACTTTTGCGATATAATGAAATATAATCAGGAATTGTCGTGAGTAAAAACTTTGGAGTATTCTTAACCAAAATTCGAGTTCCCACTTGACGAATCCATCTCTCCGATCCCTCATTTCTTCCCTATCTTCTCGTCCTACCTCGCGCCTCATTCCTATATCTCATATCATTTCCCTTCGCTCCGTAACTTTTTTGAAGCTGAAGCCCTTTCGCCTTTCCTCCTTCATTTCTCCTAGCAACTCGTTCCACGCTTTTTCATTTTGTCTTACAAGTTAATGAGGGGTGAATTACGTTCAAACCTATAGTGTATCATTAATTTTTCAATATAACGACTATGCCAAGTACACAGCACTTTTAGAAGACCAAAAATCGGTGGAATGATTTTATTAAACCTTACTCGTGCCAAAAATTGCCGATCTATGCCTAAGATGTATAAAGTACAAATGACGTGTAAATATTTGAGCAAATGTTACTAATTACTATTGAGTTAGAAATATACTTAAATATGGTGCCAAATTGAGGAGTGCTCATTGCATGCTAGTTCACATGAGCAGAAATGAGGAGTACTTGCTTCGTTAGTGCTTGAACTACGGAGGATTTCTAGTATTCGCTAAGAATGTTGCGTGACTTCTCCATTATGATTCCGTGCCAAGTTGTGCTGGTCAACTCATCGAACATCTTTTCATCGTTGAGTATGCAGTCCACTCAGCTATTTTAAATATCCTTGCTGATGATATTCTTCTAACCTCTCGTACCTAAGAAAAGTTATGGAAACCATCCATAAGGAGAACACCTGGGAGGATAAATAATACGGAGGAATAGGAGTGAGTTACCACTTTCCTTTTATTCAGTTAAGTACGACTATTCTGAAAGTATGCATGAAAAGAAAGAAATACTTTCAAAGCAAATTGTCCTGTTTGTTAGATAGGCAATAACAGATATCACTGCTCAAAAATAATAATGGAATATATATTTTGAAGAAAATTGTATGCATAGTACACAAGAAGATTTGCTAATAACACAGCGGTTACTACAATGCAATCACTTTACTTTTAAATAGCCTAAAGCAAGAAAGTCGGAGAGGTGTTTTTAATAAGACTTTGTGATAAAATATGAGAAATCGAGACAACGAATAGAAGAGCTCAATGGTGTGGAAAAGCAGTAAATTCAACTTCCTGCAAGTCAAAACACCTAAATACAACGAAATCGAGGAAGTTTTTTTTGAGCAACATATCTCTCAAGATAATCAACAGCACATACTGAAGGCAATATCAGATAATATCTTCATTAACGCCAACAGCCATCGTACAACTCAACGCAGAAGACGTATTTTTCCCAGAATTTCAGGATTCCAAGATTTTATCTCTCCTAAGAAATCGCACATTTTCCAGGATTTCCAGTCGGTGAGCAGTCCAGGATTTAGAAGTTTTACTTCAACAGCGCGAATGATTCATTTATCCTCCAAGAAGCTTTGAATGAATTTACTCTCAAGGGAGAACTCACTGACAGGAAGATTTTGTTAAAAATCTTCTTCATTAAAATCTGAAATAAAACGACAGCATTTCTTTTATTGCATAAGATTTTAACTTTATAAGATTTCAGGCATAATTTGCTATTAATATATGCAAATATTTGCCGTTAAATTTTCATTCGATAGTTTAGTGAATCGTGGAAACGTCTAATTGCAAATAATATATGATATCACTTACATAAAAAAATAAAACGCTTTATATGTGCATCTGCGATAGGCATATATTAATAGCAGAAAAAAAGTGCACAACGAAAGAGTTTTCTCCATTTCGCTATGGAAAATTGTCGATTGTTCAGCTGTTTCAGCGTGTTCTCAAATAAACTTTTATGAATTATTGACATTATTTGTGAACATTATTTTCACATTTCAATATTCAGAAACCATTCTTCGAAAAGGTTTTTTCTTTCTAAATTGTTGAAAGCTTTTTTTTTTTCAGTATTTTTGATCATGTTTTTAGCGTCCCTTTTTATAATTTACTTGATGCAGTTGGATGAATCAGTGAATTTTTTCCGGTTGTATCAAAACTAAAGTTTCATATTCGCATCGACATCATGTTCTCAAAGACAATTTTTGCATGATCGGTTGAAATAGAGATATAAATCATTCATTCTGAAGATAGCTAGAAAATTTGGAATATAGGATGGCAGAATTACATATTGCTACGTGAAACGAGCGTTTCGCTCGAAGATCTGGCTAAAGACTAATATTTCATTTCCATTAAAAAGTGCCAGACAGAAGCGGAAATATGTGAAAAAACGACTTACAGAATCTTCCTTAGAGTTTTTTCTCCAATAATTTCTAAGAATTGAGAAAAAAAAAAATAGAATGAGCATAAATGCAACAAAGAATGAAACAAAAATGAATGAAACGCTAGAGATGAAGTCATTTCTACTCCAAACGCTAAAAATGTATGAGATTTGTGGTGCACAAAAGTCAAAAAGTTATGACGTCATAATTTTACACGCTTGATTTAGTGGAATGATTTGTTAAATAATGTTTCAACACACTGCTTTATAAAAGTTGAAGTGATAAGCTTTAATGATTTGAAATCGAGTGATCAAATTGATCAACTCAAAAACGAAAAGGAAATTGGTATGATTTTCCCGAAGAATGTGATAAAGGAAATTTAGATGAAGCCATAAATCTTTATCGCTCATTTCTTAATTATTGGAGTATTATTAAAGGGGTCATTGAAAATACAAAGTGCAAACAATTTTACTAGTAACATTTACGAAAGCTGTAAGTGCTTCGCTAATATTTGCACAATTATCTACACTGCTTCCGAATCGAATAAATTAGATTGCGAAAATAGTTTTCTCGCCTATAAGCGCACGATTTTCTCAGGAAATTTCTGAAAATTAATGATGAAGTTGAAAGTATAATTCACGCTCAAAGATTAAATGATTTATGAACGTAAAATTCCTTTATAAGCATCACTTTTTAGGGGAACAATCAAACAAAAATATATAAGGCTTATACCTTATTATAAACTATGATAAGGTAAAAGCCTTACACGACAACGCTCTATGAAATTTCACACATGAAGTTTCGAATTACGCATAGAAAACGTCATAAATTGTGACAATGCTGAGTGCATTGCTGCGAATTGATGTGATTTAGTATTTCGTAATAAATCGTAATCAAATGCAACCAAATATCGTAAATATATCACTATTCTTTAAGGGAATTAACATTGTCATATACCATTATATCATTTGTAGGCAGATAGACACGCATATGTATATTCATAGATGCGATTACGTCACTAATAAGGAATAGTAATTCAAAAGATATAGTCGTTTCCGTTTAATGAAGGCGCTTTTTTTTTTCAATCGGGGTTTAGATTTCAAAGATTACAGCAAAAAACTTTAAACATAAATTCTGACATTAACGGATCACGTTTAAGCTGAAACATCGACCGATGTATCAGAAGGATGATGCGAGAGGAATTTTCAATTTCACCAAGCTGGCAGATTGCTCTATGAGAATAGCGTAGTTGCACTTTGTTAAATGTGGTTGGTGCTTCTTTGGTCAGCAGCTGCCAGCCTCGGATTCGATCGATCCCTCGAACTTACGCTGCACGCATGAAGTTGCTGTCTAAGCGGTGAAAGTTTTTAGTGCTGCCTGCCGAAATATCCGCTTCTCGCAACACTAAATGCACATGTTTTTTGGTTTCATTCGTATATCATTAAGGCGGTTAGCATCAGCCACTTATTAGGTCTACTTTTCTCTAATAGAATTTTCTAGTAAAGAACGATTAGACTAATAGAGAATCTGACGGTATAAATGGTTAAGGTGGATACCGTTTATAGCTGGCACTTACATTTCATGATGGTCATGAAGTGGTGCTATGATACCGGTATACTCATCAACGCAATGATTGGCTTTAAGAGACTCTCGTAGTAATGACTTCACTACGCACAATGCAACCATTGCAGTAATTGAACACTACGGAAGCAACATGTGCGCGTATTTAACATGGTGTATATCCAGTCGCCTTGTTTTTTTCGTGGGAACAAAGCTGCCACGTCGATGGCGGCAGCCCATCAAGCAGAACGCAAATCATAACATTTGAGAAGAATCTCAGGCATGCTCATCTATGGATGTGATTGGTATATGATCGGTATGCATCCTGGGCAATCAAATTTTCCACAAATTAACATTCGAGAAGAGCAATGCAACTCATCTATGATATCCTTTATAACTACTTAGACTATAGTCCATATGGGCAACCTAATTGTAGTATTTAAAAAAATGTGTACGAAAATGATGCTGCTTGTAGAGTATAGTTGAACGAAGTTAAAACATATTAGCAAAACGTTGGGTTTCAAATGATCTGTAAACTCTTTCTTTATTTTTGTGCCCATATGAACATAAAGATAACGTCTGGGCAAAGACTGAAGATTACGCTGAATACTGTGACCTATCGAAGCGTTCGTCGCATTATTACAGAAGATAACTTCAAATTAAATAGCGCGATAGTAACTCACAAGAGGATTGAGCCAAGAATATGAATTCCTCATATCTAAATCAATGCATTCACTGCATCAATTCAATAAAAAAAAACCTTCAAAATCGATATACTCTCTACTATAGAAATCATTTTTAGATCCTAAAGAAAATAAAGGTTGTTTTTTTTTTCAAGATACGTTTCAGCTTCTAATATTCATCTACGAAAAATGACTATTTTTATTGATACAAAAAAAACTGTTGTCGGTGTGAAATTTCCCTCATTAAAACTATACAGTGGGAACAACAGATAAATGAAATTTATTTGATTTATTCAGAAATATCATCGTTATCTAACTTTGTTTCTTTGACGAATAAGTATGAAAACATTCGATATAAGATAAGCCAATAATGAGAGAATTAAACCGCTAAAGAAACCATTTAATGAGAAAAGTCATGCGTTTATTTGAGCTTTGCATAAATGAGTCGTAATTGAATTGCGTGACTTAATTGCATCGAATGATTTTCCATGCTAACAGTCTTATTGGCAAAGTGGGAATATTTGTGAACATCGAACAAGCATATTAAGATTAAATGTTTTCTTATGAAAATTTTCGTTTCCAATGCAAAGCTCCTAATGCAAAACGTTATAAGATACATGAAACGATCACTAAAAGCGCATTCGATGCGATGATGATTGCCAGTTATTTTCGCCGATTGAAATACTGATGCAAAAACATATAAAAAATTCAGTTCTCCCTAATGTTTTTTTTTCGATAACAAAAGTTTTTGAAAAACGATGAAAATAATTACGATCCGCTTCATTTAAATTTTTATCCGTTATGACAATCGTTGCAGTGATGATCGCTCTGAATTTAAATTGCCTTAGTTCCAATTTGAAGAGCTATCAGCCGAATGAATGGTGGACGATACTATTTTCACATTGCAATTGAAAGGATGAACATTCACAACCCTGAACTAGCGATCTTTGAGAGTATTGAGAGTTTGTTAATGATCGTCGCTCATCGAAGAAACGTTCAAAACTTGAAAGAAAAAAACTATGGCAATATCTGTGCAAATGTTACGATAACTACAATTAGAACTATAACATTAATAAGAATCGATGAAGGTGATTCCATGTTCTGTGAGAAACAACACAACTGCTTATGTGTAAAGAACAAAAACGAGTGCACTTCGAATAGTAGTGAAAACTGGTAAAAGTAGATCGATTCGTCATGCATAGTTCGAATTGTGATCGTATGCAAAAAAAACCCCTATACTATCGATAGATGGGTGGAATGAAGAAATATTTCTAAAGTGTAGGCTATCCCACTTGAACTATTCGTCGATCAGTGATAGCTGAAGATGCCGCAGAGTTTAGAAAATAAAATTTGTGAGGAAAAACGGTTTTTTCTAAGGACTCATAAATGCGATCAATTAATTTCGGATGCAATTAATTATTGTCGCTTTTGTACGTCTTGAATTAACCCAATAAAATATCAACGTGGAAATTGCACTTTCCATTTTTAGATGTCATATTGAAAACAACAATTGCGAGACAACAAAAAAAAATTGTAATTTACTCTCACTAAATTCATATACTCTTCGATATTGTGGAGATGCATCCTGATAAGCCGATTTTCCGTACGATGTTGAACAAAACGAAACACCGATTAACCCGGAACTACGTAATTCGGCACTTTTCAGTGTTTATTTGCATATTAATTATTAGTGCATGAAACTTGCCATTTCTTATGTCTCAAAATACCAAAATTAATGATGCGAGGGAAAATTTTCCCCAAAATTATAAAGAAAGATATTAGGAGTAAAGGAATTTTTCTTCAAAAAAAAACGAAATATGTTATAGAATAGCAAAAATCGATGGCTGAACAACAACTGTGATATGTCAACGCCCCCTCCCTCCCAACGATTATCCCCTAAGCAGCGTAATTGATATGAAACTAGCATCACATTTGAAGAATAATTTGTAACATGTGAGGCTAAATGATATTGCTTTATTGGAAAAATTATTTCTTATGAGAAATAATTTCGTATAGTCGCAATAATTGCAATATATAAATGCATTAAAGTTGATTGTTTAATTCAATATTTCTAGATATTCTTGGAATTATTACGTTATTGGTTTTGTGCATTATCACATGTGGCGATCACGAAAATCCACATTTTTGTGAAGTCGATGATTGTCTATGGAAACCCATAGTGTTAACAGTATCCTTTTAATCGTCTCTGCAAAAATTTCCTTCGCAATACGTTAGTGGTAGACAACTTTGATTTATTTCTAAAATCCCGTGCGCCACGTTACATATGGTGCTTAGTGCATCATCGAGGTCAACACTGAGATATGAAAGCTATGATAGAGCGTTTGATTTTCTGTATGATGTAGCACACATTTGGTTGGAAAGTTACCTAATGTGAAATGCATTTCTTTATAGTTGTGGAATAATTTTTTGCTCATAGCAGTTATTTTGGAATCTCGAAACATCAGAGTTGGCAGGTTTCATGAATTGATAATTAATATGCAAGCAAGCACTAAAAATCACGACACTGAATAGTCTCGGGTTAGTCGATTTCTTCTTTTATTCTAAATTGTATGAGGAATCGGCTTATAGGACACATCTCTCGCAAGCCAAAAACAACTAACGTCTATCATTTATGTTTTTTTCTATTCCATACTTACTGTTTTTACCATTCTTTAGGGTGAGAATTCATCTGAGAATTTCAGCTTTTCGACTGCATTCGATTGACTAGAAATGAAGAAAAGCGGATGTAAATAATTCCACCCTTACAAAACCGACCATACATTCGAACTCTTCAAAGTTATTCCTGGACAATGAGGTTATTCAACAATGCCTTCACCTATGGGTGGATGCTGGTTAAATTAGAGATGCCGTGGATTCATCGTATAGTTCTTGAATTTCGACCATTCGCCGTAAAGTTTGAACCTCTTTGAGCTGTACGTTTTTGATTTTTTTCCTTCGGTTTTTTCGTAAGGTCATCATATCGCTTATAAATATTAGCAAAAATTGGTCACTTAAAACGAAAAAAAAACCACTATTCCAACGGAACGAGATAACATTCATTAAAAAAAAATTCATTTAAAAAATGTATTCATTTTAAAAAAATTTCATTTAAAATTTTTCATTTAATTTCATTCAATATTCATTGTAAAAAATGTTGAATAAGTGCGAACAGTTGAAAAACAATGTTCTATTCGAAAGAATTCCGGAGAATTTTCCAGTGATTCCGTTGATGTTTTCCCATTACCATTCAATCCGATTTACATTAACAATTAATTTTATGCTTCTTCATCATTTAATTACATTCTTCTCTGAAATATTATCCTCGATTGAACCATATCCGTAACGCAATAAGTTTAATATCGTTGTATATTTAGAGATATTTACAGAATGCTATTCCCATTTCGATCTTTTAGTATTTAATCCCTCCGATGAGCAAACATATTCGATGAAAATGTAAATGATATATGCACACAAATTCAATTGATTGTTGCAGTATCATCAACATTAGTGAATAACGATGCACTAACAACGCTAATATATTGAACAGATTAGTGATCATGAAATTGTATATCTGTTTCTGTTGCTCTCGTCAACAAGTAGAATTAACCTCAACGCACTTCGCATGAGACTTCTCATGAGACTGGCCTTTTCTTAAGACGAATAACAATTATTCCCATATATCAAATAATCATTTGAAAGGTAATATTGCTTATGAGATATATATTCGTTCACCTGTCAAAATTGCATCAATGCATGCAGGTGTACCTCTAATAAACTTTCAGTTATTAGCCTGCGAATATGTCTGATTATTCGAGTATACATATGGCCAAACGAACAAAAAAAGAAAAATATTACCGAATTTAGTAATAAATGTGATAAAAAAAAGGTTACGAAAATTGTATAAAATGTAATGAATTCTCAGAATGCACTTAGGAACTCTTTGGGAGAATATTCATGAGAAACGATTCTCAATGCTGAAAAAAAAATCAATCATAACATCTCACTTAAGCGATATTAACGGCGATTAATTGCAGCTTTCATTGATTAATTGAAGCCGTTACTAGCAAATGAAAAAAAAAAAAGAAATAACAGACGTCAGCAAGCGATGCAAGCGCGATGAAAGATCTTGCGAATGAGAAGTCGGCTGACTTTCAAGAATGCCTGAAATCAAAAGGAATTAATATTGATAAAATTACTTGAGAATAAAAAACCTTAAATTAGCACATGAGAATGAATGGAAAAACCTCGGTTACGTTCGACCGAAATGAATAAAAACTCATCATTGAATAAATTCAGTTAAAATCTTTAGTAGCTCATTAATTTAGACGCGAAAAATCTTTAGTTTCGATGTATTTAAACGATAATACTTATTACGGAAAACAACGAGAGGATTTCCATTGAAATCATTTCTTTCAGTTTGCAAATCTCCTACTCAACCAAATCTTGCAGCTAAAATAATAGGATGTATGAGGTAGAAAATGATCTAATTAATTAGATAAAAGTGTTTAATGAGCACTTTATAGGAGGAGAATCAACTACTGTACAAAAGAACGTAGAAATTCATCGTGAAGACTGATTAGTTAGCATCCATACTTCCATTCAGTGGTGCTATGGTTTTACTATCGAAACTTGAAAACCTGAAAACGCCAATACTATCGAAATATGGTCAAATGCGCCTTTTTCAAGGTCAGATTTTATATGATAAGCTCCGTAATAAGTACAGGTAATCAGTGCGTAATTGTAGCACATGAGGGACATTCGAACCTTTAATGTCTGAATGAAAAACGATGGTAACGAGCTTTCGACATCATGAAATGCTGAAATATTTTGCAAAAATATTACTTTCAACAGTTGTCTATAACCTCTTTTCGTGAAACACCGAATAGTTGAATTTTTCTTTGACATCTTGAGTGATGGCATTGTGATTTTGTGAGTGTGAGTGTGATCTGACATTTGACATTGTGAGTGATCTCACAATAGACATTAGAATTTTACTATCATTATAGATGCATTAAACTGTGCTAAGAATATTTCCTCATTTTTGCACGTTGGTTTGTTGAAACGTATAATTTACGGAAAGGTTGCAAGAGTGAATTGCTCCGAATGAGTCCTACATATTTGCTATCAACACAGACGCCAACTGCGCTGAAAATCGGTTTTGCAAAGGCGTATCTGCTAATACTCCCTCTTGCGTAAGACTTTCTCGATTGTTCTTTCATCTGTATGGGTGATGGAATTCGTCATAAAAATTTGTTACCACTTCCGTGTTCCCATACCCCATGCCGCCGTTCAACGATCAAAACGAAACCTTCATATCGTGCAGACCATATGCGCCAAGCTTGGCGGCAGATGCCCCTTTCGTTTGCACATTTAAAGTCGTGCACAAGTATGCGAGCATGCAAACACATATATTTGAAACCGACATAATCGACATATTGTGATGTTGCGCAAAAATCACTTAAAGAGGTTAACATGGGTTCATCTTATGAAGCGCAAAATTGAACAAGAAAGTAGTCTAGGCACTGTTCATGCTTTATAGTAAAGCGAATGCAAGGGTTTCATTGATGTACAGAAACAGCTTAATTCGTTGAGATGCCAACAAGTGGCCATATTTATGGTCTATAGGGTATTTGAAAAAAAAAGATTACAGTTAGAAGCGATATTTCGGTTTATTTTACTCTTTAGCGCAATAACATTTTTAGCAAAGGAAGACGATTTCACTTTACATCGAAATGCTCTATTGCTTCTGAAAAAGTGTTAGACAAAAAAATGACTCAAAATGACTTTTGTGATCTTCATGAAATAAACATGAAAAGAGACATGCATCTGTTGAATTCAGCAATCTGTTACAATGCCTGCAGAGTGGGAATGCTGAAACATCGATTGTTAAAGTTATCGGATTCTCGAGCGTCGAAGGTCGCTCTTTGAGCTCCTATCAGTGTGCAAATTTATTCATTTGGCAGCTATACAAACAAATACTGTAATTGAATGGATGGAGAAAACATGAATGTGTTTTCCAATTGTATCACTAATCGGAAAGCTTAGCATAGTATGAGATGCACTAAAGCGTCAATAATTATTAACCCTTAGCATATGTTTAACAATGCCAACGAATATACTCTTATTCATAAAGACTATATACAAAATGGAATGAAATTTTTGAGGTTTTGAAGGTAAAGAATGCAAGAAGATAGTATCGCAAATGAGACGAAAAATTTCGATTCATCGAAAATATTTGTATGGAATCGAAAATGAAACGTGGTTCACCCGATCATCGATAGGTTATTGTAATGATTACAAGTTTAGCGCAGCAGTCGCTTAATAAAGGCGCATAGGCGCTTTTCGAAACATTAAAGCAGTCAAAACATTTCTTCTACAATAGCAATGATTAATTAAGCAAGAACGATTAAAGAGACAAATGCAAATGTCAACGTTGCTTCTAAAGGGTTTGCTGATTCAATTGCACATAAATATCCCTACCGTATGTTATGCATTCGAATAGGCTAAACGACTATTCATCATTTCTCACAAGCTTACTAAATGTAGCAGCATTTAGCTTTTGAACGTTTCAATTGTCATAAAGAAGCAGCTCTTTTAGATTTATTATTTTCGTTGAAGAATTTTCATCCAGTTTCGTCGTGGATTTTTAGAAACAAAAATTTCGTGATTTTAGAGGGCAAATTTGAGGACGAAAATACTCCAATGCGAATCAAGCGAAACCTCTTAATATCTTCAATATTATCATTATGGTCTCTTCTACTACTGAGACGGCAATAATAACAAGAACGATTAGATCCATTGACATTCATCTCTGGATGCAAATGGGATCTACGACATTGGTGTGGAATTTGATGCTAAGCAAAATACATTGCCAATAAAAAAAATTCGAACTCGAAAACTAAAAAGCTCGGTTATTTCAGAAAATTTTTAGGAAGCTTGCGTGTTCCAAGAATTCACTCACATAATATCTCTTGAATTTATTGATTGCCTATCAAGGCAAAAAGAGATAGATAAAAATGGATAACATCCGGTTCACATGAACTTAGAAAGTCGAATGGAATGCTCAAAATTGGCGTCTGAATAGCTAATGATTTCAGTTGCTGCATACTAAATAAGAAAACTTGAATGATACAATGGATGTTTATTTTCGTTCAATATTGTTTTAGATAGTCATTTAATTTAACAAGGCTGTGTGTGCATCATCGTTTCGAATCGGTTCAACACCTAATGATGACGATTCTCTAGTGTACCATTTCATCTATATCAAGTGTTATTTATTCCTTACGGCTTTAAATTTTTAAGACTCCAAACAACGCTTTTAATGATCGAGTTCTCAATTTCCGTCTCCTATCAGAATTTCACTGAAGCAATGATATAGGTCATTTTTATTAGATCATTGGTCACAACAATTCTCATCATAATAAAGAAATATGTATTTCAATTCATCATGCACTATGTGTGGACGATATCCCAAACTTCTACGACATGAATGGAGAGATATGCAATTAGAATATCAATAGAGATAATTTCGAAAAAGCTATGAATTTGTTACGATTGGTTTTAAGAATTAAAATTTTTTTTTTTATATCCGCTGAATGGATATTCTTCATGAATCTTAAGATTCCTTCAAATAACGTTGTCATTCATCGATCTTAATATTAGCATAAGTGATATTCGTATAGCAATTAGGAAGGGTTTTTTTAATGTAACATATTACATTTGATGGACGATAATATGAAAAATTCGGAAAAATTCCAAGATTTTAAACATTTTTCATTGTGATATAAGCGTATATGTGCATAAGCGTTTGCACGTATGTCTATGTGGCTATATATATGCGTGTATCGCATACGCGTTTATTCACATACGTGTGTTTGAAATGGAATATCACCATAAAAAGTGTTGAAGTGATGGCACACTTCATAGTTCTGCTGCGGGCTTCTGAAAGAGGAGAGAGAAGCAAACAGGGAAAGGGGTGGGTGAGGGTTCTTATTCACTCAATTTTTTTTTCTTTTTTTCTTGCATCTCCTCAACTGAATAACTTCCACTGAAAGGAGAAATGATTGTTTAGTGAGATTTCAAAAAATCACACCGAATATAAAGAGAAATTCGGCGGTTTCTCTCATAATTACACTTTCCTATCATGCACAAATTTTTCTTTTCTACAACAAAACATCCTGAAACAATCGAAAAAAGAAATTAAACGATAAAATTTCTATACTAAAATTATATGCACACATATTGCCTTTCCGATTAGTTATCTTTAAGCGTTCAATTTCGTGGAATAAAGGTTACAATCATCGCAGCAAATGCAAAAAAGGTTAAAATACGAATATTATTTCAAGGACGACTTTCCGTGCTTCTCTCCATATAATTTTTGTTATGGTTTGTTTCGAAAAAAGAGAATCCTAATGCATCTACAATGTTCGGAGTTATGGTGAAAAATTTAAGCCATGAAGGGGAGGTTTTTTTTTGAAAAGATAAAACATTATTTGCCCGACTAAGCTGCGTAATCCTGAAAAAAAAAGGAGGAGCTAAGTGACGATGGCATACTGATAACATTTTCCTGGAAAAGGCTTGCTTTCACAGTTGTAGTTTGCCCTTTATATACGAATTTTCGTTGTATAACTACGTTTCTGCCAACAATTTTAAAGTGCTAAATATTATGAAAGCCTCTTTTCGATTTATGAATGCTCTACAAACGTTTATTTTCATATCATTGGATATAGTGGCCTATGTTATTTCGTATTTTCGATGTTCACATAAGACTCTTTCAAAGTGCCTCTATCTTTTCCGCATTTCGTTTAGTGCATGCTTTTATACGAATACAATTTCGCAATCACAGTTCTCTACTACTGTAGATAGTTATAGGGGTGTTTAGAAAGTAGAGTTATGCAGTTACGACCTTCAATTAAATTGATGATATCAATTTCGTAGATCAGATGCGAGATGAATCGAGACAGAGGATAAATAAAGAAAATAAGCACTCGTTTTTTTTTCTTTTTAAGCACGAAGGAACTAAAGGAAGAAAAATTGAAAATGCTAATTAGGCGATTTGAAAAAAAAAACTGGCAATTATACAATGCGGCGCATATCTGAGCGTTAAAAAAACAAGATTTGGGTAAACGTCTTAGCAAAGATGAAAAACAGACGTAAATAGGGTGTGTTGAGGGGAAGTCATGAAATCTATGAGAAAGGTAACTATTTCATTTACATGAACGGCAAAAAAAGATTTCTCTAAATTTCTTGCAATAGAAAAGGCAGGATTCGAAAACACAGCAGGACATGTTTCGGTCTATTCATGACATCCTCCACTTTCTCAGTCTAAAATATTTCAAGGAAAGTGTTGCCTCCGGAGAGGGGGGGGCAATGGTCAAGCTCCTTAGACCATGTATTACCTTAAATGGGCGCTTTATCACAGTAACTTTAACCGCTGATATCGAAGTTCATTTTTAGCAAAGCGCCGTTTTGATAAGCATACGAGCAATACTCATATCAGATGACTGCACGCAAGAGGTCGTAAAGTCAAGCCTTAATGGTAATTATACTCGCGGTCGGTAGAGTCTAGCAATTTCGCGCTGTATAAAATTTTTCTGAAATATTTCGATAGAGCGGTGCAGAAGCACTTCGTTGTGACAGACTTGATTCGTCGTTCTTTTTTTTTTGCATTGAAAGGGGACAAAACAATTCCTCTTCCTCTCAGCGGACACAACATATATTGCCGTCAGGACGTTGAAGTAGACGCAGATCGTTTTGTTTTCGATCACGAATTTGATCTTTGGCCCATTGAACGATTATAAAATATTAGCAGCTAAGAAGTGAGATGCTGTTCATTTGTTTTCTGTTTACTTGATACACTGTCCTGTACGATTTGTGCATTGATCCATATGACATAATTTTTGGAAAAAAACTCGTCTAGGTGTTCAAAAGATTTCATTTCTATGGGCCCTGCTAATGATGACTCAAAATCGAAGAGAGATTCCTTATGGTGGATTTTTCAGGGTTGTCCTCGTAAACAACCAACGAATGGGCATTGCAAGTGGTATCAAATTCATGCTAAAATTATTAGTTCACAAAGTAAATCATTACTATCGCAATGTGCTTTCTCGCCGCACAATTTAAATCAATGACCGTCGAAAATTTTGTAACGGTACCTAAATAGGACTTATTATTGGGTCTAATGAAATTTTCCAACATTTCCATTGTCCACTACAGCACATTTGCACTTGTTTTCTTGCACATATTTCTCCGCCACACTCTTTCATCGCTTGCATTGTCAGCTAACCAATAAATAGACTAAAAGAAATGGGCACAACGGTGACAAATAGCTGTTTTATAACTAGACATCCGATATGTCCACTATTCAATACAGCACCTTCTGATAAGAGCAGTTTAGGGCTTAAAATTCCGTAAACCGAGTACTCATCATTCCTCGTAAGGATGATGCGACCGGTAGTTTCGCATCTATTGGTCATTACTTGCTCTATTTTCTACCTTCATTGTAGGGCTTATCATTCGTCATGCAAAAAAAAAAAATGTTTTGAAATGCGTATCTGGTCAATTGCTAAGCGTCTCAAGCATCTTCTGCATTCGTTTACGGATGAAGAGCTGCAGAAATGGATGCATGTTAGGCTACTTCGTATGCAAGTCACCGGGCTATGCTTTTGTATTACCTTCATTTAGTCAGCTGCCTTTTACAGCAGTCTAGAAAACGAATAGATAGAATAATGCTGGCCTGTCTGTAGAGAGCATAGCATCTCTAAAAATAAGCGAAAAAAAATCGTTTTTTCGTTACTGGACCAATGCAAAATAAAACTGTCATCAAATGACCCGTGCACTGTACTCACGAAATTCAGTGACTCTAAGCTTCGAACTGTTTTGAAGTTAAAGGTACTGTAAACATAAGCTGAAGCATGCATTTATGCGCACACACATAAAGATGCATCGGTAACCGAGGCACCCACATACACATGCAGAGGGACGCTATATGATGTACTACACCAATCAAGTTCAGATACTCCCTCTGTTATTTCCGAGTTGATAATAGTCAAGATGAGTACACACCCGTGCATATTTACATGCATGATGCTACTTTAGTGCTTTCTTGCAAATGAAGGTTGGAAAAGCGCGTAGAAGACGGATAAAAACAATGCCGAACAGGTTTTCTGCACCTGTAATTGCTGAGATTTTCAGAAAGAGGGAACAAGCGGCATGGGAAAAATAAAGAATAATAATAATATACATTATATATATATATATATATATATATATATATATATATATATATATATAATCAAAGGAAGATTGAGCGCGATCATAGATAATGGCTTATAGAATGTGCATTTTTAATCTTAGATTTCGATTGTCATAAGATATATTTTAGCGTTGTGAATAAGTGACAAATGATGTTCATAATTCGCCGCTACAAGTAAAGATTCGCAGAGAATAAATCAAAATGCTTTCGTTGGTACAAATAAAGACAAGATTTAGATGTGCCGAAACATAAACGTTCGCCTTTCACGGAACCTAGTACCGTAATCACAAAGCGTATAAACGATGAACAAAGAAAATTGTAGAAATTCGATTTCTGCGCTGTATAATGCTCTAACATTTCTCTTTGAAAGAACAATCTTCTCTGCAATAGTGAGAAGTCGTTTTGTTTCATTTGATTGAATCAAAAAGAATCTACGAGTGAGAGATTATGAGAACGAAAAAACTTCAATATTGTCGCAGATTGGCCAGGGTTTCAGCAGTTTGGGACGTTTGCACCTCACCGTCCCATTAGAAAGTGAGGCTTATAGAGAACACGATCAACTTATGCGTATGTTGTTCTTTGGAAAAACTCAGTGGCTACAGGTTTGTCGAGGAGAACTTTAAATGATAACTGAGTCATTTGTTCGTTACTAACAATAATGAACACGTCAAATAATGCTCTCTATTTGTTAAGAATCACATTTGCAAATGCATGTTTTCTTCAAAAGATGTGATAAAAGTGAAAACGAAAATGTTCCTTTGACTACGGATTTATATTGCCTTCATAATTAGCGCACCATAGCGTGCCCCGCAGAAAAATATTCATTCGAAAGCGTCAGAAGAGGATAGCTGAACTAGTTGATGAAACCTGAGAGTGTGTGGCAATATTATTGCGGTATATGAATTTCACTGAAATCTTGAACCCACAACATCAAGGGTATCTTGAATGAACGAATAAGTTCTAAAATTTCAAACCTTACAATAGTCGCAGAAGACTTTTGATCTCGTGCCTGTTCAGTTGGCATTAGGCGACCTATGCACATCCCATAGATGACGCTAGAAGTGTTGCGTCGAGAACATAAACTGCAAAAGATCGAAAAAATTAGATGCAGTTTTCTCCAGATTTAAATTTCCGCAGTCATCGATGAACTCTCAGTCTTTTTCTCGATTCATCGACATCTTTATTTAACGAATCTAAAACATATGAGTCGAATCGGTATTAGTTTTTGCATAAATCAGTGTATGAAAAACGGAGATATTCTAATTTATAAAAACAAAATTCAATCAGAGTATATCGTAAAAGAGAAAATTTCCCGAATAGAATAAAAGAGAAAATTTTCCGAATAGAACAATATTTTTACTATATTCAATATTCATCAATGAGTCGAAAAATACATTTGTATTTCTAAATTTAATGGATCAGCAAAAAAAAAAAAAAAACAACGGCGCTGTCACCTTTCTATTATTTATGAACAATAAGAGGTGTTATGCGTTTCATTTGAGAATAATACACACGATCGATTGCGGTAAACCATTTGAAAAACTTAATTAGCTTTGCGATTGAATCATTTTTTATAGCTAATAAATAAATCAATATTCCTTAGAATAAAGCAATTTCGTTATAAATATATTAATGAGACAATCTGCTAATGTGATATTATTTGAGCTTAGCGTGATTTTATTGAAAGATTTTTATTATTCAATACATCTCGTAGGCATTGAAAATTAATTGTTATACTTATTTATTAGATTTTCATTGATAGAATTCCTTAAATGATGGCACTTATTTGTTGATTTTATAATGATATCTATAGTGATATGCACATAAAAACTATGAACAACTTATATAACTATGTACTATATAACTAATAACTATGAACAACTTATCAACACTATCAATTTATCACTAATATATGAAGTATCTAGAGAAAGTTTTGAAGAGATAAATCAAACATACGAATTTATTTATCATTTATTGCATTTATTGCACTAAATTGTTGCTTCATATATTGCGATAACTTCAACATGAGACTGTAGTGAAATATCGACAAAATTTTTTCTTAATAAAATATTATTTAGTTGTTTCATCACAGTCGATGAATGAGGTTTGTAAATTGAGTAGAAGCTATTTCGTATTGTAATTTCACGGTGGTTTAGAGTTGATTTAAGTGATTAGAGGAGCACAAGCTGCAATGTATCATCGAGAATTTTTAAATATTCACGCTCGAAAAGAAGTGGAGAGTCGAATATGAAGATTATAGCTTTTGAATTCTCGATGAGAAGGCTTGTGCGGCAGTCAGGTTAAGCAGAAATCACTGAAGATGAATAATTGGCACTGGGGAAAAACAATACAAAAGAATACAAGGGGGGCTATTAGATGGGCTAGGTATATACGTATATCTTTTGCTCGGCTAATTTCCATCGGCTAAAATGGCACATTTCATAGGCATTAACGCTATCGGAAAATGGTGCTTGTGAATGCTTATTCTCATTTGAAATTGCTGTATTTTTCTGATTTGCATACTAATGCTTGTCTGAAAAATAGGAATCAGATGAATAAATAAGTATATACTGGTTATGTGAATGAACATAACTAAATCATAGGCTAATGAAGGGCATGAGGGTGTACTTAGCAATATCAGATAGTCTCTTTTGTTATGTCAGCTGGTGCGTTATTTTGAAATAAGTATTGAATTGCTTTTTCAGTTGAAAACAAACAGTATTCAGTCGCTGAAACTTTTACCAATAGAAATTCAATCGATTAAATTAAAAAAATAAATAAATGCGAAAATTCAAACGTCTAACAGCATCCAAAGTTTTTTTGTCTTTCTTGTATACATACAACCTTAAGAAGTGAATTGTTGAAAAAATTCCACCGCGCTCTCCAACCGCATACAAATGTTGAATAAAATATAGAACTGCTAATCTGATAATAGTCAGCTGTCAGCAAATACAACATCACTGAGAGTTACGCTTATTTTGTTTGAAATGAGCGAACCAGCTGTCAACAACATTCTCATGAATATAACCCCCCAGCCCTCAGTTTGTATGATAGCCATAATTGTTATGCAATTTTTTTCATTTCTTTAAATAAAAGTTAATTAATAGCTTAAGGCAACAAGAGTATTCTATCGTTATTATAATCGAAAAACGTATTTGCTGATTGATCAGACATCGGCTAAAGAAAATAAAACTATCACCTGAGAATGAATAATTAAAATTGAAACGACGCATGAAACAGCCATATGGAATAACGCCATGAATTAAAATTTTCAAACATTGGGAATTTTATTATAAGCCGCATAGCCATTGATCGCTAACAAAAAAAAAAACACCTGCTATAGGCACGAACATTGAAGATGAAAGTGATGAAAATTTATTTTAGACAAAGAATAATGGAA
Organism: Baylisascaris procyonis; assembly: GCA_037389465.1. Taxonomy (NCBI): domain Eukaryota; kingdom Metazoa; phylum Nematoda; class Chromadorea; order Rhabditida; family Ascarididae; genus Baylisascaris; species Baylisascaris procyonis. The sequence goes on from JAZARR010000153.1 coordinate 1,757,413, forward strand.
TAAAAAGGACATAGTAATGGGCTGAATGGATGTGCTTTCTTCTAGTTATCAACGTTGCAATAATATAATTTCAAAACTAGGTACTATTTAAACTTTATGCTGATATCATACCAAAATGTCACAGATTGAACGATAACTTCCAATATAGAGGGCTGCTTCTTTATTTTGTTCACCTTTATTCTATTACTATCAAATGTGAACGTGCGACTATTCAATACGAGAGTACATCGATGACAGTAGAGATATCTAAACATGCGGTTTAGATACCACTATTTCCATCCATAAATGCGAACAAAATTGCCCAAAATTATTGCCCAAACAAGATGGATTATAGCAGTTGATGAATGAGCTAAAAGAAGCGGCGATGAATACCATGTTGAATTCATTATTGCATCAAAAAATTAGTAAAAAGATAAGTAGTAGAAACGAGTCACTGAATTGTAAAATTGTCCTTGACGAAGTGGTCCCTTTAAATATAGCTGAGTGTTTGAATTAACAGCAAAAATTCATGTGGATAGAGCCTATTATTTGCGATTTGTCGCCAAAATGTCAACAACTGACGAAGATATAATCGCACTTTACTAGTATTTATTTTATAATCTCAAAAGATAAATATTGAGACTACTCATCATTAAAAACTTAATGCCTCAGATGAGAGTAATTTAGAGTATTGAGCAAGAAGTTGCAAAGTCGACAACATTTCTTCTCTACACCGAGACTACTTGAAGTGTGCGGTAAATTCCTCATTGCAACGAAATATACTATGTAGTGCATGAGGATTGATTAGCGCAATTAAATACTTAAAAAAAAATCGTTTGCTCCGGTTCACGCACCGAAAATATGGCAGAAAGACTAACCCAATCAGATATGAAATTCGGTGATGCGTGAAAAATCGAAGCTAACTGGAGCTTTTTTGCAAATTCTTTTGTAATATAACGCTATGAAAATGCCGAATTTTTGCGCATATACAACCATCTATGAACAGATCTTTTGTACGATAGCATCTCCTTGAGAATGACAAGAAGTAGAGCAATTAAATTTGATTGACACAAGGTAACAATCTTTATAGACTTGTCCTGTTCAAGGATTGATTTGATGTTGACGAATGATTGACTCTTAAAAGCCATTTTAAAACTTATGAGCAAAGATTTTCATTTGATCACTGAAATGTAGCCTAGAAACAAAATATTGGTAAAACATTCTCAAAACGAGGTAATTTAATGAAGCAACGTATAAATAGAAGTGTTTATTACTTTTGTCTACATATTTGTTTGGAAGGATATGTTGATAAGCTCAAATACAATAGCGAATAGGTGTCAACTTCTATAGCAGCATTTCTCAGTCCTTTGCTTGAAAATTCTCACTCTAAAATAGCGATTACGCAAATATTGTTTAATAATAGCAATGGTAAAATCGCTTCGACGAAAATGATTTTAACGCTAATGAGATATAACTATTGCGCCAGCTAATATAACTTGAAATTTTACGTTAACAATGCTGCAGGGATGAAGTAATATGACATAAATATACTGAAGAATAACCTAAAGCGGAGTATGAGTGAGAGGAAACTACAATATTAAAGTGGAATAGATTTGTCAGGTAACAATATGTGAATAAAACATCGGTAATGAAAACGGCCATGTAGACAAAATACGTCCATGTTCTGTCGAATGAGCTTAATGAAGGGAAAATGATGTAATATGTCGAGGCAGTATCAAAAACACTTAAAGTCTTTTCGTTAATTAAAAAAAAAACGAATAAAATTGAAAAATCGATAAAAATTATTGCCAAATGTGCCCTTATATTCCCTCATTTAAAAAATGAGCAAATATACTTGGAAGAAGGATTACCCTCTGAGACTTTTACCCTCTTGTGGAGGAAGTGGGAAAATAATTCTTAGACAAAGGCTAATTGTACCATTCAATTTCACTCTTTCCTCTCCTCTTCTCGTCATAACAACAAAAACCCACTATGAATATGCTTCAATTTTTGCACAGAAATGTTTCGCATTAAAATAATTAAAAAATTTTCTCCATCGTTAGCAATTTATGTTTATTACAAAAGAGTAACGGTGCGTCAATAGTCGACGCCTATCTTGCTGTCCTTGAAAAGTGCACTTCAATTGCAACACTTGAGAGAGATTTCATCAACTGCATACCCAACTGAGTATGATGTATTATTGACGCAAATCGGAAATGATAAATCATTATCAATGTGGGCAATATATAAGACGACACGATGATTCTTTAATGAGACTAGAATTCATGATTAGACATATTAATTATATTATTCTACAGATGCGCTTCGATGTGTTTTACTGGAACTTTTTTTTAAACGAAAAACAATGTGAATAAAACTCTTGAAAAAACTTTAAATCAGAGTCGAATCTGTTCGTTTGCAAATATCTCTGCGTGTAAATATTCATTTATGAATTTCAGCTAAGTAACTACAAAAGGTGCACCTACGATATTCAATGGACAGAAGAGAGGATGGGAACTCCCTTCAGTGATGGACCAACTAAGAGAGTGAACATCATCACAATCGGCTATATTGATAAGGGATATTCAGAACGAATTTTGAGGCCAGAGATTGTTAGGAGTCCTGCAGAAGCTATAGCACGATACGACCTAAAGACTTATAAAAGGAAGAATTTGCACACTAAAACGCACATAAAGCAAACGACTAATTCACCATGCAGTTGAATTGTAGATAAAACATATCGCAAGACCGAATCACGGTCGTCGATTATGCTCACTGAAGATATTCGAATTTCGAAATGAAACAACTCTAATCGCCAATCATTTTTTGGTGTCAGATTAAAGTAGACGCATTAGCTACGATCGAATTCCAAAGGAAAACGTACTATTTTGCTGGATTTAGATGAACTTAGATGAAGTCGCAATAGCATTTTTTAAATTCACTTAAAATTTTTTAAACTTCATTTTCAAATTCACTTAAAAATTTCATTGATCAATAATTCATATTGAAAGATTCGCGAATAAAGAAGAAGAAAAAATCACATTTATTATCGTTTTAACAAATGAGTTTATGCGACAAGGGTACAACAAATGAAATAAATGAATTTATACGCGAAATTATCCTATATGATATGATTTTTTTTATCGTTAATAATATCAAACAAATAACGTAAAGAAAATATCGAAATTAAGTCGTAGGAGGGAACTATATTAAATTAAGTCAAAACATCAAAATTAAGTTGGAACTGATTGCAGTGAGTAAATTAACGAATAATATAAGACTTAAGAAGTCCAAGAAGCCGAGAAAGGCAATGATGAATGCGAATGCGTTTGCACAATATGAACGCATCGAAATTTCCATTCATTATAGCAGGCATATGAAATGAACATAAACGACTGATGAACATTAAAGCGTTGCTCGCTTCAGAATCATCAGACGAACGCTTATTGCAGTTAGATTTGAACATCTTTGTATTTAAATGCACTTAAGAGAATATTATAAAGAAGAATTGAACTTCAAAGCGTTTAATGGCGAAAATTTTATAAATCTGAGCTTCTACAAGTTTCTTTTGCAAAGGCGGAGCAGGATGGGCATATCTGTTGGTTTGTCTACGTGTCTATCTCTCAAGTAGTTTAAACTTGCTTAACAGGGGGACTACGGCTGGCTGCAAAAGTTGGCAGATATAGCGAACGATAGCTATTGCAGAGATCGACTTGGAGGAGAATTTTTCTTGTCTTATTCGAGTGCTCACATGCATTGAAATATGCAAGCATGATTGCTTTTCCTTTATACTCGTCGTTTATGAAATTGAATGGTCATGCTAGCGAAGTAGCAAATCCTCGCGCCAACTCCTCTAGCATACTCCCCGCTTGTCTCTCTTTCTTTTTTCTTTTTTTTTTTTCACATCGGTGTTCTCCTCACCTCAGAATCAAATTCGCTCTACACGGCGAATTTGCAAGCCAAAAATTCCTTGTTCCTTTGCGTTATTCTTTGACTGTCCTTGACTTTCGCCCGCATTTTTTTTCCCTTCACTGAGGCGGTAAGTAATGCGCCGTTCTCTATCTTTCAGAGTGCTTCCTCGCCAAACCATCCATGAACAGGTCCCAGCTATAAATATAACTCCGAACTTCTCAATTTTAGCTCGTTCTATGCGGCTGGTTCATCCTAGGATTACCGGTTTCTCTAGTAAGCACCTTTTCAAGTCTCAACAATGATACTTATATCTCATGCAATTCGTTGTAGGAATCCCTTTGCAAGTCATTTCCATAGCTCTGTAAAAATTTTTCTATTTTCTATTTGTGTCTGATTCTATAAAGAAATAAATTTTTTTTTTCGTACACGCAATAGTTGCACAAATTATTACCTCTGAGCATTCATTAATTTGCAGGTGCAATTTCAAATATTTGAATACATATTATCTAAGACTGAAAGTTTCGCAACGTTAATTATCATCACTAATCTTGTTGCATATTATTCAGGCGTGCAAATATCACTAAAAATGTTCGTAGATTGAATATTCGTTATTAAAGTGCAACATTGATCAATGAAATGTGACACTGCATATTGATGAGCAAACGTATCGCTCTATTAAGAATGCAACAATGAGCAAAGAATATTTGCTGAAGAAGCATGACAAGAAATTCGATATATTCGTTTAATGTAAAAGGTGATTTATATAATCGAATATTTAATCAATGATATATGAAATTTTAAATATTCATTAAGAATCTATGTCATCGTTAGAAGCAATGCACTCTGAAAGAACCCACAAATGCGAACAAATATTTCTGCGGGATGTGAAAATTGATTGAAGATATAATAGCCTCTCATCGCAGTTAACAACATGATAGACAGATCTCTTGATGCGAAGAGCTCTTCATTTACAAAAGTGGGTAAAGGCATTTAGAACAGCCGAATTATTCGTTTCAGGTTTTCTCATAAATCTTTAATGGTCACCTATAAGAAACAGCTATTTTTCTTTTCTAACATGAACAGAAAATTACCTACAGGAAGCTTTACATCTCACATGCAATAACTATGCAAATAAAAAGGCTTCTAGGCTTATCGGGCTTACAGCCTGCAGTTTCTTTTTGAAAAAGTCATTAAACTTCCTCAAAAACATATTCGAGAGATAGCAAGCCAAAAACGACTACGAGTGAAGAGTATGGCAAATGGGAACGGTTGGGAAGCGACATTCGAACGTTAACATTAGAGTTGGTTGAGTTGGCCAGTCGGCACTAAGTTCACCACCGACTACACTAAGCGGCTTCGCGCAAAAAGTGCATACGCAACAACAATGCATCGCCGAATGTAACTGCAAAGAAACAACACAAAGATCGATTCACGTCCTTGTCATGTTCGTCGACCAGCCCAGTCCCGCTTCCACACAAAACCTCTCGTCAAGCCATCCATCCGGGCCTGTTGCCACATCTACTCACCTTCCTCTTGCAACCACTGCTCTGACGTGCAAATGATGGAACATTTGCTCACCTTTTGGTCATCTGATTTTTTTTTTCCTTTTTTAGCGCCGAATTCTGCTCCTTTGCAGTGAGCTATTTGCAGACAGCATGAGCTCATGTGCTTTCATCGAATAGCAGTTTCCATTTTTGCAGACTCCTTGTGCTCACTGCTGCAACCAATGGCGATTCCCGAAATGATAAAAAAATCTTTCCTTTGTGCAAGTGAATGTCCATAAATAATTTTCTCGTAAATAAATGCATTTCGCAAACTTCCATAAAGGGCTTCAAGAAAAAAAAACGCACACACTAATGTTCATAAATAATTTTGAGACATCGAGTCGATTCCATGAGTGCATCATTCCCCTAAACAAAGCTTAGCAGAAGCCTGCGAAAGCTTAGGGCAAATCCATTTTAAAAGCCGCTGCAAACAAATTGATCACTTAATGCGCAATTCTAGTGCCCTTTAGAGAAATCTCAGCTTTACTTAAAATCACAATCACTAAAGAGATTCTTTAAAAAAAATCTTTCTTATTCTTGTCTATAGAAGAATCGTATCAACAGCGCTACGACACCACCATTATTCTCCTTGCGATCTCGCTCATTCCGATCAACATAGATCAATACCGTGATTGGCTTTCAAGCAGCGTTTATCCCTAAAATTATTGCTTTAACGGTGAAATGGAATTCCAGCAAATCAATTTCGCACTTCTGATTACTTCATACACGTCACCAGAAACTTTCTAAAATTTTCAACTTTCTATTCCTAGGTACTATTCCAAGTTGCGTTTGAGAAACTTAATGCATCAACATCTGACCTCTACATATGTGTAGATCAATGTACATCTATCTATCTACCTCAAATGTAGAAACCGTAGTGCCAAAGTTGTGGAATACGTTAGCTGGAACCCTATCTGATGGCCTCCTAAATTATATACAGATCCATGGACTTCATCATCAATCTTCGACAATGGGGCATTGAAAGTGCTCAAAAATCGTACGCTTTTCATACCGAACGGAGTTTTATTCAATTTTGGTTGAAACACTAAGGAATGAAATATGCAAAAAATATTTGCAAGAACGATTAGAGCGATTAGCACATTTTACGTATTTTATTATCCATAATGAAAGCGTATTATATGCTATATCTGCCACTCTTTCTTCATATCCAGCTGCACTCTCAGAATATCGATAAGAAAGCTGCACTAGAGAAATTGATATGGTATACACGGTTGTGCGCTCTCATATCGGAGCAATCGCCATCCTAAATTTGCCCACAACTAATAGAGGTTGCACCGTGAGGAATATCTTTTCTAATGGGAACACCGCTCATAACACGAAAGTCAATTCGTCTATCACACTGGATAGTTTTGAAATGCACCGCAATCGGTGTAAAGCGCAAGGTGCATATACCTCGCCTGAAGTTGCTTGATCAGCTCATTTGTTGACCGCAATGAAATAAGATATGCATATCGAACAGTGAAAAAAAAAATTGGCTCATATATTGGGCGTTTCGATTCGTAATTGATGGAGGCGCTCATCTTTTGAGGCTATGCACTCTCAGACTTTCGTTCACGTATTTTTTGCTCTGCTTTCAGCACAGCAACTTGACATAACCTCACCGGCTGATAAGAGAAAGTAACTGCCACCTATGAATACTCCAATATAATGCAAATTTGTAGAGCAATCTTTCGAAGCGCAAAAGAGTTTATTGCTTCTTTGGTGCTTATTATTACTTTTTTAGACTCATTGAGAGCTGTTAAACGTTGTCATTCATAGTACTAATGATTAATACATAGAAGAAATGGACGATGGAGCTTTTTTATTAGTGAGTGGAACTGTGTTGGTGTTGTTTGACTACAAAATTCTATCAGGTGCAAAATAAAGATTTTACCAGCAAAGAATATTCATATGAGCGGAAACACTATCAATATCTAAGTGATTCGTTATTTATGCTTAGCAACCTTTATTAGCTTGATTTAAATGCAGCAATAAACGCTCGAACTTATAAGCTCGAATTGCAATTGCAAATTTTGCAAGATAATATCGAAGACAATGCAATTGATGAGCAATGAACGATTGTAAGCAATATGAAACAAAAGAATAATTTGAAATTTTAAAAAGCGCTGAGTAAATCGTCGCAAAAAAATTATTCACATCATTTACGCTCAATGAAAAAATGATGAAAGATCGATGTTTGCCACGAAATACATGTTATTTGAAGCGACTAATGGAAAAGTTTACACACCTGTTGCAAACAATAGATTGTCACTTTTTGCATGCGATATATGGGGGGCAAAAGAATAGAGGCGCAATTGGGTAAACATCAACAAAGCAGCTTCATCGAAAAATTGTTTTCGATAAATCGAGAGAAATGAGTTGGATATAGACTCGATATGTTCATGCGAAGCGATCAGAAAAGATTGATTGTGTACGTTGCAGAATTATTAGAGAAATTTAAAAGAGAATTTAGTGTCGCCAAAAGGCAAGAGAAGTTGTGTTAAAAATTAAAGAGGTGATAGATTGTACAGTACAAAGAAAGGAACTTTTCCAATCTTAATAAATATGTTCTTCACGAAATCCACATACTAACCGAAACAATAAAAATGCAACGCAAGAAGAGAGCAGTGCAAATGAATAAACTGATTGCGCTATAACCATTCATTGCTGATGCACTGTTAGCAGTTTGCTTACGAGCAAAGTGAACGACCAGTGAGCAAGAATTGCCCAAATCGGTGGGAAAATTCAGTCTTGTAGTCAGATTCGAAATGAGAACAAATTCCACCAATGTGGATGGAAGTTTACTTATTGATACATTCGCAGCGAAGCCATATCCCCTACAATTAATATGCCGAATAACTCGGAAGTCTGGAGACATCCATAGAAGATTCATAATTTTAGCAAAGTTATGCCAGTAAAACATCGATGTTCAGAGTTTGGTTGGTATTTCCGATGCTACTACAACATCACAGTCGCAGTCATGAAATTTTGAAGGTGCAATAAAAACAATACAACACATTTGATGTTGATTCGGCAGGAATAAAAGAACTTATGGTCATTCAAGGATAAAAAACTTGGAATGGATGGATCTTGCATCGACTGAATTTTCATTTTGCGTCGATCGGGCTACTCAGAGACGAACCTCTTACGGAAAGCTTATGTGAAGAATTGTTTCCGCTTAATTGGAATGTTATTATTGTGTATGTTCCTTTTTTTGCTTGTGAAATTAAAAAAAAAAAATATATATATAATCCGTTTGGTCAGCGAGATGCAAAAAAGCGTGGTAAAATTTTGCCTCATTTGCCATGCTTCTCATTTTGTTTTTTATATCTGCAATCATAGCAACCGAAAATTATATGGGGAGCAATATTCGACCATAAGCCTATGAATAGAAAAGTATGCAATTAACCCCTGCTTAATTCACATCGTGAATAATCCCCTTAGAGACGGAATATAGAACCCACTTTCATAAGTAGGAAGAGTTGTGAATTCCCACTCCAGAAGAAAATTATGCGATGATATGGAAGGGGTACTGCTAATTTGAGATCAGTCAGACTCCTTGCATTTCATCAAATAACGACACAATTACAAATATAAACGGTAACACTTAATTGATTTAACAAATTTGCATACTAAAGATGAATCGAACCATGAGAAGTGCTTGAAAATTAGGAATTACTTAGTGCGGAAGATCACTCCATCATGCCATCATGCGTATTCCTTGGCGAGTTTTGTCATGCATAATGTTTACGCTTTTTTCCATGGAAAAGGAAAATTATGAATAAAATTGTATTATATGATGTGATCTTATTATTATGCGACGTGAAGAATTTCTTGATGGTACAAAGAATTTCAGCAATATTAGCAGTTATCTTCAGACGATTTGCAAATTTATTTAACGCAATTGAACGAATTTATCTATCAAAGAAATAGTTACAATAGTTCGAGAGTATTTGATGTTGGATATGAAGAAAACAATATCGTTGAAGTAAATAAATTTGCAAGCAACAATTAAGGATGCCGTGTGAAAATAGATTGCATAGAAGAATGAATGTATTCAACATCGAGCTATATAGACAAGCGACCCTCGTTCACCGATAATATGGCATTGAATGGAAAAAGGAATAGCGTTGCACAAGTGATACCTCTAATTCGAGTTGAAATCATAAGAAACATTAGCTGAAATTGCTCAGTGAATAGCCGTAATGGTATATAGAATCAAGCCACAGAACAGCTGAAAACCCTGTGGCGCCAAATTGTTCATCTATCTTTTGAAGCGTCAATTGATTGCTCTTCGTCAAATTCAGTGCTGATGCTGCTGCTCACTAACTATGACTGAAGCGTAAATATAAATACGCTTTACTTCATAGACTAAAAACTATATAATAGTGTTTGTTTCCAAAACTCATTTAATAAAAGGGGCTTTGCCACTTCATATGCAAACCAATGAATGTGCAGTGGTCGCTAGATAAAATTCAGAAATTCGATGAAGCTCGGATAACCGGAGATCAAAGGGAAAAAGGCCAACTCAGGCGCAAACAGGATACACGGCTTTTCATTTCTACATGCCGAACCATCCGCACTCATAAATTGCCGAAGGGTAAAAAATTAAGCGCTATGTTGCCTTTCCATTTTGACTACCCGATTGCTTGTGTCTATTTTTTTCTATGAAACAACCTGCTTTCTCGATGAAAAATAGCTTTTCACAAAGCGAACGTTCAAGATGGCACATGAATTTAGAAAGGAGTTGCAGATATTTAAATATGCTTATAATTTGGGATGGATGTTCGGATAGTCGCGCTAAATTCTGTACTGGATGCGAAATGTTTATAACCCAACGAATGGCTGCACTTTGAAATAAATGAATTATTCTATATATATATATATATATATATATATATATATATATATATATATTGTTTTTTTTTTTTTTTTGGTGACCACTTCTGAAGTCTATTCACTCTAAACCGATTTCTGAAGATTGCAGATGAACGTCACACTGCCCGTTTATTTGAATTTCACAAGTTTTGACTAAGTAAATTCTTGGCATAACATGCGAAAGAGAATAAATTTAGATGGGCGAATTGAATGAAAGCCGGACAATGCGAACGAGAATGAAATGCGTACAACGAGATTAAGAACTCAAAGTTCGGAATAAGAATCTGAAAAACGACTCAAAAGATGCCCTCGATCAAAGCGCCGAGAATATGTCGATCATCAACATGAAATATGATGTAACCATATGCAAATCCTCCTTGAGCATAATGAAGATCAGGCATGATCTTATGAAATTTAGTGCATATTCATCGGGATTTGGATAAAGGAAATATCCCCCGCACCACTATGCTCAATGACGATATGCGATGTGGATGTTTCAAGTTCGAATGTTGTAGTACTTTCACATCTCGAATATATAAAGAGTTGATACCGGCGAAGTAGAAACTATGAATCGTACTGATCCTTGAACGAAGGGAACTATTTTATAGCGATAGTGAATCAGCTATAGTTCTTTAATTGCTGAGACTTTGAAGTTTGTTTTGTGGAAAGAAGCATGAAATAAGTATGAGGCTAATTGAAGAAAATAAACAACACTGAACGAATATGAATAGTCATCACATTTACATAAGAGTTTATAGAGAGAAATAATAAAACATAAATATTTGCATAGATATCATTAAAGAAACATTCCTAATTGAAAGGATTATTGAATATGAGAGAATAGAATCGTGAAAAGAAAATTTACTTGCATAGAAAGAATAATGCGGTTGGCCTTAACCTAAATAGAATCATCGAACAAACTTCAACATTATTTCGTATTTGTTTTCGTCTCTTTTCATTCCCACTTTCGAAAATTCATTTGAAAGGAATTTTTCCGAAAATCACTCAATCGTCTTGTGTTATTTTCTTTGCCACCTCATCTCTTATGTGCTATTTATATCTCTCTTTCTCATACTTTGCATGTCTGTTATGTGTTATTCTCCTTGCCCTAAATAAATTTTTCGTTCTTTCCATCTTATTCGCTCTCGCTCATTTCTCTTTCGTCACTAAGGCCATTGACACAATGTGAAACGCGCCGACTCATCATGATGAGTGAATAGATTGCACGATGTTCTACAAATACAGTAATCCTTATAGACTATGGGCGCCTCATCATTACACACATTTGAGAGTTATGATATCTTCTTCCCTCTAGTCAAGTTACAATGCAAATCAGCTCTAGTCACAATATGAGACACTCAATATATGATATGAACATGGCTACCACCTAAAATTCAGGGGAGAAATCTTGGACAGTCGAAATTATCGTCAATTATCTTCATTTAGCATTTAGTTATAAACTTTAGCTCCTTAGCTCGATTAGGTTATAAAGCTACTTGGTTATAAAGCTATATTCGTGAAGGATTCACTTGGCTCCTTTGGATTGTCCTCTCTCCGATACGCTCAATCGCATTTCCGCACCAACTAGACCACGTAACCCTATTTAATTTCTCGAGCCTAAGTTTGGTTGAATTGGTAGGCCATCCATCTGTCACTCGGTTTTGCAGTCGTACATCCAATTCATTATCCTGAAGCTGCTGTTTCCCTCTAGAAGTTCGGGGGAGGGATTTATCAACCATACAACATTCACTCAAATGCGAAAAAATCACTGATACGAGCGGCAATATGCTGAGAGTATTAAACAAAACGCATTTCGCGACTTACGCCCAAGAAAAGATTGTTGATTGCCAGAAAATTACTTCAGTTTCGAATTCTGTCTCAGTTCCCATCCTCTTCTTCCTATCAAGCTCAAAATGAGTGCTTGAAAAATTCATCCGAGCAAAATGAATGCAAAAAAATTAATTCTGAAAAAATCATTATCCTAGGGTCAGTTGTAAGTAGCTGGTCATTCATTTAATTCACCGAAACTTTTCACCGAAAAACTAAAAAATCCGCATTAGCCGATTTATGCAAGGTTCACTGTGACGGCGACGAGTGACCACAATGGTTGCAAAAAAAGCGAGTGTTTTGGTCAGTGCTTCGTGATGAACAACGCTGCGCACAGTATTCCAACCTGTTTACACCCATACGGAATCTGAGAACGCCAGCTTTGCGCTCATTATGAGAGTGGTTTTGGCGAACGAACGAAAACATTGAATGAAACGAATGGACTTATGAACCGTTGCAAGTTCTCGTTTCTGCTTTTCCATCGCCACATGATGCACCTTCTGATAATCACTGCTCAACGAAAATCTTTACTATCATGTTTTGAAGTCATAATGGAGAATATTAATGAGGCATCGAATGATGACTCATTGTGGTTAGTGGATTAAGACCGCGGATTCAATATGTATCATAGCACTTTACAAACGCTCAAATAAATGGTGAGCATGAAATCGAACTTGTGATCCGATGTGCAACAACGAGTGCTCTATAAGACAGCGAAAGTTGCATCGAAATAACATAAAACAAAAGCAATTGAATCAGTTGGGTTTGCATCCAGAAAAGCGTGAACTTCACTCAGATCACTCTGATAACAACATAATGATTTTAGGTCGTTTGCGATTATTACGCGTGATTCCACATTGCTTTCGGTACTCCTAAGCCTCTTAAACATATGTAGTTTTGTGAATAGTGCGCTAAATTGTCGCGCTTTATGTCTTGATCATGTCGAGATTATGCTGGTAGATCGATATGCGTTCCGCATTCAGATTTATTTCTGAGGAATTTTCTAGGAACGATCAGATGTGAATGCGCTTTTGCAACCGCTTGGATGCTATGATAATAGATGAGCGAAGAAAGCGCTTTTCATAAAGACCCACAACAAAAATTGTAGAATGAAAGTAAATTCTACAGGTTCTGAATTCTCTAGTCGTGCAGAGACGGCACTACAGGATGTTCTCATGAACGCAGATTTCGAAATTGTGAGCATTTTCATTCAACGAATCACTGCAGATTTCATGCCATGTGACATTCAATTGCGCTTACATTCTGGCTAACCTCACAAGATAAATTCGCATAAGTTGAAGTTTCATATTATCTGAACTTTATTCCCTAAATAAAAAGAAAGAGTTCGTGCGCTATCATTCAGAACACTAAAGCTGATATATCCGAAGTTTGGATTACAACTGTGAGTATATTTTCCAACATCACCAAATAACTGAGCACTACGGTAAGTTGGAATTGCAAAACAAACTCAAACTGCACAACAAAGCATCATAAATTGCAAGATACTTCTCTAGTACAGGCACGATGGATATCGCAAAGCATTCGAATGAATCTTGGTGTAAACAAGTCCTACAAAAAGCGCAACATCAGCAAGTATTACTTTCTCTCAAATAAACTGCTTATGATAGAGCTAACACGATGGAAAGGATGACCATGAGAGGAATGGTCAGCGGTATTTTAATTTCCACAAGTTTTATTTTAATTTCAACAAGTTCATCTCAAATACTTTATCTTGGCATTCAGCATGGACATAGAAGCATACTTTTCACTACTATCCTTTGCATTCCCCCAGTCGACAGGCGTAGCAGCAGTTTCCCGCAGCTGATTTCCCGCCTAGAGCAGAAGTGAAAAAATTTGTTTTCCTGTTCCGTGTTTCAGATGTATTTGGGCTTGTGGAAACAACAGATCTGCAACGATCATGTTTTGTACTCGCGAGACAATCAAATATGCGTTCAATGACTTTAGATGGGTGTTTTTTCATCTACCTCCCTTCTAACTAATACCTTCACTCGAGAGCACGGAGAAAATGATGAAGGGTCAGTGGAGGAATTCTTTAGAGGACAGATACGTTTGCCAATATGTGAGGGAAGTGGAAGGAGATAGCGCGACTCCTGCACCTGATCTGTCAAAGCTCGGCATGCCTGAAAAGGATGAGAAGGAGATAGAGAGGCAAGATGGAACTGAGCAGCGGTTATCAGCCTACCTACCGTGTCATATGTATTTATCCGCTCAACATTTGCGCAATTGTACTATCAGTTTCCGTTTCTTGTACATGCAGCGTCGCTTTTCTAAGAATGCTCTGGCTACGTCACCTCTTTTCACGCTCTCATCTGAGACAACTTTCATCACTTTCGCGGAATTGCATTTGCAGAGCACACTAGAGCAACAAGGTGTCTCCGTGTATAAACGTGTGCGCTTTCACTTATATATCTCCACGCAATTTCAGTATAATGGCTGGTAAAACAGGAGCCACGAAATTCGATGGTTAGAAGCAAGCAAGGGAGTGCAATACAGCACAGGGTGGTGCCTCCACTCATCGATCGTCTTCGTCTGGGATCAATTCCGCGACTCTCAATTCCATGCCTCACAAGAGCAAATTTATAAAACTGCACAAATTTCAAAGTCTCTAAAAAATTGTTAAAGATAAGTTTCAATCCATGCAAAAATCGTTTGATCAGTGATACGTAAATTTAACAGCCGATACTAAAACCCGCATTCCTAACGGCGAACCTCACGATGAAGCTGAAGCGTTTAGCAAATTTGAAGCACTATATAAATTACGAGAACTCCACCTACTCGGAGATTATTTCACTCTCTACGAGTCAAATTGCTGACGTTTTTCAAAAAGGGCCAAATATGCATTTGATGATGCTCAGGTGAAAGCAGTGCTCCATTTGCCGTGAAAAACGTGTCATATAATTGTGAAATGCCATCACTTTGCGCGTACCAACTTGTATCATTTGCGGCGAACGGCGTTCGGCCTTTACGGCCGATTGGCCACTCCTCGGCATCAAACGGAGCCGGATTCGCATCGCATAATGGCATTCATACTCATTTCACTATTCATAGGCGCATTTCTCTTTCTTTGTATATTGTTTTTGAAGAATACACCGATCCATCCATGGAGTGTTAGTGAAGAAAAGAAATCATCACGTGGGTAGATCATCGAATTTCGGGGTTTCATTCTGACAGCGATAACATCTGGGATTATTCGAGTGGTGAAAGTGGCGCGGTGAAGTTTCATAAAAGAGGAAACAACGCGAAACATCCATCGCCATAATCAATTTAGTCAACAATATATAAAAGACTTTTTAAACGGAAGACATGAAGAGAAGAATTTGGAACTTTGATATAAAATATATTCGCAAATACTATTTCCCAATCCATAGGCGATTAATGCTACACCTTTTTCTAAACGATGCCGCTTGTTAAGCAACGACTGGCCAAAAGGGTGAGCGCATGAAAAAGATGAGAAAGACTTTTTTTATATTTTCATCACAAAATGATGCGTAAAATACTATTAGAAATCATTGTAGATTTGATTACTTTATAGTGATATCTCTCAATTAGACGGCCTATTGCAAACTTTGATGGTCTTGATCGATTTACTTTAATATGAACACATATTTATATCTATATCAGCATATCACATTCTGTACATTTATATTGAAAGGATATAGCTGCATGCAAATACCCTAAAATGGAGGGAGAAAAATTACCGTAGAGGAAGAAAGATGGCTGTTTTATGTCAAAATATTAAAAAAAAAGGAATAAAAGTGTTCAACTTAACTGTGGCTCAAGAAATTTTCACTGAGGTTCCTGTTAAAACGAGAGTGCTATCTGCTGTCTGTCAAAATTAGGTATATGATAGGAGGAAAAAAGCGAAACTACAAACATATCTTTTCTACTCATAAATGACTGCAAAGAATACTTTAAATTGTAATTGCTATTCACTACCTTAGACCGCAGTGATCAAGATGTATTCTTCCAGTTATGCAGTTTCTCATTAGCATCTAGTTCTAATGCAAACACGTTTCGGTTGTAAATATTTGCCTAACACAACGAGAACGATTGTCTTGTTGGACGCTGTCTCATAATGTTTTTGTGATGGTCATCGCTCAACGAAATGCTCTCAAATGGTCAGTGGAATTTGTTCAACTGGTCATCGTAACAAAACACAAATTTTACGCACTCTTCTCTAGTTAGATCCAGTCTCCAACAATCGTATCGCAATGAAACGATACAAGTGAAAATCTTTCAATAGTCAAATATTTCGTCGTTTCTTTGCATCCATCAGCATCATCTTTGTTGTACTATTTCGATAGTACGATAATCGTATGTCATCAAAGAAGAGTGACTGAGACTATATGAAAACGAAAACAACAATTATGTGTTTACACTAAAACGCAGCACGGATTTCGATAAACGTCGCATAAGAAACGGAACGTTCAACAATGTGCTCAACGCTCAGGTGCCTACCGTTGACCATCCAATAGGCGATGGGATATCCATCTCAATAAATCACGGAGGGAGGAGTGAAGTGGAATAGCTTTTGATATGAATATATACCTAGCTGCAACTGAAGCATTTGTTGAGTAATAAATCACCTCGTAGATATCATAAATACACAGGTCGATATCATAATTATGCAGGTATGCCGACTTTCCAGAAGAAATTGTCGGTACTTGAAGGTGCTGAGAACTGCATGCATTTTCCGCCAATCGGACTTCATTTTAGGTCCCTCACGTCAAAAAAAAAAAGAAAACGAATGCTTCGCTAAAGATTTGAATGCGCGGTTGGATCACTGAAAATACGAGGACGTTATCTGCGTATTTTGTTTTCTACGGAAACTTGTGAAATAAGCTCGTCAGCTGAGCGAACTGCAAAAATTCTTGTGCCATATTTCTCTACTTCATATGTATGACGAATTATGAAAGGCAAAGCCTCAATCCGTGAAAATCTTTTGCATATTTAAATGAAACAATTTTTGTATGATTGTTGTTCATGAAGGTTTGCTAATAATGACTTAGCACATTGTCTGCTGTCTATAATAACGTCGATAAATTGCTTCTGAGTTTGTGCGGATAAATATGATCATTAAAAGAACATCAGCAATGGTGCACCTTGCGAAAGGAAGTTTATAAGAAAATGTACGAAGACAAAGTTTGGAGATGAAAACGGACCATGGAAAATATGATATATTACTGCGCACATTTTATAACGTATTGGTATTCTAAGCGATCAGTCCATGATGACCGAAACTACACAGTCGTGTCACACTTACTTACTAGTTCTTATCGGTCGGATTTCGTGGAAACTAACAATTGGATTGAGCGAGCTTCGCTTGGATTTGCGTGGCGCATAAGGTAATATATCATTTTGATCATCAACATATGATGACTTATCAAATAAGCCACAAAACAGTTTATCTAGCATAGCACATATCCTCATTTAAGCAACAAATTCATAACTACTCCAGAAAAGATAATCTTTTTTTCTGCAACAACTGAAGCAAAAAAATTTCTGGCGAAGGGATATTGGTTAGTGAATGAAACCGGCTATTCATACACGAGTCTGTAGACATCTGTCAACCTCACGTTTGCACATTCACAGTTAGGTAATTGAATTTTTTAGTGGTTCTATTCTGAAAAAATAAATCGGTGATTCAAATATTACAAAGACTGTCACTGAGTGCATCATATATGTGTGGTGATATAAGCTTCCTCGGGAAGCATTCGTTATCACGGCTATAAATCTATGAACCCTGTACCTACGAACCGATTATGGCACTAATATAACAGGTCAAAATTAAGTTGGATGTGCATGTGGCAGCTAATGGATATGAATACAAACATAGGGGAGAGTGCAATATTGTAACATTACGAATGCGCGCCTCATGTATTATGGTTACGGTGCATAAGAGAAGATGAGTGGACGAGAAGAAAGTGCGCACAGGTGGCGACGTTTAGTGCGACAACCAATCAAAAGGGCGATTGCACTACAGTGCATTATATCTTACAACATTCACTCTGCCCTTCTCGCCTCTTAACTCTCACGCAATGATGCTGCGTACGGTAGATACGTTGAAGATACGTCTGATTACGATACGTTACTTTATCATCTAAACATTTTAAAATCTATGGGATTACAACTAAACAATATTTTGCGAGAAATGTAAGAGGGAATGTTACTGTAAAATATGTATAACTTAGATTCCTTCTACGATAAGTAAAAATAGCAAAGCAGTTGCATTCTTGCTCATAGTATAACCTCGATGATTAGAATTTTTTACATTATATTTGAGATAGAGATATCAAAAAATCCTACTTAAATTTTTCTTAAACAACTACAGTTTCATCTCATTTGTAATATTTAATCATTTTAATATATGCGTTAGTTTGCAAGAGTGAAAATTTTCGCCAATCAAACATTATTGATGAATACTGATCATTAGAATGGTATTGCATGCTTACCCTCATTGAACCTTTATGTCACATCTTTACATCGATCACCTATTGAAGAAAAAACATATACAAACTTATTATTTCCTAAGTGGCTATTGGTCAACCGTCAGTATTCTATCTGATTGACTTATCAATACACTCTCTGCACTCGCTTTCCCATGTTTCTTCAAAAAAAGCAAATCTTGAGCAATAAAATCGATTTATTCGGGTTCCATTTAGCTAGGAAGACAAGATTTCATGGAACAGCAGCGGCGACGTTCCATTTCAAACCGGATGGAAGCCAAGGGAAATTAGAGTTTTCCTAATGCCAGTGCCTAGTGAGACGCTCATTTGTACTGAGCGGAACGAAATTTACTAAAGACTGCATTCAAAGATGTTCAGAACCGAAAGCCATCAATAAGCATAAGTTCAAGTGAAGTCATATATTAGTATATTTCGTCACACCTAAATAGCGACATAATTTCTATATTAGATTATCCTGTCCTCGAAAATGAGGTTGAATGACACTGACATAAACTCGAACGAGTCATTAAAATATATGAAGATTTTGATCATAGAGAGATATGGACAGCTAGACGATATGAAATATTTATGAGACACAGATTATTTTCTTATCGTAATAAAGCGTAAAAACTGATGGCGTAACACCTCGAAAAACGGCCTTCAGAAGTTTCAGAGCCAACTCAACGATATGAATGAAAAACTCGCGCAATGAGCGTTATTTGACAACGACCTCAACCCATTTCTAGCGACCCGTTTCGCATTGCGAACGCTGTTCCCATTTGCCATCAGCGATGCTAATAACTTTTGCTCACATTTGCGCAAATGCATATAACTCAAAGCAACTATCAATTTTATTTTATTTTCTTTTTAAATTTCGCATTCTCCAGGTACGATCCAATGGTTGACTTAAAAAAGGAAGCATTTTTCGAAGAAGGAAAAAACCCATGATTAGTCCATGCGGCCGAAATACACTGTTCGAGACAGGATGGTGCGGAAATTGCGACGGCGATCCTGCAAGTTTAAAACATTCTTTATGTTCCGGTTTCGGTTCCGAAGCTTTGAAAATTTTCTTGGGATTACACAAGAATCTTTATTATGACGCCAAGAACCCGGAGCTTTCGGTGTTTTTAATGGTACAAACTCAAGCTCACATTGGATTTTTGAAAAAGCTGTTCCATTACAGCCATTCACAACTCCATTTTTATTACAGCGTTCCACAACTTAAGTTTTATAATCATAAGCCTGTTTTCGAAAAGTTGCTTTCATAACCAAATGGCACAAAGGATGATTGTGACTTTTAAAAGGAAAACTTTCGTGATGGTCGATTTATTTTTGAAGAGCAAAATTTATTAAATGGCATATATAAATGTAGCACTTTACGATACACTACTAATCGAACGATAACGACCCGAAAGCTTTCATCAAAAATATATCATTCCTCACATAAG
The DNA here is from genome assembly GCA_037389465.1 of Baylisascaris procyonis. Taxonomy (NCBI): domain Eukaryota; kingdom Metazoa; phylum Nematoda; class Chromadorea; order Rhabditida; family Ascarididae; genus Baylisascaris; species Baylisascaris procyonis. The sequence goes on from JAZARR010000153.1 coordinate 1,777,468, forward strand.
ATTAGCACTTGCATTTCATTCAAAATAGATCAAAAATGACAATTTCAATTAAATGCATATTGTTCTGTCTTCTGAAGTTCAATTCACAGAATTCAAACAAGAAGCACGTCATGGTTTTGAGTAGGAACTAGGAAGCACGCCAAGGAATTGGCACAATTTGCATTTTTGCAGCCCACACATTTGACCACCTCCGTTCGCAGTTCACCATTGAAAAGTAAAGTATGGAAAACAATGAATGACTTTATATTTCAACTGATGCTACCAATTTCTCTAAGTCGTTTATGCAAGATTTATTTTTCTATAAGTTGGCCAATGTCAAATGTGTGGAAATTTCTATGGGGTCGACTGATTAAGATTAAATATAACATGATCCGCTTTTACAAAGCAAAATTTGGACCAGCACATCGTAGCGATCGATGGAAATATTCGCTATTTCCTAACTGTACATATTTTACATACATATTTTTGGTACTTATTAGTAAGCCGTCTACCTGCCTATTACAAGCATGCCTTCACAATCGAAATTAATAGTTCGTTCCTGTAAAAGAAAGAGCTGAATTAATTCGAAGAAAATGGTAAGGCATAAACTGCACGAATTTAATGCATCAATCAAAAGCACGGATTCCAAAAGAGTTGGTTAGCAGTGAAATCCCACAGCTCAAGTTTCCATTCGCAGTCAGGAACTTTTTCCATTTGCCTCGCTGATATCCTTATTCGTATAAATGCTCAAACACAATTTATGAATTTTATGTTCGGTTAGGGAAAAATTTAGTTTCAGTAAAATCTAAATTGACCAAGACAAAATTTAACATGGGAGGGGCTGTAATTTTTTTTTTGGAAGACTATTTTGCATCGGAAGCGCATGATTATCTTTCGAAGAGGTATCTCTAACAGGAAGGTTTGCAAAGCTTTCTTAAATGGATTTTTTTCATCTTGCATCAGACAAATGGAAACAAAAACTCAGCTGTTGAATGCGAACAACAACAACCAACTATTTGCGTACTTTTAGAAGCAGTAGCTTGACACAGTAAAAATATTCGAGTGAATAAAATGCAACTCTTTTTTAATTAAGCTTTGATTAATTAGGGCGAATGGCAAAGATTTTTTTTTTCATTCCTTAGTATGATATCAAATCGTTGTAATCTTAATGTTTCAAATTTGTTGCATACATATTGAGAGCATAGAGCGATAGAAGAGCAAAGAGAAATATAAGCCGATTTAATTTTCACCTATTAATATGCAATCGAATAAGGAATGAAACGCTGTGCAAATGGGGCTAAACAATAGCGCAAACATTACGAGAATGACAAATGGTGAAAAAATTCTATCGTGAAAGGAACATTTTGCAAAGCTAACTAACTGCTCGCCGCCGCTGCAAAACATCACTCGTACCAGCCACTGTCCTTTACCTATATTGTACGCATAAACAACTTCAGTGGAACTGTGTTCGCCGTTGAATAAATATAATGCTCTTAAAGGAGAATCATGAGAAAAGTATAAAAATGTTACGTATGAACGTGAGAACACTCGAGAGAAGCAGCCAAACCATCGGAAATGACCTCAACATTTGGATACGAGAGAGACGAAGAAAGAGAGACCACTTTCACGAATGTAGAAGAATAGATGAAACGGGCGATATTGCTGTACGGTCTGTGGTAACGACGCCAGACGAAAGGCGAGTAGCAATGTCTGTCCGACGTTGGAGTTTTTGAAAATGTCCAATCACTAATGTGACCAGAATGAACGACGGGATAGTTAAAAGAAACCCAAGCAAATATCTTAAAAAAAAGCTTAAAACAAAAAGCTTGAAACACGCATAAATACATAAGTAAATAAATAGAAAAAGAAACGAATAAATAATTTATATATATATATACATATATATATATATGTATATATATATATATATATATATATATATATATATATATTCTTGAAATATTAAGAAAAATGCACGGTTATCCGATGTTAATTATGTAAAGAGTCAATTACTATAAAGGATTATTTGACGACATGACGAGTACGGTACCGCGAAAAACTCCATTCGAAAGCAATTTGAGTAAGTATTTTGAGTGGATGAATGCGATGCGTTCAAGAGGTTTCTATGGGAATGTTTGATGTGACCCTAATTCAGCATAATTTCATATGGTGAGTTCAAGTTGCTCAATGTGCGCAAAATTCGCCCCAAAAACTGGATTCTATATATTATTGTTGCCTAAATGTGTTCCCATTATGTGTTCACTCTCGGCACAATAATCTCCGCAAAACTGTTCTGCGAATTTCACCAGTAGTTTAGTGGATATTGAAATGGAAATTAAAAAAAGAAGTGCCTTGAATTGAACATTTTTTTTCTCGAAGAATAATGGATAAGAAGCATCTCGACGCTCTTCCGCGGGCACTTTCCTCGACTGAAATTCCTGTTCTACAAGGCGAGGACTGCAGCCGAGGACTCCCACGGCTGAGAGCCAATGAAATGATCGGATCAATCAAGCGGATGATTTCTTGTTGTTGAAAAAAAAACCAAGTACTTTAGTACACAAAATTTCATCGAGTAGAAATTGAAAGGGAACAGGCGCATAGTTTGTCCATGTTGGTGCACTAAGATGCTTTTAGGAATATAGGAAAAAGGAAAAACTGTGGGTCATAAAATATAAGAAAATGATTTTGATTTAGGAAAAAAAAAATGATTTTCCGGGAAATATTCTTCGACTTTCGGTCCTTAGTGAATGATATGAAACTGATTTACCTAAGAGACCATCAAATATGATGGATTAAAAAGGTAAGCATGAGGTAACAAACCTATGAACGTTTTTTTTCTAAGCCATGAAAAGATCTGAAAATGACGCCGTATTCAGCAATCGTTGAGAGCAACAGAGCTCTAAAATAATCACGGAAGCATCCAGAAAGAGGAGCTTCATAGAGACGTAAAATGCCAGGATGCATCTTGTAGCCTATCGGAGTACAACAAATTAATGGCTGAAGTGAATTGCAAACATTATTCTATGGCTCCTTAAATAAGAAGATTACGCGATATCTCAAAAAAAGGTGGAAGCAGTTAGCAAGCTAGTCAGTAGAGCTTGGCATGATTTGAAGAATAGGTTGACAAATGAGGTGTTGGTTTTAGACAAAGTAGAGTGTAAGGGAATTCTTAACAATCTTAATAGAGAGGGTGGTTAGCGGTTACAACAGAGAGCGCAATTCGGCGTTACTTGTACAGATATGATCAAGTGAATGCGTTGGGCCTAGTTCCTCTCTGAGAACGAAATTCAAATTCTCAGAAATATGTCATCCTTATAGAGTCAAAATTGTGGAGGATTCATACAGGATGAGAGAGATTTAATACCGGAATCCTTGCGCTTAGGCGAAATTTTGAAAGCGCTCACCGATACGTATAACATTTCTATTTCTGAGGAGAAATATTTATTTCTTCTGCAATAAAGAGTTGTGAATAAAGAAACACTTAACTGCAGAAGTTATTTGTTTCCTTGTTTGTTCGTCTAAAGCTAATCTCAGTAAGAGAATATTTCCGTACACACTCACTATCGAAGACTCCTATAATGTCCAAAAAAATATGTTCGAAGTTAGATTATTTTAATGACATATGTGCTTAAGTCATTCGGGATAGGTTTGCAACAGCAAATACTTTCGACAAATCTATGTTTATCTAGTTGTTTTATCTTTTTAGAGCTTTCAATTGCCTAGCAAAAGTCCGTTTAATAATTTATTGTTTCTACACTTTGTTTTTATCTTTTATAAAACATCAAAAAATTGATGCATATGAAGTGATCTTAAGTAGGTCGTTTTGTTGCGATGCAATGAATCCTTAGGTGTGATGAAATGAATTCATTGATTTCAAATAAAGTTGTTTGAATGGATTCGATTATGGTTGAAACCGAAATATCTTTAGGAAGTACTAAGTTGCGGTGAACACTTGTACTAGACCTGCGCCATATGCAATGTTGTAATAACTGCTTCTTTTCATTATCTCGATCTTATTAACGGTTTTGGATGGATTTTGATCTAAAGCGGTTATACTGTTTTACAATAAAGCGGGAGGGTACGAAGAACATCACTTGCTCGCTTTGTTAGGCGTTTTCGATGCTCAGCATTTTTACATAGTATTTTTGAGTTGTATTTCCTCTGAGAACAACTGATAATCAATCGGCTGCCAAAAAAACTGCCAAAAAAAGCCAAAAACTTTACAAAAAAAGCCAAAAAAACTGTAGAGGTTGTGAAAATCCTGGGAAGTATGAATGATAAAGGTAGAGTACCCATTAAAAGCATTATAGAATCGACGTCAACAATCATATTCATTCGTTTTTGCTTATTATACAAGATATTTACTTGAATAAAGCAGTGAAATTCTGCGCTTTCCGCTATATAATACTTTCAATTTAGTTTTCTTAACATTGATAAGTGAAAATAACGATGAAATTATCACGTTGGAGGAAATAAATTCATGAAAGAATAACAACAACATTTCGTTTTGCGTAAATTTACGGAGGTCATTAATGGCGTTATGGGAATGTTTATGATTGAATGTTATATAATGAGGCAAAAGATTATACCTTCTTCATAATGTAAGTGATGAACTTTTATAAGCTTTCAATACAATTTAGAAGGATATTACGAAACGCCTTCTTAAGGCAAATTCATAGAATCGTATTATTCGTATGTTTCGGTTTGTTTAGTCTGTTTATTGCTTAAGTGTTTCCTGAATTATTTAATCGGTTTAATGCAATCCACTCTAATCGAATTCATTCTATCGCTTCCTTGTTACGATGATTTCAAACGCATAGTGAAATGGAACATAAAAAGTTGTGCATGGCAAAGTTTGAAAGCATCTCTTAAGTGATGTGTCTTTTTATCCGTTGACAAAGCCATAAATGTGTGCATTTCAATGAAAATATCATCTGAAGGACGAGAACCATCGAAATGTCACTGTTGAAAAATGATGAATGACTGGAATAGACTTCATTTCGTTTGATGTGAATAATTTTTTTTCACTTAGTTTCGTCTCTGGTTAGATTTAGTTTAATTTTGTCGAGAAATTCATGCAATAAATAAGATTTAAGGGGTTTAATTTGGTTGGTTGAAAAAAAATCCCCTCAAATGTGCATTTATCAAATATGCTAATTGTAATCAAAATGGAAGCAAAACTCATCAAATGGAAATCACTGAAAGCTCACTACTGAAATTCATATTTTTTGATATGTTCAACGAGTTTTTCACTGAAAACGATTAGCATCAATGAGTGCTAAGGGCGCAAAGAATAACATTGGAAAAACTTTCAACGAATGACGTAACATATTTCCGGCTTAACATCATATACTATTCGGATTGCTATAAAATAACAGGAAATACTACTTCATAGTCATATCTTCATTTAGCTTCCGCGTTTGATTATTAATGGAAAGGCGAAAATTAAGCAAGAGAGTAGGGAGAATTGTTTCACCCCGGAACTCATGGCACATTAACTTCTCTATTGATGTCGAACAATTCCGAAAAGCAGTCCAACTTGAAATTATTAAAAATAGCCGAAGATCTTTGAGGAAACATAAGTGATACGCAAATAAATTTACTACAAATTGAAAACAATATCACTGTATCAATGCAATTACGAAGACGAATGAATTGAATTATTTATACTACCGTAGCGGCAATAAACTCGAAGTAAGCTATCGATGAATGCAATTCTCAATGGGAATTTCATTTAGTGCTTTGTTGTTCTAATAGAAAATTTGATTTTATACAATAATAATCCAACATTTTCTCTATTAGATAAATAACTCAGTTAAATTTTTGAACAGTAACTAATTGATTTGTTTAACACGTAAGTGTTTAGAGTATGTAGTGTAAATTACTTACATTGAGCTAAATAAAACTTGATATTACCCACAGTAAAGTTAGCGTCTATCATTCGATATGTCTTTCAAATAAGCGGCAATCAAATTCACTAACATGAAAATCATATACCGTTACAATCAAAAGAAAGGTTCTTTGGCATCTATTGCACTCATATTTATTTATTCAGCGTTCGGCATTTAGCTCAATCACATGGCCGAGTAATACAACGAAGCTATACAAAGATAAACAACGCAGTAATAAGATTGACTATTAATGTAATATATATATATACGGAAAATCAACCATCAGATATTACAGCAGAAATTCATTTCAGTGAGAAATGAAGAAAGGGATGTGAGATGAAAGATTGTAGGGGACTTTGACAATTCCGGCTGTAAAAGTGGGCTGATGCAATTAAAGGGATATACGGAAGTGCTTAATTGTAAGAGTAATACGAAATACAGGAACTAAAATTTGCACCAATTAGACGCAAAAATTCCTTTGTAAGATAATCTTATGCCATTAAAGCCAAATTCGCTTCGAATATATGAAGTAAGCTGTCAGTCGTTCATTTTCTTCAGAATTGGAATGAATAACGGCCAACCATTAATTGCGGATAAGGAACCTAGTAAAGCTAGCGAATTGTGCTAATGCAATGCATATCTACAGATCGTCTGAGTGCACCACAATATGCGCTAATCGATTTGCATATTTCCGGAATCGTCCAAGCGAAAAATAAGTAAAAATTCAAAGGAATTGCTAAGCGAGTTAAAGAGGCTGCCACAATTTGCATTTTTTTCAATTCATGAACGTCATCGAGAAATTTGAAAAGTTAGTTGAAACCCACTAAGTAATTTAGCAATGTTTATATCGTTATAAGGAGTATTTAGTCGAGTACTCACTAATGTGCATACGCTGCAGAATTTCTAAATGCAAGCAACTGTATAAATTATCGAAAGAAAAAAAGAGAAACTACTGGCAATTGCGTGAAGACGAAACTCATCAAGTCGTTTAACAACATGTCATGGAAGCTAAGCCAAACTATATACAATGCAGCACACATGTGGACAGCACGAATTCGACAACTAAACAAATATTTTGACCAAATATGATCCGTCGTTTTTAGCGCTATCATTTTCTATGCTAGTTGCAAAATTCGCATTGAGATCTCTTTGTAAAGAAATAGACCGCTGTGCTTAACTCACCACATAAAAAAAAAGATCGCGAATCGAGAATAAGATCAAAAAATTGTTCAACGGAATTGGCTATTCTTTAGGAATCAAGAATCTCTCATTTATCGAAATTTTCGCTTAGCTATAAGCAAGTGTTGATTTCAATTGCTATATATTTTGTGCATCAACGCGATGCTGCTTATTATCAAAGGAATATTGGCGGCATAGTACGCAACTTTTCACTCTTATCAAGTGTGCTACAATTTGAAGGTAGTGACGACACATTCAATTGCAACATAGTCGATATGAGCTCAGCAATATATTGCACTAAATCGCAGAGATTGTAAAGGGGAGAAAATAATGCAACTCGATTCTGAACTAATGCTAATCGATCGAACATTACTTTTACTCGCCACGATTCTTTTCAAAATTCCACAATTTAGCTGCAACCAACGATGAGAGATGCTTTCATTCGTTACTTACCAACCTTGATCGCCTGGTTGATCTCTTGATTCGCAACTAACGGCGAAGAAAAACTGCATACTACATTGACAGTTATAAACACAAAAACGCAGCTGACAGCTATTTGGTTAATCCACCTGCGCTACCATATATATATATATATATATATATATATATATATATATATATATATATATATATATATATATATATATATATATATGCGTATATTTAGTGAGCGACCAGAAAAAAAAATGACGTCAAAGTGAAAAGGGTGCACAAGATCACCGATCTAGCAACGATCACTTGTTTATGAACGAGGCAGCCAAACAGCAACGCACGCAAGCACAAACAAAGATTCCGCTAAGCGTAGAGACGCACCCACCAAGAACCACATAAATGATACCATTTCAGTGGATCATCACATGCGAATTTCGAATTCGGTAATATGAAAAATTATAGGAAGGGATCACTGCAGAATAATATAAAAGAACTAGTGAGATGTGTTTTTCTTTGCCTTAGATACCTAGTTGAACCGGTCGGTTGCAATGAAAAATACGCCTAATAATGCGGCCTATGCTCAAACGATCAGGTATTTTCATTTCGGTATAAGGAATCCTTCTGCGGGGCTTATGAACCGTTTGCGGAGTAATTATGCTTTGAAATGTCATGGATCGATGAATATCAGTAATTCATATGAGGATCGATGAATTGTAACGAAACCCACGTAATGGGAAATTATCCTGCAGCTCACCAAACTTTTCCCGATAGCATCTGCAGTTGGCGAGTTCATGGCACCGGAAACCACTCGTATGCAAATGCATAAAGCAATATTACTTCGTCATGTGCTTTTGCAAATTTTCTGCACAGAATATGCAAACATATGCATAAAAGAGTGAATAATGCTAAACATGATTGAACGATATAGCCTGGCATGCTTCTGTGCTGTAGCGATGAGCATATTCGAGAAAATAATCGAAAGCATTGTGCTCCTCTCCAGGGAGCTGGAAACCACCAGGGAAAGAGAGCTGAAGAGCTGATTTGGAAACTTCTTGATCCCATTTTTTTATAGGAACGATTGAAATTGTCCCATTTGTGCCTCAGTGAAGTGCCCATGGTAAAGTGACATGCTGAGAAGCAAAATTTCTTAGCAATTTGCTTCTGAGCAACTCATGGAGAGAAAGGGTTCGGCATTTTCTTCGTCAGAGCTGCAGCAATGAAGTCATAAGCAATGTCGAGAATGCGGTAAATATAAAAAAATATGAGCCCAAAGGATAGCAATATTATCATATATTCTTAGAGCGCAATGAAGTGAAGTGAAAATAATGCTATCAATGTTGCAGAAGATGTGTAAAGAAAATCATCTAACTTATTAACGTACTGGAACAAATAAAGAATTTTTTGTCTTATTATAAATCAATTCATGTGCACGAGTTCGCCTAATGAATATGTGTCCTAAACGCTTTTTGAGCATAAATGATGTTGGATGAAAGCGGTCAGGTAATAAGGGAGTATTAGCTTTTTCTTGCAGTTGTAGATATCATGGCGGTTTCGATGCATTCATGAAAGCGAATGCCTTTTCATCTGCCCGGTTTTATTAAACTAGAAACCAATGAAGGTAAAGATGAGACATTTCGGGTCTTTAAAGATTGACGCTGGTTGATTCAATGTTTAACCATTCAATTCGATCAAGCGCCCAAAAAAAAAATGCATTTTACCTCAAATCTGAGCGCGTAATCAACCACTTACATTGAAAGCAAGCCTGTGTGGAGAATTTATAAGAGCGGTCGTGTTGAATAGAACATACTTGATTGCATGATTGCTCTTTTTTTGTTAATACTCATAAATTTGACTTTAGCATGATATGTCGGTTCACAAAATCACATGTCAACGCACAAGTACTTTCTTTCCTTTCTTACAAAACACCATTTCCTTTCCTTCCACATAAGTACTGATTTGAGATTTTACCTTGAATCGACGACCATACTACTTAAACTTCTTGCAGGTTGCATTCTTGAGGTTCAATTCATTATGGGCAGAAACGCTTGGACGCTTCCGCTCCTATACGTAAGCAAGATAAAACAAGGAAAACAACGCTAAAATTGCACCAAATCTTAGCGAGGTTATCGCTACATTGCAACACTTAAATGTTCCCTTTTTTTCGCAAATGCAGATTACTATGCAAATGAAATTTTTTGAAAATTCACTTCAACCCTTCAATCGCCAAAGGAATACCATAAAATCTGACGCCTTGTCATTTCTTTGAATGAATTCGGAATATATAATTTCAACTGCAATAGTCCAAACCATAAGTACTCTCATCTTTTTCATCGTTATATTTATAAACGTTTTGATATGTAATGAACTTATAGAGGAGTATGAAAATATGTAAATTATGCAGATTTATACCGTCGAATAGTTCGAGTTAACCTCGGAAATAAAATGTTCGTGATTGATTAATTAAAGCAAAATGTTCTTTTTCTCTCTTTGTATCTGTCCCCGTCAGTCTCTGTCTCTCTCTCAACCTGTTTGTTGCATAGAGAAATTGCTAACGGCTTGTAGTTCCGAGCGTGGGTGAAGTGGTAACTGTAGTGGATGAACTTCTTTTGTTAAAGTTTCGTTCGATTGGCGATGTGGTGATTTGCGCATCTAATATTTTAGAAATTGTTCAGCAGTTGGCAGCTATTGCGGTTTCGAAATGACAGCCGACTGACTAAAATTTGTTGCAGTTTATACTCGCAACAAATATGTGTGGTCTTCACTTTACCAAAATTCTTCACTATTTCCCACTCTTCAAGCTATCTCACCATTTGCCCTTCTTCTATTAAATGCAAGTACTTTTGTTGTTGTCGTAGTAAATATCGTCTTTAAAGTATACCGGCATCGAACATTTTTCACTGCCCCGTTTTACATCCATCAATGAACACATATACAAACCCTATCGATGTGTTTCGATTAACAACTGTTGTTTGTTGCAGCACACATTCTATAATACGGTAAAGGGATTGCATCGTTGAAAAATATTGGCAACATCACAAAATTGTTGAGATTACAAAGGAAGTCCTTGGTCCATAGAATCCTAACGAAGGCATTTTTCTGTTTATATATATATGATAAGAATTTTTCACTCATTAAATCAGTGATATTTAGTACCGAAATATAGCGCACAATTACCCTTTCCGCTAATTGAAAATTCGTAAATTCACATTTGCTAAGGCAATCTTTGAGATATTCTGCATCTGTTTATATCGATGTATTTCTACTCACTTGTCCGATATTTCTATCTCGCAAACAATGAAGCTAGATCTAATGGTAAGGAAGAAATTTTGATTTGCATCACTGGCTGACTCGAACATTTTTGATGCTTAATCAAGCCACTCTATTTCATTTCAGTTGTAATGGGACATGAAAGTGATTTAAATGATATTATATTTAATTTCCTACTGAGGTGGAAAAATTGGTTTTACTTAGTCCTTTTCAAAGTAAAAAGATTTATTAAGTGAAAGGTTGCTCGAATCGGGTGTCGTATGCTACGATTGTTCAATGAAGTCGAAGAATCCTCATCTCAGAATCGATTTCACATTTGAAAAATCAAATGGAAAATTTTAAGTTAATATAGCATATGCAGATGGTAAAATCTCATGATTCGACTGCATTATAGATTTCAAATAATAATTTCTCCCAACTTTTGAATGTATTGCGAAAAAGTTTTGAATGGAAATTGCTTGCATACAGTTTTTTTTTCCTTTTTTTTAAATTATTTTCTTTCGAAGAACACAAATATAAAACTACACTTGGATGACTACGCAAATGAAATTAAAAAACCTTTCAGTTGGTTACGAAACGATATAAATTTTTACTTGAAATCAAAATTGTGACCATGTTACCGTTAAAACAAGGAGCGATTATTAAAACAAGGTGCGATGAATCAAAAAATGTGAGATGAATTCAACATTTTAGAAGGAGAATCGGGAATTGTTATGAAGGTGAGGTCATATATATATATATATATATATATATATATATATATATATATATGCCAAATCTCGATCTCGCCAACCTTGAAAATTTTTCTTCGCAGAAATTGAAACGAAGCAATCATTGCAATGAGAAATTCTATAAAAGACCTCTGATTAATGCTTACTTTTTAGGTAAAAATATTTTAGAGCAAATTAAAGCAAAAACAATAAGCAACAATCGGCTAAAGCCATAATAATTAATGCGCCTAATAAGTTTCACAGTTTATTTGATTATTCAGCATTTCAAATAAAATAAATAACCTCTCAACGAGGTAATATGTCAACTTCTTCAGCAAATGATACTCTTTGAGGAAAAAAGGAAATTTTATATAAAACATAAAAATAGTGGAAAGGCACATCATCAACAGAACGAAATTGTTTACATGAAGTGGATATGACACGAAAATATTGATGCAAGCAGCCGAAGAATAAAAAATATTCACAAGCGTTATATGATAATAAATCCGATAAATTTATCGACTGGAAAATGGTACACAAGCTTGGAATTGCTTGGCATTCGCGGAACAATGAAGCTGTGAGGTTTGAACATTTATGCAGCATACATCAAGGTGATGTTGACTTATGTTGAAGGTTGTTTGTGTTGATCAGAGGATGCGCTCTTCAGTTTATGTTTCAAGGTTTTTTTCTATTGCCATATTCGTCTCTATTTTGGTGGCCTTGCGCAATATAGAACTGTTGCCGAAATGAAATCGAACGATCTTCACCGATTAGTTAGCGCATAAATCTCTTCATTTTCAATGCTCACTAAATATACTATCGATATAGGGGATCGCTAATTTTCACCTTTCACCTGTCTTAAACCGGCTCCTCTCGTTGAAAATTTCTTGAAAGAACATCATTGAAGGATTGGATAGCGTCTACTGAGCGAAAAATTCACAAGTTAGTGAAAAAAAGCAAAGGAAATCCGAAATGAAAAAAAAAACGTTAAATATTTAGATTGAGCTTTCGCTCCACTTTAATCTCTAAAAACCATAAATGAGAAACAATATGCCTGTCGTAAACAATTTGCTACCACACTAATGTTTAAATTACAAAATTTGCCATTGGATGAATTTGCGTACGAGTTGTATAATGCGAAAAATGCATCAAAATTGAAAGTTCACTATTGCATAAATTTGAAAGAGATTCCAAAATATACCTAGATTGTGATTTATCCTTGTTTAGGCATGAAACCAATAGTCAGTGACAGACGGCTTCCATAAAGATAATCTCTATGTGAGCAATTTTTTAGCTGAGTTTTATAAATTTTCAGCGTGAAACGAGAGGTGCTCATTTTATTCTGATAATATGGAAGCAATAGGAGGAATGAAATTGTAAATAGCCCGATTCGCTTTTTTGGTTTAGAAAAAATATTTAGATAACAATCACATTGAAAAAGTTCAGAATGTTTTTTGAAAAATCCAGAGTCAACGATAAAAGGTCAATCAGGGTCCATCAGCTAAATAAGGTACGTAAAAATTGCAGCTATGGAACTTGCAATGCAGACATCCAAGATACTATCTAGAGAGGAAATTTACGCAATGGATAAAGGGCAAATTCCTCCCAACTCCATGAACCTTTGAAGTGACCATTGTTTCACCTACGTTGGTGAAGTTTGTGAGCTAAAGATCGGAAATTTGCATGAAATATATAAAAAACTAAAAGCTATGGCGTGAATGAATGGATAATGAAGTCTTTGCATTGCTATTGATTGCAAGGAAAGAGTGAGGTTCATCTGAGATCCGGAATGTGTTAGAGTAAAAACCATCTCTGTGAGAAGTGAAAGGTAGCAGGTGCAGGAGATGATTTTATAAAGCAAGGCGCTCAGATTTCCTTTTCCTCCTCCCTCCCCTCTCCTCAAAAATGAGTCACTGTCCGTTAATTTCCCCAGGGCTGCATTCAGAAAGATGGTAGAGCCATTAATAATATGACGGATTACGACAGCCTGCATAATGCCCCTTTTTGCTCCCGTTGTTGGTGGCACCTTTACACTTCCTCCTCCCCACCTAAATGGTGCCATTGGATTGTATATTTAAAGTTGTTTGAAAGTCGTATTCCTTTTTGACCACCTCTGTGGAGGTTCCTCAAACCAATTCTACAGTACCTTGGTTCTTTGCAGATTCAGGACCCTTTTTTTTGTTGGTACGGCAAGGGTTCCCTGTCTCCATGATGACAGCGGTTAGACCCTCCCATCTAGTACCCTGCCATTCGTCAGTTTCATATAGCTGGAGAGAGGGAGGACGGGGAGGAGATCGTGTACATCCTATTCGTGAAACTTCATTGGAGAGCATAACTGCTCTACCTTTAATGAAGAATGACCGAACCCTAAGGAAAAAGATAATGGGTTCCGAAAATTGTACGGATAGAAGTGAAATCCGGGTCCATAATGTTTAAATGCAATCTGTTTTGGTGAATTCTATATAAAAAAGTAATTGTGTCTTCGAATGCATAACCTTTTATTTGCGACAGAGTAATCGTTTTACAATTCTCGAACAGCGTCGAAAATGACAGTCATCTTTCCATTATAAATAAAATGTGCTTAAAGAAAAATGAGTAATATTTTTTCCAACCGAATATCTCATTTAATTTCATGAAGGAAGTTTCTCTTTATTGTACTCCGAGGGAAGATCTAGGAAAATTGTTTGTTAGCTGTGTTTACCGATTCGGCCGCTCATACACGAGCGCATTGTAAACATTTCGAAACCAGCAATGTTTTGACTAGAAAATTAAGTGACTTTGCGTTTGTATACTTTGGACGTTGATAGTCAACGAACGCACAACGCCCATCGAATGAGACAGAGATCGTGAATGGGGCAGTCGATGAAAAAAAGAAAAAGAGAGAACTGCCAATTTGAGTGACCAACAAGGAAGCGTTCGACCTCGAAAATTATGCGTCGTTCGTCGTGCGATCCAACGTGCCAGCCGCCGCCAACACACAACGAATAGCGTTGCAAGATGCCCTCGAAAACCGCAAAAACTCTCCGCACACACAAATAAATTCACTAACTATACGTTCGATTCATCAAAAAACTTCGACGAATAATGATATTTGGGGGTCGGATTTAAATTCCCAACAAATGGCAACGGTGATATTATGTCCTCTAATTGCTCATTTAAAATTGCTAAGTTTCTCAGCACCTCTCCAGGGTGACGAACGAGAATGATTTCCTCGGTCACCTCAAGAGAGCCTTCAGCATACTGTCAGTTGGAAACAAATGGTGCCCATATAGTGACTTTTTCAATGTTTTTTCTATCAAGTACTGAACGGGGAGGAAATTTTATTCCTATTGCAATCTTTCCTTCTTTCTTTTTGCTCCTCTTTCGTTCTCTTTGTTTTTCACCTTCTCTCTCTTCATTTTGGTGTAATTCAACTGATAAAGAGTATTCATTAAGAAATGCGATAGTAATTAATCAATTCCCTTAATGTGTCATTAGATCGTTCTTTGAAGCAATTAATTAAATACCATTAGCATTTATCACTTCGCTATGCCGCATGACGGTGATCCCATCAATAAATAAGCCGAACAACGGAAATAAACGACGGCAACACGCAATAATTTTCCTACGCTTAATTTCCAACATTCTCCTTTGCATAGATGATTTGAGAAGTGCCAAAAAGGTCGCAATAAAAACTGGAAGAGTAGGAACTCCTCAAGTGACTATTGCTGCCCTATTATTTTAGAGCATACACTGACATTCCACATATAATATAATAAAATAGAAGAAGTCATTAATTGTACAATCAAAATAATCTATCGAAAAAAAAAAAATCAACTGCAACCATAATTCTTTATCACTTTTCCACAAGTCATCAGTTGAGAGATATTTAAAGTAAAAGTAAATGCATGTTTATAGTTGATTCATATATACAAAAACCTGTGACTTTAGATAATTGTAAACATTAATCGCATTTTTAATGAAACCTACAAAATGATAACGTCTGCGAAATTCAGGTTTTTAAATGAAGTACCATATGCGAGATTAGAATTCAGGTTGCAATAATCGTGACAAATTACGCATCGAAGATTTCAAAGGTTCATTCAAAAAATGCACAAGCAACGCCTAATTGATTTGCAGGATGTAGAGGAAATGAACGAATTACTATGATTTTACCTATTTTTCAATAAATGATCTCATTTGACAAGCAGTCAAGTAAGAAAGAAACGATGAATGCTTATTTTTGCCTCAACAGTATCGCGTCACCTAAGCGGATGCGCATAATCCAGTTCCGTTTAAATGAAAGCTTTCACTTGAAGTATTAATTGAAAGAAAACCCAATGTTATATAAGTTCCAGCTGGAGATTTTATTGAGGGGATGATGACTTTAGACAGCCAAAATACTATAGGAAATTAGCAACGCCATGTTGATCGGCATCTCTTCATTAACTCTATGAGCTTTCCAGTGATCTTTCACAAAGAAAAAATATTTAAATTAGCAGTTCAAAAAAATTCAGCGAATTTTCTTCTTTTTATATATTCTATGCTAAACCAAACATGAAGATCTTTCAGCGAGCGAGAATCATTATTTAAATGATATCAGGTAGATGCGAAGTCCTCTTTGAAGCAAGATTGGTCTCACAACGGCACACTGAAAAGCAATAGGTATTCGGCTATGCGCTTAAGAATTCGTTTGATTTTACTGGTTTTCTCCTTGGGCATGCTTCCATCAACTGAGGCACATCTCAGAATTTAATAGAGCATGTTTTGGCAGCGTCATCATTGTGCGATATGAGACGCTTCTCCATAATTGATATCTCATTTGAAAGTTTATGTCAAAAGTTCGTGTCACGACCGAATTCAACTTTCCATGATCCACACCTCTGGCGCACATCATAGAAAGCTGTTAAGCCAAGCGCAGAATTCCGCTTCCCGATAATCCGGACCGACTTGAATAATATCTCATAACCTTTCCATGCGAGAAAATATTGTGGATGACCGAGTGATGCTCACTAATCTCATACCATTTTTGAGCGTGTTTGTGTGTGCGAGCGCAGTATATCAACCTCTCAGTGGTTGAGGCTATAAGACTTTTTTTCTGCAGGTTTAAGTACGAGCCACGAAACTGTAGTGCAAGAAATTGCTGTATGCGGCCTACCTTTCTGTTGATCTGTTATATCCAACTTTCTTAAGGCTGATCATATTTTGAATGAGTTTATGGCGTTCCAAAGTTCCGTAAAATTTACTAATTAATTTGTCTTTCCGATAGTCACATTTATGAGCAAGAGATATCCTTGGCATGAGATTTGCCGAATCACACTGTTTCTTAAGACGACATTTCAAAACTAATGCTTATGTTTGATCAATTAATAACTGGTTAACCTTACATATATCACATTATCTTAGTTGTCAGATTTGTTTCTTATTTGTTGAATAGTTTCTTCAAAGCACTATGAATAGCACAGAAGAGAAGTGTAGACAGCGCAGGACGTTGGCAAATTTTCGTGTGATTTCGCGCAGAAATGCTTCTGCCGTCGTCGCAGATTACTGGAAATTACACAAGCACATTAGCTTTCAATTGCTCTTCACGTGAGAAGGCCATGTAACAGACGCATGAAATACTATCAAGAAAGGACTACTGGGCCTAGAAAAAAAAGCCGAAGAATACGTTTAAATAGTCGATTTTTCCAATATGAAAGGAGCCGATGATATCGACGTCTCTCAATCACTCACCTTCGTCTGTTTTCCCGCTTCTCATGTGAGAAGAAATTCCTACTCGCTAAATAACTAAAGTTCCACTAAAGGCATTTTAGCTTTCGAAAAGGAAAACTTTTTTCCATAACTTTCAGCTACTTTTGAAGTGAAAATATTGCGCTCGATACTGACTAGAAGCTAGAAAAAAAAAGGTTTGAAAGTAAACTGCAATAGAACGTTTTGCATTTGATTCAAATAGGTGATATCACCGTGACAACATTTGTTAGCTTTTAGGTAACTAATAAATCTCGTTTTGTTCGATCGGTTTCTTGCATTTCGACGATCTCAGAGTACGATTCGACCTACAGTATCCATTCTGACCGCATTTACTTTCAAACATTTTGCTCAATGCATTGCGATCAGAAATCGCTATTTTATAATTTCTTCTTCAATTATTGGCGCACTTGTTTGGTCTATAAATTAGTAGAAGTAGTGACGAAGAAGCATTTCATTTCGGCGTTGGTTGGTGAGTTGACGGTTCGGTACTAAGGGCTCTTGCCTGAGAACTCGTATGTGTTCCATCATAATCGATTTTGCGGCAATCTTCTCCACTCTCTTATAGGAAATGTGCATAAGTTTTGCAATATGTGAAGGTGTGCTGCGTTCAATCACTTAGTTGTTTAGGTGTGTTGCGCTCGTTCATCTGCTTGTTTACTTGAAAATTTGCAAGCGCATGGGGCGGGCAAACGGAACCCTACATTCAGATGCACGCATAACTTTGAAATTCTAATGATTCGTCGATTCATTTACTTTTACTTTGTTGGCTTCATCAACGACTCTATAAATGATTAAATTTATTTAATTTTCCCTTATAAAATTCACCTAATATCGACGTTATAGTAGATTCGAATTGAACCATTGCGTGATTTTATTGGATACTTTCTATATGTGGCCATGTAATTTCTTGTAATTACAGATGAGGTTGATACTTACAGCAACAGTTTTCTGCACTATTCTGGAAGTTTCGACGGCTTGTAGCTGTCTACCAATCACGCCTGATGAATCTTACAACTTAGCAGATTGGCGTAAATTTTCACAATTTGCATTGCTAATATTTCCTCGAGTCAGTATCCTATGATTAAACGGATGGGGATTTAGAAACACTCTTCGGAAGGTAAAATGAGTGATGTATTTAAAATGTTGAACGGAAGTCGGAACACCAGCTGATCTCCATTCAAACTATCCTAAATATCTATCAAAAGTAGGATTGGAGTTGTTTTTTTTTTTGCGAATTTATCCAGCAGAAAAACTTCAGTATTAGAAAAGTAAAAAAAATTGAGCATTTATTCGCAGTTTTCGATGCGCTTATCTTTGTTGTCAAGAAATCTTGTATAGAAGCAGATATTTCTGAAGTTTTGAGTAAATATTTTCCAGAACTCTCCGTAATGAATATAGTGACAAGTGCTTGTTCATGATTGCAATTTTTCGTATATGAAAATCTCGAGTCATGATACACGTTTCCCTTTCGTTTCCAGTATCATATTTCTTTAACTTCCATTAAATTCAAAGAAGCTAGAAACGTAGATAGCTTTTATTATTCTTTTATGCTTGATCGCTCAGCGTCTTTATTAGCTAAAATGAGGTCTGCCTCACTATTTGCTTGACTATGAATAATTGAAGTTACATTCTCTCGAGTGTCGCTGTTTTCCAACTCGATTTATTAACTTTCCTTGGGAATGGCGGATTCAGTGATAGGTATGGCCAATATTGCAGCATTCAGACACTACTGCTAGTAATACAAATCATTCGATAAACACTGAATGAAAGATCACGAGAGCATTGTGTGGGGCCCATAGGATTTATACACATCTCGATGTTTACTTTATTTTGCAAACTGCATAATTTCCTGAACAATTTATTGATGGATAAATGGTTATTGTTGTTAGACATTTCGAAGTTGTACGTTTGCATAGTCTCGCTTTACTTTTTCAAGTAACTCAACAGACATTTATTTCTTTTATTGTATCCGACTGAGAAAAGAAAAATTCCGAGTTTATATTGTTTCAGTATCGCATGTTCGTATTTTGTCGAAGAGAGAAGTGAATAGCACCGGTTATGGGCAAGACGTCGTCTACACTGTACAGCATATCAATGTCTATAAGGTGAGCGGTTTAATTTCAACGCGAGTTTCATTTCCACACTCATTTTGCATAGGTGTTTGCGTAGTTAATTGCTCCATCTGAAGCTTTTCATCGCAATCATAATAATCTCCCCTCTGCAGTTGTTTGATGCAACTCCGTGACTGATGTGGTCTTTCTTTGCTATAATTCCTATTCCAAAATTACTATCTAATGGCTATTTGCCATTTTCGATATTTGTATCACTTTGGAAATTTAATATTGACTTTCACATATATACTCGAATCTTTCTATCGGATGGAAATTTCTCTGTGCGCGTGTATTTTGATAATTTCAAGATTTGAAGCTATAAAAGCGACGCACATAATGCGCACGCATGCACGCAAGCACTATATGTTGCAATTAATCCTTTTTCCCAAAATTTATGAATTCATAAGTCATGTAAGACGAACTTCCTTTGGAATTCATCAAAATCAGAGGAATGGGATGGGCAAATCTCAACGTGGACTTGAAGTTTCGATGAAATTGCGGTCATATCGAAAGTTAAACTAGCAGTGTTCTTAATGTGCTTATTGAAACACATTTCATAGTTGATCTGTATAGAATACGAAGGGAAGACGGTTGCTATCCCCAGAAATAAGAACACCGAAAGAAACGGCAACTTGTGGAGTACCTTTCCTCGAACCAGAGAAGGAATATCTCTTAGCAGGTAAGGGCGGTTATTGTTAATAATATTTAAACAATGGCTCATGCTTGAGCTGGAAGTTCTTTTTTTTTAAATGACAATGTTGTAAGTTCCCATGATATTAGGTTGAACGACATTCCTCCTTTAAGAGATTCATTTTTTTAGTAATTTCGATCACATGTAGTTCGCCTAATTTAGCTTATTTATTCAATTTAATCATTCAATTCCTTTATTCAATCTATTCATTTAATTCATTCGTTTTATTTATTTTTAATTCCTTTATTAAATTCATTCTATCATTTTTTATTTAATTCATTTATTTAGTCATATACGGTTCGCATGGCCACAGGTACTTCATTTTCATTAACACAATAAGCTCTGCAGCTTCAACTTTTCAAGGGCGCGCAAAACATTTAGAATACTTGAACTGCAATTTTTTAAGCTACATGGCCACAACTTTTCAAGCAATTTGGAATGCAATTTAAGATTGACGAACTATACATCAATACAGTTTGTCTTAGGATGCAAAAGTTGATATTCTTCAGCTACATTGCTCGCTGCACCAAATTCAAAGGCACATGTGGGAGATACTCTTGATTGGAACTTAAAAAATGAGATGGTTATCACTATTGCTGTAACTGCATAGCTGCTATCCAGTAAGTGCATTCACTGATATTTACGGATTCTTTAAGGATTCTTCGATAACGATGGTAAGCTGAACATAAATCTATGTTCACCAATTGTTGAATGGAAAGACGTATCCGATGATATTAAGAGCAAACTAAAGGCGGGCGAATTCAAGAAGAAAATCTCAAATTGAAGAGACTATTTGCATTGCTATCTGAAGATGTTTTATTCTTTATATACATATATTTTGTCGTTCTTTGATATTTATTTGTTTATTATACAAATAAATTTATTGTTTAATTGATTTCCACTTCATTATCGCAGAAGTTTCATTCGTACTATGGTTGCTCATGCGATGATAATGGTGGTTAGATCGATAAACATTCCTGTTTCGAATAGAACTTGGAGGCAGTTATTGCAAGATGTGAAAGAGAAAAGTGAAATTATTTCCATATAAAGGTTATTTTATTGAAGCGTTCGATATGGAATGACTCAAATATCTTTGTTTGTCATTTTACCCGCAGAAATAAATCGATAGACATGTAAGAAAACTGCATCATAACTGAAGGAAAAAAATGGAAAAAGAAAGAAACACGACGTCGATAAAAAATTTTTCAACATGTTCAAATTCACATCACCTGAGATTGAAAATGGTGAATCCAAGAAACAAACTATATATATATATATATATATATATATATATATATATATATATATATATATATATATATATATATATATATATATATATATATATATATATATATATATATATATATAATATAATGAAAACAGTAAACTACAGCTGCTAGAAGAACGAAACAACATTTTGAGGCAAATGCTTCTTTCTGCAATTCAATGCCCCACAATTTTCATTTCAAACACCAAGCAGAGATCTACTCATGACTTCATTCATCTTCAAACTCCCTCACAATTTATCGTCACTTTCAAAGAGAGTATGAAGAATGTCGTAGCATTCTACGAGTGCGTCACACCACTAATATGAAGTGGGATATTCCTTGTGAATATATAAACCGTTAGCGACATGATGACAAGTAAGGTCGACAACATCGGTAGTACCGAGTATCCATAGGCTGCGATAAGCCATGCAAGTGGAGCGCCTGCCAATACAGCGAACGCTATAAATGAAAAAAAAATTGCTAGTTGTTCCTGACCGCTGATAGGTACTATATAGATTTTAGATTTATGTTTTAATGCAGTTAATCAAACTAATAGAACCTTAATTAGTAGTATAAGTGACGTTCTTCCACGGAAACATCCTATACTGCGTAAAATCTATTTGTTGCCGACTACTGTTTAGCGATGCAAAGATTATTGACTAATAGAAGTGAAAAAAAAGTCCCAAATTTTTCTGGAAGAAGATTATAGCCATGAGGAAACTTATCAAATAAGAGGTGGCAAATTAGAAGAATAGCCACACCAGAAACACATCAGTGGGGAAACTTCAAGGAGAACAGTCACCTCCCAGAGTATCGTATCGCAGGTCAATGATCGTTTTCTAATATTAAAAGGTAACAGAATCAAAGTGGATATGGAATTTCAGCGCTTCATAGTTACTATGCGCCCGGTTAACCAGATCTGAAGTAACCTCTGCTCAGTGTGCACGCTCATTCGGGCGTGCAAGAGAAATGCGTTTGCTCGGTTCTGCAACCAAATATATATGAAATCTTATAAATGCTTGAATTTAGATCGGCTTACTCAAATCTAAACGATTTTTTCCCTTCCTCTTTCTTCGTCATATTTGGCCGCAATTTTTGCTTACTTCTTTCGTAGTATACGCTAAATTAGACTTATTCATAGCTTACTTTACATAAATGATTGCGCTTCCGCTTTTCCCTAAAAAATGTCACCCTTATTTAGAAATATTCTGAAGGGCGCTCATATTTCTCTATGCTTATTTAACAGTAGAATAAAAATTGCATCAAAATTTCCTCATATCTAAGGAACGATAGAGAATTATCCCAACAAGAAAACGCAATAACATTATCTAGATATCGATGCCTTCGACACTAAAATGCGGAACCCGAGAGCCTCATCTTTGTCTCTCTCTTCTACTGGATGTGAATTTTGCCTTCTGCTCACTTGATAGTAGAGCCATTCTACCACAAGAAACCAATACACTGCATACTCACTGAAATACATCAAGTTATCCATTCTACTATTATTGATGACGGTTTCTGTGCAGTAATAAATCAACTTGTGAAGTAATAACCGCTTACAGTTCGAAATGAAACTAATGAATGCGTCGCATCGACCAGCAAACGAAACATCGGTCATATCGGACGATATTATACCCCAAATATTGATGCATGCATAGACAAAGAAACCGAGCATAAATGCGCACAACAATGTCCATGTCTGTAAATAACATTCAGTTTTTTTAACAGTTCAAATATTCAACAAATATAAATCTAAGTAATTAGCCTAGAAATGAAAAAAGATTAAATTCAGGTAGGATTCGATGAATGTAATTAGTCCTTCAATAATAATAGGTCCACTCTATATAAAGAAAATACTGCAACTCGTTTAGTAAGAAAAAGTCATTTATGCGGCTCATAACAACTGCCAAGCAACCTTCGTAAACGAAACATTTTGGCTTCTCTAATGTGAATTACAAACGACGAGTGAACAATTAACAATTTGGTCTATTTAATTAGTATTAATTTGTTTTGTTTTCCTTCCATACGAAATCTTATCCAGTACGGTTACAGCTCCCCCTCCTCATGAGAACCATTTGTATCTACTACGCGCATAATAACGCAAAATGAGTCCATCTAATTATGTGATGTAGTTGCCAAATGTTGAACGATAAAGTAGTTATAGTAACATGTTTTTTTCCGTTAAGCCCAACACTTACTATGGGTTCCGATTGATAATGCAAACTTTGCAGTCCGCCAGCACTTAAATAGAACTAGTACAGCCTAGAAACATACCGAAGAAAATACTGCTCCAAAAGCGATGAACATCCCAATAGTAGAAGAAATCCCCGTTAGCACACGTGATTCGTCAATTGAGAAATAATCACACATCTTATCGCAAACTATGCCAGAAATAATACTTCCAAAAAATCCTTTAATAGGTAACCTATGTATTACATTCGATAATTGCTTGCCAGAAAAGAATAAGATTTAAGCGACATTGAAAAATATAAGGAAAAATGCGTTGGAAAACGAAATGTTCAATCGTTTTTACTACAGTTGCATAGAACTTTGCAAACGAATGCATAGCAGTGATGTAGAGAGGCATTTTTTGCAATTGCATCTAATTTTACGACTGCTTAAGATTACGGTAACCGCTTTAGGTGAACTTTTACCGTAGTGATTGACTACCATAATCGGTGTCACAATTGTACCTCAATAATGATTTGAAAAAAAAAATTGACCAGCCGTGTAAAAGTGTCGAAATTTGATAACAAAAAGTTTCCTGACACAAAGGGCGGGTAAGCTTTTCAAAATGGTAGAATGCGTGCGAGGTATATGAAGCAAAATTATGCATGAGAAAACCATCGATGATAAGAGCATAGCAGAAATCTCTTCTAAACTGCATTATGAAGTGAATTCAATGGCATCTTAATCGAATAATCAACCATCCTCTGATATTCCTTGTGAAGTTACAGTTTGAGAACACATCCACTGAGATCATATTGAAAAACTTATTTGCAACGTTATTCATATGCTTAAGCAAATTTCGTTCGGTCGCAACGTTAATCAAGCTCATTAGTTTAGAGAAAAAAGATGGTATTTAGAGAATTTATCCATCGGTGAACAATTGTGAAGTCAAATGAATGTAACACAACAAAAAAAAAAACCCTTACCACCAGTTTCGAAGAAAAATGATGCTTCAAGTGCATCTACTTCTAAAAGGCGTTCGCTAACGAAAATTGGTATCCAAATTTCGGCGACCGCACGTGAAGCCATTGTGAATGAGTAATAAAGAGCTATAATCCAGAATGTTTCACTTCCAAATATTAACCACCATGAAAATCGTTTTTGCTTTATTTCTTCATTGCATGATGAGGATTGGTGCTTGATAATGCGAACAATTGAAGAATTGTCCGTTCGACAAAGTGCAAACACCAAAACGATCATAAAACTTGTCGCAATTATAGCTGCAAAACGAGAAAAAAAAATTTCTAAAGGAACTTCAGAAATTTTCAGTTCATTCGTTCAATCGTTAACTTTAATGTAATTGATCAACTGATTGCCGATCAATTACAGAAAAGCACTGCCAATGCGCCAGAATTGGGTAACATAAAGTGAGTGTTTGGCATATGCAGTGCTACTAGAGCGCTGAAATATTCACCACTCTTTTCGATCAGACATTTAGCAACCCTTCTAAAGGCTCTTCTATATCGACTCATAAAATAATTTTCAAACGAACATGTGAACGTTTTTTTTCCAAACAACATTTATGTAGCGCGAAATCGATTATGATAATTTAAAAAAAAAATTCAAAACGTGCATTCTTTCTCATCTGTCAGCAGTAATTCTAATAAAAACTATGGATCCCATTTCTTCAAAAATATTCCGCGCACATGTATCGCCAGTTTTTGCTAATGATACATTTTAATCTACACAGATTAAGCGGTAAACGCATAAAATTCTTTCAAAAACCAGCACACACCTGCCATAAACGTTGTTTGCCTCCATGGTAAGAGTATAGTAAAAGGACCGATGAAACCGGCAACATTATTAGTACATGATATGATTGTATACGTTCTTGCGAATTCGGCAGTAGAGAAGATCTGAAAAAACATTAGCATTACTTCTGCAAATTTACTATGATTGGTTTTCAACTATTTTCACTAATCGAATAAAACTAGAAGAGATGGGCATTTTCATCCTCTACGCAAACATGAAACATCATAACACATAATCGATCAACTTTGATGCTCTACTCTTTAGCCGATCGATAGCATCAACTCATTGACGTCCAAGTCTATCATATTTATGCATGCCGATTTCCTATGAAGAAAAAGTTGAGCGCATTTTGTGATTGCGATTTTCCATGACAGCATCTAATTAAGATTCCTACAGAAGAGTGCATGATCATATTTTAATTCGGAATGAAGAAAGAACATTTTTGTATTCTCAACGGAAATCAATAAATTGAAATATGTTTTTTTTTTTAAATAAAACAAAATTAGAAATAAAGCTATCAGCAAAAATGTGCTAGAAAAATATAGGTAGATGTGTAGTTAGCGGAAAAAAAATAGCAGAGATTAGTCAGTCTCTAATTTCTTGACAAAGGAATTGTTTTTGCTTGCGAACTAGGAAATTTCTGATTTATTGCGGACTCGTCTTTTAAGCGTGCTTCAGTGAATATAAAAATATGTTTAATTGCATTTAATTATACCGTTTACAATGAATGCTATTGCTAAATTTTTGCATCCATTGCCTTAAGCGGAAACGCTGTAATCAATTGATTAACATTAGAGTAACAAAATTCAATTCATAGTCTATGAAAAGCAACTTAAATAGCAGCTATTGAGGCATTAAGAAATGCCCAAGAAACTCTCTAAGGTGAATACATTAAACATTCATATCAGTTGGATAGGGTACCTCACGGTGGTTTCACCTTGTATAAGACAGGAATATTGCATTACTTTCGAAAGGCACTTCATTTGGTATGTGGCACTATAAGTGATAATGCAACGTACGCAGGTACTATACTAACTGAAGAGTTTCTTAGCGCTGCTTTGACAGAATAACATACTTAAGTCATTAGTGTTGATGTTCTCCAGTAATAAACATGCCTTAATAATGCGATTTTTATCAACAAATTTTCCAAGACTTTGATCAACAAAATCCTTGATAATCTTACTTGTCGTATGATTTTGATTATAGCCGGCCAACCAGATCCTTGAAGAAATCCATTAATAGTAGATGAAACTATAAAATGCCAGAGATGACTCGAGAACGCCATAACGTATATTGATATGATAACACCAGATAAGCCAGTGATAATGATCATGTTCGGACTGACTATGTCTGAAGCTACGCCAAACAGAAGCTTGCCCAAAGCATAGGCAACATATTGTGCACTGACTATCCAACCTGAAAGTCATGCACGTAAGACTGAAGGCTCGGTCTTTCTAATAATCTAAAACTATCATGCACGGTTCTATTGATAGCAGACCAATATTTTATTGATACGGAAGCTGTCTCTCCGAGTGCAGTCTTATTGTCATGAGCATTTTTTAAAATTTACCAGGAATTTTCAGTTTTCTATCATTTTCGAGAAGATAGCTAGTACTGATAGCATATTCTACCGAAAATCCTCCTTCCGATTACTGCATGTATCGGTAGTGTTCTTCATTCAACCTAGTCATTAAACAAAGGGGAAATGATGTCTTGAAAAAACCATGAAAAAAACCCTGAAATAAACCTTGAAAAACGGCAGTTTTAAAAGGCTTCAGCAGTTGTAAAAGACACGTTGCCGTAATTACTTGAATAAAGTAATATCTCGTTACCGTATTTGTTTCAATGAAAAAACTACCCATTTCATTTTAGAGTAAAAAACAATTATTGAAAAAATAGCAAAAAGCAGCAGCTTACCGCCATACCGATTTCGTCTTTTGTTAGTTTGATATCACGGACAATCGATGGCAACACAAGCGAAAATAATTTGCGGAAATAAACATAGAAAACATATGAAATGAACAATAGCCAGAATATTTTCCATCGCTTTTCCATTTGCACTTAAATGTGTCACCTGAAAAAAAAAAAGAAAGACTGGGAAAACGCATCACCAGTAAGGATACTATGTACGGGAGCATAACGCAGGACAGGAAAAGGGGCTGAAAAATGACTCATATCATGTCTCTACGTTGCTTAGGTCGAAGAGCATCAAATAATACACCTCAAAGTTGACAACTTGGGATTTGTCGCCTGCACGAGCTTTCCAGGTTATAAAATGCCAAGGCTGAGCTATAAAACGCTCAGTTTTTTTAGACAAAAAGGTGAGGCTTACGAAACTTTATGCCACTAATCTACCCAAAACTTTATGTCACTAATCTACCCAGAAAATCCTACGAGATACGCTTTAAACAGGCACAACATGGATGCAAAGAACAATGATAGTGCAGAGTGTTAGTGATGTGACCGCAACGCCTCCATTCGACAGAAATTTCCGCTATCTCCCTCTCGTGTTTCGTTTGCGCACAACGCTGTTTCGACGCTGTCATTTCGTCGTCGCTCGCTATGCTCGCATTGTGCGCTCAAGAGTGTCACTTAAAAATTGATCGAGACTCCGTGGAAACATCCGATCTTCCCCGAAGAAAATAAAAATCACGCATGTAAAGGGGATTATCCTGGATAACTTGGCCACCTCTATCCACATGCGTTCCTGTTTCATTAGTGTGTCAGTGAGACTGGAATGAAAAATTGATCGAGACTCCGTGGAAAGCATTCGTCCTCATCCTCTTCAGGGTTGTTCACTATGCAACCCCTTTCCACTCGTGCACACAACGTGACAGGAATTCTGCAAAATAAGCTAATCTCACTGGTCGAAAACAAAGGACATCATGACCATAGAACTCAATGGATGTTCTGTACGAATCATTTATCCGTGACCCGATAGACGGTCGATTGCGTCAAATCAACTTAACGCCCTCATGGACAATTCAGATCTTCCTCTCGCTGTTCCTTGAGCGTTCTTTGCTTCTCAACTTGCATGATGTGTGTTATCACGCTAATGTAAACCTATGTCCGTGCATACAGATCGACACTGCAATGGACTTGGCGATGCAACGCAGCAGCCTGTAAAATGTAGAAATACCTGAAATTGGAAAGTAAGTGCTCCTGAAACTTCTACCAGCAGATCAACCAATTTCATAAATTCCCAACGACTGATAAAGCGTGGACATTAAATTGTTCATAAGCAAAGCAAGAAACCTTGGCAATTATTTCGAATAAAGAAAGTATATGTTTGAGATTATAAAACCGGAAACGAAAAGCGAAATATTGTGCCTTATAAAAACCCAGACGAAAGGCGATATAAGGGATAGATTCCTTCATTAGCGAAATAAATTCACAAGGAACAAGATCATCGTACCAGCATCTCCTATACACTTTTCCACTTATTTAGAATGTTTTTTTCATCCGCTAAAGACTATTTTTAAGGAGCAAATTTCACTGCAAAGGAAAAAAGATGTTCTTCTCGTAGTAAACAGTGATTATTTATTTTATTTTTCTCGACACATGTTTTTCTAATGATTTGTGTTATCTTACTTCTCTTTTTTTCTTATCGTTATATTAATTCATTGTGTCACTTTGTATTTTGTGAGGATACAACTCAGCGGCGTTGAATCCGAGGGTGGCGGTATCATTGCAATTGCTGTCATGATAGCCATGTCGAATTAGTGACAACCAAAAAATCATTTTTATTAATTACCGAGAATGAGCATTCCTTCAACACAATTGGCAAAACTTTGCCTACCAAAATTGGCACATTTTTCACAGATTTTACTTGGACGTTTTTTGCACTGATGTTTTTTCCTTTCTGACTACTCGTTTGGCGTTATAAATGATGCACAAGTAAAATGATCTAAATTATCGCTCCTGCGGGGTGCGCGCTGTCTGATGAATAAGATACATAAGATCAAATTTAAGAGTGGAGTTCAAGCAGGTGCAATACTTTTCAGATAAAGGCCAATTTTACTCCTAGATAATTTCATTGCAAAAATTTTCAATTTCATCTTGCAACACTCTTAATGACACATTGCTTAGTTGCATTTAGCCGCGAAAATTTAGCGAAATAAGATAGAAATAGTTAAAATGCTGTTTTTTTTTTTCTACAAACCTCAAGCAATAAGAAAATATACCTCAAAGAAGAAAACATAAGCTATTCCGCCTGAACCATTGTTATCGATGAATTTCATCTTTGTTCTCTTCCTGGATCTTCATTTGAAATCGGTGGTTTATCAACGCGTATGTATATGGCAGCTGAGGCTTTCAAAGGCATAAATAAACGAACAAGCGTGGACTAATTTGGTCTCTGCGATCACCTGGTGACTATGATCCATTAATGTTTTCTTCCGGTATCTCCTTATTGAAATATTTTCACTAAAAACGTTGAATTAACCAACAAGCAAACCTGCTGTGAAATAAATCATTTCCTCACAATTAATCGCCTAATGAATATTTCTTTAGCAAATAAAACTTTTGAAAAAAATATTTGTTTACGAAGCGTTCTTCTTTCGCCATAGAAAAACATTACGAACGTTTTGTTTACTCGATGAATTTTTGTTTCGTTCACCGCTCGTAACATCCCCTCTCATCTTATCGATATACGACGTAAATCTTTATACTTTTCATTGACGAATTAGCAGTTCCATTGTGTTGTTCATTCATAAAGCGCTGACCATTAAGAATTAAAATAGCGCAACGATTTCAATGCAGATTTCGGTTTTCAATACCATAAACTACAAGAGCAAGCATAACTGCAATCGCAAACTTTGGTGATGCACCACTATTTCCTTCGGTGAATTTCATAGAGAAATTTAGAATTTTGAACTGTGATGAAATTTTGAAGGATTTATTTACATTATTTAAAAACATAGAAATTTATTCTATTTGTGAATTCTTTTACAAATAGTAAATACCAACTTTCCTATATTAATTTAAATAAATCAAGATCAATTCAATATGCCCAGCAAAACGAGACTAAAAGCACGTGAAAATGGAAGGCAAAATTTTTATTGTGAGCTTGATGATCAGCGGAAAAAAAAAGAATATTTTTCCCATATATTGTTTTCACGTCTATCATCTCCGCACCTTCCAATATATTCTTTAATGTGTAAATGTTATGATGCTATATGCAATGCCTTGGAATACCTATTACCGCATTCATCAGTACTTATAAAAGCAATAGGCGAATTGCTTTGATAGTGAGGAAAATAACACGGAAATAATATGAAGTAATATTAAAATCATTGCACACCTGATCAGTAGAATTATGCCATTTGATGTTCTAACAAAAGGATACCTTCTCTTAATTAGATCTTTCCCTGGCCAAGCAAGAGAAGTGGAGCATAGAAGCTGAAACGGTGATCGCTTTCAGCTTCCCTTCAACTGAATAGTTAGCTTCACGAATTACCGTTGAAATAACATGTGCCTTCACATTTCAACTGATCCGACTCCGCATGAAAATCACTGCAAAAAACTTGCGGTCTAACCGATTGGAAATGTAAATTGGACAATCGCTACATAATTTAAATTCAATGGATGCAAAATACGTGTAAATTATTGCCACAATTAGATGTTTACAGCCGCTTACGAAGTTGATAAATTCAAGTTGGACATAGCATACGGTGTAGTTATATCGTCTAATGTTACGTATATTAGTACGGCATATTTATGTTATATCGGTAAAATTTTCGGAACTTTAAATTCAGTTGGTTGCGATGTGAAATTTACGCACATTGGAAAGTAAAAATACATATGAATGCACGTGTACGAGTTGTTTGTTGCCTTTGTTCATTTAAATTTGCAGCGGTGCATGTTGTAAGCAATGAATTTGCAAATTTGCAAACTTTGCAATTGTACTTTTTCATTAATCGCAGCATCGATATTTTATTAATTAAGCTAAAGCCACATTTACCATACGGCGTTCGTCACGTAATGTTCAACACCATGAAACTGCAGATAATGTCTTTCCCTTGTTTCATGCATAAATAATAAATAAATAGATACGTTATTGAGGGTAATCTGCATCGTTCGACTTTTTCTCCATGAACGCGCAGTATTAAGTGGTCAAGGAATGTGTTAGAGTCCACTGCACCTAACTCCTCTTATTTGTTCGATATGAAGAAGAGTGCCCATTTGCGAAAGTTTGCTGGAAGGGTAAGAATTATTGCTGTTATTTTCTGCCGTTTAGTGCTCATTTGCAAATTAGCTTACATAGTGTGCCTTATTCACAAAGGGAATTATTTGTTGAGGTCAAAAAAATTTCACCGAGTATTGCCTAATCACGGGGGTCATTTACGAAGAAACAGTACCGGTTGGTACTAGTGAAAATGACTCATTTCAAATAAGTGTACGAAACAATAAGATGATCGTTATTGAATATGAAGAGACTTTATTGACTAGAGAATTGATTTGGAGTGGCGATTTGATGATGTGACCGGTGGTCAATCGTTGTTGACCACGAAAGTAAACAGAGTGCTCGTTTCGTTACTCACGAACTCAAACCCTTCAAAATGCGTTAATCTCATCCAAATGCCACCATTCGAAAACGATTGCTCACCTTATTGTGTTGCTTTAACGACAGCCGCTTCAATCTTTTAAGGTCGCATCGCAGTACTTAACTGTCGTCCAACTGCGGCAAAGTCGGAGTCTCTGGTTATTTCTGCTCCGAATTGAAGAATCTCAAACTTCCGTTTATTTTAAAAGCTCCTCATCTATATATTTAAATCCTTGGATCAACGAATATCCTATTTAGTGCACTCATCATCCATTTTTGTGACGATCTTCTATTATGAAGGCGACAATATTTTTCATTATTCCCTTTCTACGAATTATCTATGCAATTGCTACAGTTCAACATTCTGAAGGTTGCATCGATAGAACGACCGATTGCATAAAGAAAGTCACGTATTGCTCAGATCATCTTTTCCATGAGTTGATGCGAACACAATGCAAAAGGTAATGAAAAATGATCTTCCGATTATCATGTTAGTCCATTCAAAATAAAACTTTCATTTTAAGCGTTGATAAATAGTTTTGGCACTTAAACTTTATATTTATTACTTGCAACATAATCCTATCATGCTTGTTCATGCATGCATATCTGTGTAAGTGCCTATTCGATAGTTACACCTAACAAACGTCCGAACTCAGAGTTACGAAAGTTGGATTTATGCTCCACAGTAGCGCTGTATCATCTAGGGGTTCGACATGTGACCACAGCTGATCTAAACATAGGGCTACTGATCTCCAGACTGCCTCGAGGACTCAGTGAAACGAGCATCTAGGATTGCATAAACGCTTCGACCTTACCTCTCTTGAATATGCCACAAATAGTAAGTCAAAAGTAGAAGTATAAAAGACGCGATCGAAAGTGTTACCCTAGCAGTTCTATTGCCAAAGCTTAGATGACCTCTCTAGTAAACGGGCCACCCCTTCATCCTTTTATGTCCACTGATTATTGATATATACTATCTTTTTCGTTCTCGTTTAACTTTGTTCATAGTATGCTGCTCAGGTTTTAAATTTGGTCACTAATTATTTTTATCTCGTATATGAATACATGAATTTCGATGTGATGTAAGGAATATATTCCATTCAACATGAAATTCCCAAATCAATCAATAAATCAATAATTATTCAATCAATTAATCTCAAATTTCTCGTTCATAATTGTCATGCTGCTCGTCATTCTTATTGGGTGTCCTAGAATCTTGGTAGTCCCAAATGTTCAGGAAATTCGAGGGCCTTAGGAATTAAAGCCTGTGGGCGTAATTATTTCTTGTGTGAAAATTCTTTCCTGGAATTATGATGCTTCCGTGACCATCCTCGCCCGACCTTGGCAAATGTCATATATTTGAGTTTCTATGTCTGTTCGTGCTTGTTTGAGGTATCTTTTTCAAGAGTGCAGTTGAGGTTTTTTAAAACATTGCACCAAACCTTAAGCAAGCGTTTGCGAGAACAAACGAATGTGCCGTAAAAACAAAATATTTTTAGCTCTTAGCGATCCGACAATTAGCGTTTAGCTTATTGCATAACCCACTAATTTGACAGGTAAAGAAATCGCGAAATGTTTCAGCATTGCATGCAAATTTTCACTTGATATTTGTGACATCTTTTCATGGATTGTTATTCCTTGTTTACTCAGTACGAATAATGGCACGATATGCGTTTCTTTTTTCTTTTTTTTTTTTGCGAATCACCAATCAAGCTGACGTTGTATCAATCGTTAACAGCTATTGTCAAAAATATTGCGCAGAAATCACTCAGGATGACGATATATATATTCGCCGCTTATCCTAAAACTTAAAAAAATTCGTGAAAAGGTTCGTTATGATTTTTCCACTCGCTTAGTGATGTAGGCTTTGTCGTATTGGAATAGCCAACGAAGAGGAAAACATGTGAAGAAGGATACAATGGTGACTAGCTGGATAAACGTTTTTGCATTTTGTCCCATCAGGTAGAAAATCCAGCTATTGTAATAGCCAAAAATAACGAGAAGTCGCTTATTGATATAGCGTCGAATGAGGCAATTCGCCTAATATTGAAAAATCGCTTCAGAACATATCTGGCTGGGTACAAGGTAGAGCGAGCCTATAAACATCTTATGTTAACTCTAAATGCGATGAATCTTAGAGTTAACATAAAATCTTATGTTTAGACGATTGCCTAATGTGTTTTACTCATTAAACTTGCTTAGTAAACTTTTTCCACTCTTGCTGCGATGGTTCGTGAGCTGGAAATGTAGTATTTGCAGCTTTGCATATATAAATCATGCGCACATATAGGGCATCATATTTACATCATTAACAAAGTAGAAAAATGTGTAATCTTCCATCAGAACGCCAGGTTTTCAAGCATAATTGTACGTTACTGACTGCTGCTTGCGCATGCAATTCGACTCTTTTAGTCAACCTTAGTTGAGCATTAGTCAGGCTCATCTCTCTCTCTCTTCTGTGATTACTGCTTTGCTATAGTAGACATTTTGGACTAAGTAATTTATACGAGAAAATAGTTCGGTTGAAAACTCTTGGCAAAGAGTGGAAGAGATCGATTTCAGTGGTGGGACCTTTTCACTGAAAACCCTCCTAACTTAATGTTTATTGGTCATAAGTACATTTGTAACTGCAATAGACCAATTTCATTCAACTATCATCTCTCTTGTTCTAGGACATGTGGCTTTTGCGATGACAACGAGGAAGAAGAATATTTTGAGCAAATTGGAGGCGGTGAAGAAGAAGAGGAAGAAGAAAATCAAGAATTATATACAGGTTAGTAACCACTGCTAGTTAAGAAGAAGGACAATGCTACGTAACTACTGACTTCAGTTGGATGGTGACCTATAGTGCAGAATACCGACGCATTGGCAATTTCTGAGCGGTGATGTGCTGACATTGTTAGGACAGCCAGAATTATTTAGTATAAAAGGCGTTTAATGGGAAACAGAACAAAATTTTAGCACAAAGCAAGAATTGCAAGGGTAGACCTGAGATAGCATTAGCAAAAGCAATCGTGTACGATCTACAAATGTAATGAATATCGGTTCCTGGAGGAGTCCGTCAAAACTCTAAAAATTTGCTTCAAAGCTGAATCGAAAGGTCAGATATAGGTCCGGGTTTCAAAACTTCACTACACTCCTTCATTCCGCCACCGCCACTCACTCATCCCACCTTCTTTTGGTAGGTAATTGAGCAAACAGTAGAGAACGCTGTTCAGAAATGGAAGTTACATACCAACGCATCAGCATATGCGATGGTAGTCGTGACTAGAAATGGGGATTTAAGGCGACAGCTGGGAGGGATTAGCACAATTGTCAGCAGTCTAACTGGGATGAAGAATTTTGAGATGAAGTGAATGAATCGGCTTTGTTCACTAAATCGCTCTATTATTTCGGCACCTTACGTAATTGAGATTCCCATGAGGTTCCGCTAGACAAAAAAACCACTTGCCTATAGCTAATTCTTAACGTTAGCTGGAAGGCGGTGGTTTTGAATTTTTGAAGTCTCTCATTGAGCCTTTGTTGAGTTAACCAGAGCTCACATAACTTTCTGAAATAATTGTTGCCAAATATATACTGCAGAAAAAGTCAGATTTCTGAATGAATTCGAGGGAGTTGGTAAGGTAAGGAAACCTCAGAAAAATGCTCAATGAATATAAATGAACACAGTCTGAATGATCTGAATGCGATCTTGAAGGTTTTTTTTTATGTCTGGATGTTTTGAGTGGTTTCGCTGACTATGAAGTTCTAAGTAGGATGAATTCTGCTCTTTCCTTTTTGAATGTTTTCACTGAAACAAGTTTATAGAGTCACCAACAGACGAAGAAACCACAGATATGACTGATGAGTATCCCGATCCGGAAGAAGTTGAATCTCATACTACCTCTCCTGAGGAATCGACGAGTATCGTGAAGAAATCGAGAAGTTGCGTAGACTTTGGACATGATTGCAAAGGTAATAATCTTTTTGATCGCTTATGGATTATTTGGGATCGTAAAAAGGCATGCCTTTATTCCCCGTCTTCAGTACTCCACTAGCATGCCTTTATTCCCCGTCTTCAGTACTCCACTACTCTATTTCTTTCGCTCAAGTTCGTTAAAGTTTCAAAGTTTGGCAGAAACAATGAAATGTTTTTCGCTAAATGTTCCATTTAGGGGATCATTAAAGGGGGCGATAAACGAACGCCACAGTAAATGATCTAGCAGAGATGCAGGTAAGGAAGTTAAATGCAATCCAGTAAGTGCATAAGCGAAGTTATCTTCATAGTTGTTCACGATTTTGAAAAAAAATCAGTTCGGTTGATACTGCTGATAATCTGGTTGAAAAATCTCGCATTTTTTATTTCTTTGGTTTCCTAATGGCGCTGTTTTTTCTAGTTGTTTTTTCTTCTCGATTTTCTCTTTTTCTGAATTTGCTCTTCACATTGAACTGATGTTGAACACCGAATGTTAAACAATGCCGCCCTTGAAAAGTTGAACGCAAACTTGAAAATTAAGCAATAACATTGAATAAAGAAACACATTGAAAAAACATAGAAAGAAACGACTATTCAAAAACCATTTTCTCAAAAAACAAACAAAAACAAAACCAGATTTTTTTCTCTTGGGGATGATTTTGGAGGATTGTTTTGCAAAATTAACTAGTTTTCCCGCGATAATATTAGATTATGAGATTTCTTCACTATAAGGATTTCTTTATTTGGCCTGACAGGCAGTGCGAGGCCAAAACTACCGAAGGGTCTGGATCGCATTATTGAATAAGGCCAACAGAATTCATGCTTCCGATTATTTCCAAGGAATAATATGTAGCGAAGGCGTTAAAAGCTGATAATAATTGAACAAGTGCTCATTGTTTCAGAGAAGCTTCATCTATGTCATAATGTTCTCTATAGTGGTCTAATGACCCGGATGTGCCAGCGATCGTGTAATTTGTGCGATTCAAATGGTAAGTAAATGATCTAATTTCGGTCATCACATTTATTGCTCAAATAGCCTCAGTAGGTTACTTCGAAATCACCTAGTTTTCATATCATTTCTCATATCATCACATCAACCCTATAATTCATAATGAGTTCAGATAAGACGGTCAGTTTTCCTGAAAAACAATACCATAGAAGGCTAAAAATGTTTTCTGCTCATTAGAAACGGGAAAAAAATCGGCTGTCAAAAACGATTCTCGATGCTTGCTCTTGAGTGAAAGTCCTGCAAAAGACGATGCACTTTTTTACATTTGATCGGCATGAGCATAAGTTTATCGAGCAGCAGTATGTGAGCAGTATCCTACAAAATTTGGAGAGAAGAGACTGAATAAAAGACCAACAAACTGACAGAAAATGATATGAAAACAAGAAGCATGTCTTGCTCATCTGCCCAACAGAGACTCCTAAGCACCTGAATCGGTATAGGCCGAAAAGTGAAACCTCATTCAGGTGGAACTCTACCTGGTGTCAAGAGTAGACCATTCTAGATGTTCTTAACAAATTCACTAATAAAGCATTCTCTAAGGTGCGCGCAAAATCTTTCAATTTACTTTCTCTGGTAGCCTATGAGAGTGCGCAATAATTTAAGAACTCTTAATCGGCAAGGTCACTGAGCATATTTATGATGGATTTAGCTCAATTTGAAATTTATAATTTTGCTGATTGCGATCGATCATATCCTTGATCAGCGTTTGCCATGAAATTCCGAACACTTCTATAATACGTCTATGATATTTTCCTTTAAGGTAAGCATGGCTCCGTCCCATTCGGTGGAGGTAATTCACTTGCCTCACTTCTGAACTGTAGAGATGCGACGTCGGATTGTCAACAACGAATCACCTATTGCCACAATCCACAATATTCTCAACTGATGTCGCAAATGTGCAAGAAAACGTGCTCAATGTGCTGAAAGCCTTTATTCTTTTCCATTAGAATTTGGTGCCCACCCGTCCCCGAAAAGTTCCTCTTAAAGGTTCTAGTTTATGCCTCGTGGATTCTTTAACTTGTTAGATTAGTAATGATGCGCAAAATAAAATATGGGATAGCAGGTAAGGGGCACTTTATTGGGCCTGTACCGTAGTTGATTTACTCATCAGCATATTTGTGCTATATTCATCTACGATCTCATATGCTGAATTTTTCTGACATAAACTTCATATTTTTTCCTTGGCGTTTTGGATTATGGGGATACTTGACTTAGCTAGTTGATTTTTTCATGAAATAAGAGCGACGTTAGCGAGAATGAGTCAGGAATGGCCAATGCCATCAATATTTTCGATGAATATGTGGCGCTAAATTCCGGATGCCGCTGGATATTTAAACGGAAAACCTACATACACAAGTGGAACTCTACAGCGTAGTAGTTTAGGACTTGTGGGGGCTTCGGCGTAATGGCAAAACAATGGCCAAAGATTGAAATCGTCCATATATGTTCAGCGCAAAAGGGATAACGACTAGAGTCGAAATGTTTTACTTCTGAATGCTATTTGATTATTTATTATTTTATTGTTTGTTGACAAAAATACTACAAATTTTCCATCCATGCAAAAAAGTCTGAAAGAGAAAGGCAGCGAATGAAGAAAGGATTGCAGAAAAAATTGTTGAATATTCCGTGTTTTAATACTTAGAATACCAAAACCTAAATGAAAAAAGGTTCCGCCATATACCGTAGAGACCGATAAAGCAATGCCCCAATGGCCAGGCAGTTTCATAAATTATCGCTCAAAAACGAAATCATATAAGAGTTATGTCTTTTGTGTTTCATTCGCTCTCACCGTCCATAGAGAAAATCTTTTGTTTTTCAATGACGATATTAGTGTCAAACGAAAACCCGTCTGTATGTGAAATATAGCGAAATTCATAGAACCTTTCAATGTCTTATTTAATGTTGATGAATAACACTTACGTTAATTATTTTGCGACGTATTGAAATATGCTAAATTTATATATTGGGCCTTTAAAGCGTTACGAAGATCATGTTTCCGACTTTAGTTGAAGTTTCGGGTGGCTTCCAGTTTGGAAAAAAATGCCCACAAAAGAAAGCATATAAAAATCAACCTCTTTTTGAGAAGGAGGGGGGTGGGGAAGTTGGTTGTGTAAATGAGAGGCATGCATTCGATTGTCCCCCCTTCTCTCCTTGAAAGATACACCTCCATTAGTTATGAAACACTGACCAGTTTTGCCAACTTCATTTTGTTTAATTTCTTACTTCATACTGCTATTCGATGGTGAAAGTACGGCGAGCAGTTTGAGGACTGCATTTTGAAGCGATTATAATTAGCATCAATATTTATTATTTATGAAGGACGACGTCTTGTTCAATAGCTTATTTCAGTGCATCTTCTTTATAATGGTAAACTCAATAATCGTTGTCTTCGATTTCATAATATTTTGTTGTTTGGGAGATGTTCTATGCCGAATGGATATAAGCATTATAATGAATGCTCGCTGATATTACTGCATTTTCTATTGTAATGATACTAAATTATTTTTGATTCGATTTGAACGTTTTTCACTTGAAATTTATTAATAACCGACTGCATTATAAAGAAATATGGAGTTTTTTCTTTCGATTTTTTTTTTTTACTTTACGGCGTTTTCGTTTTTAATTCTGTAATATTTGCATATTTGGCGAATAAATAACGTGAAGAATATCATATATCTGCCTTGCATTGTAGGCACTGTGGAAGGGACGTCGATTAATCTCGCAGGGAAAATCTTCTTTTTCATTCACAGAAAACTTCGTTGATCAAGATGGACTACTTTTTCACAAATTTCTTTTCATTCATCAAGCTGTAAATAATATTAGAGCAATTGAAGTTATCAACGACTGATCGATCGCCAACAGAATCAGTCATCTATACTCTTTATTCTGCGAACTGGAGCAGTGATGACTTCAGAAAATCATGGAAAACGAATCGGCAGAATTCAGCAATAGCTTACTTAGCAGTGCCATCTACTGTATAATTCGAAATTTATTGCCACTGATGATCATGCTTAGACGGACGGAAATGATTTCTGCGGAGTGTTCAGCGGGTATGCTTTCACCGATCACAGATAAGAATTTTATCATGCATACATAAATTTTTATGAGACTTTTTTCGATTACATGAAGTACGTATATGGGTATTGGTGCCAGGGAAAACTCTAAATAAAATCTTTGCAATAGATGGTTTTCAAATTTTAGCGCAGAAATTATGCAAATTATGCAAATTATGCAAATTATGCAAATTTATCTCTTGCGGTAAAACTATCGTTGCAATCGTTGTGGATGTGATCATTGATAATGATAAGTTTTTTTTTGTGTTTGTAATTTCATTTACAGTTGATTGATTGAAATTGCATATGCAATATTATTGCTTGTAGAGAACATTAAATCTAACAAATTTCGCAACGAATTCAAAAAAAAAAAAAAATGGCACAGGCACAGCTTTGTCATAATTCGCTTCGCAAATGCAATTTTATAGGAGTGCTTGAAGTGAGAAGGAGCTTTTGTAGTCAAAACTTTTCCAGCTTTTCATCGTTTTAGATAAGCTTTGAACTGCTCAAACCAGCACGTGATTTTCCAGACAGCTGGAGGTCTAGAAAAGGCGGAAAATTTATTCCTCTTATGTTGCCGAGGCGCTGGTTTATGGGCTTTTTACTGCCGTTTTCCGCTTAGTTAAGGCTTCTAAAAGTAATATGGGATAGTTGGCCGATAAAATTGTGGATCGGATACATGTCGTACCCTGTTGCTCTTCAGTTGTCTTAGTGTCGTTTTAGTAGCAAGTTTAGTTATCTCTGGTTAAAATGTATTTTTGTTAAATATTTTTTGTTGATGGAGAAGTTCTCTTCCAACAAAGAGACTTCATTTAGTTCACAAATTTTGCCATTAGCTTTTTCTCACACTTACAGAAATATAGAGATTTCTTTTAGCAATGATTATATGAATATTTTTCGCTGTGCGGAAATCATCAACACTTATAACGAGACGTTCATTTAAATCGCCCACCATTTTTGCGTCATTCGTTCTTGTCAATTCCAATGATCCCGCTCAACAATAAACTCTCTATATGAGTGGTATCACTATAATCCTCCCATTTTCTTCTTTCCCTTTCAAAAACGCTTTCAATTCATTTCAATGCAGAAAATTTAATATCAGTAGAGTATTTTTTCAATGAATATTTAAAGACGTGCAAAGAGTTAATGTTTTCAGCGTAGTAGGCATCATTATTGACTATTCGCTCACGAAAATATAACGACAGAGCTTTGCATTTAATTCTTTTGTCGAATATCATGAGCAGATTTCGTTTTTCTCGCCGATTGCCTCATAAAAATTTCAGTCACCTATCGCAATAATTTATCATTTTTGGTTGTTATTGATCTCTGTTTTTTTATAGAACCTTTAATATATTGCAAGGTATGCTGCATTTGAAAATATTCATCGAACACTTTTGCTTCGTTCAATCATCACTTCAAGTTTTATTCCCGCTTTAGTAAAATTTTCAAATTCATTCATCAGAACAAATTGGAAAAGCTTTCTTATAAGGCTTATCACATTGATTATCATTGAATGATAAATATCGAGGCAGTTATCACAAAGGCATTTTTGTTTCTTCGTTTCTTTGAGCTTGTTGAGAGGATGACTTTTGAATTATACGATCCGAACATGACGGTAAAGTATCGGAAACAAATTTCTCGTTATCAACAAGTGGCCGTAATTGTGAAAGAAAATCGCCAATGCTAACCACCGAAAAACCTTTCATTATTCTTGTGCCTGTATCAATGACGACGTTATAATAATTGCTGTCCTTGCCGTGGAAACCCCTGCAAGCCATATTCATATAAAATATGAACAAGAGACGAAAAAAATCATCAGCCATATTAATGCATAATTTTGATGTTTTTCGAGAGAAATATACTCGTGACTGAGTCAGTTGCAAAAAATGGAAAATAGATATTGTGTTGTTTAATTTTTCACATATTCTTAGTTCTCCAGTAAATATTAATTTTTCTTAAGCATTCCAAATATGGGCAATAGTTTGAAGAACTTGCCAACGACTTTATCTTCCTCACTTGCTTCTGGGCGAAATTGCGCAATACGCTTACAAAGCATCTAAAAAAGCAATGCCAATTCTCAAACAAACTTGTTTGAAAAAAATGTGGGATCTTATTTGCTCATTGTGAGAAAATATTCGCATTTATAATTTACATGAAGTCAAAAAAAAACACGTATAACAAAACTTCTTTCAAGCTTCTAATATACACGAACGAAGGATGTTCATTATACTTTTTCTAGCACCATAAATGGCTGGCTGGTTATTGATTGCCTATGAATCGTTGTGATTGTGAGTATCGAAACTATTGTGTAGAAAAAAGATTTCAGCTAATGCAAGTGGCAAAATGAAAGAAAAACACGAAAAAAATGTCCTCTCATGTTGACTATAATTAGATGAAAAAACCTATTCTAAAGTCAAGATTAAAAACAATTTTTTTCTCATTCCAGCTGTGTAAGCAAGTTTTTTCTCTCGTTTGACAGATTTATTGCACTCATAGGTGCATTAAAATTAAACCTTTAATCTTTATTGAAATAATTTTCGTTGTAAGAATTTAAAATGGGTCACTATATCAACTAGCTATCTGCGCAATTGTAATAACGTCAGGAAATATGCTTATAAGCAATTTATCACCAATGCAAATAACTATAAAAAGATAATAGCGGGCGGAAGAGGAAATAAACATATCAATGATAAACTGCAAGAAACGATTACATAAGTCTACTCTGAGAAATTTTAGTTATATTGCAACGTTAAAAACTCGAAAAAAAAATCACTTTATTTTCATCAACGGTCAGCAATAATCACTGAAGTCATTGATTAGAATTTTTTTAAAGCTATTCATCAGACGTCTTTTACATTAGACATATATTAGAGGTCGATCAGCCATCGCCTTCAGTACATATTTTTTGTAAATATCATTGAAGAAATTATTATTATTATTATTTTTTTTTTGTAAATATTATTGAAGCAACTATTATTATTATTATTATTATTATTATTATTATTATTATTATTATTTTTTGTAAATATTATTGAAGAAATTCTTTTCTACAAGCGAATAAAATTATAGTAGAATTTCATTTCTTTGAAAAAAAAAACACTAGCTAGCCGAGGTCGCGCATTACCATCTAGTTGAAGCAGGGTTTTGAAGTCATTCTACTCATCAATAAATAACCAGTACAATGGCTCTCTTATTTAATTAAAGTGACAAAGACGAAAAAAATATGAAATGAATTAAAGCTCACCTGGCAAAATCACATGCCCACCATATAGGTGATGCGGTCATACCCCAATCTTTCGCTTTCAATAAATCCGATGATATTTCCTGTTTTTTGAAGAAAACACGTTGAATTTTGTTCATTTCGATAATTTTATCCTTTGCTGTTGGAAAGAAATATTTCTTTATAATCAAACATGATCTTAATAATCGGCAATAATTGTCTTCATAAAGGATCTCGAATGCAATCGGCTTCTTTAGATTGGTTGTCATTTCGGGAGATGATAGAGAACTCAGCTGAAAATAAAAAGAAAAAAAAAAGAAAACAACTCAGAATCATTTTC
This sequence comes from Baylisascaris procyonis, assembly GCA_037389465.1. Classification (NCBI taxonomy): domain Eukaryota; kingdom Metazoa; phylum Nematoda; class Chromadorea; order Rhabditida; family Ascarididae; genus Baylisascaris; species Baylisascaris procyonis. Next base: position 1,820,831 of record JAZARR010000153.1, read on the forward strand.
GGGATACAACTTCGAAATTATAATAAAAAATTTTCGAAACAAAACTAATTTAATAATGGAGGATTCAATAATACATAAAAAGATCAAAAAATTACTTCTAAATAATTGTTAATGGTACGACTAATCATTTAATTTCAGTATGTTACAACAAATTATGCTTAAATTTATTAAAATATTATCAAATCCATGATATTTCACAATCATTATTAGCGTATTACGTTTATATTGTACAAAATGTCAATGGAGAGTTATTATTGTTGCGGTTGAATAATACTAAAAATACTGTGGCTATACAGATGTGGAATTTGAAAAAGAAAAAGATCGTGATTTTTCTATTTTTATGAAAAAATTATTTCCTTTTTTTCCTCAAGGAAAATCCTCGTTCTGAGGTGAAAGGTTTCAATGAGCCATAAAGCGTATGTAAATATTTGGCAAAACGCATAAAACGATTCGAATTGTGCTAGGATGGCCGATGTAAATTGTCACGTATACGCTAATAAGAAAAGATTTAGATTTTTTATTGAATATGTATTTAAGCTGAAGGTCGAGAAACGTATTGATTAGTCACACATGCATTTGATGTTGGTGTAACGTCAATAGAACGCTAGAAAAAACGATTGCTTTCGATGTATTGTAGAAAAAAAAAATATTGTAAATGAATCGATTCTACTTACCTATTTTAATTCAAATATTTATTGAATTAAATCATGAAATATGTTTGCGATTTTATGCAATTATCCTTGAGAAATGCATATGGGCTTATTGTTTTTCTCAGGAAACAATTTACTTTCACGCAAATACTCATATGGCATCATTCAAAAAAAAGAAAAAAAAAGAAAAATTTTCGGTTGCGACTATCGCTTAAACGGTTGCAACTACAAGATTGCTTAACGCATAAAATAAACGATCCATTAAAACGTTCTCGATATTGTCCACTCGGCCATCTATTAACGCATACATTTTGCATCCACTTAAACTAACCAAAAGTAAACGTTGACTTGGAAAAAAAAGTGTCAAGGAGGAGGAGAAACATGTGTTTCAGACGTATTTTCGATGAGAAATTATTTCATTTTCAAGATGAAACCATATCGCTAAATGAAAGGTTTAATATGACGTAATATGTTTTTTTTTCGCCTCGACACCGAGACTTATTTATATTTATAGATTAACCAATCGTTAAGTTTCGATATTTGAAAAAGCATTGTTGAAACGTCTAACATTGGCACTGAAAACAAATTAACATTAACATCCAGTTCGTGAGTTTTACATATTTACTTAAAATATTGTTAAGGAATGAAGCAAAACAAAGAAGTCAAACGCCTATCTCCTTAGAATTATTTATATGCGTACAGATATGTAGAAGTAAACAAATAAATAAAACAGAGTAAAATAAAAAGAAATAAAATAAAAAATAAAACAAATAAGAGGGTAAATAAAGAATGAAATGGATCAACAAGATAGAAACCATATTTTGTGCTACGCAAATATCTCAATATTGAACAGATTCTATTTTTTTTTTTTTTTGATCATAAAATATCACGTATAGTCACAGTAAAACTCTGGAAGCATTGACGCTCAGAAATGACTGAAATATAACTACCATTCGATATGCAAAAAAATTGTAATAAAAATACGAAAATTTGCCCTTTAAGATGAAAATGTTAGTGAATCGTTTATTTAGAAATGCAATAAATTACAATAAAATGAACTATTGTTTGAATATTTAGTAACATCATTTTATCACCAATAAATGCAAATTACGTTGGCAGCAATAATTCAGTACTGGAAAAAGATGAAATTTCTATTATTATCATTCATATTCTATTCGATTACTTATTTAGGTTGCTCACTGAAAAAAAAAAAAAAACCTTCAAAACGATGATAGAACTATGATTCCTACTTTGTTTTTTTCTCCAGCATTCTCTCTGAACAGACTATTTTGTAGTCGATTGTAGAGATCAGCAACCGAAAAACTGGTTATCATTATCGATGAAAGGGGAATAAATCCGATTTTTATGGTTAAAAAAAATTCTGTATAGGGAGATAGGAGATCGATGCTCACTTTAGTCTTTTTATGGAATATAAATGTGAGCTGAAAACTGGCTGAGGGAAATGATGATGCTTGAGATTTCAAATGAAATTCGGCCAATGGTTTCTTTAGGTGGAAAAAAATAAAAAAAAAAGGAAAAACAATTTAAAAAGATTTGGCCAACGGTTTTCCAAGTTAACGACAAAAAATAAATAGCTTAAAAATAATGCTTAAAAATCGCTTATAATCGAAAAATAGATGAGTATGAAATAGGTAACGAATATAAAATTTTCAAATAAAAGAAAATGAAACATAAAAAATTCTTATAAAAAACAACATTCAAAACGATTCTGTAAAATATATTGCAAAAAAAGTGAATATAAATGTTTCAAACAGAACATTAAAATAATAGAATTTCAATAATGAAGGCAAGATATCTATTCAGCCACTACAGCTATAATTGCCCTTTATTAATGAACTTCATACGCTGGAATGGACTGAACTGAGTTGAATTGAATCCCCTATTGGTAATAGTAGGGAAACTGCGTGTCTTTTGAACGCTATATGCAAAGATCGAAAGAGAAATGACACAAATGTGTGCTTTCACACTATGCAGATTATTGGGGAAGGTATTTTTTTGAGGTCCAATATTGATTAATGATGAATATGTAAAGGATTTATGAGGTGTAGGCAAGCAAAATAATTCATCGCCATAGTTGCTTTTATTGGAAAAATTCTAGAGCGAAGAAAATTTTTCAATTCAATGATCAATTAAAGCATTTTAAGAATAGAAGCGGAAGCAATGAGTGAAACGTCAAGTGAAGCACGCATAAAATTGTGCTATGCACTGATGGAAATCGATCTGTTTTATGCAATCGATAAATTCGCATTAAAAAAAAAATCATCAAACGGAAACATCTGTTTAAATTAACGAAAAAAAACTAATATTGAAATTATGAAAATATAGAAATTAAATTCTACGCTGTCTCGTCCCACCTTATGACAAAGGTAGAGGGAGATCGACGCAAGAGGGAAATTAGAGTGGTGGGGAGAAGATGACGAGAAGATCAAGAGGACGGCAAAGATGATAGGAAGTTCATCGACGGGAGGAAGAGAAAAAGTCGGAGCGGCGGAAGGTGGAAGGTAGAGGGGAGGGGGAAGCAGCAAGACGAAGCGTGAAAAAAATGAGAATGTAAAATGCTGCAATATTCGTATCAAATTCATGAAAATGATAGATATTTTTGTCGAGTGATGAAAAGTGATGAAGAGTAAGCAATAGGATTCGGTAGTTTTGCATAAACAAAGAACAATGAACGACCGGTAGCAAAAAATGAGTCTTAAAATTTCAACTATGACGTTATTTGACGCTTCAAATAGTCTTTTATGTCCGCCCAACTCTATCTGATGAAAAATGACGCACACAAATACGAACGCGTATGTATTCTGCAAAATGACGTATGTATACGTCAATATTTTCTAAGTAAGATGTGATGCAAAATTTTTGTTGTCTTTTGCAACGAAGCTTTGAACTGACTAGTTGAAGCGAAGTCTATAGGGATGTTAAAGCGCATTGATCAAAAAATAGTGACTAGAGAAGAATAATTAAACAATTTTGAGTAATAAAGTAATAGTAAGCATGAGAGAGGCAGTGAAGCCCCATTGAGTAATCCTGCGAGGTAGCAACTGCCATCATTGATGATGACGAGGGCCAGATGGGAGAAAAACGAAATTGTTTAGAGCATGAACGGAAAAAAAGAGACATATGAGCGATAAAACATCTTTGAAGACAACTTCCGAAAATCTACAGCTTAAATAGTTGTATTGAAGATAATATAAAAACACTTTGTAGGACTGAACCTAAGCATTTTACGCCTTCGATTCGTATTAAAAATGGCTTTCCATATATCTTTGAAATGATTTTTCATACAGAACAGAGAAATATAACCTTATTTGATCAAAAAAAAAAAAACTTGCGATCTTGAAATGATATTTACAAGTAAGAAACAAGTTCGAATCTGACAGCGCTAATAATTGGAGAAAAAAATTCAACAATTTGACAGGAAAGTTCAATAAAGGAGTCAGTCACCGATAGAATATTGTTAGGAAATTTACTTCATTTCACTTCATCATTGATCACTTTGTAAAACGCCTAAAAATGTTTCAGTGATTCCTGTAAAATAAAATTCATGTACATCAGCAATATTTCAATAAATACGAAACAATGAGTGATTGAATTATTACATAAAATAGCGCGATATTTTTCCACAACAATTTCGTCGGAAAAATCAAATCAAATCAAATCTTATTCATAAACTTCAACTTTTGATTGAAAATTTAGCGATGATTTTTAATGCATCAGAGGAAGTGTCAGCATATGCTAGTAGCTAAATAATTCAATTTTTTTTAAGATTACAACTACTATACAAAAACTTCTTCAAAATCAAAGGAGTTTATAGAAAATATTAAATAAACGTAATAATAGAAAATCATTTCAGAAAATCAACAAATACTTTTAGTGCCTGGAGATCCATTTAAATACTATCGCTTTCCGAATGTGCTCAATATTTATGAGAGCTTTAAAACTTTATCTGAACGTAACGAACAATGAGCGTGGAATTGAGATCACTAGATCAAAAAAGTGCACTCGCATAGAATTAGATGCAGGTTGATCATCGAATAGTCTCGGTCATATAAAGGTAAAAAAAAATAGGGCTTAGCATTACTTGTTTTATGAAACATTCACTGATGCAGTGTTTTTGCCTTTGACATCACCAATCATATAACAATGTTCCGATTTCAATTCTGATAATATTCCACGCTAATCACTTTCGAAGTTTCTTATCACACTCCCTATCACTTACAGCTTATCACTTACAATCTTATTAAATGTTCCCCTTTATACTTATTAATCGACTAGATTAGTTGTGCTCAATATGCATATGAGCTACAAGTCTCTATAAGCATAAACAAGACGAAATTCCACGTAAGACACGCATTCCACGTAATCCATTCAACACTATCGGCATTTCACATGTTATCATAAAAGCTGTAGGAACATTTTGAAGAGGAGCATTCATAATCTATTAGAGAAATATAGCCGATTTTTTGTGTGTTATTTTCGTAGTTTTGTTTTATTATGTTATCTTTTTGATACATACTATTTCTGCTTGCAGATGATTAACTACAAGTAGAAATGGACCTCAATTTATATTCCTTTATGATGTTTTATATTTTCATGCGTACACTTTGAACAAATTTGATGCAAATGTTGAGAAAAAAAGAAAAGGAAATTTTTAGAGCAAAAAATATCAGTGCAATTACGCTATTCTATGTAAACGTTATGCATCGATATAGCTTCATCCCATTTTCCGAGAATCATAGCTTAGTATTTCCCATATGAATTTGTAACTATGCGGAAAGCCACATGAATTTTCACGTTGCATGAGACCACATGATTTTGAACTGAAGGAAATGTTGAGTGCTAAAATTGTTAAGAAATACCGTTTTTTAGTGATCGGAAATTAATGAGCTTTAATTTGGCGTAAAGAAGCGCCGAAATCTAATTTTTTTTTCGTTTTCATTGAATTTTTTTCTCAAGTTTCCAAAGTCTTTAAATCTTTTTTTTTCTGCTCATTTGTTGTCTCATTGAGAATAGGTCACCATAAGTACTCAAATTTGGATAGAATTTCCCCTTTCATTCGTCTAATTAGGTGGCACCGAGTGGTGATGGCCACACACCTATGGTACTCACTTTATATGAAGTATTTCTAAGGAAGTAGCAATCCAAACTGAACAAATTATAAGATGAAAATTTCTGAAAATTTACGAGTGAATAACGTGGATAGACAGATTAATGGAAAGAAATAGATGGCAAAGTGATCCAACTTTACAATCCAACCTAGTAAGCAAACACCTAACGATTAATTCTCCTTGGAAAAGATCTGCCTTGCAAATTCTCAACAAAAAAAAAAAAAAACTCGTTTGCTAACAACAAAATTGATTAGCAAATTTCATTGCATATTTATTGGTCGATAACTGAAGACGATAAAACGAGTTATTTACGTGGATGATGCGCTAATCACTCCCATCTACTTCAGTCTATGTTTGAGCGTATTTTAACTGATAGAAAGGTGAACAACTTTATCGGAACAAGAAAGCATCATATATGATTAGATAGATACTTTTTTTTATTGATTTATTTGTCTGTTCATTCATTTATGTTCCTGAATACGCAGTCATTGTTATTGGACGCTGAAGGACTATCGGAACGTCTTGTCTGACCAAATATGATGCCATTGCTGAATTGGCCTAGTCTCAAGCAGAAAGTAACATGCATCGTTCTCTTGTGATGCGGGTGACAGCAACTGCGGAAACAACGCTAAATTCAGCTATGCAATAAGCACTTGAAACTTTGAAAAAAAAAAAAACTTTGTATGTTTGACGAAATTTCTTAATGGTGATGAATGCAAGAACGCAACGTTGACAATCGATCAAAAAAGCACCCTAGTTATTAATAGGTTTTTGAAATATTCCACTGCACAAATCGAAACCTTAATCGAAATTAATAAGAAAAGATCCATAAATAAAAAATGCCGAATATATAAACTTGCATGAAAAATGATAAAAAAATAGATGAAGATGACGGAGCACTGAATATTCTACCTTCTTTCATGAGTCAAGTTATATTAAAAGTACAACACGACTTACTTTCCAGTTAGTGAACAAGTGATGAAACTACATCCCAGTACAGTGAAAAGAGCAAAAATCGAGTAAAGTTTCTAGGAGAGGGCAGCAGAAAGCAAATGGTCGTCGAGTAAGGCGATTAATTCTAGAGTAAAGTAGAGCATTATGTGCTGAATGCGGAGCAAATTGCTCCGACAGTCTCTTTTCGGCTCCGATAGATCACACAGATTTTTTTTTGAACTATTTCGATTCGCTCTCGTGCGGCCTAACAGTTGTTGACTGATTTCAGTTGAACGGGATTGTAAATATTTGAAATTATGTCGCATTTCAGCCTGTTCTATTGGTTGCACTAAACGATATGAGCTAAAACTCTCGCATATGTGAAAAGTGCAGAGCCTCAACCTTAGGACGTTTAGAACTTTAACCTTCCCGCATATTGGTTTTAAAAAGAATACAAATTCATGTGTCGTGATTTTGAAAAAATAGTATAATTTGACGAAAAATGTGGCTTATGCATCTTTATTCTACGCTCACATTTAGTATCAACGAAGGCTTTGAATCCAATTTGCGACTATAAATAGCTGTGGTGAGAGAGCAGCGGAGTTTTGCTAGCTGCATTCGCTATATACGTAATTTCAGGCTAAAATTGAGCGCTTGCAACACATGCCAGCATGAAGGGGGTCGTACTTATATGATCTCGGAAAACCGGCATTTCTTAAGTGCAAGCCCCTGCTGCTCAACATGCAGATCTCCAGAGGGCACATACATTATTATCCAGTGATCGAAAGGGGAAGGCGGAAAGGGAGGGGATGTGCAAAGAGGTTATTCAAGTTGCCCATCCTGAAAGAGAAATGTGGTTTATGCATCTTGTTTAATGTTTAAACTGAACATTTGAAGCGCTAATATTTGAAATGGAAATGCAACACGTGATTGATGCATAGCGAACCTTTGTTAGCCGAAAACGAAAGGAATTGAATCAAATGACCTACGTTAGAGAATATCTTCACAAAGTGTCGAGATTCCCAGAAATACTAGTAGTACGTAAATTGTAAATCGGGTAATTGAATGCACACCTTGACTGTTGTGTAAACAAGCATACAGTGCTCATGTACGAACATATGGCTATAATGCAAACAGAAAGTGATTGATGAAATCGGCGTACCTGCATGAAGGTTGACTGCAGGAGCGCGATTCACTTTCTATATGAAATAAACACCTGAAATTGCATATTTCGTTTCTGAATAACAGGGAAAACTGAGTGATTAGATATATTTTACGCCGAAAAAATGTTCCGCCTCAAGAAGACGATCAGTTGACATCATCGATTAATAAGAATTCGATAAGTTTTCATTTGATCAATTTAATGCAATCAATCCTCCATTATCAACGCTCAACTAATGTAAAAATCGAAAATAAAATTTATAAATAATGAAAGGAATTTCTACAAGCAAAAAGTTGAAGTCACTTGATACATCTGTTATGTTTATATCTCATAACGTAAATTATATGCATTTGAAGATCGCATTATAGGCGTTCAAAATGGCAGTGAAACTTCTTCGAAGAATTATTTACTACGAAGAACTTGTACTTTTATATAAGCATTTTATTGATAACTAAGCTAACTGTTCTACTTAGCAATCAAGCTACTTAGCAAGTTCTACAAAGCAGTCGCATTTATTAAATGAATTCATATAATTGAATGAAATGACTACTCGCAAAAATTCTTGCAAAGAGGTTCTCCCACCCAACAATTCGCAAGTGATAGCTAGACGACCAACTCGAGTACAGACTAGACAAACTATATTGGGCGAGTAAGACGGCTGTCAGAAGGTGTAAAGAAGAGGCGTGACCGAACTGGGAAACCGAATTCCAACAGTCGTGGCAATAGAGCAATATGAGCGCAAATGACTCAGAATAATTATTTGTGTGTAAAAAGCCAACTGGTTGAAGTGCGCATCAATAATAATGCTCTATTATGTGAAATAGACAAGTGCAATGATCACAGCTGTGATGTTACCGAGACGATAGAGATTATTCGTTGCAGATTTTCTAAAAAAAAGAAAATTTTAAATCGAAATGAAACCCGCCATAGGCATCTCTTTATTTAATTCAATTCAATTTCAAATGAATAAATATAATCAGACAGATGGTTTCTATTCTATTCAATACTCCACTGTTAACGACTAAATCCAAAACTGTATTCTGACTCGGTTCTTTGGAAGCACTACGATACATTTAAAACTCTCTGCCATATCCTGAGGGAAAATCCACTCAAGGGGTTTAAAAAGTATAATTACCGCTCATCTCCGTATTGGTTAAATGCTGAAATTTTCTATCTTAATGACGCTATCAACTCATACCCTACCTTTGGAGGAGAGGGAGAGAGATAAGAAAAACGGGGCAGAGCTGAACGATAGGCAAATCTCATAGAGCCATAACCGCTCACAGCCATACTACAAAATTTGCTAGTGTCTATGTGCTAAAGAAGACCGATTATACGTCCTACTGACCACAATCAAGCATGGAGTTTGAAGAATTGCAGAAATGAAACCATCAGGACAGTTCTACTAGCTTTCTCTTTGTTCAAATAGCTCTAGCAATCCTTGAAATACGCAGTAATTTCGGAAGTGTTTCCGTTCAGCGGATCACAAGGCCAGTTTGCCGCTTTTTTAATGTTACTATGAACTTGTGAACCAGGAAACCTTTGTTGCAGCGTCATCCCGTTTACACTTTTACCTAGAAAGTACATCAAAAAAGATATCCGTTCATGAGTTTAAGCGACATCGACGTAATGAAACGTTACGTGTAATGTTATAGCTGTCATCTAAGGCGAACATCAGTTGTAAATGCTCGGTGTTTTTACTATCGGAATCAAGCAAATGCTGTGCCTTTGAAGTACAACCAAAGTTTTGATAACCTCGTAGTGACTGTCGTAATGCAGCAATAGTCATGCAACTCTATTCCTGAAGTAGATAGGAATATATTCACGTTTGCTATGCACAGTAGTATCTTCGTTTTCGGAAAATCATTTTAATAAAATTCAAGCTCTTTTTCTCTGAATTTACAGGTACTATATAACTCTGTGAAAAACATATTATGTCCTGCTTAGCGGGTATTTACCAACTTGTAGAATTTTCAGATTTATTGAAAACACACCAAGTTTTATTTAATTTCAAAGAAATATTGACTCTACGCCAGGTCGACTTCCCCTCTATACTAGGAAAGACCTGGAAGTATTTGTTCTAGCGCAAGGCCCATCACTGTTGATATGGACAAGGGGTGTTTAATTGGTATATGCATTAGCGCGGATAATCTCAGCATTCCTCTTGGCGAAGAAAAGGATTTTCGCATGATAGTTTCAGTGAGCTTTTTCAGATTCGAATAGAATATCTTGACGTATCAAAGGTATTTGAGTAAGCTACAACCTGCCCCTCATACCCAAGTACGCATAAACTTTTTAGTGGAATCGTTGAGTACTCACAAAGGAATTGCACTTGGTACAGCCATGTAGCATACAAATAATCCAATGCGATTGCAGCACTAAATGTCAGCATTTCTCAGTGAACGCTGTATTAGACACTTTTGAACTTTGAAGTCTTCACTGGTGAACGCCGCTGATCTAGACGAATGTGCGATCCGACCTCATGAAATGCAAAAAAAAGTTTATCCTTGACTTGTTGTACAATCATTTCAAACGTACATCCGCATCCTCCCTAGATATCTATGGCTACTCACTCTGCAATTTCTTTCGAATTGGCAAATTAGGCCTCGAGAATGAAATTTACAAGCAGGGTCCGCAATTGAGATCTTATAAGATGCAGTCATTTCGATTTTTCCGTCCTATCTATTTACGTTTCGTTAATCGATCCGCGCAGTGGACCGAAAAAGAATTCAGCTAACCAGTGGAAAAAAGGCTTATGACCAAGAATGCAGTAGCCGGGCATGCCGAAATCATCAAATTTTATAAGGTATCAGCCCAATTTCAATAAACCAACATTGCAATACGAATACAATTCTTTGGTTTATAGAAATTGAAATAATATCTAAAAAAAAAAAACAGCGCCGAAAGTTTCAAATATCTCAAAAGAACGTATTTCTAGATGGCGTTTCATTTTTATTTCAGAATATTTAATTTTCAATTAAATATTTCCCTAGTTGCGCATCAATTCTTCAATAACGATTCATCAATTTCCGATAGAATACTCGCTAGGAAACTTTAAATGTTCATTGAAAGTGATAACATTACACAACAAAATTTCATCTAGAAAGTTGAGTAATTCGTTCAATAATTGTAGTTGTAAAACTATGAAATTACTATGAAATCTCAATACTTATTTGATTCTTTCGCCAATGTAATGTGGTAGTAGTCGTGAGCAGTTTTCACCAGTCAAATTTTTTTTTTTCTCACAACTTTCACTACAACCGATTGCTTCTCATGATGTATGGTGAATTCATTCAAATAAAATAAAATCCTCTAAAATCAAATAAAGATATGCATTAAATGGCATAATGGAATATTTGAATAATTTGACGGAAACTTTTCTATGGTCTTTTGCAAACATTCGTGTGTATGAATGGAAGTGACGTTTTAGGCGACTGGTGCATCAGTTCCGGTTACGGTTTTTCGAGCTCTCAACTGAGTTGCTACCTTTTTTTTGTGGAAAATAGACGTCATATTTTTGATTTTCCACACGTCATTATGCAACTATGACCTTTTTTTTTAAAAAAATCTTTCTTAAATTACAAAAAAAATCCGCTTGTGATTTACGATAGTGTAAAATGCGGATACCTTTCATGATTTTTCTCAAAGATTCAAAGAACATTTTCAGGTTTAGAGATGCATAGAAGAATGGAACTTATTGTAATGCGAACGACAATCCTCCCCCCCCCCACACCCCATCTACCCCAAAAGTCTGCTCAGGTCCAACCGTTGCGGACAACATCACTTTCAGAATCATCGCATTGAGGTTACAGTCGGTTTTCCATGTCTCACGAACTTTTCGCGAACGGCATCAAGCAGGTGCAAATGCTTTATCTACAATAATTTGTGTGATCGGCCGTTTGAGCATTACGGCTAGCGTAAGCTGACTTTTACTTGAAGGTTTTTAAAATCCTTGAGAATAACGCATAAAAATTTCTGTGGAAGAGAAAACACTTTTCTCTTTGAATAGACAGGACGTTCACCTTCTTCATTGTGTTTCATGCATTTCAATGTATACAACAACATTTTGTGTATAACATTTTCAGTGATTTTAATATTTCACACAGAATTATTTGCCGCTTGTGAATTCAATGAAATACAGCGTTGGTAAGAATGAACATTCTTATTTGATAAAGTAAACACTTGAAGGCATATGGATATTGTGTCAAAAAGTTCTTCAAAAAACAGTTGGAGATTATAAGGACACTTCTGCAAAAATTAAAGAAAGGTATTGTTCGGTCAAATGCTTAGGTGAGTTGAATCAGGCGATAATAATAAGCATCATTCCTCCAAAACATCAATTATCGTCCAAAATAACAGAGAGGAAAAAGGATATCTGCGTGAAACTCTCATAATGATGATGCCATTTAGCTTGGAAAAATTTGAAAATGTAGAAAGAATTTCCGCCGTTCTTTAGAAAGAAGATTGCATAAGTTCACAGAATATTGTATGACACAGGAGTTGTAAATGCTAAGTTCATTTAGAACCATAACAACATAGTATATATTTTCATTAAGTAAATGAAATATTTCATTAAATCAATTGTGATAGCTTCTGTAATAGATGGATGACGAACAGAATTGTTATATGATAAAGTTCTACAACTAATTTGCTCTTGCTAACGTCATATTGTTGGTGAAACAACGCTAAACTAACGAAGACAGAATTGCTAGTGGAATATGAATACAATGTATGAGGTGAATAGAAGATGCATTATAGTATTTACACAATAAATGTTCTCGCAACGAACAATTCTTGATTAGTCTTCACTGACATCATTTCGTGATCGAGAAGCTGATCGCATTGCCATTGGTACGGTCGCATTCGATGCCTGCAACAGAATAAACGATGTTTTGTGATCGATGACAATCACTTGTAAATATATTGATAACTTTAAAGTAAATAAATCTCCCATCTGCAATGATTTCAAACAATAATCGATAGTATTCACATTCATCGTTAGCATTCAAGTTTGCGGATGGAGTGGGCACCGTTGGAATTCTTCCTTATGAGCCATGGCACTCAACGGTTTCGTCAATTCAAGCATTCTAGCATGTTAGTACGACGTCAGTTTCACTGCTGTGTTCCTCACTTATCTCATCCATTGACTTGATTGTTTCTCTGCTTCCCCATATTCATCTCCATATGCATGGAAAGTCACCATCAGACTAGACCGAATTTCAAAATGCCCGCATAGAATCAGACCCTGAGCGTGTAATTTGGCTTATTAGTGGTCTGTTTTCTACAATGAGCTATCTGTCAAAGAATGAGTAAAGGTTCCGCATGAAAACTGAAATGAGGGCGGTTCGGGTCATATTAGAAGTTGCGTCGCCCATTATGATGCGCAGGGGAAACAATCAAATCAGCTGCTCTAAGCAGCAAGTCTCGCTGCTTGCGCTGGCGAAAGTCCGAAGACAGAAGTGAACTGGGAAAGAAATTTGGAAGATGAATGCGTCAGCTGTCTGTACGTATGTGACGCGTTCACCCTGTATTTCAGTGCTTTGAAGTTATCTCATCTTAACAACTGAAGCATATTTGACTGCATTGACTCCACTTTTCCCTAGTCCTAGCCATCTTCGATAGACTCTTCCATACTAACGAGCATTCTGACCACTAGCTTGCGAGATTGACCTAACAGGACCCAAAATCACGTAAAAATAGTGGCAAGCAAAAGTGCATTATTTTCATAAGGCTTAACAAAACTCGTTGTACCTTCGCTCACTTCTTGTTGTGCTTGCGGATTTTTTTAAATTATCAGTGAGACGTACACACATTTCACGTAAAATGAGTAAGTCCCCATGCATGTTCCTACGCGTACGTACGGCAGCATTCACATTCTGGTCGAAACTTTCATACCTGAAGGTCTGCCTGCTTGCGCTTCAAAACTTCCCTACACCAACATGTCAAAAATTTATATCGAATTATTGAGAGCTCACCGAATGCGCCAGCCCTCTTCCGAATAGCGAATTCGAGCGTGTTTTGGCACGCATTTTCGCAAGCGAATTTTCCGCCATATCAGCACGCTCTTCCGCGTCTTCGAGCATATGTTGTAGCTGGCGATATTTTCCCAGATTCTGAGTTGCTAACTGCTCCTTAAAGAAAACAACCAATTTCTTGTGCAGTAAATTCAAAAATTAAGAAATTTATGATACGGTATGAAAATGAATGGACTCGTCAGTATCCTATGGGCAGGAGACGAGCCTGAGTTTCAACCTCCACGCTGCCTTACAACTTCACCTAAACGGAAGTGGAAGCGATATGAAGAGACATTTATTCGTAATGAATGCTTTGTTCATTAAAGTAAATAACGTAAATGAAGATGATTTCGACCGAATAATCACCCTTTCCCACATTTCTAGAAACAGTTGACCAATTCTCTACTTCAACTTAGCCAATAAGAGATTCACTGCAATAAGAGATGGAAACTGCACGGAATGTTGACGGCCACCTTAAGAATCACTCAGAAAAATAAAGTTGTGGAGTGGAAAAAATAGTGCGAAATAAATATTACCAGAAAAGAATAAGTGTAAAAGAAGGATGAATAAAATAGGCCATAAAAATCAACTGCCACATATAAAAGCCTCAAGTACGCTGAGTCACTGCAATGAAAACATAACTAATGGCTTCTGAAAGGAAAGTTTGTAGATGAACTTACGGCTTCTTCCAGTTGTCGCTTGTAGGTTTTGATCTTTCCTTGGAGCTTCTCAACAAGATCATACATACGCTCAGTGGATTTTTTATCCTCGTCCACTTGGAATTGCAGCTCACGAACTCGGCGGTCCTTATTGCGAAGATTCTTCTGCGTTTCCGCATGTCTTCGATTCTCATCGGCTAACTCACTCTCTAGTTCACGAACTCGTTGATCGAGTTTCGCAAGCATTCGCTTACCGCCTTTCAGGGCTGATGCTTCAGCCTCGTCAAGGCGTGACTGCATCTCCTATGTTCGAAAAAAAGTGAGTGTAAAGCAGCTATAACCTATAGATCAGCCACAAAATTGAAATCATCACATTCCTTTGCTCATCTGTATTATTATTCCTTGCAAGAAAAAGTTCGTTGCACAGCAACCATTCCATGCTGTCATAAAATTTGTGCTGATGCCGTTGTCATTACACTTAATTTATAAGCACATATTTAAAATCAGTATAAGAAATTGTTGTGATCAGTCTTTTCATTTCAAAGACGATACGATATTATGTAGTTCTATATTAATCACATAAATATGTAGCAAGTAGGTGGAGGGTACAAAAAACTATAAATATTTGAAGTATAACTGTCATTTCTCATATGACACGCAGAAATATTTCGAAGACTCGTGAGTGCTAAAAATGGCTTGTAAGCTACTGATTTGTTAAAATTTTTCTTCCCATATTGGCTCCGACGCAATTCATAAACTATTGATCTGCTTTATGTTTTCCTCAGATACGGATGACCTACTAAGATATACTCCTTAGTTGAAATATTCAGCCGTAAACGTTGAGTTTCTAATCATGTTGCCTTTATTGTCTGAATGCAATTAAGTTCATAGCTTTCATTAAAGGAAACCTTAATTTGCTGTTCATATCCTTTTCTTTGTCGGTCGAGATTTTGTGAATGCTCTTGTTCAGCATGCAATTCTTCAGCCATTCGTGCTGCGTCCATCATTGCCTTCTTACATCGTTCATCGCAGTTTTTTAATTCGCTTAGTGTATCGTTGATTTCTGCATGAAGCTGCTGAAATTCATACAAAGCACCTAAGAAGACAGTAAATCATAATAAACTGTTTTCCGCTTACGCTTCTCTTATCCTGTGACGTTGAAGGAAATGAAATATATAACCAATACATTTACTTCATTTCGACGACGAAAATTCTGAAAAATCCATTCAACGAAATTCTTCTACGCTACAATGAAATGCTCAAAATTTGCCTGTAATTTGGGTTAGCAGCAAGCGGTTATTTTTGCAGTCGCAGTTAGATTAACTAGGTCACGCTACCTCAAGTGTTACCTCAATTATTGTAACAAGCCTTGAACGCATTCACGCCGTTTCAGAAACGTATAAATCAGCAATCAGTATTATTTTATCAGTTAATATGTTGAAAATCTATGCAATCAGGTGAGCCATCTGTCGTCTTGGGAAAATACTAAAGTAACAAAAACATTTCGTTGCCTATACTCAAAATTCTAGCAATTGCCACTGTTTTTTTGAAGGGAAATGAACTCATCAATTTGAAAAATTTCCGATCAAAACGGGCAACAATTAGAAAAGGAATTATTGATAAGGTAACCCAGGTTTAGAAAAGAGGAAACGTAGCTTCAAAACACTCTACGTTAGCACGCGGACGGATCAAGAAGTAAGAAGCGAACAAAGGGAAATCCGAATAGCGCCACAAAATGCTTCAGAGTAAAGTAACGCTGCCTGAAGCATTCACAGTAACCGTAACTAACATCAATTTCCACTTCGAGTTTACGTTTTATAGCTGAAAGAGATCCATTGTTCGTTGTGAGGGCACTTATCGTTTCCTTTGCGTCAGCTGATTCCAATTCAGCTTGACGTCGTGCACGTTCAGCCTGAAACCATCGCTCTTCGCAATAATCTGCTCAAGGTTTTAAGGGAACCCAAAGGCAATGTAACTGTCTCACTGTTGCAGCTACTTCCACTTCGGAATCTGAAGAAGAACATTACATATATATATATATATATATATATATATATATATATATATATATATATTTAAGGCAAATGAGCTTGACCTAGATGTACAAATATGCATATAGGCCAAGCTCATTCACACTATTAGTCAATTCAATCGCTGGCAAGTCGATTCCCTTACCGCTACATCTACACTCTCTCTATTAATTGCTTGTTCAGGCGACTGAGTTTCTACAGTCGCAACTGCTCCATCGTTTCATTGTTGATCAAGCGAAAACATTGGTAGATCAGAAAAAGTCCACCATATTTAAGGTCATTGCTGACGTTACCTGTGTGTTCAGTTGGTGCCATACTGCAAAAAAAACACCATTTCAAATGCTATAAGCAATCACATATGAAGATCGTTATAGGAACATCCTCATTCCAGTTCCTGTTTGCAAACCTATAAAGTATCAATACATATGCTTATGGATGCATATATGGGTCTCTTTACAAATATTTACGAGTAGAGTAAATATTAGTAAAGGATTTATTCTATCGAGCTAATTTATAAAAAGCGTGTGCCGTTTCGGCATCCTTGACGCGATCGTATATTTTTCCTTTACCATAACACGCGTGGAGAAATCATCAGAAGGAACCGAGTAATAAAAGGCTCACTTAATTGTTTCAACAAACCTGTTCAAGTGCAACTGCCAGATCTTCCTTCTCGGTTTGTAACAGCTGTGATCGACGTTCGGCAACGTTGATTTGCTCACGCATTTCGTCACGCTGACGTTGCTCCTCCTCTACTTGAGCCTTAATTGCACAAAATAAAAACCTTATATTTCTTCATCTTCAACACTTATTGATGTAGACGGATTCAGAACAGAGCTTTAACCGACAGAATGATAAGTCATTTGCTCTCGTGAAACGACAGTTTACCTGTAATTCGCGGATGTTGTCTTGATGTCGCTTGATATTCTTCTGCGCGTCGACATTGGCCTTGTTCGCATGATCCAAAGCGATTTCGAGTTCCTGAAATATTCATTGGTCATCTCAGCTACACGAAGAAGGGAAATATGAAAGACAACAGATTTAGATAGTCATTCTTACGTTGATGTCTGATTCGAGTTTCTTTTTCATTCGCAGAAGCTCTGTACGGCCACGAGTTTCTGCTTCCAGACTTGCCTGAAACATCACATTTTAGCACAACAGCAAAAAATAGTCATTCGGACCAAACTAAAAGGTATCGCTGCAAATCAACGCCATAGGTTTCGCTAAATGATAGAAATCCAGCAATTACAGGCCAAAGTGCACTGATGGTATCGATGAAGTGTACATAAGGAGCTATTAAGCAACTACATTTCATTAGCTCAGTTATGATAGGATCAAGCGAAGCAAGTCTTATAACGACACCATCGAGCAACAATCGAAATGTTAGCAAAAAAATCGGAAAATTCCATATGTTCCAACGGATATAAAAGCATGAAGTTTCAAAATGACCTTAAATGATGTAATAAAATAGGCAAAACTTGTCTCGTACCATAGAATGCTGTGAAATTAAGAATGTTATTAAAAGCCTTGTGCAATCTAAATCAATTTTGCAGTGAAGAAAATTTTCGCGGAAATTTCTATAATAGATCGTTCCCATATCATTCATGAGATATGCGCCTTTTCACAAGTTAAATAGTAAATGCAATTTGTGTACTCAAATTTTTAGAAGGATAATCTATATTAGTATCAACCTGCATGCTTTCGATTGCTCGTTGATGATTCTTTCGTGTATTTTCAAATTCTTCCTCCTTTTCGCTGATACGTTTATCTATTTCGGCACGAATCTGTGAGATTTCCACTTGTGCTCGAAGTACTTTGCTCTCTTCGGCTTCTAGAGCAGCTTCTGCATCGTCTAACGCTTGCTAAAAATCACAATTATCTCTTATTCACAATCAACTGAACAGCTCCATTATCAGTATTTCAGTTCACTTATTCTTATGGGTAATAAAGTAGGAGAATATGACGACAAGGACATTGAAGATCCTTTTTTTTCAAAAATAACAGTTTTCACTAAGTTCTTGACGTCGAAGTATCCAGTAGGAAGGAAAGACACTTAGCATTCACTTGGATGGAATTGTGATCTCCAACTCATTAAAAAAAGGTGCCAAACATAGTCGAAACGTTGCAGTTGAAAAATGACATTGCATTGACATGTGTAGACGAGGCTGATGAAAAAGACTGTCAATAACAAGTAATAGCGATTAAACCGCCTATGAGTAGTGTGTTTAGTTATAAAATAATCAAATAATCGAACGAAAATATTCTTGTATGTACCCTATGAGACATCTGAAGATTTGTATGTGACAAATCTTTGCCTCACTCTTTACTTGAAAAAAAAAATCTTATCCGAAGTTTCTCAGAAATGCAACGCTCTGAGTGATGCGATGTAACTCAGTAACTCCACACGAAAGGCGAATTTAAGTGTGGAATGTAACGTATACCTGCAACTCTTCTTTCTCCATTTCTAATCTTCTACGACTCTTCTGTAGTTCATGAACATTTCTTCCACCTTCTCCGAGTTGGTCAGTTAGATCCTTTAGTTCCTGAGCAAGGGCTTTATTTTCACGGCGTACAGCTTCCACCTGCAAACTTCGAAAAATGACTATGCCTTTTTAGATTGTGTTTTCAGTTTAGCAATAGAAAGAGAAATTTTCTACAATGGATTTTCGGCGGCTTACTTTAAGGTGAAAACAGTTACATGCTTTCATGAATTACATAACAATAGAATGGAATTAAATGAGCAAGAAATGCGTAGAAGTATTGAGAAAAAAGGCTTAAAGAGAAGCGAATTGTTTAGATGAGCTAACTGAACGTACACCACATCTGTTCTATAAGGCATACATTAATTTGTTCTTATCGCTTTTCAAGACGGAAACATATTTACGGTATAGAAACGATGCGTGCAATATTTGCAATAGTATGGCATATATGCTCTACTCCATAGCCTTAATTCTAAGAGCGAAATTGCTTACCGTCACCAAACTGCACGTGCTGCAACAAGCATTTGACCAGCAAGCGGGACAAGACATACACTAGAAAAAGCAAGAAAAGGATTTGTAAATGCGATTTTCTCCAGTAAAATTTAATGACACAAGAGGGCGTACTTTGTACGACAGCAGTGTTGTTTCTATTAGTGTTTGTTGGAACAAAAAGGATGACCGATATAAGCATAACGGTAAAATAAATTTTTTGTCCACATCATTTAGATTCCCTAATATACCAGCAAGAAATAAATATGATGGCTATACAATTTCCAGCCCGAGTATTCACGAAAGTTTGCTTTAATAGCAGCAATGATTTGAGACTTCACAGATGGCTGGACAATATACAGCACAAAGAAGTACCTCATCATCAATGCCGGAATGCATTAGCATATATCTCGTTTGTTCTATCGAAGACGGCAACCATTTCAAAAATATTTTAAAACGTATTCTTTCAATGAGGTTTTCTTAGAATGAATATCAACATGCCATCGTAAAGAACAAAGAATATTGTGCACTAATACAGCAAATTCGATAGTGACCTGCTCAGCAGCTTCATCGAGATTGCTACGAAGACGGAACGCTTCGGTGGCTGCATTCCGAGTATCTCGTTGACTAGCTTCCAACTCTTGAACAAGTGAATCACATTTACGTTTCCATTCTTCAATTATTTTATCAAAACCTTTTTGCTTCTTATCGAGTGAATTTGCCAAGCTGTTTGCCTGAAATAACATTTGTGACATACTAAAACAGCAAAACTCAGAAAGAGAAGATACCCAAGAAATTAAGATGAAACTTTCAATTAAAAATAGAGGTTTTATTTCTTAGCAAATGAAAATGTTTGATTATACAATCAACTAACCAATTTTGAAAAGAATTTTACTTATAGTTTCCAATTGGCAATCTGATTCACTAAATGTTGTGATAATCGTTGTTGAAGCATTTTTTATGATAGAGTTCAGACTGAAGAAAGACTCCAATAGTAATCCGTGCTTTTCGACTTCTATGCCTTTGAAGCTTTTCGTTGCTGTGAGGGGTGTGCTATCACTTAAAAGTAGAGAACTTCGAAAAAATTTTAAAGCCATTGAAATTGTAGCTTTGTTCCCACTACTTGGAATTCTTCAGCTTAATCAGAGCAAACACCGTACTCGATCGGCCTCAATTTGGGCATCTTCAAGCTCTTGAGCAAGACGTTGACGGCCTTTTTCTAACGAACCAATCTTTGAGTTGGCGCTATCGAGTGCCTCCTGCATCTCTTGCAACTTCGACTGAAGTTTTCGTCTGAAAGATACTGAGCGAATTCAAGTTATAGGAGACAAATATGACCTCTTTCTTGTTAGTGTTTTCTAATTCCTTAAGTTTTGGCCGTATAATATCAAAGGGCGCATAATCACATAACGGAAAGGTTTCACTGTATGTTAATAGACGTTTCTCGAAACTGCTGCACGCTTCTAGCCACTCTTTCTATAGTGATTAAAAATCCTCGCATTGTTGGAGAGGTGAGGGTGAGAGGGAAGGGAAGGGGGGCCTACCGGGTGGAGGGGAATGAGCGAGGCTTAGGCGGGAGATTTGAAAGAG
This sequence comes from Baylisascaris procyonis, assembly GCA_037389465.1. Lineage (NCBI taxonomy): Eukaryota > Metazoa > Nematoda > Chromadorea > Rhabditida > Ascarididae > Baylisascaris > Baylisascaris procyonis. The sequence goes on from JAZARR010000153.1 coordinate 1,841,964, forward strand.
GCGGAAGGAGGCGAAAGGCCATTCGGAACGCCAAGGCTTTTCGTGCTCCAGGCAAGACAACTGCGATAGCAAGAGCGATCCGCTCACTAGGAGAACCGGCCCCATGGCATTCGCTGAATATCCATTTTTCATGAGTCGGAACAACTTTTTTTTTTTTGAAATTTACAGCATTCGGCCTTAATTTGTTGTTGTGTTGAAGTTAAAATTCGATATGGCTCTAAAATATACCAATATTTAATTTTATGTTGTGTTCATAGAAAATAAACCTCTGATTGGAGGCTGGGCTGATGAGTTCACAGAAAAGGGATCGGTTAAGGTAGCTGTGAAATGCTCCTGTACACACTGTAAAAGAGGTGAGGGCACACAGTCATGCAGTTTTTGAAAACCAACGGCTGTCATTGCGAGAAAGGTTCTCTTTATTGTTTCGTTAATCTGCACACCTTTAACCACTATGGACATTTATCCTCCTTGCTATTCTTTGCTTAATTGGCCGTTTCTTTTAGTAGAAAGCATCTTCGTAGCTATAAAGCGAAAAAAAGTTTTGATCTCCGTAACTTGATTTGCGTTTTACACCCGTTCATCACTGACATAAATTCTTCATATCCACAGGAATGCCAAGAAAACAAGACTCTCATATAAATTTATACAAAAAATTCCCATCACTGCACTATTCTTCCTCATCACACGAAACTTCTGGAATTCCCGTTTCAATCCTTTGTAGAGTGCCAAAACGTTCAAAATAGCTTCTTACACAACACTTATAATTGTGTACAGCCGGCTGTTCACAAGACTTCCAATTCGCTCAATAATTTCATGCGCTTACCTTGCATCTTCCAACTCTTCGGCACGTGTCATTCCTTCGCCCTCATAGCGTGCACGCCATTGTTGTGCTTCCGCATTCGCTTTCGAGACAAGTCGTTGCAGCTCAGTTTTAGCGTCTTGCTCTTCTTCGAGAGTATCTCTCAATTGTTGGCATTCCATTTGGAAGTTAGCCGTCTGAAAATAAAATTTTCGTTATATATGCACTGATAAGACCAATTTTATGTGCCATCAGATATATTAATACTGCACTCAAAAGACGAATTCATCAGTGTTATTAAAAAGTACGAATTTTTATGGTAGAAGGCTGCATTGAGAACAATTTACGTAGTACAATATCTCAAACATAAATGTGCTTGCTTAATAACAATGCATAAGTGTTTAACTTCCAATGCTAAAGAGCACTCAAGCACGAATACGGGAGACCTGGCATGGACAACTTAGTGTCGCTCTTATGCTAGCACTCCTCCGCCTTCCTTTTCTCCTCTCCTCTCCCTCCCCTCCCCCATCACCTCTGTTTGGTAAGAATCGGCGGAAAAGGAAAAAAATTGAGTTCTGTACATCGTCAAGTTCCTTCTCCCCATAGAGAAAGCCCCGCTACTGCTAAGGAAAAAATATGGGAAAGAGAACCTGTGCGGCGAGCGATTGTCGCTCTCGAGTCTCTTGCTCCAGTTGGTGTCTTAATTCTTCTACCTGTGATGTTAGCTGTTGCTTGATACGATTCATAGCTGCCATTTGACTTTCTGCATCCTCTATTTGCCTTAAAGATTAATTCTTTCAGTATCTTTAATTGTGACTAAGCGAAAGCGAAGAAATCCTTTGGAGAGCAGAATCGCAGTTTCGCCAAGTGCTGCTTGCTAGTTCGAATAGTGAAGACCTTTTTAAGCATTAGGAGACTCTTTAGATCATGGGGTATACTTGGTTAGGCCACGAGAATAAGGCTGTATTATTCAAGCAAGAAATCACTGCGTTATTTTAATCTGTACCCATTTGTGAGCGCTCTGACTTTGAGAATTCAATGCTAACAGAGCGGAAGCGTAAGAAACCGATTAGCAAATTACAAATGCGGTCGTCGTGCACGTGTTTTCATGTATAGGAAGAAATAAAAGAAGTGCGACTACATATTAGCTAGCGAGCTAACATTCAATCCGCATTTGCAAATTTCCGCCTTCCGGTTGGATGCTATAAGGAGCTAGCAAATGATAGTGGACTCGGATCTGCATGCGGATGATATCTTCACTCAGCGCCGAACACATTGATATTAGTCAGATCAGACCAAACAGAAGTTTTCCTGATCAAATAGACAACCATAAGAAATTTCTCAACAAGCATTTTGCTACCGACGTGTGTTCTTGAAGAAGGAAAATGTTGACTAACCTATTTAAGTCGCTATTTTCGGAAAGAGCTTTACTCTTATGGGCGAGGATTTCTTGCAATTGCCGTGCTTGTTCGTCTCCTTTCATTTGAAGTTCGACAAGTTGAGCTTCCAACTGCAGTTGTATTACAAAACTATTGTTTTCTCTTGTTTCCTCTTATAAGGAGAACAGGTAATGGGAAGGTAAATATTTGCTGATATATTAAATCTATTAGATACTGAACGAATCAAAATATTTCGGTTGAAACAGTGTGCGGTTATAAAGATGATGGTAAGTTATAATGACTGGTATATAAATAATCGACAGACAATAATTTTGACCAGGAACTTCCAAGAGTGAATATATAATCCGTTGGATAAAGTTACTATAAGCTCCACAAGAAAGAACCAACCGACTAACTTGGCGTCGTTAATATGCTACCGTAACTTAGTAGTAAACGTAACAGTAACAAAAGCTTATTCACAGAGATATCGCATCAATGTCAATCATCTCAGGACGGATAATTTCTTGCTATTCTGCAGTACATTCATTGGGGTATTCTTAAACGACCCCCAATACAAACGTAAGTTATAGGGACGACTAATTAGATGAGCAAATTAATGTGAAGAGCAGAGTTCTCATTCTCTCTCCTCTACTTCTCAAAATGGCCAACCTGTTTAGCAAGTCGGTCAGAATTCTGTCGCTGTTTGGATTCTGCATCAAGTTGAGCATGTGCATCCTCAATGTCGCGTTGTAACAAAGCTTTGTCCTTCTCGACCCTGGTGAGAAGTTCATTCAAAATTGTACTCGGACGACTATGATCGACAAAAGCAAAAAAAACTTTCAACAATCCAAGGACTTCCGCCGGATCCTCAGAGGATTTGCTACTACCAAATCCGATCGATGGACGGAATAAATCTCACCAATCATGGATTAAGCAGGAAAGCGGAATGAATAAATGCACTTTTCGCACTTGAAATCGGATTGGACATGTTCGTCAAAGCGATATTGTCTAGAGATGATATTATTCCAGCTTTAGCTTTAGTGAACTCAACTTTTCGAGCAAAACGGCACACCTCTTCGAATGATTAAATAGAAGCGTGAAAGTGACATACTATAGCACGCGTATGTTTGTACATATCGATTATTTTGGATTGAAAATGTCGAAAATAGCAAACTCTTCAATTGTGAACATGCATAGGAATGAGCACTAAAATGCATTCTAGTAATATAGTGCAACTAAAGGAAAGATTAATTCGCAAATATTTAGAAGTTATTGAAAATACTCGCACTTTTCAACAAAACTCTGAAACAAATCCTGGGAACCGGATTAGCCAGCTTAGTGTTGCTGTGCGGAAAAATTCCGTCTAGGGCAACAGAAGATTATTTAGGGCTCTATGAACAAACAGATCAGCACGATATTAATCCCATTCTTTAATATTCTTGGCCAACAATAATTGTTCATTTCTTTCCGAGCGCATTAATCAGATTATTTATGTATGGGTTTGCATGTGTGCGCTCATCTGCATATACTGCACTTTTAGTCCACCAACCACGCTAACTCAAGTTACGAGTGATAGCGAATTTAGCGTAAATAAAGCTGAAATCCTACACGAACTTCCATTCGTCAACTTCAAAAAGAGTTGACGTATGGCAAGAAAAATGTACTAATGGTGTATTTTGCCATTCATCAAATATACGTTTTGCGCCGATTGAGTCACAAGCAGAGATTCATGCCAGGTGAGCCGGCGGGACATATGCTTTTGCCAACAGGTTAGCCCTACTAACCAATTTTACGAATTCGCAGAAAAAGAGAGATATGGGGTTTAATGCGCTAAAATCTTGACTGATCCAAACCTTTATACAAATCTTCTGAGTAAGGCTCCCTTTTATCAGGCAATTGGGGACCAAAGGAAGTTTCACTGCTTGTGAAATGGATGCCCATTTTCAGACATGATTAAGCTATCTCACTCTTTTCGAAGTCAATCGATAAATCAGCTTCAATGCTGAGATAGACAGTTCTTAGGTGTTTCTTGCACCCAAAAAGTTTCACAGTTATAGCGGCTCCCGCTCCTATGCTGACTCTATTGGAAAAAAGATAGATATATACACACGTTGATATATACACAGACACACAAATTCGCTGTTGAAATAAACACATGTTATTTCATATATTTGGTTGGCTATTAATAGTCCTTGATAGTGACTAGCCTAATGAGCCGAATGCAATGGCATATACATGCCTGTTCACTTGGCACCACTGCGCTTCTTCAATAATAAATTAGTCATGATGGAAATATAGAGGCTTACTTTGCACGTGCTTTCTGAATAGCATCGAGTTGATCGGAGAGTTCCGCTACCGCATCATTGTGTTTCTTCCGTAATGCGCCCATTGCCGCTTCCGAGTTGAGTGTCATTTCCTCCTCAACAACAACAACGCAACGATTTATACGAGAGTCGGCTACACCGTAAACTCATGTGATCATATAATACCTATACATATTGCAGTCATTTTAATGACCTTTTAAACAGAACATGACAGGCATCTATTTTAACTATAATTCTTCAACCTCAGGGATCGTGGGTAACTCAACGTTGATTCGAATTTTCTTTTTAAAACAAATAATGAACCTTAATTTGCCAGCAAAAAGATATTACAGCATAAAGCAAATAAAAAAGCATACGAGATCACGACGCAATTTGGCAAGCTCAGCTTCGCGTTTCTTATTGAGCTCCATTTGAGCTTGAGTTGCACCACCGGCTTCGTCAAGACGGTCACCAAGTTCTTCGAGCTCGTTTTGCATTTCACTTCGTGTCTTCTCAGCCTAAAATCCGACCTCTGCCCTCCAGTTGAATATCAGATGACAATGGACGCAGTATGTTTGGCGGCTACGGATAAAGCAGGAAATGGAACAACTGCTATCCGCTATGATGCCGCTTGTTGGTGGTGTACTCATAATAGCTAAAGGGGGGCGGGTGGGGTGCATCGGTGTTGGTGACCTGGTGGGAGGTGATTAGTAAGAAAATCGCCGCAATCGACGCAAAAGGGAAACTTTCCTACTGATAGCAGATGCAAATTTCATCTGATTTAGCGCACTTCCCTTCTAAAAACACAAATTGGTAGCCAAAGCACCAATAATATTTGTATCAGTTTGTCTAAAAAGGTCGTTGTTTCGTTCAAATATATCCAGTCCTTTTCGAGTTAAAAGTGAGTGAAATTGACTCATTGCGGAATCCATGAAGGCTAATAATTTCTAGCAAAGCCACATGCACATTAGGATTTGAAGTCAAAAACAACCTCTACAATAGGTTGCCTCGGAGTATAGTGTGACCACAGAATGCCGGACCTTGTATACGATTCTATGCATTGCATGCTATAAAGTTATGCTTTTCATTGGGCGACGGCAAGGATGCCTGCGTTTAATATAGGTTGCTCTTTCAGCGAACAAATAATTCCTTGACGTAAATGAGCATATGCATCCAGCATATTCATGTGCGAATAGCGGATCAAACCGTAAACCTTAGCACCAAGTTGTGCTAATGTCACCGCGTAGGCAACGCGCGCCTATGGACCATATGTGTTTTCAGTCACGTAATGAACGATGTGGAATACCTTATAGCGGGCTTGACGTTCCGCTTCAAGTTCTTCTTCGAGTTCTTGAATTCGTGCAAGAAGTTCTTTGATCTGTCGTTGAAGTTTCACAACAAGAGATTGCTCATCCTCTAGATGGCTCGTTAGCGAATGGATCTCTGCATCTTTTCTAAAGCATGCAAAATGTTGACATGAACAAATTTTGATTTCATATCAGGAAATGATACGACAAAGTAATTTTAAAAGGAGTAATTTCTGCTATGTTTATATAAAAGAACATACATAAAGCGAGCGTGAACAATTCCAGCGAACGACACTGATAATAAAATTGTTGAAGGGAACTACATTCGCTTCTTGTAGAAAGGCGTAAATATAAAGTCAAATCGTTTCTTATCGTGGAATAATTCAGTGTATTCATATTGATGAAGGTTTATTAAATGATTATCACTTTTATGCTATTAGAAAGAAATATTGTAAACTTTTTGATATACAGTACTGAAATTGCGTACATGAATTCTTATGGTATAAAGTTCCGGAAATGCTAAAAGAATTCACACAGGATCGCCATTGAGAAGGACGTTGTAATCGAGATGAAACAATTACAATCCGTAAAAACATAAGAAAATAATAATAAAAATATAGAGGAAAAGGTTGTTAGAGACTTACTTCTTTAAAGCGTTTTCGCTCTCATGTTTCTGCTTGTTAAGGTCATCGATGGTCTCGAGTGCAAGTTTCAGTTCACCTTCAGTCTTTCGTTTCGCTTTCTCAACGTCCTGTCGACATCGTTTCTCGCGCTCTAGCGCATCCTCCACTTCATCGAGCGATTGTTCCAGCTTACCTCTCACCTTATTCAAATGGTTCACTTTGTCCTCTTCTGCTTGAATCTCCTCCATCAACTTCCGGTTCACCTTAATCACATATTACATTCTATTGTCCAAGGGGTAAGGAAGTTCAAGAATTAAATTGGATCAGAGGCGACTATGGACGATAGCATATCTGAAAAACGATGAAGAAAGAACAAATGGCAAGTGAATCAATTTTGAGCTTTTCTATGCATTAGCGAATATTACAGTTTGAAGTGGCAATTAGTACATAGCAGCGGATGATAGCATACCTCTTCTTGGTGTTTCTTCTCCTTATTCGTCTTCGCTATCAATTCATCTTGAGCAGAAACTTCATCCTGAAAAAAAAATTCATTTGTAGCGTTTTTTTACGAGGTTCGTTTCATTCTGGCAATGGGTCTTATTAACGAAACATTAAACAACACCACCAAGTGAGCGTGGTGTGTACTTTTAGCTCAATATGAACCCTACCTGCAACGATCGAATTTGATGATCTTTTGATTGCTTTTCAGATTCTTGTTTCCTTATCGCATTCTCCAATTCTCCGATATTCTTTTTAAGCATTTCATTGTCCGATTCCGTTTTCTTTTTTGCCTTTAATAATGCTTCATATCGGTCCTCTTGTTCATTGAGCTGTTCGTTGAGGCCCACCAACTGCAAGCCATCGAATAAACATAGAACGTAAAACATCATTTTCGACTAACCTTCATTCATTTCAAGCGTAAATAAGGCAGTAGTTATGTTTGATGAGAGTTAACCCCACGAAAACAGAACCAATGCATTTTGAAGCTGCATCTTTTATAAGCCTTTTCATTACGATAGAGGAATAGAGGACAGTTCCAGAGCAGAAGAAAGATTAATGTACTAACATCCTTCCGTCCCCGTTATAACATTTCCAGTGAGCACCTGTTTTTCGAAGTCGGACTTTTGAGCGAGAAGTTTCGCTGCTCTTTCTTCGCTCTCGGCATTGTTGTCTCTCTCTTGCTCGAGCTGAAGGAATACCTCCTGCTTTTCAGCCCTCAATTTAGCCAATTCTGTTTCAGTATCTTTTCGTAGTTTCTCTTCACGATTGAATTTCTCCTCCAATTCCTTGCATTTTTGCTCAAGCGCTTCGAACTCTTCATCCTTAATGGAAAAAATATGGAAACCTAAACGGAACATGAACAAATCCAGAAAAGTTCTCATATAAATTTTTGCAGTGGTTTGTACTTGTCTCCTTTTTTTTCTATTTTTGGCGTTGCCATAAAATTTTCAATTCAGCTCAACCTATGTTTCCATATGCATGACATATTCATCCATATATTGTTCTCAATGCCCTTTTTCTTCATAATTTGCAGCAGTGTAATCATGTTTTTTTCTGAATGTTTTGATGCTGCATTTTCCAAAAGCTCCAAAAGCGTGAAGGTCAGATGTCAACACTTGAAATTACCGAGGCAATATTATTGGAATATTTCTTTCATAGTTTGCGATAAATATTTAGATAATTTGCAAATAGAGAAGTAGAACAATGAAGTTGCAATCGAATAGTTAATTTCTTAAAACCTTTTTACTGCCTTGAATAAGTGGTTTAACGCGTCCATAAAGTTTGAACCAACTCCAATTTCGCAATGAACACCATGAACGAACGTTTCGTTGAATAATGATTACACCAGCACTGAAATTAAAACGCCTTTGAAACAATGGTTTAAAAGTAAATTCTAAGTGAATTATTTCTATCTCAGTTCGTATTATTCCTATCATTTCTAACATCAATTCACCTCAACAATTCATTCGTTTCAAGAATCATGACCATATATCCATACATAATTGTGTAAAATCTGATGAATTCTACGATAATTGGTTTCCACCTCGGAAAAATATCTCCGTTCAAAAACTTTTGAAATATCATAATTATACAAATACATAATATCACAAAAATCTATTTGGCACGTACGCTTCTTTTTTCTTCATTATTATTTTTGCTAATAAACGGTTCGAAATGCCAAATTTCATCATATCGCCAATTTTTATTCTTTTCTTAGATAAACTCTCTCTCATCGCTTTTCAAATGTCGACTTTGGTTTTAAATATCCATAATGTCTGTCCCATTAATAATGTTAGGTGCTTAACGAACAATAATGATTCCTCAATTATCAAAGCGCTCTTACTAATATTGGGAAGCAATATAAATGAAGGATTATAAGAACACTACAGAGTATAAAGAAAATATAGCTATGAGGATATTTATTAGCTTAAAGGAAAGTTTTTGATTTTGATAGATTATTTCGAATTTTTCGTATTGATTCCACTGTGTTTTCAGATATTATAGAGCACAAGTGAGTTAGCGTAAACTATGAAAATTATAGAGGATTATTTCCGGTTTATGGTGGATAGTTGCTAAAGTTTGCTAGACATATGCCGCTTTATAACTCAGAAGTCTTTGTTCAATTTTGTTCCGCACACATAATGGGAAGCCGACAGGTGAACTTCAAACACCTCAAATACGCTAAGCAAAACTACTAATTCTGGACGGAGACGAGTAAGGAGTCGAAAAAAGTGAATAAAGTTCTAAACTAGGTGGAAAAAATGTTCTCGAATGAGTCGTGCATGATATATATGAGATAGCGAGTACCATGAATCCTTGAAAACACTAACAAAAATCTTAGTAATTTTTACTAAACGCGTTAACTTTTAGAGAATAGTAAAACATTCGACTCAACTCTTTCTCGTGGAGGCGCTTCTACGGGCGATATATTCTGCGTCTATATGATTGACCTCGCATATTATGGGGTTACATAGATTACAGAAAAAAAAAATGCGTTCCCTCGTAACAAAGAATGCCCATCTCACGATTAATTACGTACTCAATACTGCCCTCAAGCATAGCCTGCGAAGAGTGTTAAGGGTCGGTGATGATAATAAAAAAACCTTGGATATGCACTGGGAGGGAGGGCATAGTGAAAGAGTGGGGATAGTGAAGGAATGGAAAGAAAAATTTGAGAAAACTAGTGCGGAGCTATTATCTCCGATGTGTCAAAACCTGTCTAAAGAATTTTCTGCGTGTGCTATTGGTATTGCATATAGTAATATGCTTCACGTACCAGTCATCATGCGTAAAAAATCACCAGTACTGAGCTCTTTGCACAAATTCTAATTTAGCGATGCCGATGAGCTATTCTTAGTGAATCGAAGTTCTTATACTCTGGACACAACTAACCGTTCATGCACCCGTCTCTGTAGGTCATATTGCGCATAATAGTGCCTACAAGCACTCTGGAATTTTGTTATAATAACTGCGAGTGCTTCATCGCGTAATTCTTCAAGATGTGCGAGTACACCTGCTTTGAAGAATACCTGAACATAGATAGTTGATACCTGACGATGAATGAATATGATGTGTTAAATAGGCATTTTATGTCATAAAAAGATCCATTGCAAACCCATTGAATACAAATCTCTTATATGAGCGATGATTTGATGGGAACTTCTCTACGGTGGCATTCAATAAAGCGAACAAGGTGGAGAGAAATAATGGGAATGATTCACTCTTTCGTTTCTTGAACTTGCTCTTTCAACGTTAACTTATAACTTCTAAGGGCGAATGAACCGAATATAATAAGGTCGTGTGTTGTATGCAAACTAAACGATGGCGTGTCGTATTCGAATCATAAAATGGAACATTGTTTGGCCCGAAATAGAAAAGCGCAAAGCATTTTGCGCACGAATAGAACATGAAGATGTTATATGCGCACTGAATTGATAAGCAAGGAGTCTTAAGTCGATGAGATTTTCCTTCAATTCGTAGAAAATTATTTAGCGATACAGAAACGGCTGTCATGTAAGAGAACGCAAAAGTGGCTGTCACGAAAGATCGACAAAAAAAAAACGAAACAGAGCAGGAAAATTTACATGTTGAGTTTAGAATACGTCTATGGAATAAATTGGAATTGTGAATGTTTTCAAGAAAACGCCCATCTTTATTTTACCACCCCTACAAGGCTATCTCACACCTTCTCCGCGAAAGATATATTTATTGCTTGTGAAATTGAGATGGCGCGGTCATGAAACGTTAGATTATGAGTTGATCTACCATTACCATTGATATTATAAACCCTAAAAAAACCTGAACTATCTCACCAATTATCGGTATAAAATTGCAGTGGTGTCTGCATAAAGAATAAATTTACTGTTTTCCATTTTCTCACTTGTACAATACTTTTGTGTATGTAAACTTTCACACTGATACGAAATAAAACAATGAAAGGGTTTTAAATGTTCATTTTTTCATTAAAAATTACTTATATTAGAGATTCGATATGTTCGTATAGCCACACGTTTCAGCCACAGCACGGCAGCAGTCTTCAACGAAATTCAGACGACATTGTTTCATAAAGACGGTAAGGGAATTAGAGAGAACTCCTCAGCTATACGGCACCAACACTTTCACAACACCTTTTTATGTAAATCCTTAGCGTGATTTTATACGCACTAAAATATTTAGTAATGAACACACATTGCATAAAGATGTTTCAAATATTTTGTTAGTTTGTTTTCCCGTCGAGAGAGGGAAAGAATCTATGAAACAACTCTGAAAGGAAGCATAAAGATGCCCTCGACATCTATTTCGCATGTTCTGGCAACAGGACAGAAGCGAGCTAATGGAATCAATGTTAAAATAAAGAAATGAGCAAAAGAATGCACTAGCCTTTTCCAGACCAGTCTGGAATTCCTCCGGTTTGAGAGCGTTCATAGTGATTAGGGCATCGAGAATCTTTTGACTTGATTCTTTTAGATCCTTACCTTTCTCAGCTGCATCTGCAGCCAAAATTGCATAGCTGCAAAAGAAACGTGAAACCATCAAAAATTAACATTAGATACCACACTATGAGAATAAGGTGGCATACTATGGCAACCCAGATTGAGCCCACTTCAAGAAACATTCATCGAACCCCCACGCCATTCTTTCATCTCAAGAAATCCAACACATTTCGTTCTCCATCTGTCAACAATACCTTTCCCAGCCTTTGCATATACATCTTTTACTCAGATGCTTTCTGGCTCATATGTATGAAGTGAGCGGTGCTTTAGCAGTGACAATACAGGAAAACCAAGGACAGACGGCGAAATGGAATCACATAAGCAACCTCATTTTTCCTTGGAATTTCCCGTCATTATTTGTATAGGTCATTTACATTTTCCTCAATGCCTTCTGTTTCACCTTCAACTAACTGTTGGGATGTTAGTGCTATGATATAGTGTAGATGATAACGGTTGATGCGTAGCGAAATTCTTGCGGGAACATATTATATATGGGTATTTTAACCTTATAACCATGGCAGCGCCCAACTGATTCACGGAACAATATTATGATCTTCGAACGTAACTCGACTTTATTGTTGTATTTTACAGAATATGGTAGGAAGTATAATTATCTTCTAAGAGAGATAATACAGTAATGGCGCATATGAAATTGTAAATGACTTCGATTAAGAATGAACGTAATAAAGAATATAGAATACCGTTGTTTAAAATCGGAATATATCATTCGATTTGGGAAACCTTTGCGGCAAATGCGAATTCCTTCGAGGACACCATTGCATGTGAGTTGATTGAGAACGAGGTTCGCTTCAATTACTCCTAAAATACCACTGTGTAAACCAACATTACTGCAGTGTAAACCCAGAAATTACTGAACCCTGAATAAATTCCCTTATATTTCGGAGTATCTTGAATATATTCTCGCAACCTTACTCTTTGTCTTGTACTTAAATGACTTACAAATATGAATAATGTGAAGTCGCCAGTGATAGTATGGTTATTTGAACCCCAGTGGAAGTCTTAACATGGTACCCAATGTGGGGCTAATAGGACCAAATTTTTCGACTATTGACGCAATTAATCTTTAAAGCTTTTTCATATCCAAAACCTTTATCAAAGCTGTTCAGGTGAAACGAAATGCATAATCAATGATTGGAAGTCTATGAACTTATCGTTCGGATAAGCGTACCTGACTTCTTTTGCTCATTAGGAATGATGCATCTGATGAAGTGAGGATGTGTTTGATAGAGCATCGTCATGAGGTTATTGAGAGATTCACGATACATCATCGAGACAGTCATAAATGATGCCGATTTGCCTTTCTTTTTTCCCATCGCTTTTCCTTCCTTTGCTGCAATATAAGTATGATATCAACACAAAGCTTCAATGTTGATGAATAGCGACTTCGATTTTCGTATTGCATTTGAGCATCTTGCAGATACTCAGCATAATAAACAAATACCATATGACGGATGTGATATAGTTATTGTAAAAGGTGTTACATAAGTATAGATTCTCTTTTCGTTTAATATTTGTCACTTATCGTGGTTCTTCTAATCTCTCGTGCGATCAAATAAAACGATCTATCCTTTCAGAATAAAGCTGATCGATCACTTGGAAAGATCAAAAATTACATTTCTAAAATCTCTCCATAGTTTATTCAAATTTCTTCACATTATTGGATCAATGAAATTTTGAATGATCGATGAATAAATGAATAAAATACTTAAAATAGCAATTGCCACTTACTAAGATTTGCGATATCTTCTTGAGTTTTATAGTCTTCCCAAATTTGTGACATCAATTTCATGCCATTATTCGATTTCAATACTTGTACAGCTGTATCATTCAGCGGATCCTTATTCTTTTCCAACCATCCATGAACATTATATCGGACAGTACCAGCGTAGTGTACTACAGCAAAATGTGCCTCTGCCTGAAATACAAATTGGTAGAAAAAAGACTTTGCCTTCTATAGCAAGCAATCGTAAGAGAATGACAGAAGCAAGAAATATTGAATAATGGTGGATTTATACATGTGCCTTTTTGCTGATCACAAAAATGAAAGAAGCGACAAGATTCCTTGGTTTTGGATCAGCGTGTTAAAGGGGTTTTAACTATCTGATATCCAACAATTTTATAGAAAAAAGAGTCAATGAAGGTAATGTTCGATGACAAAATTCATTTTCTTTAGTTTCTCCGGAAAAAATATTGACCGCAGTTGTGCGTTAACTTAGAGAGCTATGCACTCGTTGTTTGCAGAATGTCTTCAATATGTGTAATAAAAAGGCAAAGAAGTTGAAGCGAGAAAACGAAACGTTGAGTAGAAAAGTGAGAATAGTTAGTAAAGAGAATGAAGTGTGCATATTTGATTAATAAATAAAAAGATGCATAGAAGAGTTGTGAAGGGAAAATGACCTAAACGTGGGAAAAGAAAAATAAATATTAGCATCTTTATGCAAACACTTTTAGTGCACTCGTTAGCTAGTTCTCAGAAGATCGGCCAAGAGTGTAAGATGCTATAGCTTGAGAGATCATCATCGCAGCAAATGCTCTCCAGCAATCAACAGCTTATGACCACTGGTGGAAATATAACAGCAATAACGTATAGAAGATCAGGAGACTCTAAAAAAGCTTAAAAGAATATCGCATTGTACGATGCCATAAAATCATAAACAAAAAAGCATCAGGCATAATGATTGAAATGTTCACTTTGCTTGGTACATTTTCTACTCTTCTAGGTAATACGAGGTTCCATATTGGAAGCGCTGTCATACCAGTGGTCCACGAGCCCAGCAATCCACAAGGAACGTCAGAGAGTGTATAGTGGACGACACTGTTACCTGTTTTCCCTTTGGTGGTCTCGGTTTCTGGAAGTTCGGATGTTTGCCTAGATGTTGGTCATTCAATTTCTGGGCCAGCGTTAAATCAGTTGCTTTTGGCACAATGCACTCTTCATCAAGCATCGAGACGATACCGAGTGGCTAGAATTATTTAAACTGTAAGCAATGCATTATTCAGTGGTCAGTAAAAGGCTCCAGTAGCATCAAAGAATAAGCTACAACAATGAATTTCTTCAACGTGCTTAAAAGTGTTAAGCCAACAAGCAAAAATGTGATGTCCAACCAACAGAATCAACCAACACTATCAACATTTCAACAAAAATCCTATTCAATTTCGTAATCGTCATTGAATGAATCTAATATCCAAGATAAACATAGCTTTATGTGGAATGCGCCTAAGAAGACAATATTTGAAACGCTATTTTTCGTTCACAGAAACAATCAAGGGTCCTAAGATGGAGAGGAACACGGACCCTTACTTTGAGCAACGAACGATGAAAATCATAACAGAACATAAAGGAACTGCAATAACATCTGAGTTATGGTGAGGAAATTGCCCAAATTTTTTACGAAGACTAGGAAAGATGGATGTGTATTCTGCTTACGTGGTCGATCTCCATTTTTCTTGTCTAGCCTAGCCGCTGTAGTACGATATGATATAGGCTGTTAAGAATAACGCACAAATGATGAGAACCTTTTCAATCAGCTCAACACAGGCTTGAAGATCGAGACCAAAATCGATGAATTCCCATTTGATGCCTTCACGCTGATATTCCTCTTGTTCGAGTACGAACATATGATGATTGAAGAATTGTTGTAGTTTCTCGTTGACGAAATTAATCCACAATTGCTCGAATGAATTCAACTACAATCGAAATATTCGTTACCTCTAATGCTTAAAACTGATCAAGTTTGCTAAGTTTTTTTTTTTTTGGAAATAAGCTGAGTTTGGTGACTTAATTACTTACGCGTCTTTCAAGTCTATACCACCGTCTGAATTTGGTGAATCAGTATGATAGATGACATGGACGGAATTGAATCCACAGTATGTGTAAATTTACGTCCGCATGGTAATTCGGATTAAGCATATCGTGTTCGAGTGCTTAACCAATAGATAGGAAAGAACGGATTGTAAACAAGAAAGAGTATGATTCCTCACGTCGAAGATCTCAAAACCGGCAATATCGAGCACGCCAATGAAAAAATCGCGATTCAGATCCTGAGCGTCGAGCGTTTTATTGCATCGTTTAATGAGCCAAGTGAACATTCTTGCAAAGAGCGCCTTGGCCAATGCACCAACAGCCCAATTTACCTATAATCATTGGCACTTCATAGAAGATAACAAACATTGCGAATGTAAAATCCATCAACACCACATTTTTAGGTTCACAGCACAAGAGATAACAACGTACACGGATGCGCCCATGTGCAGCATTATAACGGCAAGATAGGTCTGTGCAGCCCTACACGTTCAGCGCAACAGTTGCTTCCTGCTGAGAATATTTCATAATATGCTGATAATGTAGCTTCATCAGTGAATACTTTCTTCAGAACGTTTGTTCAGGAACTTCATAAAGCCTGACTACGGAAGTGCATACCAGAGAAATTTCTCAGCAAAATATGATCCGACAAAAAAAGCTTCGAATATCAGAATAGATGAGTATGTTCAATAGGTTCCGCTATATGAACAGCACTAGCAAGCTTACCTGTTCGAGATTCTGTCCTTTGTTGACCCATTCGCTGCCCACTTTTACATGCGGTTTTAGAAGAGAATTGATAAACTTGTCAGGATCCACACTCCACAGCTTACAAGCAAGATCACCTTCTGCAACATTCACAACAAATAAGCAACGAATCTGAATTTGAGTAATAAACGCAAAGCATAACAGCAGTAATATATTTCCTTCAGAGTCATCGCAGCAAGGGTTTCTCCATATCCACTAGGTTTGTCAAGAAAACCTAAAGAAACGTTCTTTGGAAAAAAAATGATCTCTACAAATCAATAACTACATCTCTTTTGACCATCTTCTGAACGTATATGATGATCACCCAACACGGCAAAAACTTGCAAATGAAGATTATCAAATTATAATAGTACATGGATAGAAAAAAGAAAACAGGATTCCTCTCACTCGTAGTGTAAAGAAATTAGGCCACAATAAGTGTAAATAAAGGAAGTAATTCAAAAAAGAAGCAGCAATCTGTATTCTCTCACCAGATCGGTCTTCACATTCCGCTTGCTCCTCACGTGGTCGTTGTTTGAATTTCAGCTCTCCCATATGCATTATACCAGCAACCAATTTGAATAGATCCATTTTTTCCTCCTCTGCGAAATGCATGATGTCGAATGATTCCTATAAAAATTGTTGTATTGCATTGAGCGCATAGTTTGAAACAAATACTAACATAGTCATTGAAAATTCGTTGACGACCAATTCGATATTTATGTCGGTAGTCACAAGCGGTCGCAATCACTGTTCTTCCGGCACCTATGCGAATATACCGAAATGGAGACCATCAATTGATTAGGAAGAAATCTCGTTTGAATCCCGCATATACCGTAAGGAGGCGTATGCAAAGAAAAAAACTCATCAGCACAAAAATTTCGGGCGTAACATTTATAGGCCTTATATTGAACGGCTCTTGTTCGTTGCTTCTAAGTAGCTGCGTCACTTCTGTGTCGTAACATCTCTCCGAGTTACGTTAATTGCTAGAAAAATACACTTTACTTTGCATCCCATGATTCGACAATGTACAATAAAGTTAGAGTAGGAATCGTATAAGTAGTAAACGTGCCTTGCCATTTCCTCATATGCATTCTGGAATAGGTAGCAAGCACCTATCGTTTTAGCGGCGAAATGTTCAACTATTGGCTTGACAACTCGAAACGAAAAGTGTCATCATCAGAATTACCTTCCATGATTCAATTGCCTGCGAAACACCATTATTTCAGACTTCATATTAGCAAACCTGAACTGATTTCCTACAATTCAAAGGTTGCCTTCAAGAAGGTTACGCTGTTTGCAGACGTTTATTGAAATATACAGTTTAAGAAGCATAAGTTTCTTACGTCTGTCATCTGCATTTCCTCTTTATCGTCGATCCCATCGATAGTAATTTCGGCCTGAGAAACGAGATGATAACTGCGAATATCCCGAGTGAGGAAGAGTTTCTCTGAAACAGGCAGGCGACTTTTGTGAATTTGTTTCATTTTATCTTTTAGCAAAGAATAGCATGTGATGCAGAAAACCCCGCAACGATACCGACGATCGTTATCATCGCCTGGACGCGGGTACTGCTGAGTTCCATAACTCCGCAGCTGAAGCTGCCATTGGAAGCTCGCTACTGGAAAAGAATAATGTTTTTGTTGTTCTATTGTGTGGCTGTTGACTGCTTACAGCTCTTTTGTGTGAAGCGACTCGTAGCGCAACCATTCCATTACCACCACAGCTTGCATCTGGACTGAGCTGCACAGCATAGAAAACGCAGAAATTGCGAACGCGATTGTATCAAATAACGGCATCTCACACAGACTTGTGCTTGTTCAACCATTACAGAGTGTGGTATGCTAGTTATACTGCTTCCAGTCATACACCTTGGTTTGTTTATGCTAACTCTGCAGAGATCATAGTTCTTCGCTCGTGCTTACTGAGCGAAGTTCCTGTTCGCAACAGCCGCCAAATTTTTATTTCCCTTTGAAGACAGAATTTCTTTACATTGAATTCCTTTGCTCTCACATATCACGATTCCTCAATTATATCAACGCATTTACCTTTGAGGCCTTTGATTTGACCGGACATTATTTGATAAAATATGTGATAACAACGCTCTCCGGGTGCTTGCTTTATGACACGAGATTTCTCCAGCAGATCTGCAAAATTCATGAGATGATAGAAAGCGTAATCAGCCTAAAAAATCTTTGTACAATATAGCGAACTAGTAAGCTCGGTCAGGAAGGGTGAATTTGTCAGGCTGATCAAGACAGGTGATGCACTTCGTTCAAGAACTTCAGTTTGTGACCCTCTCCTTCCGACTCCTCTCTCTTTCGCCGCATAACCCAAATGACGTCAACTTCCCTGATAGTCATAGATTGACCGAACGAGGGATTTTATTGTGACTATAAACACAGGTAGCATACCCGAGAAATCTGCAGCTGAAAGGAATTTAAATGGAAAGAAGACGCGCTCAAGTGCACTCGTGGAGCTCAGCTATCAAACAGCGGCTCTCTACGGTCTAAAGAATGAAACGACTAAAACGTAACAGTGTTCAATATCGGCTCCGGCCAATTTGCCTCCTGTATTAAAGTGAACGCGAATGAATTTTCCGAAGCGTGAAGAGTTGTTATTGCGGACGGTTTTTGCATTGCCGAATGCCTCAAGCACAGGATTTGTACGTACGATCTGATCTTCGATCGATATCTTTTTCTTCTCGCCAGGTTTCAGCTTCTTCCTAAATTAGAAAAATTCATTGACGTTACTTCGTTGTTAACATGAAATTGAAAACGAATATAAGCAGCTGGTCGCAACCATGTTTCCCGGACAAACAAAACGCTCGATGAGGGCTTTCGCTTGGCGGAAGGACTGCTCAACCGATCCATCTCTTTGTCCTTGCCTCTCCACGAAAAACTGTCATTGAGCAGAAGCATCAAGCATCATCCAACTGGCCCTTCCACCGCAGCGGACAGAACAATCCATCCCTGCTGTCTCCTTCATCTCACCTTTCCCCTCCCTTAACTTCACCGTGTCGAATTTTTATCGCATGGGGTAATGCAGCTAACACAAATAGCCTTAACAAATGGTCCGTTGCAAAGTTTCCGTTGTTATCTTAATAGAAACACTCTCGCAGCTTTTATTAGACGAGTACAATTTCCAAATACTAGTTCCTAGTTACCTAAATCCATTTATTACCTTTAAGTGCAAGATCTTGTCGATGTGTAAGGTTTCGGCGATTAAATAGTCAATGGAATAAATCGATTTGCGGAATACGACTGAACTGATGAATAGGGCACATGTAGATTAGTTTTTGCTTTCTTCATTAGGCAAGAAGATTCATAATGCATACATGGATTGTTGTGTAGCTCCAACGATCGCAAAGTAGGAGATCACTTTCTTTGTGTTCTCGGTTTTGCCGGCTCCCGATTCTCCAGTGATCAACATTGATTGATTCATGCGATCTGTTATTGAATTTGTTAGCAACAATTGCATATCAGATTCGATAAAAAAAGAACCGGTATTCGGACAGTATGTGATCAACACAAAAACAGATTCATAGATTTAAATTATTCCACTTTCAATAGTCATGCTATTGTTTTCAAGATGTTATCATCCAAACACAGCAATACAATATTTCATCGCTATCCTCTAAAATGAGATCCGATATTCTCAGTGGATAAATATTGCGCTTATTTATAATCCAAAGAAGCAATCAGAATGAACTTGATTTGGAACAAATAAGTAATTTGCAGGAGTATCGCTCGTTTGCGACACAGAAAGGATCTCCTTTCTAGAAAAATTCCATAAAATTTAGAAAGTGAACAAAGATTTATAAGGAAAAATTAGTGCAAAACAATATAAACATTAACTTTGGTTGTTTCTCTTCTTCTATGAGCTGAACGTATCAAAGGAATATTTGATGATTTATTTGATAAAGTGTTAACAATATCTAAATCTCAAAAAAATTTCTCGTTTCTTCTCATCAAACGAACGATCTATTCAAATTCACTCACTTACCATTGATCATATTTCTATAGGCTTCATCTGAAACCGAGAATAGATGCGGTGGCATTTCGTTGCGACGCTTCCCGATGTACATCTTGCATACGCTTTCCGTATAAATCGGTAATCGTTTATATGGGTTGATGACAACGCAGAAAAGTCCCGAATACGTCTGCAAAATGTTAATTATTTATGAAATTAAATTCACCAGGTTTAGTGGTCTATATAAAAACTTGGCTTGCATCACAACAAAGGCATAGCATAGCTCCATGGATGGACCTCATCTGCATTTGCGCTGTAAGGCAAAATTCACACCAAAAAAGGTCCACACTCATTTTTCACAAGGACTCAATTTTGCTCCTTGAAGTGATTGTTGAATTACCTGACAGATCCGTGCTCAGGTGACTGTCCACTTGGATTCGAACTGCACCAATAGAAGTTAGTTATGCTTTTCAGAATATGAAATAAAATAGCACATATGTCGTAACATCTAATCAGAATAAATAATGCCTATATTTTCATTTGCAAACTACTTTCATTTGTAATTTCACTAGATCGCTTACTCATGCAGAATTCCTGTTACTTTAATTCTTCACCTCACGGTGGTCCTGAATAATAGATGCGGTCTACAGTAGAAATTGGTTTTCGCTTATGACTTGGTGCATATTGAGCTATAATCGCAAAGCCCAGTTGTTTTGCAGGGTCTTCGCTTCGTTTTCTTCTACCATAATTGTGCTTGTATATTTGCACTTGGCCGGAACCATACTCTGTGCAGCATGTAATCAGCACCTCAAGCCACCTCTCTGCATGCGTGAACAATGCTGATTACTGATGAACATGAGCCAGCGCTCGCAAACGACTCGAATGCTGTCGTTTAGAAGTAGTATGAGATCATGACCCAGAGGGAAAATGTCTTTGCTGGGAGAATCTGCTTCGACTGCTAAAGTGCAGTTTTAAGAACGTTCCGGTGTCGATATGACATCCCCACTCATCGCTTAACTCATAGCGCCACTATCCTACAAGGTATTATAGCCATTTCATTCGCCATTTCGGAAACTTTTTCGCTCTCGTAGCATTTCCCATCTGAATCGTAAGAAAAAAAAAAAGCGAAACAGGATGGTTGTCACTGTTCTAGAACAAAGGCAGTAGGAAATAATGATGGAGTTGGTGATTTAATGGAGATTTCTAGTCGTAAGTTTTCTCTATCAAATGATAATTTGTCCATGGAAATAGATTATTTGCTTGTTGAAATGCTGTCAAAAAGTTGAGTGACTAGAGATTACGTTCTATGAGGAATATATATTGTTCTAATGTTGATCAAAATATTCAATGTTACTTCAAAATGTTCTTTATTCATTCTTCACTACAAGTAGCATTCATTAGTTATGCTGTTGATAGCAAATGCACAATTGCACGATTATTTGACACAAACGAGAGGCATAAATGGAACGCTTAGGAATCAAAGAGATCCTAAAACTATGTGTTTTGTTCGTGTCCAGTTATCTTCTTCTTTAAGAAAACGATAAAATCATCTTCTTCATCACCCTCATGCACTTCCCTCACCCCTCTCACCCCACCTCCTGCCCATATATCTTTCTTTTGATCTTTCTTATTTAGTATAATCCACCTCTGTGATATATTAGAATTTTTCTTCGCAAATCTACCTTGATGCATCAAAGTTCATTTTTACACAAATTCCATCTTGACGCATATGCCGCAAGAGATTTGTTTGCTGAGTGGGTAGTTATTTGGTACACTGTGTATAGTGTTCTAGAAGTTTGCAAATATTATACTACATATGTGAATGAGCATCAGCTCGCACAAACACTCCGTAATGGAAGCGGAAGAAACTACGTGAACTGTAGTATACTCAAATTACAAGGGCTATGACAAAGAACTGCATTGTACTATGAAAATTCCACCTGGAAAATTTTGTACATACCAATATGAGGCGCAAGTGGTTTGCGCATTGACGGTGCTCTGATTGAATAGGCGCAGTTAATGCCTAGCGAAGCCATACTAGTTTTTATGCACAAACCATCTATAGTTTCCTGCATGTCGTAGCTCTTCAATAAAGCATGATTCTGAAGGATTCTGCACAACGCTCCGAAGCTAGAGAACCGTTTTGCATTGCACTGATGTTCTGTACGGGTTTATAAGCCCTTAGTGGCCAGTAGGAAAAGCCGTTTGCCTCTAACGTTGACATTTTTCACTAGTTTTTTTTTTACTTACGAAAATTTTGGTTGAAAAATAGCATTAACAGCAGTGAACAGTCGGTCAAGGATTTATTGACATTCGAGGGCATCATTTTGGCTAAATCTACTGGATTATTCTAGAATTCCACCAACTCAAAACGAAGATCGTTTTCGATCTCACAGACGAACCGCTAACGTAAAGGCGTAGAATATGCTCACTGCGATAGGAAATGTGACAGATTGAAGTTCACGAGCGTTATACGTAATATCGCACACAGATAAAAACTCATGGCAGCTGAATTTCCCGTTCTTATCGGGATAGAATTTAATAGAGCGCTCCTTGTGATACCGAGAAAGATGCAATCAGCGTTCCCCTCTCAACGTAAATTTGCTTAGAGTGCCCAAAGCTCATTTAAGTCATGAATGCAAGCATTGCACAGCATCAGTACGGGTGACTGTTATACGGTGTAGTTTTGATGCTTCAGAGCGATCACGGTGGAATGGCATTTTGAAAATGCTCCAGTAGCATACAGGAATTGCCGAGCAGTGCTCATTACAGCACCTGCAGGTGAAATGTTAGGCACTGTCCGTTATAGCTACTGCTCTACTGCCATTGTCCTCATACAATTGGCTGATCGACGCCCTATTTTATTGTCTCTTATTATGCCTGCCAATTTGAAGCTACGACGTTTATGATGCTAATGGATCCATTTCATTGCTCGATTGTATCAACGATAGGCATTATAGAAGCATCCTACGCAGCTAATCTCTAGATCAAAGGAGCTTTGCATATAGAAAGATGAAAGCTCAACGTTTTCAACGTTTTCATGTGTCTCGAAATAAAGTGACGTTGCATGGCGTAATTTTTCTCATTTTCAGTTACGTTCACTACAAATAGTAAGCTATTTACACCGTAATTCATTTATACCGTAACTGGCATCTTTTTTTTAACGTAGGCACACTGAACATAGAAGCTTCCTAGGTAAATCAGCGTAACACTTAAAAATAGGCTTCCTTTACAATGAGAACTCTCTTTCAGGTGCACATTTTTTTTCTTTTCATCCGGAAATGTTCAAGTCTTAAGTAGTGTATGAAGCACCAACGCCAATTTATTTGGCGGACTTTTGACTATGAAAATAACGACTGAGTGGATATGCAAAATAAATTAAAAAAAAAAGCGATAGAAATGGAAGCTAAGCAAATGTATGCATAATCCATGAATCATCTTTGCTATAGAGTGATAGTCAGCTAGTGGAAAATATTAAAGCTGTGACGACACTCCTCCAAAAAAACAGTACACTTTGAAGTTGAATCATACACATCTATATCCAGTAGTATTTTAATCGGTATCAGTCGTATATGCACGTGGATCATGAATTTCGCTTAAAAAACATTCTAGATGCTTTATGCAGATTTATATTACGAGTATTTTGAATGTCTCAAATCAAATAAAAACTTTTTTGTGAAAATTTTTCGAAATTACTGAAACTTACGTAGATCATCATCGAGTAATATCTTTGACGAAGATTGTGTAGAACAGAGGCATCGTTGAGGAACGTTAAATTCGCCATATCTTCGGTTTTCTCGAATTTTGGCGGATTCATCTGTTGCACATCGTCCTTTTTCATTGTTTTCTGAAATTCTTTTATCTTTTCTGTAAAAAGAAGCGAACCTCGCAACCGAAAATGCCGTATAATGCGTAGAATAAAGTAGTTTCCTTTACTTGCAAGAATGTCTTCTAGCGCTGCAACTTATTTCTGCATTGTTGGGTTATCCAAGAAATAGATATTTTCGTATATGCAAGTTGCTTTCGAGTAAGCAAGTAAACAAGATCAACAGTTCATAATAAGATTAGTTATCATCTTGGTCGCGTCCGTAACTTGGTCCGAAAGTTGGGATTTGAATCCCTCAGGTGCAATATATGGAAAAGTTATATTAGACTGCGGAGAAAATAGAAACGCCTAAGGTAGCGCTCGGATTATGGGGTGCACATATTCATCTGTTTCCGTGAATGTCGCTTCCCTTTCAGGCTATCGATCAAATTTTAAGGTACCCCCAACATTTTTAGAGGGATTTTCTTGTCCATCAGGATTACGTCCGCCTTTATAGCTCCTTGGTGCAGTACATCCTTTCTCTTTTTTGAAAAACATCCTAGGCAACCGCTACATTTCTTGTTCTATGTATTCTTATTCTGTGTATGTGCCGCTCATAGCGAGGTCATGTAAACAATAAAATGTGGTAGAAACCTCGGCTCCTTTGCTAGTGACAACCACGATCGTATCTCCCTTGGTGCTCTTGATTTCAGCAGCAATGAAGCCTTCATGAGGATCGGAAATCCATACGTTCTTCTTCGAGTCGAACTTCTTCGTTGTTGCAGCGAGAAGCTGAAAGTAACCCATACCTACACTCGTTATTCTGTTTCAGGTTTTGATAATGTCTCACATAATAAGGATCTACATTTGCAGCCATCGACAATAGCAACTGCATTGGGCTTACGTTTGCATGAGCTGATGTTAATGAGCAATCGTATCTTTCAGCGATTTCTTTCAGATAGTAAGAGATCTCTGATGCTGCTAGCTCCAAGTTATAAAAGAGTTTTCATAAAATTTCAACACTCAGCAGCAGCAGCAGTTAAATGCTCACACGCAGAGTTATAAGGTATTCATAACTTTCAAAAACTTTTTCAGGTGCTGGTAAACCTTTTCAAGCATTTGTTCGCCCACTCACGATTCACGATTTAATGTCGACGAAAAAAAGAAAAGTTGCAGTGCCAAAGCTGCTGAACTACCTGTTCTGGAGATTGGCGCAAATAAATCCATCCGGGATCCTTTTCGTACTCAATAGCCATCACGGATGGTGCACCTCGTGTAAGTTTCACGACGAATGATGGATAATCGCTCGGTGGAACGTATGAATTTAGCTGACAGCCTCACCGTTCCTGCAAGCCCCTTCACGCAAAGCTTTTTTGATGAAACTGCGATGTCATCCCGCAGCTAGCGAAAAGTCGAGCCAGCCGGGCAATGTAAACATACGGCTGAAGGATTTCGTCCTTTAGCACTTCAGTGGCTGCTCTCAGCTCGATGAATGAAGATTGCAGCACTGAAGGCCGATTTCAAAGGATGATTTAATTTCGATAAAGCATTATTTTCCACTAATTCATAAATAAGAATATTACCAGATAAAGTTCGAAGCGACAGCGGATCATTCATCACTGATGACCAGAGGATAATAATAAATTTTAGGAATTTCCAGAGCAGTTTCAGCAATTCAGTTAAAAATAAACACTAAAAGGGGTGTAAATTCCATCAAGAGTACGAACTACGACAACACATGCGAGAAAGCTTGAAAAGAATGAGAAAAAATCTGAAAATTTTTGACTCATAGATGTTTCACTCAAAAATTCTTCTCAATTCCGTCGCTGTTCTAAAGTTTGGTCTGATACTGCTTTGAAAGCACAATTTTGGGCTGTATAGTTTTTGGTGAAGCTATAACTTCCGCTAATGCGTTATTTTTTCCAAATGTTATCAGAAATGGAAAGTGAGGAATTGAAATGTGTTAATAAATATATGAACAAAAAGTCGATTGAAAATATGAAATTAGCAGTACAGGCCCTATGCCCTCAAATTTTTTCCGAATATTTGTACAATATCTATAAGCCATAGACGAATGAATGAAAGTAATAAATCTATGCCGTAATAGTCGAGCATTAAATGAGTCAATATACCCAACTTGAAACACTGAGCAGAGTTAAAAGAGGGCAGTAAGCACATATTTGCTTGTATAGATGAATAGCTGTGCTGAGTAGAAAGGCGACAACATAATACTATAAATAGTGGGAAAATTTCGCGTAAAATTTAAATTTATATAATTTCAATAATTTTAGTTATGTATAATCAGAGAATAAATCAACTAATGGAAACAGCATTGCCATGCAAACAGCAGCAATATGCGCAGTGCCCTAGCGGACAACAACACATTTATATATTGGAGGCGTTTGAAGGCATATATGTCGTCAACTGATCATCTCTTTGTATATGCATGCTCTCGAGACCCTCAGTTCGATTTCAAACCTCGAGGCGAACAACCCATCTCCTTCTGCTTTTAGTTTGTAGAGCAATTCTTTGTCTCTATTTCACATTGCCTCTAGGACGATGGATGGAGTATGTGATGATGGACCGAGCGTGAACGACCAGAGCGTTCCATCAAACAATTCCACAGGGCGATGTTGGGGTAAAATTTTGGTGATTTCTGGATTCCAAGTAGAACTAGTTGCTACCGAAAGGTCGCTATCAGCGTTGCTTATGTAAAAGTACCCTCCATACAAAAAGATGCAGATATAAAAACCTGCAGACAGATAAAAAGCTCAGTGATGTATCGCGCAGATGCGGACTTGTCAAAGCGCAAATGTGGGCGCACTCCGAATTTCTGTAGGTCATAGGCTTCACATTTGTATGCGTTTGAAGAAACGCAAACAGCTCCGCTTTAAAAAGTGATGGAAACGTGATATACGAGCAAACCTCATATGACTACAGTGGGCAACTCGCTTCCATTGAATCGAAAACCGGTTCAGAATAACTCAAAAAGCGAAGCTTGGAAATTTTTAACCAAACTTTCATCCAGCGCAGCATTACTTGCAACATTCCTGATGCCTCATCGCTGCTTGTGATTGATGTGATTGATGTGAAACACTGCGTAGAGAATCAAGCAAATTCTGTTTGTTTGAGGAAATTACTTATGCAGGCAAATGTTGTAATAAGTATGATATTTGAATAAGTCATTACTTTTCATCAGCGCTTTATTATATCCGTCCACGTTTAATTCTACAATTGAGGTGGTCAAATAAAACTAATTATTTCCCCCACAGCTCATAGAATCTTGACACTAGCACTAAACCGATCAGAATTTTGAACAGTAAAAGTTGAAATGAGGTTGTGAGATATATGCTGTTGCATGAATTTAAAAGAAATAAATGAGTTAATAAATGAGCAGATAGATGAATGAGAAAGCAAATAAATACAGAAATAAATAAATAGAAACATGAATTTATAGATTGCACAAAACGGAGTTTGCAGCAATCGCAGTAATTCACGCATAACTCTGCAGGAAAAAGTTTCTGTTAGTTTAGAATGCTGCCTGCAGAAATTGCCAACGTACATAGCCATTGTTTCTTCTGAACTAAGTTATTCGGAGTGACCCCCTTCTCATACATTTTGCCCCCGTCCCATTTTTGGTTTTCAAAATACCTGCCTGCATAATATGACCTATTAGAGTGAATGATCGCCACTCGACGATAGCCAATGATCGATAATCACGATACCCAATAAATAAATGCAATCAGCAAATCGATGAACAAAAACTAATATGAGAACATGGCGTGGTTGATGCCTTGCAAGAGATGTCCCGAATTATTTAAGTCTCTGCAAAAGGGAAAACGATCGATAATTACTAATTAAATTGCAAATTTTCAGACCGTATGCGGAAAAAGGAAAACTGTAAATCTGAAAGGTCAGCTGATTTCGTACTCAAATCGTCACATTATAAGGAAAATGAATTTTCACAAAAGATTAATCTTCAGCGTTTTTGACATTTATACAATGCAGAGGGGATTCTTAGAGAATTTGTGAATAACAAATCGATGAGGGTTAACGAGGATGGACGCAATGAAAAATGGAGAGAGTGATCTCACATTTCACGAATTCGTCATCATCTCTTTTGAATCACTGTAAACTTTGCGTTTCTTTGCAATCAGAGTTAAACTCAGCTTATCACCGGCATTAAGAATCGTAGGGCCAGTGAAGGAAAATACTTTATAAGTGCAACAATACAAATTCATAATTGTAATTTTATTGCATCAGTTTTTCAATCTGTAGAAATAGCTCTTTATCAATTACAACAAGATTTACTGTACTGTACCATAGAGTATGCTTGAGAAATATAAGCGTATGTCTATATGATTTTGTGCTGATTTACTTTTTGGTATGAAGATCGCATTGCACAGCGCCACAGTGTTAAATAATAGAGCACATATATGCCTAATGTGCAACGAGAGACACTCAAAGATCGATTACTGTAGCATTTCAGAACTGCACGCTCCTATGACTGCAACACTTTGAAAGGCAACAGTGCAGACAATTGCATTGCACAGTGCTATACTTTTGACTGAAGTAAAGCATCCGTGAACTGTAGAGACAACAACTATAAAAGCTCCCTCAATAATGCACATTCCCTTAAATGATAGCATCCAAAATTGTCTAGTTGCTCTATGATTATATTTCTGTTTCTTTAACAATCTAAAAAGAAGAAAGGAGTTTATTCGAACGATCGTCAATTTCAGAGTAGTGGTGATATAATGATGGTAGATGAGAAGCGAGCCACCTTCGCTACCTTCTGCTAGTCGCAGATCATAGGCACTAGCTGCATTTGAGGGGATTTCTGTTGACTTGAGTTACAAAAAGCATAGCAAGCTTTCACTGCATCCACGCTAGCACTTACAGTCTCTCACTTCAAACAGCACATTCCCATCAGCGAATTCTCCGCCCTCTACCACTCTCAAACGGTTCTCTACTTTGGCCGTCACATAATTATACAACAAAACCTGCCTCTTATTCGACTCTCCATCTCTCACTTTACAACGACATTCGTCAACATAGATATTCACTGCACAAATGGACAGAAGTGTGGATTTTGGAAGGAAGCCAATGTGCAATACATTTATGCAATTTGGATAACTCTCTTAGAAACATTGAGCTCTATGCAAAGTAGAATTTATATAAAAGGTTATGAGAATGCATTACAAAGAGTCACTTCATTGCAACCGACAATCCACTTGAGTTGCATTCTCAAGGATGGTGAAAAACACAAGTGAGTCGTCATGAATAACAGTGGCATTTCATTTCCTTCTCCCATCAACACCAGTATTCCATATGCATTACCAGTTGGGTGCCCGCTTATCAGCAAGGCCACATGTAAAAATTCCAATGAACTACTCCATATACTCGAGGCTGCCTCTCCCGTCAACCACTTCACTATTTGATTCGGCGTTTTCACATGTGGTGAAGTGAATACCTCCTATTAGATTCATGCTTTATACTGTAGCTGTTAGTGATTGAGGCGGCCAGCGCAGCCAATGGAGGGTCTCTCGGATTTTCTTGGATAGGAGGTTAATTGAGCTTGGTTGTCGATGACACCATATTTTACTTCCAACTGGAACCGACGAACCCACTGACGAAGCCTAGTGAGTCATGATTTTTTATTTTTGTATATGAGATGATTGTGAGTTACGGCAACACTGCGCAAGTCATTGCGTCCTTCTAGAAATGCCATTATGTGGTGTGATTGGGTGAGTAAAAACGTGTAGATGTTTTAGGTGCAAGGCTTACTAAGCAACTTTTGAGGGGCATGAATATCACTCTGATAGGTGAATTCATTGAGGACAATCGTACGCAAAATTCGGAACTCATCGAAGCGCATTAACTGGAATGCAATAGAATATACAACAATGTTTGATTCATTTTTATGAAGGCAACAATAAATTGAATAAGTCTATGGAAGATTTTGTTAGAAAGTGAATGATACTAGTTGCTATCGTATGCATACTCATAAACCCTTATACTGCAAGAATAGGTGACGTAATTATCGCCAAACAATAAAACCTATATGACAGCTAGTTCAGTTAATGCCCAGCGAACGGGTCGCTTACATTCTTTTGCGAACAATTTCCATTTCCAATTCGATCTGTGTTGAACACACAAATGCACGGATACACGCAGACGCACGCATATGCGCATATGCACACGTACAGTACACTCGTGCGCAGACAGACACGTTACCGTTGATTCTTCGATAGAAGCACGTTGGGCCGGATATTTCATCCGTCGTTCCTAGTATGTGCTAAAGCGTAAATGTCGATTCAACTTGCTCAGGGGCTCCGCTTCCAGATGAAGCAGAATATGCGATGATCAATACAGGAGTGGGCTGAACATGTGATTCAATTCGACAATGCTATATTGTTGTCTTGTCGTCCTGTTTGAATCTAACAGAACAGATTAAAGGAACATTTAGAACGAGCACAAAACAAAATATGTACATATGTCCGCCAGTGATGAATTTTTTCTTTTTTAAAAACATATCTTTCAATCGAAGCAAACAACCCGCTTTGACGATGTCAGATGACGCATATAGGCGGACATTTCCATGCGTACACTCAAAATTCCTGAGATTATGTACACAGGCAGCTTTCATTCTAGATATTGTAAGAGGATTTCGCGCAAACCTACGAGAAAATTCGTAATGTTTCAACATTTCAACGATGTCAACAACACGATGTTGGATCATTTCAAATGTAAGTTTACTGAGTAATTCGTCACTGCTGTCATCAAGTTGCATAGGTAAACATGGCGCAACTTCATCGATAAATATTTTCGGTGTTTACATGGACGATGAAAAAAGCGCAAAAAAACTAGCCAGAACAGGCGCATACCATTGACACATTCCTGATGTTGTTGCATCGACATCGAAAGAAATGATTAGGGGAAAGTTTCAGGAAGAAAAAAGTAAGTAGTGCTTAAGTTAACCAGCTTACGGACAATATGAAAGCATATTTCGCAAGGAACGCTCATGCATCTCGCATGCTATTCGAGTTAACTTTATTAGGTTTTCAATCTCGGTACTAATTTACTATTGAGTTCTTTGCCGAGCTTCAAGTTCCTTTCGTATGCCTTCCCTCTACGTGTGCATTCAATTTTCTTCGAAAGATGGGAACTGAAGCTGTTGAAAGTATTTGGCTAGCTGTTAAACTTTTCAGCACGCCGAATCCATCCGTGCAACTCTCTCTTGTCACGCACTTTCAGCACCGCTATGTGAAAAAAAAAGATTTCTTCAGTTGCACTGTATAAACTTCCTGGAACGTGTCGCCCACATTTCTGCGTGATTCCTACTTCACTATTTATATGATCAGTATGAGTGCAAGCTGGTCTTCCACTCTTGAGGTCCGAGTTCCCCATATAGTGAGCGAGAAAGATGGCTTTGAGCACATGTGAGGAAGACATTCGCCAAGAACCATATCTTTGACGCATTTATGATTTAAGAAAGGTCGTCTATAGAGCGTAAGTCATGAAGTTCTTACCGTGAGAGATCTGAGATAACAGGATAGACTAAAGCCCAATAGAGACAGAATAATCTTCATTCATAGAAGGACAAAAACGACTGCAATGAAACAGTGGAGTATAAGGATAACATAGATGTGCATGATTCATGGGCAAAGGACGAAATATCTATTGAGAATGTATCATAAAGCAGTGCAATTACAATATATTTTTCTATCAATTTTCTGAAATTTGGTATTTCCTCCACGATTAGCAGATTGAAATGTTTCAGACGATACATAAATACAGTAAAACTCCCGGTCTCTACAACATTTTCTGGAAGGCTACTCTGATTCGCACCACTTTATATTTTTTACACAAATTTTTTATTCGATATGAACCTCTCGATCACAGCGGTCACTCGCTTTACTTCTTCATTTATGCAGTTTTGTATTTCTTGTATTTTTGAGTTTCCTCGCTTGTGAAATAAAATGTCACACAACGACGACAACGAGAATAAGAACAACACCAATTGCGAAAATTGCAACAACGATAACCGTAACAATGGCAATGGAAAATGAAAAGGGAGGGAACCACTCCTTGTGGAGCCCCTATAACGACAGGTATTCCCTGAAGGATTCTTCGGCTAATGGAGGGTCTCATTTTCGCCTCATCAGACTATGTTTCAACAAAAATGGTGGAATGCTTTCTCTTGGCTGAAAGAAGCTGTATGTCTTGATGTAGCCGTTAGCCGTCTTGATTCAGGCATCAGTACGCATGCCACACACCATTTTTCTTTTCATATGATTCATTTTTTTCATGACTTTGATTTAGTGAGCAGATAGTGAAAGGTTCTTGTAGAAAATTGTGCTGAAAACATGAAGTTTTTGATTACAAAGCAGTGTGATGCTCACCGAATTTACTATTAGTTTGGAGGGTCTTTTCTGTAGCATCCTTAAGATATTTTCGACCGCATTCCTATTGCTATTGGATCGAGCGAACATTTACGATTCCACAAGAATACATCAGGCCTCACAAATTCAGTTATTTTCTTCATATAAACCACTTATCAGACGAAGATATGCACATACAGATGCGGCTATATAGTCATAGACACAACATTTCCATCAAGTATTTTTATAAATTCAATGATGATACTATATTTCGAATTCGAATCACTCGTTAGATCTATATAAAGCGTATAGTCAACTATACATCAAGAATTCACCAACTGAACTGTTACTGATGGTTTCCCGACAAAATCTTCTGGAGACCTTTCTTCTCAATGAACCCCCACATTAACAGCCTTCAGCTGTCACGAGCGTTGATTTGTTAATTCGTTCGCTTTTATTCCTCTTGCGATTTCAAACATCTTTCATTTCAAATATATGTATACATCACGTGCTGAAAATTACATTATTATCTGCATTATAATTTCAGACAGTGTAGAAAGAAAATACATGCAACTTTCATTTAAATCGGTAACATCTACACAATATGAATCTTTTTTTTTAAACCAAGAAGCGCTCTCAAGTGACAATAATTAAATTATTAATCAGTTTCATTCCAATATGCGAGCTATTTCCGCCATACGGATATTAGGCTTCGAATATTGACGATGATAATGATGAAATTAACAAGGGAGATAGGTTCGCTTTCAGCATTAAGACATTATCGTCAACGCAATTAACAGTAAATAGTTGAACTGATTCATGCGAAAGCAGTCTAAAAGCTTAAAAAAATGAAGCTCAGATAGCTCGATGCATCATTGTAACGAAGTGTCTGAAAGCATCCAGCATAATTTCTCATTGCCGAATGAAATAACTATGAAGAATCAGTCGCTAAAATATTTCACAACGCTTTCACAGACAACCATCTTATTGGTTGCAATGCATGTTTGAAAAACACATTACGATGAAATTCCATGAATCTATCGTATATGCGTTTGCGCGTCTGTGTGAATGTGTGAATCTGTATTCGCAGGAGAAATTTGGCAACCTATCCAATGTGATGAACGACAAAGATTTTCGAAATACATTTTTTGTGGTATTGAAGTCAAAAACGCACTGAATTATTTGCATCGACACAGCATACATGAGAAGAGATCGTCTATTTTATCGGGAGATCAACTTGGTTATGTTGTCGATGCATCATTGCGCATAGCTCATTGGTTGCTGGCGATTGACGGTACTTGTCATGCCAAAAATAGCATTGCATTGCACATATTGCATTGGGATCATTGATGTGCGTTCCCACCCGCTATTTAACCTCGTCAAAGCGTATATATATATATATATATATATATATATATATATATATATATATATATATATATATATATATATATATATATATATATATATATATATATATATATATATAAACGTGTATGGCCCGTAGACCTCTGATCATTTTGTATGCTTGTAAGAAGAATCGATTTATCAAGGACAATATTGGGAAATTTCATTGGTGTGCAAAAAGAAGATGTATATTCTCTGCGAAATATAATTTAGCGATGTTGCCAATTTTTCTATTCGCTTAGAATAAGTTGAGAAAAGTAGTTAGTTATTCGTTTGCATACAAAATGGAGAGAAGAAACCAAATCGCGATGGGATTTATGAAAATATGTGCAAATATACGGGATTGGATATATCACTCTTGTCAACTGTTGATTTTCACTGTTGATAGATAGGTGTTTTTCATAATTCTTTCGTTACTTCAACGTCTTCTTATCTCGATTTTAGCGGTATAGAGTCGTTCGTATGGGTTTCTTTATGAAATCCCAAGGTAGCTTTAGTGGTCATTTTGCAGTGCTCATTTTCCAGTGTTCTTGCAGCTTCCGACTCCGTCAGAAATGAGAACCTGAACGACCGATGTTTTACGATAAATGCTTTTATTTATCAAAAAATATTCACGATAAATGATAGAGATGTTTATTGATTACTGTTGCATTAATTGACTAAATTTTAAGGTCGTAGTTTTTGATAGCGTTGAATGAATAGCAGTAGTATTATAATTACTCGTTGTAGGAAATCCCACGTCGCAGATATGTGAACAATTATAATGCATTATGTGATTTACTCCTGGTAGTCAAATAATGCGGAATAGTTTCAGCTTTTATATTCGATACGGAACAGAAAATATTGCTTTAACTGGTTCATTTTCTCAGAACGAGCAGGGAACAATTTTGTGCTTCTTTTCGAATTTCTCCCGTGGGAAGGTAAATGAAGGGCACTGCAGTCAGCTTTGAAGATTGGAACTTTTCATTGTAACTAAACTGTGAATTTTAATTATCCTGTTATTTTAGAATACTTTATTGTTCATACTTATGATGAGATTTGGTTTCATTTCCCGGGAAATTGTCAGGGTAGAATTCGTAACGCTCCGCTTGAGCTAAATTTTCAACTCGAACTCATCCACCGTCCAACCCCTAAACTTTTTAGGAGAACTGTGCACAGGACGAGTACGGATCCAATAGAGGTATCCCTTTCTTGTTGAAGCTGAGGTTACTGGAGTCTTATTGGAGCTTTTTGATATTTGTTGCCTAGATAGTTGGCTTTTTGGCTCGTTCTTTTCTACTGCGCTTTTGTTAGTCGTTCAAATGTTTCATTTATTCATTGCTATTGATTTTCATTTTGTGCTAACATTATTATCCGATCGTATTTGACGTGTTCATTTTGTTGATTTCATTGCTACCATGTTGAGCGTAGTAATGTCATTTAAACGAACACTTGAAACATTCAGTCTAAGCTAACATTTCATTCAATGGTTACACCGAAATCTGGGCGCTTATTATATGTATATCAGGTATTCCATGTTGCTCGTTTTACGCGTTGACATTGGTGTTTTGCATGCGTATTGTTTAGTTGTTTCAATATCCTTTCGGGTTTATTAATCATCTATCTTACACATGCTCTTTGTCGTTCCAGCTTGAAACATATGGAGCTTAGTTTTATTTAATTTAGAACATTAAGTTTTTTTAAAGGTTCTTAATCGAACATCGAATTCTGTCAATACATTCACTCTTAACAACATTTGAAACATGCAAATTACAGAGGTTTTTATTGTGGAGGTGTGTTATAGTGAAAGCAAGCGATTAGTTCTGGTAAAATTTAGCTTATATATTTTGAATGCGGGTAAAATAGAAGAAAAAAAAAATAGAACGATATAAAAGAGATATTTATCGGTGATATTTTCATATATAATGAAACCGTTAATGAACAGGTGAAAATCTTAACGAAACGCTCTAATAAATATTTTCTCTTCCTCTCATTTTCCAATTATATGCCTGTCGTTTCACTCATTATTTGCTATAACTAGCTGAGCTTTTCTCCAATTATTGTCTGTTCCCTGTATTTTCCACACAAACATAATAATCCAGGCAACAATTGTTTTCTAATGTGAATTTTTCATCTGAACTACTCTGCACGATGTTGAGCCGATACATGTTCATTGCTATATTTTCTCAGGTTATTCGGAGGGTAGAAAGTGTTTTAGTATTTTTTTCTTTCCATCGCCTTAATATATGAGTAGTACAGTGCATTTGAAGTAATATGCATCAAGATTAACACATAGTACGTTATTTTAGTTAAGGAAAGTACGTTGACTTATTAATTGCTCAGCTATCTTACATATTTTTCGTCCAACTTTCAAATGTTAAGTTTTGTTTCTTCTAATTTTAGATTTTTGGTTTTATTAAAAGTTGTTAGTCAAATATTAAGTTAATGTCGCACATATTTTGTCATAGCAACGTCTGACTCTGTGAAGTCCTTGAATAGCTTTAGCGCAAGCTGGTCCTAGGAAGGACAGAGAGTGTGCTATGATGTGATTTTTTTAATAGCCCAGAAGTATCGAATAGCCTAGTATTTAATACATAAATAGTATAAATTAGAATGTCTC
The DNA here is from genome assembly GCA_037389465.1 of Baylisascaris procyonis. Taxonomy (NCBI): domain Eukaryota; kingdom Metazoa; phylum Nematoda; class Chromadorea; order Rhabditida; family Ascarididae; genus Baylisascaris; species Baylisascaris procyonis. The sequence continues at coordinate 1,878,103 of JAZARR010000153.1, forward strand.
TGTCTAAATTAAGAGGAATGCACTTTTAAAATCGATATGGATATATCGTTGTTTTCTCTTCCACCAATTCGTATACAAATTCACATTGGAAGGGCATAAAACTTTTAATAATATTAATGATTTTCTTTTTGATATCTGCACAAATGTTTGGATGAAAAAATGGAAATTTTTTAAGCAGTATATAATCTCAAATGATGTTTTATTTCTGATATAGTATAGTGGTATAGGGTCTTTTTGAAAATATTTTAGTATGTGCAGATTATATTATTTATGATTGATTACACGATAAGAAATGCAAATCTAACCATTACTGTTGTTGATTGCATAAAGTGTGCAGATAATTTTTTTTTTCATGAACAAAATATTTGACGAGAAAATTTTTCTATAAGTAGAGATAAAAGGCTCTTCCCTTTGATTGCTACATAGAAGCTTTCATTAATTTTCATGATAATGCTGCAGTGAAATGAAGGCTTCAAATGACGTGAACGTAATCGCTGCGGTAGGTCTGATGGACAATATGGCCATAAACGCCTTGTAAAATGCTCCGTTAATACTTTTTTTCTCGAAATTAATTACATTTTGCATATGATGTAATAAAATAACAACGTTTAATTTTGTGGAATGGTGATGCTTGCTGAGCAAACTATTCTCAACGATGTTGGTGAAAACTCCACAGCATTATATGAGATTTGGAATTGGTAAAAAAAAACTCGAATTTAACTGTCTAATTTTCATCTCTGCGAAATTGCAATTGAATTGATGAAGTTGCAGCTGTGTTTGTGAAAATAAAAGCGCACTTAATGGCTGCAAATGTGCTGCTAGTTTCAAACATGTTTCACTGAGAATCTTGCAGACACAATGATACGCAAAAAAACTTAACATTGATCTGATCCCCCTTAATGATCGGTTTTCAGTGAGAAATTTCCAAAAATTGAGCATTTGCGATACGAGCCTAAGTGGTCAAGCTGTAGCAAGCTCTAGCAAAAAAAAAACAGCGCGCAGAAAAGTGAAGCTTCATATCTAATATGGAATTCCTATTGTTGCATAGAGTTATGCGAATCAACGCATACGCAAAGTTCAGAGCATAGACTTTTTTTTTTGATTTTTTCCACATTTTAAATGGAATCATTCTCAAGTCTCGGCGAAGTTTCTTGCTGGCGTGTGCCGATATGATGGCCGGTGAGATACGACATGAAAATCAGCGCATTATGAGAGTTGTAATAAGCAAACGTAAATAAGGTTGGCCCATCTATTTGATTGGTGATTTCATTTCGAAGTGATAATAATTAATCATCTAACTGCAGTATCCACAAATTTTCTATAGTTTTTCTTGCAGTTTTTGCAGCATTCAAGACACAATAAGCATTTCTTTCAGATATGATGACTGCTTACTGCGAAAAAAGGTCCACCAATAACAGCGGCATTATGGAAAACTTATTTCTTTACCACGTTTCATTTTCCTTATTTCCAAATTGGTCTACTTATTTTCAACTTTATCGATTCCTTTAGAATTAACCTCTTTTTTTTCATGTCGATGGATGGAAACGGCTGCAAACAATTGGCTGGTAAGTATCTCTAATATAATTATATAGAGAGAGGCAGCATGTATATTTTATGTGCGTAAAGCAACAATAGAATATAATTGTTGAGAATATCCACTAATCTATCAATTGAAATATCGTTTGAATGCATTTGCAGTTGAACGGAAAGCCAAAAGGGGCGAGCTATTATCTCATAGGGAGACGTTGATTAGGAAATAAATATTTCTATTATGCGCATGTTTTTCTTGCGTTGATTGTATCTGATTTGCATCGCGAATCGTTTTATTCCTTGATTGCATTTTACTTCCTCTTTGCAACTCTCTATTACTAGATAACAGGCATAGTTGTTTGGTCTTATATCTTATTTCTCCACTTTGCCACACCTCAATGCTCTTCATGAGGTGCAAGATGATGACGACGAAAATCAGGAATTATAATACAGAAGTTGTGAGTTCACTTCTACTCTCCTATGTGGGCGTATGCATCCACGATCCCTTTCCTCTTTGGGTCGCTGCATTTCAACATAACTTTTTCATCGCAATGAATATTATATGGAAGTGTTCACTCGTAGGCTGATGCATATTGCAGAGAATTCAATTTTCACTGCAAAATTTTACGTTTTTAGCACTCTTCCATAGTATTCATTTGATGAAAGGAAGCGTTAACGATCAGTTTTTTGGTGCAGTTGACTTTGCTTGGGCTAATGCAGTAAGACATGGGTTACTGTCGAGGATCAGGCTGATGCGACTTCGAAGAACAGCTATTTGAGGTTCATTACCAGAAAGGATAGGAGGATGCATGAGATAAGAATTGAGGAAGAAGTCGGTGTTTAGCGATTTGAAGGCAATATAATAAAGTGTGACATGCGATAGCACGTCATCAGAAAATTAAACGCAGGATGAAACTCCCTTGTGAATGTGTCACAGAACTCAGTTTACTTCCTCGTTAAGAAGAGGCGGGATCACCAGGAGTGTGAGTGGTCTTGTGCAACGAATGGGGTCTTTGTTCGAAACATCTACCAAAGGTCCGTTAGGAATTTCCGCATCCACAGTTGGCCATGCTTTCGACATTTTGCTATTTCATATTTCACATTATAACCGTTAAGAGTGAAGAGTTTTCCAGAGAAAAACCTATAGGAAGAAACTATGGCATCATCATTAGATAGTGGAACCTTTTTTCATGATTGTTTTTTTATTATAGGCGATGACTTATCTAGTGCTGAGAGGAAAAAGTGCCAAGCTGAATACAACTTGATCTGAAGTTCCCTTGAACTACAATTGTTTAGATTAGCGCCCAGTTTAGAGGCACTCTAGAAGTTTGCGTACATTCGTTTACGTATTCGTGCATATATGCGTGATTTTGTAAGAATGGTGCAACTTCTCGACCACAGAATCTATGTTTATTAAGTCAATTGTAACGGGGCGAAAGGTAAACGACTTTTATCAACTTTCTTCTCCTTGAATCAATTTTAGGAAGACTTCAAGAGTTGCGAAAATTTGCATACATTTTTCAGCTGGTCGGTTCCTTTTTTTTGTTTTGCACTCACACACGATCTCAAATGACGAAAAGTTTTGTGAAAAATTTTCACAAGGAAGGTCAACAAAATACGAATGCATTATTTGATAACACTTAACGATTTCTATTTAGCTCATAGAATTTAGTTAGTCAGTAGGAGGTAATGCGAAAGCGCTTGCTTTGTTCTAGCTCCTCGCTTCTCCACCTTCTTTCTAAAACACTGTTCAGTATTTGAGCATAGTTACACTTCTAATGCTTACGTTGGTTTGTTTTCTGCAAGAAACGCAAATTTTTCGATCATTCATTCTTGCCTGATCGAAGTGGAATATATCAATTTGCCTAATCGTCCAAGTGCAAAAAGTATGCTTGCCATGTGATGCAATATTTGTTGCCATATGTTCAAGATTCATTTAGAATGCATAATGGTGGCTTTAGTGACGAATATCCGATGATAAACTCATCATTTTCTTTAATTCCACTTATTAAAATCAGTAAAATGGTATCAAAGTCTACCTAAGCACGTATTGGTGTACTGATTTGTTTTTTTGCTTAGAGTTATGCTGCCATTTTTGTCCCAACAGTCATGTTTATCCATCCACCCTTCTTATATTTCTCGTTCAAGAAAACTTCTAGATTTGATGCAGATACTGTACCCAGGATTGTGATCAGAAGACTACGATATTTCTACTGAACCTCGTATAATTTGAGTGACTTTGAGGTGTATGAACAACATTATAGAGGTTTACTTATTATTATAGGAATCTTCTACGTACGAGACCTCCACGTTTCATGTTCTCCTGAGCTTTGATAACATGTACTTCAGAAATGAATGCAAGGATGCGCCTTGCGGCATATCATAGCGAGCTACAGCGACTGTTGCTATGGATTACTCGACTTATGGCTGATTTTGCATAATAGCCTTCTCCGGACAGATACGTCTTTCCGAACGTTCAAGTGGTCCTATGCACTGTATCCAATTCTATACGGCCTCCCACTGCTTTCGGAGCGTGTGTCAGTGTTGATTGGAGTGTTTGATTTATGTAGCCTAGTCTTTTCGAAGGTTATATATCAGCCCCTTCCATCATGTCGGCCTTTTCGAAACCGTCTTTTTCGCCTTCAGAGGACTCAAACATGTCATTACTTGAGCTGACAGATTTTTCGATATCTTCGTCATCCAAAAGAGAAAAAACTTTTTCTTCTTCGCAATCGCAGTTTCCTCTCGCGATGCACAATATCCCTTGTTCTTTTTTTAACAGCACAAATGATGCTAGCGGTTCAAATATTACTACTCGGTAACGTGACGAACTGTCGATCCCTTCGTTATCCAAGATTCTCAGATGTGCTTGTTCAACTCTTTGAGCATCCTGATTTCCCTATAATTAATTCATGCCTACAAACGCATTTTTAACAGATCGATCTCGAATGTGAAGAAGCATTGCTGCATTAAACAAATCCTCCATGCAACTTCCGCTTCAAATGTGAGCGGTGACGTCACCGCTTCCAGGTCTGCCACAACTTTCGCTTTAATCTTTTTGAATGAAATTTTCAAAAGACAGCAAGGCTCTGCTTGAGTATCTCAAAAGAAGATGGCGGATCCAGCATAACTGAGTGCTCTAGGAACTCGTGGCTGCAGAGGGAGCCTGAACGCAGTCTAGGCAGCGCTGACAGGTTTTCAACAGCATTTATGCAGTTTTTCCTCTCTCCGAATCTCGAAGCACCTTTCCCGACTTCCGTCACTGTTCCACTAGCGTTGTTGGCCGTGCAAATCGGTTTATGGCATGTTTAAGACAGCTGATTGCTTTCATGAGTTTTGCATACTCACGTTCAAATAGCGCTTTTAGATGTTCGACAGCGATTTTTGTGTTTTCCGAATCAGCACTTCACTGTCATCACATTCACACCTCGAACGCCTGTACCTTCACTGAATAACTTCGTGAAACTGTCTGTCTGATGGGAAGGCCGCGATTTCTGCTCTGCTGCTGTATGACCAAAGAACCTAGTACAAAGAGATTTGCTGACAGCAGTCTTTTAACGAAGAAAACAGCAGAATATGCTCATGATGAAAAAAATTAGGCATGGATCCCAGTTGCTGCGTTTCATCAAATGCACTCACCTTTGTCCTTTTCCGTGTATTGGCAATTCTTAGGTAGCCTGATTCACCAATACGTTCACCAGTTAAATTGTGCCATGTTTGCAAAGTGAAATGAAAAATCCGTTTTGATAGACTTCGAATGATTGTGGTTGCATGTCATTAAGAAATACACGCAATATATAGAAATTATTGTTGCAAATCAGAAAAAATATTTACATATAGTGAAAATTTTCAAACACTTGGCGTGTTTGAGGTTTTCATCATTAAGTTAAGCTGCATAAAGGAAAATGGAATGCATATTTAATAGGCAAAAAGGAAAATGATTGCTTTCGATTAGGGAAGGAACAAAACGGATTAGATAAACGTAAAATAATCGGGCTTTTGTATCGTCGCTATTGAAGATCTGAAACGCTAATGGCAATCTAGCATTTTCGAACAAATGCTCTGTATGTTTCAGTCGTCAATGATTGCAAATGTTTCAAATTTTAAAGTAGAAAAACGCAATTATGGCGTGAGTCCTATAGTCAGAGGAAGTGCAAATAGATTTCAGCTATAAATATAGTCGCGAATCAGTGCGATGAACATTAACCAGTGTTTCATTAAAAATTCGCGCAACGGAAAGATCTGACTTTGCTATGCTTGTGTATTATCATGTGGCTTCAGATTTGATATAACGTTGTGGTATGTGTTTGATCGAGACAAGAATGGAGAACGAAAAGTGTTGATGATGTCCTTGTACACGCGGTTAATCGTAGTCGATTGCATCGTTGCTGATTTCAATGTTTTCATTTTTGAGCAATCTTAGTGCAACTTGAATTATCCGATTTGGCACTGCGTACGTCGTGTTTTACTTTGATTCGTATGTGTGTATTACATAACGCGTCGCATAACGAAGAGTTGCAAGTATTCATGTGCCTTAGTGTTGCAGCGTCGTTTTCATTGGACATTATGTCCCGCATCATTGAGTTTTCCTAATCGTTCGTTCACTACGATAGCAATCGAGCTCCTGAAGACCTCCGAAAGGAACTGTCGGTACGCAGGCGTCCGTATCCGATCGACTTAACAGGATGTTTTTCCCTGGGTAATATAACATAAACATTTGAATAGATTTTTGAGAGATTTGCTAAACTTTCGTCCAGTATACATAATGCAGCAGTAACTGATGCTTCTTTCTGACATATGTCTACATAAAGATTGAAGTGCTGTTTAGTGGTAAACTTGCCGCCGGCGGGGAATTGATTAATATCGAATGCAGTGCAATTGTGCAATACCGATTGCTTGTCACTGGCGCGCAAACACGTGGATACGGCTTACGAACGATTTATATACTTATGACTAACTCGCATCTCATCTCTCAACGTTATGCAAATGACTAATATATGAGACAACAACAAGCAACAATTTCCACTGCTAGTTTGATTGCTTTAAGAATGTGTCCATCTTAGCGATAATCGGAACCATTTCTTTGGGGATCCATTGGGCTAAAGGTGAAGAAAATTATTAGAAAATCAAGTAAACCTTAGCTCAATTCATAGAAAAATTTCACCATAAGAAGAATTGATATAAGAAGGGCAGTTTTATCTATGTTAGTCACAGTACGTTTATGAAATGCAGATATTGAGTTGCATAGTCTTGCAATGGAGTTTATAACTGTAGATTAAACACATAAGACAGGGAAGTAGCTTGAATCTTATATTCTAGGTTATTTTTTTGATTATTTGCACGCGATCCGAAATATCTATTCCTCTCTTGTCGACAGCAGCAAATAGATTTTCTTGCATTTTAATAACTTGACTAGATAATGGTTCTTAAGCCACAACATGGTTCTGAAACTTCATAAATACCATATTCCCCCCCCCCCTCCCTCTCCTGATATATAATTCATCCGGTTTTCGCCATTAGCGGCTTCTTAAAGGGGATAATTTTCTCATGCACTGGATACTAATGAAGAGGATGAGCGGAAAATCGGTCTGAGAGAGACATTCTACAAATCGTGATGGGATGCAGACTCAGAGAAATTTTCATTCTTCAGCTTTTAACGTATTTCATCATTTCAAATTCACTGGGGCTTTTCAATTTCCTTCACCGTTTGATAATTTTTGCGAAGCAGCGAGCTGAATCTGCATCAATTCGAGCGAGTGTAACGTTTTGGAGAGGAGTTGTGGCGTTTACACCACTTCGAAGCTAAGCTTATTCAAGTGAACTTATATAAAAGAAAATGGGCTTAAGCGACAGAAAGCGGTACACGTCTTGTGGATTTTCGGATACATGACACGTAAAACTGCGCCATCACTTTGCCACTTGAAAATGCTGGCACTTTCGACTCCAAATCACCATGGGGAAGAATTTTCGCCTTCCTTGGACCTTTTCATTGTCTCCACCTCTGTCTCTAGCCCATTGGTCTCTTTTCTTAACATTTTTCAAAAGTTTTGCTAATTTTGTTCAGCATTTGTGATTGAATACGCATATCAAAATATTCAGTAATTTGTAAAGCTTCATTCATATTCGGCAGTTTTCGAAGAAAGTTTTGCCAATAACAGTTCTCACTCTTCGATGAAAAAATGGCGAAGTTTAGCGACAGATCGTACCAGGAAAGACATCGAAAACTTTTGCGCAGAAACAGCTGTTCAATTTTTTTACCAGATAAACGACTTGTTTGCAAAATGTTCGTCTTCCAACACACTCTTATCACTTGATTACTGGCAACCTCCTAATGGGCATGAGAATTGTGTCTCGTCTTTCTGCTCCTTCTTTTGAGCGAAGTTGGAAGGGTGTTCAGAGGTGGACTGATAGGATGTTCTTTGGACCCTCTAGGTGAAACATTCCTATACTTTTCGACATATCCATGCTGTCCCGACCTCCTGACAAACTTCCTGCAGCTCACATCGATTCCTTTAACACGCTTTCTTACCACTCATTTCCTATTATTTTCTCCTTAAACGAATGTCAAACATCCATCTGTACAATTAAAGTAAAGAAGTGAAAGCAGATCAACTGAAATGAATCACGCTTATGAATATAGTAATGAGAGGTTGTCCTTGAAAAATACAAATAAAACTAAAGATCTCTTCAAATCTTTCACATTTGTCAGTGAATTGATTTTGGTTCAAGGAGTAATGGACTAGTCGATGCTGTTGAAATGCATCATTCTCAAAGCACAAATTATTAACGCCAAGCCGATCTTCATGCTAATAATTTTGCAGCCTGGAGTCTTCAAATTTGGACTTTATTGCATCACAGTGCAAAACACTTAAGAACACTCTCAATGAGCCAAATGTGCCACTTGGAATAGCGTATATTGTGATCGGTTTAGTTTATTTGGTAAGTATTTGATTGCCTATCTACCGATCTTTATCGCTTTCTCTGTTCCTAAATCTTTTCGAACCAAATATTCGAATGTTCAAAAATCTCTGGAAAACAAGAAATATCACTACGAGATGAGGTCTATGAGCGATAGACAATCGAGGAAGAAGATCTTTAAATGTTCGTTACAATTATGTGCATTGGAAATATGCGATATGCTATACTCAGTAGCGTAGGCAAATGAAACGTAAACGTCGAGGCAGTTGAGAAATTTGCTCTAAAAAACATAAATAATAATTATCACGTTCTGATTATCGTTGCAATAATACCTCAATATCAGTAGTATGAATTACTGAAATTGAAAATTATAACAATGAAAAAGATAATTTAATTTTTACGGTAACTTAGTGAAACGAACGCATGATCGGATGCACTCTGAGTATAGCAGTGTTGTAATTCATATGAATTTGGCGAAAAAAAAAAACATGACTTCCTCGCTTGTACTGCAGAAACAACAATTAATGTGCTTTCTTTTTTCTCCTTATGCTATATATGTGAGATATGCGCTTTATAATCTCTGATCTGTTATGGTCTTTACTTGTTTGTTCTGATCTTCAGAGCCACTAGAGAGAAGCATCCTTTTTTGGCACCAAAAAATAATCTTTATGTTCTTTGTTCGTTTAGAAAAAAGCAGCAGGTTCATGAGGACGGTTCACTCAGTACTCATGGATGCTCAATGTGCATTCGTAAGATAGTGCGTAGGCTATTGCATCGCAACGTTGGTTCATTAACTATTATGAGCTCATATAACTGATGGCCAGCGACATGCATATTGCGAATTCCTACAGCTGAAGGATATAGCGTACCGTGGCAGTTTTATCGTGCGTGCAGTCGTAAACAATTCTACCCACTGAAGTAAAGATACCAAAGGAACAAAGCATCAGCTGGTTGCGACCTAATATGCTTCAGCAAGTATAGAAGAAAGCGGTATCAGAACGAAGAATTGATTTCAGTCGCTATACGTTCCTTGTATGATTGGAATTTTGAATCCAGCAAACTTCCAACTCTCATGCTATAAAATTATGGCAGCAATGGGAACGATCGATATCATAGAGTTGACTATCGGCGTAATATCTGGCTATTTCTCTATTGTTGGCGCATCGGCATGCAACTACACTATTCCTATGATTATTTGCGGCATTTGCGTCATGGGTATGTAATTGTCTTTTTAAAGATATCTACTCCATTAGCTCGTTTCTCTTATTGCATCTTCTTACGTAAGCACATTTAGCTACTCTTTATAACAGAATTGTGTGGAACTACAAAAATACAATTGCTCGAAATCAGAGGTTTTCTGCAGAAGTCAGGACGAACGGAAAAAAATAGGAAAGTGCAGTCACCTCAAAATATGAGCATGAATCTTTGGGATTCAAAAAATGTGCGAGCACTGTTGCGAGGATATACCGATGATTCAACGGCTCGACTGGAAACATCAGGAGTGGAACGCTTAAGCGTTGCAAAGTTCTTCAACTTCGCTTACGGAATTTGACCTTGATTTGGCTAATTTCTGCAATAATTTCAACGGTCAATAATTTCCAAAGTTGCGAAATATTTTAAACTAGTCCCTTATCGCTCGTGCTTGTAACTAGCTCTATCTGAGCTAGCTATAGGTCGTCTAATGTTTAATGGCTCATAGCGATTGAAGCCACACGTTATGTAGTTTTGTTTTCCTGTTAAAAATAAATGAAACATTATACTATTATATTCTCTATGAAATATTTTCCTACGTTATATGGTGATAATGCAGAGATTTAAAAAAAATAGAACTGTAAGGTGGAACATGGTGCATTCACATTTTCGATGTATTTTTTGCTGCCATTTTTTCGCCTTTAGTGACATCTCCTTCACTATCCGTTACCGTTTGTTCGCATTTTATGGTGTGATTTAGCGCTCCGAGGTTCCTAAATAAAAGTGGGAGTGAAAGAACGAGTGAAAGAACTGCTGGAGTCAAACAATCCACGTACAGCATTTTTCCTTCTAAGCTATTTTTAAGGGAATCTATTCTTTTAGGTTTCTGGAGCCTTTATTGCGGTGTGTGCATCTATTTGGGTATCAATCGCTGTGGCGATCTATATGGAGGACGTTTTATGGTGGTAATGTTTTCAATTTTTTGAAGATAAATCAATTTCATCTGGTTCTTAACATGACAAGAATGAAAGCATGCGTTGATACAAGTGCACATTAAATTGTGCAATTTGGAATGCAATGCCGACTCATGCGCAGCAAGTAGTTCGAGAAAGGAATGTGGGCTTTTTTCCCAGTAAGGAAATTGGGGCATTGGAGCAGGCTGGAGCTGTGGAGCACTTGCTCGTTTTCACCTCTACAACGCATTTGCACCAAAAATCGTACTAAATATCCCTTCTAATAAAAGTTTCCATGGGCGAATCATATCGAGGCATCAGAATATTACACAAAGCGGCGAGAATGCTGCCTTGAAATGGAAGACGCCATATAGAGAATATTTAGAAGCATCTCGTAAGCATCTTCCAAAGGATCGTTTCTCGTGCGTTTTGCAAACCAGCTTTTTCAAGTTGCCAGGATTCCCTGATTAGAAACGTCAATGCCAATGTGGCTATTTGTGTCAAGCAGCATTAGCTAGAGGATTGATGAGGGTGATATTAAGAAATTTGATAGATAGGCTGATGAACATAGTTTGACACTTGCAGAAACCTCCCACATTTGTCCATTAAAATCGAGGAAGAGAGACTCACAGAACCTTGAATGCGCGAAAAACTTGTGCACATTGTGCGAAGCTTCGATCTCGTTTTATACCGATTGCAGTGCAAATCTTTGACCGATGCAGCAAGAACAAGTGAAGAACTATGCTCATTGAGACAAAACACTATTTTTAGCATTCTTAAGGGAGATATCAGCATTGTAAATTCCTATCAGATAAAGAAAGGTTCGGAAAATGATAGATTTTATTAGAAGGCATAGTTTAAAATATTTGTTATGACATCCATGCTCCAAGTATTTACATTTTATTTCGTCCTGCAGTATCTCAAAAATTTTGCAGGTAGTTTTCAACGGAAATCGTACGTGGGTATTCATGCTGATTCCACTTAGCTTTAGCATATGTGTTTTCCTGTTCGGACCAACGATGTACTACAACAGTTTGCTCGGATCGTGGTTCTTCGAAATCGACCCATATGCGCACCATGTTAGTATTCCTTAGAAAAGAGTGCTCGCTCAAACCACTCCTCTCCTCAAAATACAAATCTTGTAGCTGCGTTTTAGTGACCGTTCAAGAAAGTCATGCGTTCGGTGCGCTGAATGCATCAACATTTCTTCGTGGATCGGTCATTACCGTCTATTATTTCGACACCTTTACTGCTTCGAAAAACTGTTCGAACAGTCTGTACAAGTTAAACGCAATAGGCGCATATTCCATGGTCATTTCCTTTAGATTCTAATATTTCAGGAAGGAAGCCTTCTGCACCTGCTGATTAACAGCATTTCTGCTACGGCTATTTCAAGTGAGTATGCGCTTATATGTATCAAACTGTATATGATGACAAGAGCTCCAGGGCAATTCCAAAATATGTCACCAGCGGCGAGAAACGTAAGCGTATTCACATTTAGAGCTTCTTTGATCGCCAATTATTCTTACGCTTTTGGTTGCCTTCCGCAAACCGTTATACCTTGTTGTGCAAATTTCAGTTTCTGTCTCATCATCCAACAATATGAGCGTAGAATATGCGTACACTGCAAAAATTATACGAAAAGAAATAGATAAGTCATTTTTGGAAATCGTTCGAGGGATCCTGTTATAATGCATATATGCAAAGCGCTGATGAAAATCCACGGTCCGCCAAAGTGGACAAAACTATTGCAAGTGCTTTTGAATTATGAAAGAGAATGGAAATTCATTTGTAAGTTGAAATTGAAATAGGCTTTATTTCATTGGGAAATCAATGTGTTATTTTTAGGTTTTAACGCAAGCATTTCTCATTTCGCTACCATTACTCGTCGCTTCAACGATGTATATCCTCATTCAATTCGTAACAATGCCTGCTGCATTCACGATTGTACTAGAAATAGTGTGGCAATCCTGTCATGGTTGGTCATATGAAACTACTATTCAGTTCAGGAAAACGGGTTTCAAATGTTTCAAACGTGATTAACGATTAGAATTTACCTATTTGTTTTGAGAATTCCAAAGCTTTGCTACGCTACAACCATGTGTCAGCCTACATATATAACTGCTCAATTGCTTCTGCAAGCTTGCATGCAGATCGATACTATATTGTGCAAACTCGATAGGCTTTACGTCTGGAAGCGACCTTTCCATTGTTTCTAAGAGAACCTTTTTTTTAGCATGAATAGGGAATTTTCTCTCCCTATGAGCGAATAATGAAACTGGTTTAATTCAGAGACTGCGATTCGACCATGGCAACTACATTAGAAAAGGTTGGCATGGTAGTGAGACATTGTCAATGAAAAGAAGTCCAGGACTGCTCGAATCCGAACGGCAAACGTGACTGCTAAAGACTTTGAGGATTAAGTTGTTCACCCCGCCGATCTTACAACGGCATAACTGACTGATGCAGAAAATTGTTCCTATTCTTGAGAAGGAACCTCATTTGGGAAATATTGTATAAAGATCGCTTTATGATGATTGTTTTCCGTTCCGTTGGGTTTAGTCTGTTGGACAGTGAGCATCTTTCAGACTTTTTCTTGTTGTAATCTTTTTCACTGAACACAGCTAAGAAGGATGCAGCTTTATTGCAACGATGTTGTTAGTCACGTGCGTGCTCACGTCCTGATAGAATCCACTCTCTGACTTCAGGTTCGCACGAATTGCGCAGAATAACTCAGCTGCAGCTACGCAGCTGCAAGTGAAATAGAATCTCCACTAGAAAATTGCACTCCTTTGCAGGTGGGATGGCAATTATATATCTCGTTTTCAACAGCTCAATCCGTATCAAGTTCTTGGAATCAATCTGTGGTTGTAGACACCCAGTTATCTCAGGTATAACCTTCAAGTGCTGTAATCTGAGAAAGATGAAAGCTACATGATGTCTACCGATACGCTTCTATATACTACTAAAGAAAATAAGTTGTATGGGCTCATAATTGAAATGATATGCAAATCTCAAAGGAATAGGATGCCAGAAGAATGCGCACGCCAATATTCTTTTGAAAATGATCTTAGCTACTAATAGTTGTCGCCGTTTACGGAATCACAAAACTTGAGGAGCATTGTTTTGAACGGGCGCTATATATTTAGCTCAGAAGTGGACTGCACTATCCAAAAGTTACTACGTACGAGAAGACGCGAAATATAACACAAAAATGTATTAAATAGCACATTTCGTCATCAAGACTAGCAGCTCTCTTGATGCCGATAATTCTAATAACAGCAATAAAAAAGTCTTATTTTACAACATGTGCATTTATGCTGAAAATAAGATCGCTGATCGATAAACAATTCAATATAAACATGTGCTCATAGCATATTGCACTAAGTTATCTCATCGTTGTTTTTACTATTTACGTTAACATCGCGATTGCAGCAGTTTCGCATGCACCAACAACGATCATTGCCAGGCACCGAATCACAACAGTTAAAGTCAGCTCATATACTCCTTGAGGCGATATCTCTACTATGATTCGCACGGCGGTCGAAAGGTACAGACTGTTGCTATTCGACTGTAATGTTATGAAGATCTGAAGTGTGCGTATTGGCGCATAGAAGTGTTTACCTCACAATACCCAATTGTTGTCGTTCTCGGAATATTATCGCTTTCTTCCACACATTCCAACAATAACATATATTCTTCTATAGTTCGAGAGACACCTTTAAGAAGTTAATAAAATTGATAAATTCGCTGTTAGAATTGCGTGCCTTAGTAGACGGCGTTGCACCGGCGATACAATATCAAACTCGTCATTTTGGGCTACATATCACTAGCATGTTCTGAAGAGGATCTACACGAGTCCTCAACGGCTTATAGCAGACCGTGGTTCACTTAATAGCTCATAGAAGGTTAACTTTGAATTTGCGGCGTCACAGTGCAGAATAATTCTCATTCTTGAACTTTTGAGCAGATGCGAATCTGCCGAATTTGATAAATTGTTTATCGGTGAGATCCGTAGCAACGATAAGATTATTGGGTTGTACAAAGTTGAAGAGAAGCAGGAATGAATAAACTAAAAACTTTTAAGAACCATCTGGGACACGAGACGCTGTCCATTTATTAATGACCCATTACGCATTTAGCGAGATCGAAGAATAGTAGAGTTGAAGGTGCTGCAAGAAGTAGATTATATGAATGAACCAGCGCCTGTTATGCCAACAACAATAAGTTTACAGCTTCGTTGTGCATCAACTTTCAACTGAAACTTCAATTGCAACAATGCAGCTTTCTGTCGCGTTGAGTGAGAAAACTTTCACTCAGATGTTTAAAACTGTGCTGATGTTCGCCTTTTTCACCGCCGTTCACCTAGGAAGGTCATAGTGGCAGTCTTTCTTTCGTTATGATTAGTTTTATTCTAATTTTTTTTTTCACTCTTCTGATTATCAAGGTCGATGTAGCGATCGTTTTCCTCGAATGCGCTGACGAAAGGCCAATGGAGTAATCGCCTTTTCAGGATGGTGGCAACAGTCAACTCCGAAGAAAGCTGCCTAATGAATGCTTAACGTAAACGATCTGTTGTAATGCGGTCAAGGTGACAAAGGAATCGTGAAGAAAACTTCTACAAATCGAAAATGCCTAAACATGCCTTTCATAAATATGTGAATTTGATTGAGATTGAATATCTTCATGTGGTACTGTTTTGTCATGACGTTATGGAGCGATAATTGTGAACTGTTATTCAGTAGCAATGATAGTTTGATAGGACATGAGAAACGCAAAGTATTGTGTGAAGTGAATAGAATGTGAGATGCTGTATTTAAGCAAGCGTAAGGAAGACTTTGAAGTAGAGATTCGGCATTGTCGACATCAGCTGTCGGTTGTATTGATGAACAGTTGATTCGTCGAACGATGGTATCCTCTCGAAGGATATAATTTCACAAATGTTGCATTTTGCGGTTTTCCTAGTACTGCTCGTAATATTTGTTGATGTTATGCCTCAGAAACTAATTAAATATTTTTCTATCAAATTCCATCTAGACTGCTGCTCACAAGATATACACGTGATAAGACGAGATGATACTCTCGGGGTATCTTGACATCATAGTTTTTTTCTGAGTTGTTGATCGAGAAAGGATGATCATGTAACAAAATGAAACATTTTGAGTTTGCGAGATAAATGTTAGTTTTGACATCAAAATTCGCGGTGACAACAACTTAAAGTATGAAAATGAAAACAAATTTCTCAAATTGAACGCTGCTGTTCAATTGAACCGCACGATGAGGACCTATGACAATATATCGTATGATAATACACTCAAAGCGATGAGAATTCCCATGTTTTTTTCATTCCGACAGCAAATGAAAATGCGAAAAGTGGGCATTTTGACGTTGTCTTTTGCTACCTGATTTTACCAGATGAAAACTACTTTGATGGTTCATGCGTCGTTCAGTCGAAATGCAATCTGAGATTCAGAAATGCTCAGAGGTGAGGGGAGCAGTAGTGAGGAGCGGGGAGGAGGAATGGTAGAATGGAGAGGGACGTCATACGAGGAAGAGAGATGAAGATGTGCACCACGTGAAATTCCGCAGGGGAAATGATGAATAATCGGGGCACAAAATTGGAAGCAATGGGAAGGAATAAAGAATTCGACCACGGTGATCGCAGACATCTAATGGCTCGAAATGATTTTTCAGAGGCTGAAATCAAACGTGACATCAGAGAAACAAGTATCGTTTTGGAAACAATCTGGAACCTGAGTGAAGACGGCAATATTCGGATGATTTCAAACCGATGATGCACAAACGAGTTCCATGCTTTGGCCTATATAGGATGAGAAAAGATCCTTGGAATGCTATCCACATGAAACATGTTTGCACGTTTTCTAATATCTCTGTTTTCGTATTCAAAAGCGAAAACCAATGTCGACAGTCATATTCAAGAGAAGCTGTCAGGACAATGAACTCCTCCATATAGTGCTCATTTTCGGTAAACTGAGCTGTCCACAGAACTGAATTAGAAGGCCAAGAGGATCCAGTTCCGACTGACTCAAAATTAGCTTCCATTGGAAAGATACATCAACGAACACTTTTGACTCATCAACGGGACTGCGTCAGTGGGAAGAGAAAGAGTTGCGTCCTAAAGTGGCGTGCCCTTCTCGTCCGTTGAAAGAGTCAGAACACCATTAAGGAATGAATAATCTCCAACTTTCCTTCGGGTTATCATGCGGACAAAATCGCTCAACGTAGAGGTTGCAATGACGATTACTGTTCACTTCATAAATGATTTGCTTTGATGCTGCACAAACACAGCCGTAATAGTTATAAAGGCCTTTGCGAACTGATGTCGCCTTAGTATAGTCTGTTGTTCGGCTTTTGTTCATGGTCACCACATACAAATGCCTCAACCTGCAAGGCTTTCAGTATCACCCTCTCTCCGGTCTGCAAGTTGATCCGCTGAATTTTGATCCCTGTCAGATAAAGCGGAGCAATTCGATGTTCAGGTTCTAGGAGAAGGAAAACTGGCTCTGACAGTTTGCACAGGTGGATTTGACGGCATAATTTTCTGCGCGGTTGAAATTCTGGATTCGTAGGTGCAGGTAGCGTGTATTGTGGAGTCGTGAGGCTATTTCAATCTAGCACATTGTAGGCTGAGTTGTTGTTGGGGTGGAAATCTAATCCAAAATGTTTATTCAGGTGGGTGCAACAGACAGGAAAAGATAAGAAAGCAAGCGACAACACCGTAAAAACAAACCGTCTCCATAAAATGGCGCATTTTTCCATATGACTACTGCAACATTATGTAGTCTGCATAGAGAACTTTTCTTCTTCACACACTTATCTTTGTAACTTCCTGTTTATCTTCTCACAGTTCGCCATACAACCTATCTCTAACTATTTCCCATTCCACATCACGACCCACTGCTGGCCGCAGTCCACCTAATTCGACAATCGGCTCTTTCATAGTTCCCACTGAAGTATCCTCTCCTACCCTACTCTTAGGCGCATACATCTATTCAAGACCTACTCCTCTCCATTGTATACCTAACCGCACACCTCACTAGCCATCTCACGCTCCACGCCTTAAGACAGTCCCCATCACCAGAAACCCTATTCTCTATCTTAGTCAACCCGCATCCCATGGCTCAACCCGCTGCGCACCAAGTCCGACGACCGCTCACAAATTGCAACACATTCTTTAAATCCGCTAGACCGAATTCTCAACTAGAAAGAAAAATTGTGCCTGAGAAACCATCCTTCCGAGGAGCTGAACTCTAATGACGCGTGGGTGGTCCAGTGCGAAGTCCAGTGGATACAAAGCGATTTCATCAACAACTTAACTTTGCGCTGCTGTAACACCTGCCCGATTCCGAGTGCTTGAATCAGTTCTTGGACAGGGAACTTAGGCAGGAGATCGTTTTTAACATCAATCCAGAATGGTATCTTTTATCAGTTTTAAGTGTTGTCGTCATAAACTATAAAGTATTTGTTATTTCCTCAGATGTTTATTCAAATAACATCGCATTTATATTAAAAACACTGACAGTATCTAGATAACTCGTTGTTTTTTTGTTTTTTTTTTTTTTGCTTGTAATTGGAAGAGGTGTTTTTGCTATTGCATCAGTGTCAACGTTCCCACATGTGATAATGTGATTATTGGCCGAGAGCAAAAAAAGAAACCTCGAAGAGTGATAAAGGTGAACGAAATGATAAGGAAATCAAAAATAATCGTTTAACTGCAGAAGCTGTGGTTATCGCTATCGGAAAATTTGATGCTCTTATGTAGCAATCAAGCACAGTCTTTCGCAATCGCATTCGACATTCAATTCAACTGTAATGGTTGCCGGAGCTAATGCTCCAACAACTTTCGACGAATTATTTAAAAGGGCGAAAAAATATGGACGATATCAGGTAACCTTTCGAAACGGTTGAAATGATTAGGTGATTATTCTTTATAAATTTAGTCACCAAATATTATTAGGCTCCTTGGCTCTATGCATTACTTCAACGTTAATTAGGGCTTACGATTACTCATCCTCAAAGAAAATTACTCTGCATGATGAATATTTTGAGAAAGGCAACTTAGAGATTTTTCATTTCATCAGTGGTTCTATAGAAATATAGAAAGTGGTTTATATCGGTTGTTTACATCCATTACCTCTTCCTCACTCCCATTTACTTTACCATTCGTTTAATCGTCTATGATACTTTGGTCGCATACGCTTCATAAAGTTTGCTAGAATAGCCGAGTCACAAAGCACCCTTCAAAGGCAATCATAGGAAGTTTATTGCGATCAAGACATTAATAAAGCTAAATGAGATGCATTTAAATTGTCGAAGTGTTGGAAAACTATTTCTTTGTTCGCAAAATTAAAAAAAATACGCCGACTCAGAATGATATAAGAACGAATGTCAGTGTATTACTTGTTATGATGGAACTTCTTCACAACTGCCATCTGCTAGATGAGAAATTTTCGCCTTCAGCAGATAGTATGGTACAGTGTAGATGACATCAGGTTATTACCTTTTCAATGAATTTTCAGTTACTTACAACAATTTGAATGACATCATTCGATAAGTTTATTTACTTGTTGACAATTAATTTCCTCTGTGGAAATATTGAAAGTTTTATACAAAGGTAATCAGTAGTAGTAATCTAAAGAATATCCTCATTATTGATTCGACAGCCGACGGAAATGAATATAAAATTGCTTTCCTCATATATTACAGATATTCTTCTTTATTCTTATGCAATATCTCAGCATATCACAAGGTGCAATTGTCGTTGGAGGTTTCTTCAGTCTTGGTGGACTTGCACCAAATTATATTTGTAATGATAACGTAATGTTTATGCCGATTTCACTTTTATTGATATGAATTTGCTATTGAAAATTCTATTACTTATTACTCATGGCTCATAGTCGCAGTTACTGATTTTTTTTTCTGGATATTTCATTAGTTTCCATAAACGACCTTTGTGGATTTAGACAGCTTCTGCGATTTAGGCTGAGAGATTGAGGAGTCTAATAGGATCTTCATCAGATCCTAAAGGCATAATTTTTGTGATGTGTGGACCACGATTGGGCTAGAACAGAAATTAGTATGGATAAAGAAGTTCGATCGACGACATAGCTCATAAATTGACGTTTCTTGTCGAAGTACCTGATTCTGCGCGTGAAAATTTTGTTAGTCAACGCTCGTGTCTCATTTTACAGGTCGGAAACTATATGGAATTTTAACATCAATTCGCAACGACATGAACAAAAATTCTGAGAGTTTTTATCACACCTCCCATATTATGCTATATTATACTCGGACGCAACTGCACAGCTCTTTCCCTTAGATGTTGTATATGTTAAAGTGGGCATGACCTGAGCAGAAGCGCATACGCTTGATTGCGCCTGCGTATTCATTTCGCATATGCCCATAGACTGGAATCTATTCTTAGAAATTTCTCTATCACGAGACCAGCAGGTCCAAAATGTGTGTCTTTATATCAACGTATCGATAACAATTGAATTTTATTGTCAGATATAATTGTCATTATTTATCGAAGCACTATAGGTTGAGAAAAGGAATGGTGTTGAGCTAACGAAAGATGAGGAGGGTCGAATCATTTGCGGCCGTTTCAGGATCTCAGATTCAATTTTTCATCGAAAGTGGTGAAGAAAGATCCAAGGACGGTTTGTGAACAAATTTCGAAATGCAAGAATCTAAGCACAACGAATGTTTGGTACAGCATGTACGAGGAATTTGAGGTTTCATCATTGGCCTTATTTTTGGCACTAAAAATTTGACGTCTTAGAATTGCTTCCCCGGCTATTATACACGATTTTCTGCATAGTGCTCCACCGTAAAATAGAATACCTTTCCAGCCAATTTGTGTATTTGCTGTCACGTACCTTACCGCAGATTGCAAAGAAATTGTTGTGTTATTATTCATATTTCCTCGTTAGAAAATATTCTGATATAACCTCAAGAAGCAGTGCTGGTAATTTAGAGCGCAGCTCTCAGAATGCATTTCCACCAAGACAATCAATGCAGATAAACAGGGGGTAATGAAAACTTTATCTTTCTAAGGCAGCATGTCACGTTAAGGCACACCTCCGAGATCGAGTAAGAAAGCGACGCTGCACTACGTTAAGCGGGTCCTCTGTTGGCTACAGAGCATTTTAAATGAAGTCTGACATCTTTCTAAACCGACAGCACTGCATAATGTACCCTTAAGATTCATCCATTCATTCCTCCCGTTGCATATCTATGCTCAACTGACCGCAAGCCAAAACTAAAATCAGCTAATGTTATGTGTATATTCAGTTCGTATGTATAAAAGATCACGTCTTTTCGACGATTGCTTCAACGATGCCTGTCATATCGTTGACTGGTAACCTGGTCGCAGGACATCTTGCTGACCATTTCGGTAGGAAATGGCTCATGATAGGTGGTACTATTCTCGAAACTTTATGCGGTCTTGCACAATCTTTTGCACCGAGGTTAGTGGATTTAAATGCGTGCAAATTTACTCTTCAAGCGAGGATATACGGAAGCTTGCGAAACGTGGCAATTTCAAGATAGGTGAACAATTCACGAAAATTTTGACGTTTAATATTTAAAATGGTCACCAAAGAACATGCAACAATTATCAAGCAGCTCTGTGGAATAGGTTGAATGAAGGAGAAGAAAAGTCAATGAATGCTCAAGAAATGTGTAGAAGTTGCTTGGTCGCAATCTAGGAGAACACCAAAAGACACTCATTTCTTTATTCGACTTTCCTCTTCATAAATTCTTCCACTAATGCAAGCAAAGCTTGTGAAGTTAAAAGAATCCTAACTCCCAGATCATAAAAATGGCGAAGTGTTGCATTTGACACAACTCATCAAATCTTTCACTGCGTTAATTTCAGATGGGGATTCTATGTTTTCTTCCTTGTTATTCATTGCTTCATTGGTCCATTGTTTAACGCTACGGCTATTTCGCTTATGCTCGAATCTGTATATTCCGAATATCGCCTCATACAAGCTTATGCTTTTCAGTGGTCATTTGGTTACATTGTGAGTGCCAACGATGATATTTTCATCGCATATTAAGAAGTATTTTATCCGAGCACTCCTTGTACAAGCAGTATTGCAAAAGGAGTGTTGGGATGAATTATTCATAGTGTAAGAACTTTTCGCTCGTTTACAATCATATTCGACCACATTTTACCTCTTCTAACAACCGTTGCCTGTTCAGTAATCTTTCAAAGTTGCAAGAATTGAGCATTTCAACGGTCCTAGACGGTGTCCGCCAAATTTAAACAAATTTTCGATAGATGTATTCTGGGCGCACCAAGCGACAAGATACAGCGTTCGCACTTCCTCTCTACATCGCGAGCAATAAAAGTGGCCATATTAAGCCCGCTAACAACGCTTGTGCTTAGGGCATAAAAACAGTCCTGTCAATCATCACTGTCGTAGTTTGTGAATGCCTTTCGCTTGGTTTTCACAAAAAGATAAAGCAAGCAATAGCTCTTCAGTTTGCGGGCATCTTGGCTTATGCGGTGGGCAATTGGCGACTATATCTTGCTATTGCGAACGCAATGGTTGTGCCTGTAATCCCGCTTATGCTATTTCTGGAAGAAAGCCCTCGATTCTTTGCTCAGCGAAAGAAGATCAATCAAGTAAGTGCATCTTTTGTTGGTCAACGATGAGGAGAATCTCATACACGGGAAAACTTTCAATAAAACGTCTGATAAGAAGGAAATTTTTCATGCTTGAACATTCACGATGATATTAAAACTGCATTGCAGTGTCTCAATAAAAGTGCAAGAAGTGTAGTGCTCCAAGTTGAGGTGGATATGTGATGCCATAGCAAATGAGTGAAAACAGATTTCTTTCATTTCCCAATTTAACAGTGACCGATGATCGTCTTCACCAGGAAATTAATGCTGTCTTTTTTTTTTTTAAACTTGGCCAGCTGCAAGCAAGAGTTTCACTCAGTGCACCAATTTTAAGTTCACTCTTCACCAGTCCTCAAACAACGCCACCGTTCAAGTTGGAACTATTTAAGAATATAAACAAAATTTAGCACTTCACCGTTTTCAGCCTTGTCCTCCTACTATAGCGAGATCTCAACAGACTCTTTAATATTTTAGCAATCATCAGGCGTCGGACGTTTTCGCCATAATGAGCCAAAAAATAGTCATAGAAATTTATGAGCATTAAATGTTTGCAAGCGGTGCGTATAAAGGGACCCGAAGTGGGAAAGTTCAGACATTATTAGTGCGGATATGTTCATGAATTTTAAAAATCCTTTGCCCATTATCATTCATACTTAGCAGAACATATTGCTCTATCTTCATTTCGCACATGCCTTGAACGACAGGTTATTTATGCAGAAAAAGGGACTTTCCTGGATGTACTCTTTCATATACATCATTCGTGCACTTGTTCCTGCAATCTCTTCCATGAGTGATTTCAGTTCATTTCACCTACTATATATGTTTCTTCTTTCAGGCTGTACGTGCGATGAATAGAGTAGCTAAATTCAACAAGTCCTCGGAGAGGTTCACAGAAGCCGACATTGTTGCAACTCAGGGCGAATTTGAAATAAGGTAATGATATCTAATAACCGTTTGTCTTTTGAATACATATGAGCAATGCAACTTATTTCTGATCACAGTGCCGAAAGATGGATTTAGTCAGTTCGCCATGAAGTTGCAAAAATTTTGTGCTCTCTGAAAAATTCAATGCCTAGCAATAATAGAATTAACAAGAGATTCTCTTGCGCCAATGCGGAATGCATCAAAAATAAGCCACAACATCCGCCTATTCCAGAACGAGGCAAGAGATATGACGACACAGCATCCGCTTAATAATTAAGAACGTTGATGCTGTTGCAGTATTACAAGCTGAGAGTGCACAACAACAAATCCGTCGTAAAAAAAAGCTGTTTCTATTTCATTATTTATACGCATTCGAACAGTCCCACAATTCAGTTTTATTCTTTTTGCACATTTGCCAGCGAATAATTTTAACCACCATGAAAAGATACTGAGTAACTTTCATCCAACAGATCGAGAGGAAACTTGGATTTTTGCTAATATGAGGGCATTGAGAATGACAGACAAATGAGTTGGGTACAGAAAAGAGGGCAAAGTTTTTCACGAGCTCACTACACAATCCACTGTCCAAATCATTTGTCAGTCTTCCTGAATGCCGGAAAGTGTAAATACACTGGGACATTTGTGTAGATTACGTGACTACCCAATGAACTGAAAAGTAATATTAGCGTTCTGTTTGTCCTTATTTTCCGTCAGTGGTGGCACTTTATTGATAAATAAAGTGTATATTATAAACAAAGCAACTTTATACCCTCAGCCAAGGGTATAAAGTTCCCTTCTGAATGGAAGAGACGCAATTCTGAAGGATGCACCAATCGCTGAGCAAAGCTTCCCCCTATGGCATACATTTGTACTGAAAAAGTGAATGTCATTAAAGCGCGTGTCTCGCATATATTTGAAAGTTCAGACAGAATGCAAAGAAGTACACTATCCTCGACCTATTCCGAAGTATCCAACTTGCGAAGTATTCATTATCACAGATAATAACTGGTATTGGAGTGAATA
Source organism: Baylisascaris procyonis (assembly GCA_037389465.1). NCBI lineage: Eukaryota > Metazoa > Nematoda > Chromadorea > Rhabditida > Ascarididae > Baylisascaris > Baylisascaris procyonis. The sequence goes on from JAZARR010000153.1 coordinate 1,902,298, forward strand.
TCATCAGTACGATACTCCTCTATAATGCGCATGATCTGGTACGGTTGTTTTGCATTTGGCCATCACTTTGTTCTAATATCTAATCAGCACTTACGCTACCTTTTTTCCAAGGGTAGCCAATCCGTGGTAAGTTGGCTACTCACGTTAAAATCGATGACTTGACTTATCATCTTTTGCTGCCGTAACTATTGCGTCTAGGAAACAACTCCTCCTCTACGAACGGAAAATTACTATCTGTCATATTTGCTCACGTTGGAGCGCTTACGTGTCTATCCCCACTTAAACAGATGCTTATTTCCTTCTTGCACAGCTGCAGCTTCTACTGAAGAAGAACCTAATTTTCGAGACTATTGTTAGCATCCTTTTCGAACTACATTAAGATAATATATAAAATATTCTCATATGCAACGAATATTCTTCCAGACTGGTAATCCTTTATTCAATATATCCCTGATGGGTGCACTCAGAGTGTGGACGCCATTCGTCGCCATCTTTTTGGAGCATTCGGCGAAGTCTTTCGGTCGCAAGAAATTTCTCGTCGTAACACAAGGTAGCCTTTTCTGATAACGGCTATCATGTGAAGCATAATTTCAAAGACTCCTGTTTTGAACCGTTGTAAATTTTGGTGTGTTCCTGTAAGCTGATGAATTAATTTTCTTCGAATCGTTATATAAGATTCCTTGAAAATTGAACAAGATGAGCCATATTGCCTTTTCTGCCTTTCACTTTTAAACGAACGGAAGTCAACTCATGTGCGTTATGATTTGCGAGCAAGGTCACTCGTCAGATTACTCGCACATTTTGCCTATTATAATATTTGGGTAAAATATGATTCAAACGTTTAATCCATGATGATGGAACTTGCGAAGAATTTTCTATATAAGGAAGAAAATGCTCGTTGCTGCATCAAGCTTCCTTACTTTCACTATTTCCCAATTTATGATCACATGAAAAAAAAACAGAAGGTTAACCAATTAACTATAATATAAATGTTTTAGGTGCTGTGTGCGTTTGCTTCATAACAATGTTTTCCCTTGATATCGTTGGTAAATTCAACGAATTTCATTCACTTGCAACGGCTGCTGCTTTAATTGGTTTGTTTCTTCACATCACCTAAGAAGGAAGAACGCAGTTTTTCTGGATGGAGCCGTTATCTAAGCTAATGTTAAAGATGCACTTTGTTATGTTCTCAGCGGAGGAAGTTCCCACTAGAAAGAAACGAGAAAACCCAATGGTATTAAGCATCAACTTTTGCAAACATCGAAATCTGAGTCTCTCACTCATATTGCATGGACACGATCAGAATCTCTGTTTGCCCCCCCCCCCTCCTACCATTTTCCCGCTGAATTCGGTTCTTACACATGAATTTATACAAACGACACAATATGCGAAAGCAGCTGATCGGTCGCGGTGTATCACTATCGCTCTGTCTTGAAACCAAAGAGCATGCTGTTTGCCTATGCCGATGTTCTTTTCATTGTCACTTTTTAATTCATTGGTTAGACGTATTCGAGTTGATTCGAGTTAATTTTTCCCATGAATTTGGTTGCTTCAACGACGGGAACATTCATAATGAATGATTTCTTCAACGAATGAATGATATAAGAAACTTTTCTTCGAAGCAACGAAAAAGTTTTGGTGCTGTTTTACTGCTCAAACTTGTGCACTAATATGAGGGTATAGTAGCAGCTGCTATTTTGCGCAACTTATTGCCTTCTGATTATGCAGCATTCGCAACTCCAATCGCTAACTGTACTTATTCATTCAGTAAAATCAATTGTTTCATTACCTCATAGCGATCTTTATAATTGATCAAGGCGTATCGGACCGTATGCTTTGAGGATATGGTGTCGAAAGTGGATTTGTTTGGATGATTTATAAACTCTATACGACGGAACTTTTTCCAACGGTTATACGTTCGATTGCCTTGAGTACATTCAGCATAACAAGCCTTATCGGAAGTGTACTCTCTCCACAACTTGTTTACCTCGCCGTAAGTTCATTCATACTTTCTTATCGTTAAATCCTTTCAAAGCTTAGATAACCTTCAAAATACGTCTTAAATAATTCAGTCGTTTACTGTTTTCAAATGTCAAACTGCTCGCATAGCAATTTTTTTAAATGTATGTAATCCACTCAGTCCCGTCTCAGGATTAGAAACTTCAGAAAGATCGCGCTCCCATCCAGTTATTACCCCTTTGTCTTCACTGCTTAACAGCGACCATCGGCAAATCGAGCCGAACTATGTATTTGTTGAGAATATTGGACCATAGTCACGGATGATCGTTGTCGGTAATGCAAGTTCGGCGCTAAGAACCTGTACTATTCCACTGAGAAGTGCAAAATTATTCTTCTAACATGAAAACATTTCAGAAGTTCTGGCATCCATCTCCCTATTTCGGCGCTGCACTTATAACGCTTCTCGCAACTATATTGGCGGTTGCGCTTCTTCCTGAAACAAAAGGAAAGCCGTTGCCCGACAGCATGCACGATGTATGTTCCTACATTTAGACATTTTCTTCTGATGTTCGCAACATCACTAACATTTTTCTGTGCTTATAGCGATGTCCCACTTGACATGTTCGATTCAGATTCATCAACATTTAAGAAAGATTTCTGCAAATGAGATAGTCGTCGCTCAAGGTGTAAATACAAGCAATGTTATGGGATTGAAAAGTGCAACGATCTAACAGATATCTGGTATTCTTCGAAATCTACTATTTTCCAACTGTCACAGGATTATGCTGTTTCATTAATCTTCTAAATGCAAACCCAATTGCAGGCGAAGTCGACACGTGCAAAGTGCACATCAGAGATTCCCTTGAAAGGCGAATGTAATGCAGACGAGGCAATGCTGAAAAGAAAAATAGACACGAGTCAATCGTAGCGGATAGTGGAAAGAAGTCAGCGCTTTGATGGCGATTTGGAGTAAAGTATAGCTTTTTCGTCGCAAATAAACGTGAAAGCTTCATTTTCAGTACATGCAATTAGAAATTTTTCAATGCCTTCTCTTCTTAGTGTGGTTGATAAGCATACCTATTAATACGGAATACCACGTGACACAATGCACAGAATAGCAAATATTCAGACAAAAGTGCTATTGACATCTTGATCAAATCAACAGAACCCACATATTTTTCCACGGGAAAATTTATTTTCAAAGCCAGCAGCGAGTGTGAAGCGGGTGAACATCATTATAGTTGTTGGTTCAGTTTTGACCAATAACAGCTTTTGAATCATTTCAACGGATTCAAGGAATTTCGTTTTAGTATGGTCAAATCCGGCCAAGCCTCACTCCAGTATGGCAGAAGTTAAGCTATTATTAGATGCCTCCACTTGCACATATTATCACAGTTAAGACAAGCCATCCTTGGTCAAAAGCGCATTTCATATGAGGAGAGAGAAATTATGCATCCAGGTTTCATACCGATTGAAGTATATCTTGGAGTTAATTAATACTCATATTTTATATTCTGCTGCGGAATTTCAGTGGATTGGCGAGTAAAAGCGCCACATAATGGATACCTCAGCATAGTTTGTTTAAGCAAAAGCATATTCATCTATGTCACATTTACATGCGCAAAAATTGATTACCTCCATTCTTGTTGAATGCATCGTGATTCTCTGCTTCAGAAAAATTACAAAAATTACTGAAAAAAGAAATTCATATTATTTGAAAATAGAGAAGGTCACTCAACTGTTTCTTTTCCCAATGTTTGGCGCCTGCTTGCTTATCTTTTTTTTTTTCATTTTATTGAATGCACCCTATCGAAGAGTAGCTAAATATGACAAAATGAAAGTGCTTAGATAAAACTGCCGAATCACTTGTTAAACTTTGAACGACACACGTGTATAGAGGATCGATATAAAATGCAACAAGAAATAATGTTTGATAGCTTAATACTGTCATAAATGGTGCTATGCACGAAAATCTTGCTCTTTAATTGCACGTTAAACATCTTATCGCCTAAAATACGATTGATGAAACTGAAAAATGCATTTCATTGCACATAGCTAACCATTGTTCATTGCTACCCTCCAACATCTAGCGGGCTGCCGACTTGAACTGTCATGTACCTAACGTCGATTCTTCTGCTCCTAACCATCTCCACGTTCTCACAGAGTCACGTTTTAAGCCAAACAAAATGTAAGCTTTCGTTTTTTTCCCCATTTTTAACGCCAACTATGCGAAGATTTGGAAAGTTGAAGAGCAACAATTGCGCGAATCGTGCCAAGGGGCTCGGACGATGTGCACTTTGTTTTCTTCATTTACCTGATCAGTCTGGTTTATAAGTGCCAAGTGAGAACAAATATGTGAGATAATGCAATCAGATTTGAGTTTATTTAATCATTTATAAATCTTGGAAAAACGTTTGATCGCTTTATTAGCCGATTGATGTAAAATGGAAGGGCGTAGTTTCAAATGTTGGAGACGTTTTCAACCGTTGAATATCGTGATGTTGCACCAAATAAAGTGATATGGTCTAGAGCATAAGAAGTCATCTTGCAGTGCACTTTGCATGTGCTCATGTTTCCATGTCTACCTTCAGTGGTTCTGAAGTTGAAACTGCGTAATGGACGAGAAGTCAGGCCACATTTATGACTATATATGTGCATACACATATATGCACATTCACTATCAATGAGTTTCCTCATTTTTGAGTTATATAATGTTGTTTCGATAATCCATAGAGCAGTTTCCTATGAAAGTAACATAGACACAAAGGTACATGATTTAATTGAATATTGATGTATGGTGCCATAATCATGAGTTAAAACACAATAACAAATTGCTACATCTTTCTTTACTTGCGAAAGCTGATTTGTGGAAAATATTTGAACGATCAGTGTTGGACGGAAATTCTGTTTCCTTCATATGCTGCTCAGATCACATGCCGCTAGGAGAGTGGAGTTTGACTGTCTGTTTCGGGATTGGTAAGGTTACGGCAATTTAAATTTCGATGACTATTGCTACAGTTTATTGTCCGCAGCTACCAGAATCTGCTCAGCCACTGTAACCCTCTAAGACTCTTGAGTGGAGTTTTTACTTCCGTGGATACCACCGAGGGCAGCGAGGAGAGGAGAGGTGGGGATGTGGCGGATAGGGAAAGGACGGGTGCGGATGAGGATTTGTGATTTTCTGCATTGTTGACAGAAATATATGCCCAATAGCATTTCTTCGATCACTTCATAATGATACTCTCAGTTTTCGTTTATTTCTGCCAGTCAAACTTCTACACACCTCTAACTCTCAAATGCTATCAAAGGCTGACTTTCCTTGTCCAAAATAACCAATAAGGAGACTAAAGTTGAACGTGTAACATTGTCAACTTTTTACTACGAGGATGCATCACTAGATGAATCATAATCTTTGATCGAATATGCTAGCGTTTGCGTTTAAAATGTAAGGAATGCTTGCAATTTTTATTTGCCACGTTGGAATTATTTTGATATTGCACTGTGGAGAAAGAAAAAAAAATGAAATCGTTCCATCGAATTATCAAACTTTTTTTTTCCGTTTCTTTAAACTCGAGCAAATTTTATGTCTTTATGAAGTTGAAGTGGCAATTTTATTGCCCTTTTCATGAATGCAATATGGCTGTACATTGTGCGCTTTTGTTGCAGTTTGTAATGTAGAGCGAATTCACTCGGTTGCAGCGTCGCTTTTTGATGTATAATGCTTTCCTTTCTCTACTGAGAATGCGAAACGCAATGAAAGTATCAATAATTGATTACAGAGAAAGAACCAAGTAATATAGTGTCTAGCATCATGTGTATATGGGTACCCTCCTTTGTCATTCACTTCTAGCTGCCAATAGTTTCTATTTGCAGAAATTAAGTTGCCAGAGAAGTACCGCTGAGGAGATGCTCATTATGGTGACAAGTGCAGCGTAGAGGAGGGAGAGAAGGAGGAGGAGGGTTGAGTAAGGCTTCCAAACACTGAGAATGAACAGCGACTGGGACGTACTTGGAACAAGTGCAGATTGGCAAAATGTTGCTATCCAGAATCTGTTACGGGAAAATTTTAGAAGGCTTGCGGTAAATTCTCCTGCCTCCTCCACACATTGGAGAGACCTCGGTAAGTCCTAAACATCAATGTTATGGCAAGAGCCTGGTGGGAAGGCGAAGAAGTTCAGCTACCCGAGGATTGAAGCTAGTAAGGAATATAGCCGTTACACCTCGATGCCTCAGTACCGAGCATCTTGTGGAGCTCCTTGCCTCTAAAAGCCGGAGAGAAGTGGCTCCGAAAAGGGAGCACCTTCTCAAAATTGTACGAATGGAGCATTGCGTCATCAAAACTAGGGCCTAGATTTCATATGCTTACTATTGTGTTCCTCTGAGGTATTGTAGCTTAGCGACTGTCAGATCAACTGCAGGCATGTGCGGCGCATTGCTGTTGCTTTTGGCAGATTTCAGGAGAGTTGCTATGACAATCCAAAATAATTGCATATCTTTTAATATGAACAGTGCCTCCAAATCGATGTGCAGCTCGTGATTAATTTAGGGCGCATGCTATCATTGCAATATTGATCAGTTCAAATATCGATCACTCATCCTAGTCCGAATAGAAATTCATGGCACAAACTTCTGAATAAGATATTGTAGATGGGCATGAGAGGGCGACTACTCATGCAGACTCATTCCTACCAGGATCAGCTGGTGAACGAGCTAGACGCATACCCCCATATGTGGAACCTCTTGATTATTACATTCGCATAAGGCCTTATTTCCCTAACGATATCGTGGAAGTCACAAAAGGTGAGCAGTTTTTGCTTTAATCTTTGTGAAAGCTCACCTAAACTGACTGATGGCGAGGAAAAGCAGCCACCGTACAAAGGGAAATGTTGCCGAAGTGAGGGTTTTGACGCCTTTTATGACTTTCGATATTCCTCGCACAACACCTATTATTAACTTCGGTGATATTCTAGTTCCTTTCAATAAACACATTCTCAATCAACAAAAATTTCCTTGATGAGTTCATGGTGTCTTCTACATTTTAATGGCCGTTCATAGGGCAGCTTCCAAAAAATCATAGGTATTTCCATTTACCTGATCATCGTGTGAAAAGACGATGCAAAATGTGCAATACTGCTTCATTACGCAATTTATTAGAGATTTTTTATATGCAAAATATTATGAGGCAGAAATTAAGCAAAACGGCATTCATAATTTCGAGCCTCCGATTGATTCGTTCGATAATGAGCATTGGCAGCTTAAAGTTCGTTGAAGTTATTCTTTTTTTGTAATATTTGATTAGCAAACTAACTTGAAGCATTGCTGTAGAAAAGAATATGACATTCGATGGCATCTCGACGTTTATATTTCGGGCAAAAGTGGGAAGAATGAATGTTACGTTGCACTCATTGTTACTCAACTACACGAGTGTCAAAGTGATGGACGCCAATGGATTGACCCTGATTGAGTCTGCGGACTTCACCTTCAACGAGGAACTCAACCACATTGTGAGCTCTCTGGGATGGAATTATCAGTGAACAAACTCCGCTCACGTATAACATAAAATTTGAACAGAGTTTCGCTTAAACGGTATGCACGGCACAAATGGTGCTCGTCCCGTTTATTGTAGGCAAAGTCGGAAATGTTACTCGGAATCACATAGTAGAGTGCCGCTGCCCTATGAAGACATCATTGTTTCTTGAAGAGTAGCCAAAGACTTCTACTTATCGGGGCGTGTGCATAAACCATCTACTCTATGAAACCGAAGGAACGTACGAACTTCACTTTTTCACGACCAATGAATGCGTAGCGAATTAATGCATTTTCCATCTGAGATATTTTTGCAGAAAAAAAAACAGTCTACAGTTTGGACAAATGTGATCGGCACTATACCGTAGAGAAAATGACAGGGCTTTGTATTCAGCAGTGGAAACTTTTTATCTGGAGATGAGCACTGAGCGGCTTAGGAACTAATCGCACACCAGCGATTATTGTCATGCCTAAACGACATTTGTCAAGCAGTGGTGAATACCACGGGGATATATTTAGCCTTTTTCCAACTATCTTTGAAATCCTTTGAAAGAAGCTATTCCTGCAATAATCACTGCAAATTCGATACATGCCGATGAATGCGCTGGAAAAGGGCCGTAGAGGACTTCGCTGTTGTACATTACCTTTAACAAAGCCTCATGCAATATTGGAGGAGTTGCAGACATTTACTGTCGCTTCAATTCATTCGAAAAATGCATATGGTCCAAATATTAGCATAGCCTATTTGCTACGGTGGTAGCAACCAAACATAATGGCCGCACAGATGAGTAATCCTCTCAGGGTATTTCCACTCTTTCTTCTGGCAGGCATCTTCCAGCTTCTTGATTAGCTGCTGACCTAAGGCGACTACTGAGTTTGTCGTGGAAACGTATTCGCTGCAAAAAAATTAAGCCGCCTCGGCCTTTGCAATGATCACAATTTCTATCCCACCGCCAAGAAATTTCCACCGATGTTTTCTAAACATCGTCTGTATCTGTTTGGCGATGATCAAACGAGCGATTTGTGTCTCATTGAGGCACCGAAGAGGACGGGCAGCAGTCTACAAATATTATCGTGCTATGCACGTTACCATCAAAATGAAGAATGAGACAAAATTAGCTGCACAAAGATTGTTTCATCAAGAAATGGACTGAAAATTAGCTATTCCCGACCTTCCTCCTCCCACCGCTTGTCGAGAGCGGGAGTAGATCCAATAGAAGTGCAGCTAGTGGATTCTGTCGGATTTTGAATGTTTTCATTTTTTATGGAACGTAGATTGCAAATTCTTCTGCATATCGTTCATTGTGCTTAAATAAAAGAAATGATGAAATGAGTAGAAGTGCACATTCCCAGCGCTAATGATCCAATTCTTTCTCTATGCAAGTGATGTTTCTCAGAGATCTACTTGTCTAATTAAGGAGGTTCTACTTCATTTGGGCTTCGAATTATTTTCTTCATAGTGAACAAAACATTGTTGATTAGCATCATTCCGTAAAACAACCAATTTCTTGCAGATCATCCACCTTAACTTTTCGTTAATAGTCGACAACATCTACGCGATACAATTTGTTTACGTTGGTGGAATACATGATTACCTCGAAACCGGTCTCTATTATTCGTCATATACAGATGTTGCAGGAAAACAACAGTAAGCTAGTTCGTTAGTTTATTTGCCGTATGTGTGCAATAAATGGCAACTTATTTCGCGGTGCAATGAGCATAGTAATATCCATAAGCATAATTCCTTGGCGGCTGGCGAGGATTCATGCACTTAGGTAAATTTGCGTTTAGAAATTGTAAAGCGGCCAAGTCACCTTTTCTTATTTGCATAAATGAGCGTTTTATAGTCCCTCCTGCCGATTTACTTCTGCTGCGAACTACTGCATTTCAGTTCCAAATTTGGTCCTTATAGGCCTAAATTAACTCGGTTAAATTAACTCATCCATTTCCAAGAGAGTTATAGGTATTGAACGGCGCGCAAAATGCTACGCGGATTTTCCGATCATAGATCACGTCGGCCGAGATGCATTTTCCGAAAGCTTGAGCTGGGAAACTAAAGTATGGATCGATTATTTCAGGAATACATCATTGTGCGCTTTTACACTACTACGTTTGATCCTGCATGGATCAGTTGAGAATTGCTTGCTTCGAATCATCACTTTTTTCGTCTCTCTGCAGTGGATCAAGTATCGATCATGATGAATCCAAAAACGCACTTCCAGCTACTTGTAATTTTGGCGCCATAGAAATCTTTGAAGATTACCCAATCATCCCAGCGTCCACCGTGCTTGTAAGAGCAGCGTGCTTAAAAATTTGTTACTTTCCCCATTTAAAACAAATATTATTTAAGCTTTATGCTGGCGACACATCTGCAACCTGCAAGAGCACGCTGGGTTTTTCCTTGCCTCGACGAGCCAGCCTACAAGGCGGTATTCCACTTAACGTTGATATATCCAAGAGGCCTTATCGCTCTCGCCAATGCCATGGAGCGAACTCCTGTGGAAATAAAGTATGTGTTATCACTATTGCTTTCGAAAAAGTTCACTGATTTCTGCGCGCATTTGATCATCGTCTTTTGCGCGTGTTGCGCACTTCCCAGTAACTTGAACCAACGAACACCCAGTGTGAATTCGTTACAACAGTTATCATTTTCTCTGTGTTCATTGCAACATCTGACTTACTCGATGCCTTGTTTTCGCTGAAATTCTCAGATCTGACTTTCCCTGAAAATCCATCAAATCTTTTCGACTTCTCAGGAGCATTTCTTTGCATCTTTTAAATCGTTTGTGAAACACATCTTTTGAACTTTTTATGAATTAGATTTGAATTTGTATTATCTTTTGTTTCAGTTCCATCGCATTCTTCAGTTTAACATGTTTCAGTTTCATTTTCATTGACAAAAGTTGGTGTCATGTTTTCAGCTGCAAAAGCAAGCTCCGTTAAATTTGATTTTTATGAAAGTATTTTCGAATTCCACTGGAATTTCTTGGTAGCTGAAAAACTTAAGGGATGCCTACTATATGCGTGACGCCACTATCTGTGTCCTCTTTCACTGTTATCCGTATGAATGCTTGAACAGTTTACTCTAAAGGTAAGCATTTACTTCTTATCGCTTGACTACATATGATCACAAAGTATATTTCGTTGCAGAACTTGGGGAAATTGGGATGTGATTCAATTTCCACCTTCATTGAAGATGTCCACCTATATTGTTGCGTTCGCAATTGGACCATACGTCAAGAAAGAAGTTACAAATGAAGACGGAACATTGGTTAGCATATTATCGTTTACATATGCATTTGCATTTCTCAAGAATATGCGAAAAGATCAAGAAAAATGGGTAGATTTCATTGTAACGATATGATGAATACATTTCGCTTGTTTGTTGACTGTTTTAACGCTATGAAGGGTTGACTATGTTAGACAACGTGAGAAGACAAGCTGATCCCTTTTTTAAACATGTTATGAGGTGATTAAATGTATGAAGACGCATAGGGTATTGAAAGCTTTTTGGAAAACAGAAGCACATAACCACTGGTGATATGATGTCATTTCTTTGATGAATAGGTAAGTGTTATAAATCTTCCAGCTGAAATTTTCACTAGCATTGTATCATTGGTCATTGCAAGTTTAGATAGAGGAAGTAAGTCCTCAACGCAATTCTACAGAATTCCTTTCCAGTGGAATTCATTTCTAATTGGGAAAAACACTGTCATTATTGCCACACACTTCCTTATCAATGACTTTATTAAGAGTGAAGTAATGCTCCAACTTTAGGTGTTCTTTTTTTTTAAATAGAGATGAGATAGTTATCAAACGGCCACCAACGATTTCATCTTTCAGATACGTATTTGGGGATGGCCAGGACAAGAGGAATATCTTGAGTGGGCGGCAGAAATTTCGGCAAAATGTTTTCATGTGATGAAACAATATACAAATTTCCCTTATCCTTATACCAAATCAGGTATGATTTCTACATATTTTTCGTCTTACAATCGAGAATAGCAAATGCTTTGGCAAATACATTGTGCAGTAATCAATGAGTGCATCTATCTCATGATTCCCTTAACAACGTGCTAATATTTATTTTTACTAATGAAGCTCGATATATTAGCTAATCGACGCTGCAAATTGACAAGTGGACAAGAGAACAAGCACAATAGGATAAGTGAACGCAAAAAAAAACATGGCCAAATATTTTGGAGTAAGTTGAAACCGGACGTGTATTGTTATTTTATTCTATTTTAAACAGTAAAAAGTTTGCTGCACTTCTGGGCAATCGGACGATGTAATTTAATATAAGCAATGTTTGTTATTGCAGATCAGCTTGGCATGCCTGAATTTGTGGCTGGAGCAATGGAAAATTATGGCCTCATCATCTATAAGTATCAGTACATCACATTCAATCCAAAGGTCTCAACATCCGACTCGCTTTTTCGCTTTGATCAAAAATGTTTTGAGATTTAGGCCCGTTTGAGGCGCCAGTGGTCATACCAAGATGAATGAGTTCACTCACTTGATATAAGACAGAGACATACTCCTGGCGGATGTTTATTGCTGTGATTAGGGTCACATTTCTCTTTCTGCTACACCGAATTCTCAAGGTATTGCTGTGAAAAAAATCTCCAAACTTCACTAACTGTTTCGATGTGCTATTCAGTTTTAAGCAGTATTTTCGTTTTTTACTAGGGTTGAGAGAACGAACGTATCACTTCACATATGCGAAACGAATTGAGCTAAAATTCACTGAATATTCAATGGATTGTTAACATGGGTTCGGAGGGCAGTCTGCTTGCTTAGTCAGTTAAATAAGCCTTATGCGTTTTCTCATGTGCTTGCTAGAAAGCACTGCAGAGCTTTTCGTCAGTGAGGCCGATTGATACTGTAAACTTTTTGATTATTTCATATTCTGAGTACATGCAAAATTATGTGCGGAATTTGTCATTGGTAATTGATTTTCGCTTAGATTTCGAGAGGGAAATTGATTTAGTGAGAAACTGCTTTCCGTTCGATAAGAGGAGTATGTGGGATGCATATTGTTCCCTTCCTAATTATTTATCACCTATGCATGCCCTATTTCTCACTTCATAATTCTCACCATCGCAAAGAAGCAGTTGGATTAGAAATTGTACGCACGGGTGAATTCAAGTTAAACGGAAGTAATTGCAGTTGCACTCTACAAAAGTGAAAGAGATGGCTGCAGAAACAATATGCCACGAGATTTCGCATCAATGGTTCGGTGATACCGTTACTCAAATCTGGTGGGATGACCTATTCCTCAGTGAAGGATTCGCCACACTGTTTCAAACAGTTTCACAGAAAATGGCATTGCCCGAACAAGTGGATTACTTGGTATGTTGAAACACTGAAAAACCTTCAATCGGCTTAGCCGTTTTCAGTTCTCAGATTTTATCCCGGCACTGCAAAAAAATATTTTCATTGATGGATGATAGTTTGGAAATCTCTGAAAAGGCGGGGTTAACCCGCATAAAATTTGGAGCGGTAGTCTATTGTAAGCGTATCCCAGAACGTCGCTGCTGCGTTACCATTCACTTTGGCTGCCTATCCAAGGATGTCTTTAACAATTGCATTACTTCAGTCGTTTACGTAATGCGCATACGCTGCAAGGAGCCTACTACTGTAATTAGTGCTTCACTCGTGTTTGAATTTAAATCGATCAGTAATACCGTGTGGATCATTGAAATTAGCAGTGAGTGGTGCTGATAGTAGTAGAAGAACACTTTCAGGATGGGAAGTTCCTGGTAAATACTATGCAAGCAGCGCTCACTGCAGACACCAACATCACCTACTCACATCCGCTATACGACGTCGATGGTCCATTCTTCGATGGTACGCTTTTATTACTCCATTTTGCAATCCGTTGTTCCACAAAGAAACTTTTTTTAGCCTATGCAACTGCACTTTTATCACTTATATTCGAGGGTATTGTGATTGTGAAATTTGTTCTTCCACCACCATCGTCAAATATGTTGTGTGAAAATTTTAAAGCGCTTTGTCGAGTGAACCCCATTTTTGAAGAATATTTTCTGCATTACGCTCGTTTAAGCGTCATTTTTCGCGGTCCTTTGCTTATTTATTGTTTCGCTATTTCAGTTTTACGATATATTGTACCATTTCGAAGGAAAATGGAAGGTAAACATCCAGGCTATTTCTCGGTGGGGATTATAAATCGCCTATTCTCGGCCTCATGAATATTCACTCTTGACCACTGCATCGATCGTGGTGGTTTGTAGTCGAGCACTTTTGGAGAAGCGTAATTTCAAGGCCGTGAAAATAAGAACTTCCCAAAAACCTCCCCAGGTTTAAGATAATAGTTTCCCAAATAAAAATTTCTCAGACAAAGTTCACATTTTCAGAACGTTTCTATCTTCCTCCCCAAACACCAGTTGAAGTGCTGCTTTCTATTCTCTTCCACAACTACTTTCACTAAATAATTCAAGCAGCAGACTATAAAAATATCACTCGAATTAGGGAAACATATAAAATTTCGATTCTATTCGATATTTCGCCATTTATTCTAAACGGTTAATTGAGTGATTTTATATCTTTCGAGAAAATTTCATGGAAGGAACAAATTTGTGGGCAGGGTCCTTCAGAAGGTAGTCTTCTAAATCAGATCACAAGTTATGCTCTCATCGCTATTGAAATAATGCCATCAAAATCAATTTTTCTCTCGACAGCATCATTAGTTAGCGCAAATATATGTTTTTAAAATAGCGTAGACAAGCTTTCATCTACCAGGATTCACTCATTCACAGTCTTGTATAAGTAGGCGGTATGAGTATGAAAATGTTGACAGCATGAGAACAACAGTACGACATATCCCTTTTTTGTGAAACAAAAACTTTCTGAATATAGAGCAATGAAGATGTTTGGTGAATTGGTAGGCTAATTTCTGAATTCGGCTAATTTTTGTTCAGATATCACCTACAAGAAAGGTGGTTCAATATTGAGTATGATCGAAACCGCACTTGGAAAATCTGTATTCCAAACTGCTCTTCAAAACTATATAAGAACTTATCAATTCTCAAATGCGGATCACGAGATGCTATTCGAAAAATTCACTGAGGTACTGCTTACAGAACTTAATTTCTGAACAGCTAATGCAACTGAATGATGCATTCTAGGTGCTAGAACTAGTACTGTACCATGAAGTGCATTCACCACAATTAGGCCATTTCCTCGTCTTGCAGTAGGGTAATTTCATGCGCTCATACGCTTTTGCATTCGACTGCTCTTAGGGCAATGGAAGTGCGCAGGATCTACATCTATAATTGATTACTGATGACTGTTTATGCTTGTCGCCCTCTTCGAAGCGGAGTTTCTCCCAGTCATCGCTATGAATTTTGGTGGGCGTATTTTCAACAATTACCGAAGCGAAATTACTCCTTCATCCGATTAATTTCTAAACAAGTATTACATAATTCTCAAATTTTGTGCATCCTTATATCGCTTTCTGACAACTTGGAATGTTTTGATAGGGATTTCTGCAACCCATTAGCTTCACATTAGAAAAAAAATTCCAAAAACAAGGTTATTTAAATTTATATGGCGTGATTTTCCGAGAACTCCAAAAGAGGTGGTTGGCATTTTTTCGACGAAATCACAATTGCCAATTTTAGAACGTGTATAAATGCCTGACGTTTGCAACATATTCCATGCGATTTTATAGGCTGCATCCGGTACAGTCAAAGATTGGTGTGGACGACCGATGAATGTTACACGTTTCCTTGATCCATGGTTTCTTCAACAGGCAAGTGCCTTGAAAAAAATTATACCGCATAGGAATGGAATACAGTGATCACCTTATCAAGAAAGGTGGAAAGAAAACCTCATCACGCAGAAACAAATGAACTACAAGCAACAAGAAGTGCACTGTGTTGAATAATGACTCCTTATTTCGAAGATTATTTCTTCTGTCACCTGAATACAGTAGAACAAAAATTGGACTCGATCATGATTTAAGTGCACTTTTGCTCATTACTAGACTTATAAGACACATATGGTTGCGACCTGCTGCTGGCGGAATACCTGCAGAAATTCCGACAAAATAGTTCGCGCCTTATTCGTTTATGACGTTTTAACAAGAATCTATGCGAAATAACCTTCTCACCGTCTCGTTCTTACAGAAATTTGCGCAGCTCGCTCAAGCTCACATATTCTGTGAGAACAGGTAGTGTTCCGCCCTCGCTCAAGGTACCGTTTATTTCTCTTTCTAAACATCCTCATTCTTTGGAAACTCCTCAGTAATGAGGAGGGGGACGGGGCACTCACAGATCTGCCTATCTTCGGTTGTCATTGTAGGGTATCAGTCACACTATTGATCTTGGTTAACATCACGTCACTCTTTTCATAGATCTCTTTTTCTTAGGATTTTCCACTCGTCACGGTGACCAACAATCAACTGATGTCTGACGCAACATTTTCACAACAACCATATAACAACATTGAGTGTTTGCCACCCAACAACACATTTGGATACTCGTGGCCCATACCATTCTACTGGAAGAATTACAGATATTACTATAAGAACAACGAAACTAGCCTCACATGGCTTACTCCAGGTGTGTTCTTAGCTCTCTTGAATGTGTCGATGCCACTTTTTGCCTGGTAGTTACTCTTTCGCATTGTGATGAAATGGCAAGTTTGGAAGGAGGAAACGAAGTAGAGGGGACATAATCGAAGAAATAAGCGTGGTTGGCGTAAAAGAAGATGCTAGCCATTGCGAGTCTTTTTCACCTCGTGTGTCTGCCTTTGCGGACCTCCTGCACTCCTTTTCTCCGTGGAAACCGCATATAACATTTTCGTAGCATCCGTTTCCTCCAAGTCATCTGCAACTATTGGTTCCATGAATGCTCTATAGTTCCTAGTGCGATTTTTCTCCCATTTATAGCCTACGAAACGTGCCCCAAATCAGCGATAGCACCAAACAATCGTGCTATACATTGGGATATGGGTAACGCAGAATCTACATCCTATCTACGTGTTGATTATGACGATATTGGATACACACGGCTGATGGAACAGTTGAAGGCAAGGCGTGACATCGATTTCAGCACTGCAGATAAGGTTCACCTCATCGGGGACCAGCTGGCGATTGCAACGTAAGCCATCAGTGAATTCTTGTTTAAGGTTCTTGCTTAGAGCTGAAAAAAAAAGGATTTGTAGTCTACTGAAATGATGAGGTCGTGAAACACTGACTAGTCTCCTCAATTCCCTTGTTTGTGCTATAATCAGCCTCCCTCATTCCTTGCAATATCCACCGCTTTCACCTGGCACTAAATAATATTGATAATTAGGTGTTCACTCACAATTAAGTGCCAACCTGGATTCTGATATGAGAACCAAGGAAGGTTTATCTCAGCATAGTAAGCGCATATTTTTTGCATCCTTGGCACATTTCGTGAATGATGTAAAATCAACATTTTATTAAAAACTCTAAGTCTTAATATTAATTACTGTTCTTGCAAATTACATTCTTAGAATTTATTTCCTTATATGATCTTCGTTTCTTAATATAACTGTATTAGTAGAAATTGCTCCTCGTCACCCTTATTCATCCCCCGTTTCCGTGAAAAATTACCCCAAAATGGGTTGCTTTCAGCGCCTGAAATATTAGAAGCTACCACTGCCAATAAAACACTCCTTCAATAAAGCTTTTCCTGAATCCTTTAGTTATCGATAGTACGAGGTTCTCTTCAGATCAGTACGATAAACTAAGGTCGCGGTTAGAACGATAAAAAAATGGTGCTGATGTGGTGTGCAAATATAAACCGTCGCCTCATGCAACAAATATATTTTGCCCTCACGAAAAGTTTTAACGATGTCATGACTCGAAAGAACAGAGTGCATTATACCTCGAGGATTATGTAGCTCAATCTATTTCAGCGAGAAAGACAGAAATGGCTTGCCATTTTCATATCATAAAGTACTGGATCTGATCACTACAATTCTGCCGAAATATCCGCATTACGCTACATTTAAAATAGCACAAGATTTTATCGATTCAATGGAAAGGCTTTTTATGGATGGTCCCGACTATGAGCTTTTTAAGGTACGCGGTGATTTCCAAATAGAGAGCTCGATCAGCATTTTCTAAGTGGTGCTTCCTCATTTGTTTCATTTAAGCATAAAACTGTTGAGACAGAGTCATTAAAAATTGTTGGTTGGAGAGATGGTCTGATTGAACACCACAACGTCAAGTAGATAGACGGTGCCTATGCCGCTTGAGATCATTGCCTCTGTAGCCCCACTACGGTTTACACGCGTTTCGAAATCCTTTCGAAAAATTTCGATTATAAGGAAACTCTCGATGGGATAGCCCTATGTGTTAGAATGATCCTATCTTCTGGTACTGTTAGTCGAATGATTTCGCAGTAAAGAGAAAGCGCCAACACGGGTATGAGAAAGTAAAACAAGTTCGATTAGAGAGCAAAAAAAACTAGATATAAAAAATTTTTTAGGCCATGCATCTTTTCTAATGGTTTCAGAGCGAATTTAACTCATTCACAAATGTCTAATAGGACTTAACGGATATGCTGTTTTGGTGTCTTTTTCCGCAGCTGTTTTGTTCTTTCAACTATGTAGATGCAATTCAATGAAGTGTTGTAAAAATTTCGGCACTTATTTCCGTTGAATTATAGGCAGCTATCAGAAGATGGCTTGAAGAAAACTACAACATCTTGGGTTATAATACAACTGGGAATTGGAACAATGAGTAAGTTTTGCGTTCACTCTAAACATTCGAAAACAGCTGTTGGATTCGTGGCCGTCGTTGAATGCGACTACAGCTATTGTACTGCCATTAAAGGAAAATAAAAGCGACAAGTCGTCCATGGAGGAAGAGTTACCTTCATAACGTTTATCAACCTCTCCCATTCGCAGAAGGCAATGATTCACTTGGTAACCCATGGGATAGAATATCTAGGATTTGGGGTCATGCGATAAGCCTAATGAGCCGATTATTTCGAAGAAAACCGAAAGGCATGTTTTTAAATACATTTGGAAGCCGAATTTTATGCTATTTTGTGCAGAATTTTGCACCTGACACTTTCCTAGGGTCACCTGCAGTATATTTTTTTCTCTACTCATCACTTCATGTGAGTAAATAATGTCTGACGTTTCACCGTTCGTCAGTTTATAACATTGCTTAGTCAAATTCGAGAACTATCTCCCAAAAACATCCTAATAGCTCTTCCTATTTATTTTCTCTTTTTAAAAACATAATGGTGTCACCAATACAGTATGGCTCGGTATTTGATGCTACCGTATGCGGTGCGGTATGACGTTGGAACATCGGCTGAAGAAGGTCTCAAGCTATTCAATCAGTTCCTTATTGACTGCAGCAGCACAACAACAGTCATTGATAACTGCTCTCAGTAAGCTACTTTTCAGCTGTATTTTTTGCAGTCCTTCCTTTCCTTTTAGAGTACTCTTCGTTGATTACCATGTGCAGCCTATTGGCATGAAATTTATTATCTCTAATTTTTGAGCCCAACTCAGCCTAGATCTTTTGAAATTTTCGTCTCGGTCCCTATCTACTTAACTCTATAACTCGCAGATTATATGATGGAAGCGGAAATTTGCCCTTATGTTCCTTTACCACACAGCGACTCCGCAGATAAAAATTTAGACTTGTCGATTGAAGCCATTTAGTTTGCGCACGAGGCTTGAAATCGAGCTCTACTTATAATTGCACCAATCGAAATTGCTCATAGGAGAACTTATCTTCATCATTGCATATCAGCTTGGCAGTCAGGAAACCTGTGATTGCATCAGTGAATTATGGTCTATAGTGCGTTTGCGAATAAAGGTTGGCGAAGTCATGAAACGCGGGTTATTGAAAATCAGGTGTAATAATTTGAGGATGATAGGTAGTCTATTGTATTATAAAGAGGAACGTGAAATGTGCTGTACAGTAAACTCTGGAAACAAGTCTGTGTTGGTGAATATTCGATGAAAGTGGGAGGTTTGAGGAAAGGAACGCTTCGGTATGGGCTGCCAAATACTATATCAAAAGCTTTCGGTAATGAAGAAACAGGGAAAAAGTGGGAAATGCGCGTACTATGTTTAATATACTTAATATGCTGAATGGACGGCGTGAAATTGAGGATGCAGTTTTGTCAATATTTACTAAACGAATAGTTAGTCCCATCAGAAATAAAGCATTTCTGTGCCTTATTCCTAAACTAGCAAGACGCTGTGGTGACGCTTTCCAAAAACAAAGTAGCAGAAGGCTAGGATAACAGCGGGCAAAGAATAGTGAATGAGACCCCTCGACGCATAGTTTTTGCCGCTAACGATTGTGCTAATACCGTGACTTTTTTCGTTAATTGGTGGCAGACAAAGTTCAGAGTGCGAGAATTTGTTCAAAAACAACCTTGAAAATAAAATGAACGAAAGCCAAGTTTCTTATTGCCAAAAAGTGAACAATACCGAAAGGAGAGATTTGTTTGTCAGCGGTCGAATAATACATTTATTTCAGTGTGCATCCGGATATTCGAATACCCGTGTACTGTTCAGGAATAAGACATGGACCGCAGGAAAGTTTCGATCGCCTGCTGACTCTTTACAATCAGCAAGAGCAGAACGCATATTACTTCTATCATGAATATTACGCAATGCTTCAAGGACTATCATGTTCTCCCAGACGCGAGGATATTATGAAGTAATTTTCATCATTTTCTTAATTTTATTGATGTTCGGACTATTGCTTTCATATATTTACTGCGCAGAAGAACGTCACTCCGAGCAGCAGTTTTACTAACAATTGACTCTTTCCTGCGAATAATGATAAAACTACTAGGGATTTTATTACTATTCGCTTCCACAAAACTGCCAAAATTAGAGCAAAGAAATGCACCTTCAAGAAACCATGTGAGATAAAGATGAAGTCGTTCTTTTTTTCGAATTCCACTAAATATCTAGATATTAGCAAATAGATCCCTGTGGAATGGCCAGCGGTGCAACAAATTCAAGCAACATGGAGACTTTGATTTGATAGTTTCATTGCCTATCGTCCTTATTTCATTAAAAATGTATTGTAGTAATCCGACGATGAACAAGATTTAAGCAGCGTTCTGGAAAATGGTGATCACCGAAGTCATTTCAATTTCTTTTCCTTTGATGGTATTTCAAGCTTCGAATGACTCTCATCAGCAGTTTTTTTTTGCATATTTGAGCTAAAGTAGCGTGGAAGAAGCTGATGAGCGGGATATAACTAGTGCGTGATTATGCCACGAGCAGATGGAAGCATATGAAATTAATTTTTTTAGAATCTTTGGCTTTATTGAGTTCTAGCAAAAAACATCCTCCGAGCGATTCGCAAATTATCGTCTGAATGGCTTAAGCTGTCATGCATTTAGGGTTATTCCAAAATCGTTGAAAGTGTTTCGAATGCCACCAAGTAAGAAATATTTCGTCCCAACACTGTTCTTTATTGTGGCATTCCCAAGTGGAAGTCAATGGATGGCCGAATATCTAGAGGCGAATCCAAATGAAGTGATGAGTTCAGTGAATTTCGACGAATATCTTGACGCGATGACATCAACATGGTACTCCGAACGTCGTCTTGACCAGGTGGACTCGTATTTATGTCGTTTTATAGGTTTATACAAATGCATGCATTGACAGCGTCGTTCCGCTGAGCACACATATCATTTTCATGTTATCGGTCCGTCCTACTGGTTCAACTTGTGGCGCTTAAGAAGCGCCCAAAGGTGTTATAGTTTTCTGATCTTTGACTTTTGATGCGAATTTGCGGTGGGATTAGCGAAATTACGAAAATCGCATATAATGTCGCTTCCCCTCTCCTCCCGCCTCCTCCCCCTCTCCCCACTTCCTTCACCTCACCATTCCTTTTCTCCCTTGTGTCGGTTTGGATCGCCATTCCTACACATTGATATCTCATTCATTTGATATTAGCTACATACGTTTTTTTCGTAGCTGCATGCCTCACAGTCACTTCGGGGAGGATATCAGAACATTCCGTTCTTGAAGAATTTTTTTTTTTTTGTTTTGCATATTTTTCAAAGGCGACAAAGACGCCTTATTGCTCATTTCATTGAAGACACGATGTGATATTTTCAGTATGAGAGACTTCAAACAACTCTTCTCAACGTGGCAACAAATGATAATCAGAAGCAACTTATTCAAAGGTATTACAACAAGACGTCTACGCAGGTCGATTGGTGGAAGAGACACTTTCCCGATATCTGTTAGTGCTGCGATATTGTAGGAAGAATGTGGGAGAAGGTGGGGTGAGGAGATAGAACGCCCACATCCATATTTCGTCTCTCTTCATTCTGCATCCTTGCCTTTGGCGCTACCTCGTTTTTGAAAATGGGAATGCTAAGAATGATCGCTATATGAAACCTGAATTGATGGAAATAGTCCTATCCGATAAAGGATCACAGCAGAGTTGGCGCAAATGCGTCTTAATAGCACATTCTTTATTCGTCACATTCTTGAAGCCATTTTTATGGAAACGTACCAACATTTTCGCTTTCCTACTTTAATTCATTGTGCTTTTTCTGATTCCACTTAGCATTTCGTGCTTTTAGTATCTGCGCCTTAGAATTTGAATGAATTCCATCAGGCTTGATTGTCCAGTCACAGTGAAGAAGAACTGAAATACCTTAGTGGCCAAATGAAACGAAATCAACAATTCTGGAAGCCAGCAGAGACTCAGTTCCTTTTTTTGCTCTGTTGCAAATAGATGCATGTTTGTGGTGTCATCACATTTTTCCGCTCCCCTCTCCTCCCTCTCTATCCACTTCCATTATTTATTGTTCAGAACGGCCTTGCCGGTGTGGATAAAATTTGAAACGTGAATACTCAGCCCCACAGAAATACCCGCTTCTCTGAGCCCTCTGATCGTACGACCTGTCCGTCAATTTTTCCTGCTGCTGCAAAATCCAAATTCAAGTCGCACTGGAGGAGCAACTTATATCAGAATAATTTCAAGGAAACATGACTACTTCATTTTCTTATTATTCGATCGGGTGGTAGATCGTTAAAAGGTTACTCTTTTCATTCCATCGCGCATCCAAGTTAAGAAATAAAAGTTGATTTCAGAAATCGAAGGCTGGTTTTCAAGGAAGGGGATGTCGAAAATCGTTGAATCTTCTCCCCGAAAATGACCCATGGGCTCGAATCGGGTGCTTAAATAACTCAAATTGTACTCCTCATGGATGTTCTTCGCATATGTGTTTTATTGTGATTTTACGAGTCCCTACTGGGTTTAGTCGCTTGAAAGAAGATCCTCTTTTATGGGTTGAGCGCAGATGTGGTCGCAAATATTTGTTGGCTTTAGCAACGGGAACAGACTGAGCATGTTTTGATTGGTCTTTT
Source organism: Baylisascaris procyonis (assembly GCA_037389465.1). Classification (NCBI taxonomy): domain Eukaryota; kingdom Metazoa; phylum Nematoda; class Chromadorea; order Rhabditida; family Ascarididae; genus Baylisascaris; species Baylisascaris procyonis. Next base: position 1,925,155 of record JAZARR010000153.1, read on the forward strand.
CAGAGCATATTTTTTCAGAATATCTAACCGAATATCTTGCAGCGAGAGTATTTTATGACAATTTTGCGCCGGGTCCGTTCGATATAGAGTACTGGCCGGATCGTCTGCCACAAGGCTATTTAAAACCGCTGCAATATAATATCCGAGTAACGCCTTATTTCCCTGGTTCTGCGAAGTATCCATGGTATAAGAACCTCACATTCGACAGCTCTGTTGACGTGAGTTTTTTTTCTTTTCATACTATAAACTGCTATGCGAGAGCTCTCGAAGGAGTAGGTCCCAGTGGATCATATTGAAGAAAAGTCCTTCGTATTTAGAAGACGCCTACAATCGGTCAGGTAGGATCAAATTCTTTGGCAGTCTTCATTGTTTCACGCATCTAATCGGCCGGACGAGTGAAGCACCATGAGGCTTTTGAAGATGCCGAAACAAAAGAAACCACCTTGAGGGATCAGAGAAAGGAGGAGGTGAAACCAGCATCTTTCTGCATTTCCATCTCGCTTGTGTCAAATCATTCATCCCATCTGCGCCGACCTGGTGGCATTATACGAAACAGCTTAATATTCCAGTTCCTGTTGAATCGGTTTGACATAAGCGAATACCGGAAGCTTCGTATTGTGTAAGTAGCTTATTTATCTAGGTGGTCGCAAAAGCCATTTGCTTTTTACGTTTCCTTTTGACTGCTTTAATAATTGATGGATCAGCTTGAATTTTAATGAGAGGAGTAATCCTGTGGCTAAAACCGAGAAATGACAACCTTCTAAGACGACTATTTTCAAAATGTATTCAATGATAAATCTGAACCGAGAAAATGCCTGTAAAAATCAGATGCCCACTGCTTATTCTAAATGCAATCAATGAGCGAACAGTAACTCTATTAAATCCAAGTTCATATTAATTCAGAACGTAGAGACATCCTTCATAAAAAGCGTGCAAATCTTAGAGTGCAAGGATGAGTTTTGGTATAGCGTTTATGTGGTAAATCAAAGAGTATACTTTCTCCTGTATAGGGGACTTCCAATCGCAAAGTTATGATAAACTTAGGCGATAATGGTTTCGTTGATCTTGGTGTTAAAAGTGTCTCTATCTTTAAAGAAATTAAATGTGGAATCTATGAAAATCTATTCATTGCTGAATGTTCTCATAGTAATACTGAAGAGCGCACGGAAATGCTTGTTTTTCCACCACTTATAATGAGCTTACGATTGCCATCGTTTAGTGAAATCACAAATCAAGGAATGTTTGAATCATGAAAATATAGTCACGACGGAACATCGCTGAATTGTTAGCTGAAGAAATGCACTCCTCAATTTCTACGTGGTGCTCCATAATATCGGTTATCATTTTTTAGATTGATTTCACGGTTATCAGCACTCCAACAGAGTTGAAATTGAATGCGCATCGCATGGTTATTGATGCGGACAATATCGCTCTCATACGACGTTCCGATAACACCACTTATAAATTCACATCTATTCAAAAGAATTTCACTTCAGGTCACTTTCAGTGGTGTTTGTTTAATCGAGCGGTTTCTGAATGAACCGACGCAGACTATTGCACATGTTATTGATTTTTACGAATTTTGGTATATTTGTTAAATGAATGCATAGAGGGTTTCAACGTCATACATTAAGTGGAAGATCGCTCGTAATATTGCACAAAATCGTTTTCAACTGTGAAACTAATTAGGAGCGCGATGCGCATCTAGAGAAGCGAAAAATTTTTTATGTAACGGCATGCTCATTCGACCAAGTAAATTCTCGAAAATTTTCTTCCATAAGCAGATTCATTTACTTGAAAATAATTGCAATTTCATCTTTGAGATAGAACAATTCTGTAGTCGATGAGATCTGTTTATATCATCCGATGAAATAACGCAGTTATTAGATAAGTGCAACTTCTGTTCAAATATGCTAGAAAAGTCTTTTTTTGTGACGGTTTTCGCTCTTCCTAGAAAATATTTGCTTGCTCTAACGACAGTATTTTGCATGGTGAATATGCGTATTCTTATCTAAAGCTCATTGAATAAGAAAGTTGCATATTTCGCAATCCTTTTATGCACAAACGGTCCGTAATTCGTTGCTGTTGTGTGGCGACGTTCGTTGCGAGTTAAATGTTTCAAATCCCTGCAATATATTTTATATCTCGGCTAGACGATGTTTCAAATCCCTACAATATATTTTATGTCTCCGCTAGACCTGTTCGCTCGGATAACACTCCTTCAAGGACCTAGCAAATGTCAGCACCAATAAAGTCTATATTTATTAGCAAAAATATACATTTCTTTGAAGCACCAAACTGATGAATGAAAGTGGGCGGTTAAATAAGAGGGAAATAAATGGATATGAAATCTCCATTGTGCTGGTGGCCCTTTTAGCATCTTCACTAATATGGATGGCAATTCTCTTGCGACAGTAAGCCCTTTCGGTAATTGTTTCGAGTGACGGCTGTCTTAATTTGATAATCCTTGTGTGGAGGATTAAAAGAATGGGCTAGTTGTGCAAAGAACTCTCGGATTGGTGGCGTTGACCATTCCAGACTTTTCGTTTCACTTTTCCGTCTCTCCCTCGCTCTCCCTTCCTCGTTGTGGGTATGATTAATGGGGAAGTGGGATTCACGTGGAGCCCGAAAATTAAGTGAGGTGGGGAGCAAATAAACTCCTACATGCCTCCCATGCCTGCACCTAAGATTTCGACGGCCATGACTTAGTTAATTGTAATTGTGGACGAACAATTTATTTCATCCGAGAGGTCATTCTGCAAAGATCTTATCAGATTACAGATACCTTTCGTTCATTATTAGCCTAATACATTCAGTGCATTGCCTTTTACGTTAAGCATTTCAGCTTTTCTTATAATCCCATTGCCAAGCAATGTAGTGATGAGCGCAAATACGAATTGGACGTTATCGATAAAATATACTGGTTTCATTTCTGGTCTACCAACATTTGGTGTTTATCTTAATACAAATTTCTTCGAATTCAACGGTAAAATGGCGTAAGTTTTTTCAATATTCCACATGACAACAAATTCTATTCAATTAAATAGTGAGGGAATGTGTAGATGTGTGATCTGGGGACTTTAAAATATTTCTGACGTAGTTCGTTCACAGTGGCTGCTAATTGCTGTTGAGGAAAGCTTCCTCGAAGAGAACATAATTTCCGCGTAGAAAATCTCTGAACGTCTCATTCTGAGCTATTGGACTGCTACCTTACTATAACATCAAGGGAGTTCTTTAGATATAGCGCAACGTTGTGATCATGACGTTTTACTACCGCTGAATGAACTTTGCTCCATCGCTTGATTTCTGCTTAGTTTTTAGGTACATATTTTCGACGTTCTTTGAGAAAGGTTCAAGTGCACGTTCACTTATTCCATGTTTCGATGAGCCTAATTATAAAGCAAAGTGGCAAGTAACGATAGACTATCCAGCAGACATGATCGTACTCGGAAATATGCCTGACGAGGGCTTCACCGTAAAGAAGGACGGTTAGTCAAAATGAATTGAGAATCTGAAGGATTCTTCAGAAGTAGTTCTTTCATTCGGTTTCTGACATCCGAGGAACGTCGAAAGCCTCAAAGATGCGTCTTCATTCAGATAGCTTGCTTTTAAAGGCTTCACTAAATTTCTTCATTGTCAAAAGTAATATCAATAGTGCTCAGAAATATGATGCCAAACTTTTCGAACATTTTTGCATATCTACATACACCAATATCTGCCACAATTCCCTATATTTTCTTTGCGAAAAAAAATCTGTTCGGATGTTCCCATTTGGTTGCTGTCAATGAAAAACTATCTAAATGGTGGCAGCCTAAATGCCCCTTTGATTATTTTCAGTTATAGAAGTTCAGGTGATTCATCACCACAAATATGCGGCAACTATCATCGATCAAGTGCCATCCAACGAATTTCCATGTTTTTCAATGAGCATATACACATTGACGCTGAGGTGCGAGTCGAAGAAAATGCACACAGTGGGATGGTCAGAAAATGAAAGGCGCAAAGAAGACACCTCTAGGAGTCGAAAAAAAATATCAGAGATCCTCTCACGCATACGGCATTGGCAAAATGATTTGTGGAGCTTATCAGCACCTCCGATATGTCACCAGCTAAACCTCTGGAATTGTTTCCTCACCAATTTTCAAACCAGATGAAATTACGCTTGCAATGGAAGGCTTATTTTGTTTGTTTCATATTTAGGATTCATCCTTTCCGAAGAAATCATCGCAGCGAGTGCGAATAACGTAAAATGCGAGACTAGAAGAAATGAGTTGATCACTCGCATCTTCAAGTCGGGCCACACTTAAATTTGACCATCAGAATGGTCCTCTTAATAAAAAGTTTACACATTTCTAGGATGGGCAACAACCAGTTTTCCACCAACGCCACCAATGTCGAGCTATTTATTTGCTCTAGCGGTGGGACATTTTGCTTCACTGGAAGCCGTCTCCAAAACCGGAGTGCTTGTACGAGCTTGGGCATGGACAGGCATGGAGAAGTACACCGAATTTGCACTTAACGTATGAGCACTTCAAAGTTATTATACTTTTTCTTCTATCTTTTTGTCGCCATCTATAGAAAGTAATGAGCGTTACTGGAGCGAAAGTGGGATTAACTTCATTTTATACAACAACTTCTTTATCCGAAAAAGTGTTATCTATCAATTCTAGGCTCATTTTTGCGAACGCTGCGAAAGAGGGTTAATTCCCCGTGCCTAGAGCATGATGACTATGACTGGAAGAAAGAGCCGAGTTCTCCTTTGAGGTTTTCATTGGAAACGAGCTCACTTTTTGCCAAATGAATGAGAGATCTCACAGGATGGTACTGCGGGAGAATTAAATCCTTGCCGATGAAATTTCTCAGCGAAGATTGAATTGCACAACAGGTAGTGGGAATACCATGCCCAGTTCTTTTCTTACTGAAATCTTCCGTCGACCTCGCTTCCCTCCCATCAGCTGTTGACTTCGTCTTCGTGGGTTTTTCTTAGACACATGAAATTCACCACCCAACCCATGATGATATCGTTTAAGTATCAAAACTCACGAATCACACATTAATCAGCGGTTTATAAACAAAATATTATCGTTTCGATAAATAAAAATAATAACAAAATGTAGGTGCTGAGAAATACACATGTTCTCATGCTCTTTTGCTGTGAAAACGATCTGCTGGCAACCATATTTCTTATTCATCCTCGCTGAAACAGAATATGCTTTCGAATTTAAAATTCACCTTAAAATTCATTATGCTTTTTTGTAGGAAGGACTTTCATTTTGACGTTCACCTTGGCCCTCCTTCGCTCTAAACCAATTCATTCTCTCTAAACCATCGATTTTATAAGGAAAGGAATATTGGTATTTCGCTGCTCCTATTATCTTTCAGTTACCGCAAACAATTTGTGATATGCTATGCCTTCGACCTCCGTTTAAGGTGGCTATCAGTCACTGTAGAGGTAATTATGAGAAGAAGTAAATGCTAAAGTAACTGTAGATAAAAACATTTTTAAAAGATAAAACTTTCAGACGGTTGTCGGCACTGTTGATTTTATGGCCACTTACTTTAATTATCCCTTTATGATGCCGAAACTCGGTTAGTGTTTTGGATTTATCCTTCCTTTATTAATGCGGAGATTTGTTGGAAGAAGTATACTCTCTGAATTCGTATTTGATAAAAACTTCCATTGTTTTTTTGTTTTTTTTTTTTTTAAATGTTCGCTTATGATTGACGATAACTTATGAAGAATGCATCATTTCCTTTAGTAGCTTTAGAGAGTGCAGTCACTCATCAGTGTTATCCTTGTCTGATTTGTTAAAAATTGTGTTGATAATATGCCTAAGCCTTACAAGAGGGGGTGAGAGGGAGAAAAAGTAACTAGGGAAACAATAGTGATAGCTACTTCTTTTTAATCCTATCACAGATACTTGTACAAGAAGCTTGATATTCATCGTAGAAAGTTAAGATGCCCTCGCATTGCCACAGTACAATTCGCAGAGAGGTGCCGAGGAACACTGGGGAGTGATGCATATCCAATATGAGAGACAGCTAGCTGATCCACAATATACAACAGCATGGCTATACTTCCTTGTTGCCAGTTACTGCGCACATGAAACCGTTCACCAAGTATGTTGATTGATGCTTCGTTAATTACATTTAATGAATCTTATCATTTTGCAACAAATTTCACCTTCTCACAATGCGTTGATTGTTATTGCTGCTGAAACACGAGAAATAAGAATTATCTATGTTTTATAGTTCTGCTACCTGGGACAGCGGAAGTTGTTATGAATTTTGGATGTATATAAGAAAGATCGTGGCGATTTTTCAATTGCGCTATCAGCATTGTTCGAGTTTTCCAATATGATTAGGATAGCTTAAACCGCCTTATGTGAAAATTGTCGCTGCCAGTGGGACGTTTTGTGAGGTCGTCACATTTCTGTGTAACAGCAGCAACAACAACATCCTTTATCAGCACGCGCCACAAGCAAAATAACGCGCTCCATTGGATAGCTGAATGAAGGATGTACTATATCTTGTCATCACTCATCCACCTGCATAAAGTTCCTGCTTCAATATCATTAAGGGAAAATTTGTCTTGATGTTGTATACCATCGATGTGAAGCCTTAATTAACATTTCAAGATTGTCAGGTGTTCCTTTCATCTTTTATCATATAATTTTAGTGGTTCGGTAATCTTGTGACGACCGAATTCTTCAATCGAATGTTCCTCAACGAGGCAATGGCACAATATTGGGAGACTAATGGCATTATGTACGCATTTCCTGAACAAGCAAAAATGGGCGTAAGTTATGCGATCTTTATGCAACTTCATTTTGGCTTCCTTAATTTCAAGTGGGTAAATTCTTTCTTTTAGATGTGTACTCCTTCCCACACACATTCTCCTAAGTATATATGAGGAACATTCAGAAAGTATATATTGCTGAAGAAAATTGAATCAAAAATTTGCATACTGAGCCGCCATACTGTTTCATGTCGTTAATTACACAATAATCTCAACTATGCATGGTTTTTCATGCACTGCGAGTCAACAGTTTTTTACAGCAGGCAATAGAAATGAATTGTGCTTAATCTGAAGCCACAAAATTTTTACAGCTTTTGCGGCTTATAATTTCTTATTTATAGTTCATTCGTAAACTTATGGGAACGTGTTTAAAATGAGCAACAAGCGATTTTGCTGTCGTTACCGATTCGTGTAAAATACATACAAGTTTTTTGCACACTTAAATATCTTCACCTGAGCGAAATATTATGCGTCACGACAGAAGGCAATGGGCCTAAAACGTCAGGCTAGGATATGCCTTGTTCCTAACAAACTTTGCGACTCTACCATTATTGATTTTCGAGCTCGCACAATCGGAAAATAGACGGGAGAAATTATATATATATATATATATATATATATATATATATATATATATATAACATGAACGTTGCCATAACGCGGCTTATATAGTCAGGCTTATCAAAACCCGTGAAAAAGGAATAGGAAAGCAGAGCCATTCGTCACTAATATATTGCAGAAATTTGAACGTTTCCGTAAAGGGCTGGATGGCTTCAAGGTCGATTCGTCACCTCTCACGTCTAAGCCTGTTGTTCCAGATCGTCCAAAATATTCGACCGGTATTATATATGATAAGGTAAACCGTGATATTTCAATTGTTTCATCGAAAAATGTCTCCTAAACGACTCACAGTGCGCTTCGTTGGAGTTGTTAAAACATGTGGTGCATTCAGAGAGCTTTCCTTCTTTGCATTTCATCATCAGGGATCTTTACTCGCTATCGCCATCCAAATCCTGTTAAAATAACACATAAGGGCAACTGAATCGGGAATGCTACTAGTTTCGAGTGCTAACCATCAGTGACAAATTGCGGAAGTTGTTGGTGAATAATGGAATTGTGCTTATTGCACTCCTTGACGACTCGCATTTTGGAATAACACCTCAGGACTTGATCGGTCATGTTCTCCGCCATTTCAACCATCAGTTAGCTATCTCCTCCCACATTCAGGAAGTACAGTTTGTATTGCAGGTCTGAAATACCCGCCTAATTCATACCAGTCTTGCCGCATCCTTGAAAATAATTTCTAAACCTCTTTGTCTTTGTGTATTTGACGACGATGTCTTTGCGAGTGCAATTTTTAACTCTTCGTTAAAAATTTTTTTGTTTGCAATTATTTCATGAATGCGCAACCTAAATCACATGCTAACCATCTCTCCACAGTTGCCAGCGGTGTGCAGCGTACCGGGGAGGGTTAATTTTTTTAGCCGAAGCCGTTTTTTGGCGTCTGGAAGTGTTAAGAAGCGCTCTGAAAGCGAATATTGGGCACTCTGCAAAGAAAAGGACCGAACCTATTGAAAACACTATCAAATTCGTCGCTGGTTGGATGCCTCCGCACTCTTTGAATCAACTTTTTACATAACCTTCTAGATTCTCACGTTTTCGAAATCCACTCACCGCTCAGCAGATGGCATTGCCTATAGCAATAGATGCGCCGATTTGCAGTTAAGTTGTCGAAATTTAGGGCGCCACACTGCTTCATATGCTCAGCAACACTATTTCCCCGGAAGTTCTGCAGCTGGGACTACAGAGTTATTTGAAACGCTATCAATATTCGAACACTGTTGATGCGGATTTGTGGAGAGAGATAACCGATGTTAGTTATTTCATTGTCCGTCTCAAATTTCTTTAGCTGTGCTTCATTGAAAAGACGTTGCCTATCTTATCGGAGAAATTGAAGGACAACAAAATAGCAAGGGTCCCTTATGAAGGGAAATTGGTGATGTCACATATTATTGCCCTAGTTGAAATCGTTACCATTGTTTGTGGACCTGCCGCGATGGCATATGTGGTCATTACTGCGCGGGTTTTATCTTCGAGTCTTCATTTTTCTGAGAAGGGAATTCGGGGAAATGCGAGGACTCCGGTGATTAGCAGTTTCTGTGGACGCAAGGACTTTATCAACATCTCTAATCTGAGATTATCTGAACCGAAGTGAATAATGTAGTTATTTTCAGTTCCACGGGTGGTTCCAGCACCAAACTAAGTCTATGCTGGCGTTAACATTTTTTGTCTATGATGCTCAGTAGCATCAGAATTTTCACTTGCGCAAGTTCAATTGAACTAAAAGGATGACGAAAGCATCTGACAATTGTCATGTGACATCAAGTTGTAGGCGATTTCTGAAATAAGTTAAAACTTTCCTTGGTTTTGCTAACTTCGCCTTCATGAGAATGAGTGAGACTGTTTTAAGGCGGCCGCTAGGAAGGGACTTACTGATTGGAATGGTCGGCCACTCAATGTGAAGGAATTGATGGATACATGGATTTATCAGGTGGATTTTGCTTCTTATCATGCAAAGAGTACAATATTTCATCCAGAGCAAAATTAAGTATTTAAAGATTTTTTCGAAGATCATTTGAATACTTTAGTCTTCTAATCTGTCGTTAAAATTGTTCCTGTGATTTATAAAAGGATCTTTGGCGAGATAAGAAAGATCTTCGGTAAGTGTTTCCAGTAAGCCGAAAGAATGAGCCATTCGTCCTTTCGAACGGTCAGCTAGTCAGGAGTGATTGCATTCTTAGACTCCCATTTATTTTTCGAAAAATTTTGTTCAAGTTGACTCTCCATCGTTTATCGCGAAATCTGCTCTTCGAATTCATTGTTCGACTGCGAAATCGTATTTATGAGGTAATTTATATCGGTGAAACGATTATATACCACAGATATAAGTTGGCGGGCAAATACTTCGACCAAGCTAAGTACCAAAATTTATGCTGCATACAGCGACCTACGCTTATCCTTTCCAAATTCGATCTTTCGCATCAATAAATGAGGGTTTTTTTACCAAATAAAAACTCCAAATCTGTTTAATAATGCACAATGTAAATCGCTTCATGCAGTTAAATTTAGTCCACTGCTACATTTCAGACATAGGAAAGTAAAATCGGTAGCTATGGCTATCCTGCAAGGCTCCACGACATTTTAATATTTCATCTTTGGGAAAATGCAACGATTCCAACGGAGAACGTGGGTTAAATCTCGGAATTCTTTTTTTCAGAGGGCGCATATGGTTCTGTGTACGTTAAATGCCCAGCGTTGTCGTTTTTGTTAAACCAAACAACTATATTGTGCTCAATGCAGTGAATAACTGTTATGTAAATTCAGGCCACATATCCGGTGTTAAAAGTCGTTTACGATGGCGTATTCGTTACATACTCGCAAGAGCCGTTCATTATGAACGCCACCTCTGTGCTCGGTCCGGCTCCATACAATTACCAATGGATAATACCAGTATTTTCACAAACTGCAAGCGGTGTGCGCTTTTCTTCATCCGTTTTTTTTTTCACTGTTGGTTGGTCCACAATTCTGAATGCGTATCCAGTTTTGTTTTCCGTTCCCGCACCATCATTTTGTGCGGAAATACTGGAGGATCAGAATAAAGGCTTTGAATATTCTCATTCCCTTATTAAGATGAGAGGGCGACAACTTTGAAAATTCATATGCATATAGTTGTCGTTGTTGTGCGGCTCAAAAATCTTTGCTTGAAGAAGTTGAACGTGCGATTCTCTTCCGTTCAAAAAGAAAAATTAGTACAGCTAATGAGTTTTCGACAAGTTATTCTTTTCAGGATCTATAGCAGACTGGTATGTTTCAAAGAATTTAGCTCATTTTAAACGTCTTTTGGTGCTATTGAACTAATCGCTCACTTCTCCGAAGCTAATCTGCATATATATCTGTATCTATCTACATATCTGATATTTCTAATTGCATGCATTAAAATAAGAATAGGAAATTTTATGGATTCAAAGTACATGACAAGTCAACTCGCGGCATATTATTTTAAATTGATGTACTGACTTAAGCTCAGATGTGTATTAGACGGCAAAAAATTTCTATGCACATCACGCGTGTCGAATTTTTTTATAAAAACCGATGAGGCCTCAAAAACAAAAAGCGAATCCTTTTTAGAACTCCTTCATGGACGGTGAGATCAGATAACGTATGAAGGAATTATTTCGCAAAATTTATTTTTTTCTGGGGCTTTACGACACCGCTTGCTTAGGTGAAGCGAATGCAAAAGCGCATCATACCATTTTTTGCGATGCGTTCGAGAAAGAGAAAGTTGCAGAGCACTTGCTAAAATTGCACAGGGTTCAAGGCCTCATGTTGTTTTTGTGAAGCAGAAAGAAGAGCACTATATTTGAAATGGGCTTATCGGGTTTCATTTAATGCCAAGGGTAGAGTACTACTCGTTACTTTGAATTGGTAAATACTCGCACGAACGAGGATTTCAATGACATGTTGGGTAAAGCTGATAAGACGATATATAATCGTAAAAGATCGTCTGTTACACAAATCTTTTAGGGAACGATTTCCATTACTTCGTCGGCTCCGACGGCGGTAACTCATTCTGGAAACGCCCATTAAACGGGTGGCAAGTGGAAAATGCGGGCTTCGCAGTAAGTGCTTCATTTATTCGACGTTCTTTCAGCCAAATAGAAGTTGCGTTTTGCGAGTTGTTCTCATTCACATCCTTTCTGGAGCTCTCCTGCGCGGAAATTATCAAGCGCATGAATCATTGTTTGCCCAGATGTTTCATGTGGCGATTATCACCGTTACAGGGAAATGTTTTCTCTTTGTAAATGAGTGTACGGTTGTCAAACCACTCCATCCCACGAAAGGCCCCCATGAACCTCATGTCTTCTGCTATCACGTCAAGATAGCCTGTTGTGGAAATCAACTAGCCGCTAAAAGTGCAAAGCGCTGAATTTGAAAATAAACAAGCTAAAGAATGTGAATGCTGATCGCCGAAAACGTCCGTTGGCACGTCGCAAGAATCGACGAGCTCGCTTCCCTCCAATTTCAGCAATTCCTCCTAGGCCAGCTGATGCGTGAAATTTTCGGACGGGAATCGAGCAAAACAAAATGCATTCAGATTATGCCAAATTCATTGTGGTGGCCAAGAAGGTTATGTGAAATCCGATCTGCAAGAATATAAATTTGCTCGTGCACAGTTCTTTGACTGCTTTGCTTCTAAACCTTTCCAGAAACAGCATTTCATCCAGTCCCTGTACTGTGCTCGTAGTAACAGGGGGTATCATGTGTTGTGCAAATGACTGCGATGACCGTCACTCAATTGTAGGATAAACAAAATTCTTAAGGCTACTAAGGTTCCTTTCCAGTGAGCTCTAACATTGTCAAAAGCTTTACTGAGGGAAATAAACACTTTTTTCAAATTATACCCAATATATAGAGCGTTTCTTCAACATCCTACCTACTCAATTTGCTTCTGTGCCGAAACCGTTGCCTGCGAAGCATTTTCTTGCGCTAACCTGATTGGATAAGTGAATTTATTTTTGAGGGTTTCTTCCGTGTTTGGTATGATGAGTCGACTTGGAATCCAATTTTAAATCAATTGAATACAAATCCGCTGGTTTTTGACGAACTCACAAGGGCACAGTTTGTCGCTGACGCCGTCGCACTAAGAGAGTATGCTTTCTCGAATTTCCACAATTCATTCAAAACCCCCAAAAAAGTCCTTAACAGATTATTAGAGGTGTTGAAAATGTTACTGCCTCATTTATTTGACTGAACGAGGTGGAGAATTTTATGACTCAAAAGCAACCACTCAATGAGATACTCGAAAATCAACTAATAGCAAATCGCATAAGAACATTTATATTTGTTTTCATGTGATCTTACTTCGATACTTATTTTCTTTATTGTCATCATTTGCTGTAGTATGAAGAATTTTTAGAATTACTTACTTCGATACAAGTGTTTAGTATTATATTTCTTGCTTCATTTAATTTCGCCTAGTTCATTCAATTATTTTTTACGAATTTCCATACAGATGCGGTGCGGCGAACCCTGATAGAATTTTAGACTATACAAATGCTCTCATTGTCACTCTCATATTTGTATGTTACTGTGGATTTGAAATTTCCGTATTTTCTTCCGAATGCCCATCGATTGCATATTTATGGCATTGAGGAGGTGTCACATAGATTTATATTTATAGGAGGGGATCGTTGGATTGGAAAAGAGTGCTTGATATAGCTTTCCTTTTACGAAATGAGAAGGAATTGGCTCCATGGTATGCGTTCATTGGAACACTTGATCTCCTCATCGACACTTTTGAGAATACTGCAGATTGGGGACTCCTTCAGGTTTGTTATGTCCTCAGCTATGAAAATAACAAATTTCATACTTCCATATGCAACAGTATTTTCCCTAATCCGTTTCATGGGCAATGAATGTTCATGAGTAATGTTCGAGCGAAATCAATAAGTGCGCTTAAACACGGAGATTTTTCTCTCCATATGAGGTGGAAATGAAAAACCTTGTGCAACCTCCTTTACCAAATTGAGATTGCAGTTCACGTCCTTGGGTCTTCTCCTGCTTTAGTTAGGTTTTGAGGCCTCTATGGTGCGATGAGTTAGTCTTTTAAAGTAACGGTAGAAAGAATTTTTTAAACCCAATGCGCTTGGTTTATTAACAAAATGTCGTTAACGCGCCCATCTCTCGTGCATGCTGGTCGAAAGTGAAAAGTCTTTCTGCGTTTTATAAACTACAAGTATTGTTAGTCCAGTTGTTTGTTGTTTTGGTGAAACATGTGACTAGTATACTCGTATGCAGTTTTGATTGGCATTTTTACAAGCATGCACAAAAGAACGACGAGTATAAATCCTAATTTGATGTCCACTGCAGGCATTCGTTCAAAAAATTGTGCAAGAGCGTTACTCTGCGATTGGATGGAATACAACTGGCGAATGGAGCCAAGAGTAAGATAACATCGGATGTTTCACTTAATATTTTTCCTTCCCAAAAGGCGATGCGCCTGATTAGCCTATCCATTTTCTTCCCTCTTCCCTCAACACCCCCCTCCCTTTCACTTGGAAAAGTGAGTTCCAGGAGTTGCCGTGCTTTCGAAGTGATTTTTTTGTAATTTGGGACGTCGACCAAACACATGAAAGAATTGAAGTTTCACATTCGGAGTGTAACACAATTATTTTTAGTTCTCCCGTATTTATGCCAATTATGTTGCAAGGCGATTTGGAAATTCTTCTTCTTTGGAAGGAAAAACTGCTTTCACGCTTCTGTGTTGGCAATCCTGAATGCTTTCCGCTCTGGTCCAGGTCGAAATAACCGTCTACTAACGTTCTCTGCGACGAAAATTATCCTTGTTTGTTGCTTTCACCGATATTAGAATTATTCACTGCGCTGTTTCTGCAGAAACAATATGTGTCCGTCCAACTAGGCGACTATACTTGATAAAGACGATGCAGATTGTTTGAATAAGAAGTTATGGTGGAACATATTTTCAAGGGATCCATAGTGGTTAGGGAGACGTGTCATCACCGATCTCGGTCTGTTTTTTAATGACAAGATTGCCACCTTCAAAATGTTTGACATGTTCAGGTGGAGTACCGCTTCCATTGCCAGTAATACTGACCGATTCATGGGCTCATAGAAGAATATGCAATTATTGAAATGCATGGATTTATTTCAGTATGTTATCTTCCTACATAACCGAATGGGCATGTGCTGTCGATCTGAAAGGCTGTCGCGAGTTTGCCGCTTCATCTATGAGCACATTTGCAATTAAATGCCAGAGATCTATGTCGGGCACAGGCTTATGCAACGCGTTCGTTTAACTCTTCTTTTTTAAGGCACTCAGTAAAGCAATCGTACATTTTGAAATGATGAATTCACATTGCTAATCGAAGAATATCGATTTTCAAGTTCGGCTAATTCGCTTCCTTTCATCCTTCCTTAATAAATGTGTGGTGATCTCATTATGGCGACTCCTTTTGTGACTTTGTGACTTCTATGCCTAAACTATGTTAAAATATGTTTCTCCGTGATGGATTGCGGGCTAGATTCCGCCTTCTCGTTCACTTTGGTGGATCATCGTCTAAGATTATAACCATCAGCTTACAGTGATTTCGACAAACAACCTTTGGGATCTTGCTATACGTTTCGGCAGAATTTTCAGTTCATTCTTTATAATCGCCAGTTTTCATCATGGAAAGTTTCTTTCCTAGATCCGCTGCAGATTGTTGTGTTGTTTACTTTAGTTAAAAAATGAGTAACTTTTCATGGCCGTCTATGTTTTACCATTGGCTGAAAAGAGCGCTGTCGTATGATGAACCGGTCAAGAGTGATTGCTTTGCAGATTGAATAATCGTGGATTCTCTTATTTCATCTTTAAAAGATTTCATTCAAATAGGAACAGCTAAGTGGTTGTTTATACGAAAATTAATAGTTCATTGTTTATGATGGTGTTGTCTTACATAACATCTGAAATATTCGTTTCATCAAATTTTATGTTTATATTGGCAAGATTTTGGAATGAAACGGTTGGCTGTCTATGATGATGGAAATGGTGAATTATTTAAAAGAGAAAGAAACTTTGCAAAGAGGAGTATTTCTAGAATTCTTGAACGAAATAAAAAAATTCTAGAAATTCTTGCCATTGCTGATGAATCCAATTGAAAATCACAAGAATATGGTTGATATTATGCCTTTCACCTTTCTCTCCGCAGACAATCGTTTTTGATATGCGCAAAGTGATATCGCATTTGAAGCACATAGTCAATGCTCAAAGATGAAAAATAATTTTCAGTTTACCTCCGGATGTGAGACGATCACAATATTGTTGGGGAACATATGCAAATGCCGATCCAAACAATGTGGTTGGAAAAATGTATGAATGGTTCGTCGAGAATTCGAAATATTTCGAGCGTGATACAGCTAAACTACTCGAAGGAATGGCATGCACAAGAGACACGACCAAGTTTAATGCGTTAGTTTTGCTAGAGATGAAATTTTCTACTTTAAGCTTTTGTCTTTTTTCCCAATCTTATGATTAACTCATTTGCACTTAGCTATTCATCGTAAAATTCTTAAAGATATTTTCTTCAGTTATAAATTTTCCTACAATTTCTTCTTGATTGGAAAACGAAGTTTATTTTGTTTACTCATTCTAGAAATTTTTGCGAAGTTTTATTTTCTTTACAATAAACTCAACGCTCTGGAAATCTCTCATATATCGTTTGGTTGTAAAGATTAAACATCCAGAAAATATGTTAATTTCGGCCGAGTATATTTTCTCGTGCGCTTTAGGCTACAGAATTTTCCTCTTTATTGTAAATGCAAACATCTGAGTGAAGTAATGAAATGTTCAATTTCCACAATGAATTCGTACCAGTTATGATTGATGTAGTCAATTTGTCAAAATGCCGTGGTACTACATACCGCATTCTAGCTCCAGTGATTTTCAGCGCATCTGTTTAGAGTACAATATGAGAGCACAAGGTGGTTTGCTTTTGCCATGCATCCTATTGAACCAGGGAAGCGTTTCTTAAGCAAGATTGGCTGGCAACGGGAAGTGCTTTCAATAGCATGGTGAAAGCTACATTCGAATGAAAGTTGCCTTAAGGACAGCATCGAAAACTATAATGGCGTCCCATTAACGAGTCTTATTAGTTTATTTAACTGCTTTTGATATGTTTCAAGTTATATTCGTGATTTAATCTGTGCACTCTTTGATACGATTTCTAAAGACTCCTTTGCAAAAGAGTTTTTCTTAGAACTCTGCTATTTGTTCCAGACTTATTGCCGATACGTTGACGGGAAAATTGTCATCCAAGATGCTCGGTTATCTTGGAAAGCATGATTCAACTGGCCAACTACTCTGGAATTACTTCGAGCGAAATCCGGCCGAAATTATCTACGGTGTTCCCAGCACACTTGACTATATGAATGCGGCTATGAAAAAGTGGAAGAAGCAATCTGATGTTGATCAGGTGGGGTTTGAATTATAATTTTCTGGACCAGTATTATTTACTTGAGCAAACGGTCAGATAGCAAACAATATCGCTTATCCTGGCCACGTCAGTGAACTTCGCTTAGTTAATACGCTTTTATTTGAAAACCTGCTATGTTCAAATTCAGATCTATCGCTTTATTTACATTGAAAACATCATCCCTTTCACGGTGCTGAATGTTTTTCTATAATCTCTGCAATTTCAAATTTCTTCAAAGAAAGCTCTTTGGAAGGAAGAGACCAGTAATTTTATGGCCGAAATATCTGTTCATTGAATTTGAATCCTGATGATCCTACGAGCGTCCAAATATGGTTCTTGATAGTACTCCTGCATCTATCACATCTTACTGAAGTGCGGCAGCATTCGGTAAAGATACCAGTGGAAGGCGGTGTCTGAATTCGTCTCAGGCAATGGACTCCTCCTTGAATAATTCACCGCTCTTATATCAGTCACTCTCCCAACTTCCGCCGATTGTTCTAGGCGATAGTGTTCTTGAATGGAGATGGCGCTGAACTGCTCTCCGATGATGATAAACAAGCCATGCGCACTGCAATCCAAATTGTCAACGATAGGGTTGAATGGATTGCTAAGAATGTGCCGTCTATCTCGGGCTGGCTGAAAGACCATGTTGGAGATTTTTACGAGTAATGTGAAAGGTGCTATGGTCTTTATGGATGCTGTATTACTGATTCACGTTTATTGTTGTTATAAATCGTTCAATTGCGTTCGCTTGCTAAATAGACAAAAGAAACATTAACATGCATTAGAAGTATGCATAACTGCATATGTTGGGCAAAATTATCAGATAGTTAAACATGAGTTAGGACTTCAATTACAGAAATGCGTAACTTTGAATACAGGGGGATGTTCCAATCGCCAATTATTTAACCATGCGTAAAGCGGCCGATTCAATATTGTACTCTGCCAAGTTCCTGGATTCCGCTTGAAAAGTTATGCCATACAAAACTCTGCTAGATAAGATGTCCTCCTTCCACGAAACATCTCGTTTATGTCACCTTAACGAAATGTTTCCCGTAATAATGATTCCTGATGTGCGTATAGTCTAGGATACACCAAACTTCAATCAGGCAATATGCACTCCATTCAGCTCATCCATTGATTACTGTCTCCACATCCAGACAAGGAAAATCATCTGGTGAAGAGTTCTCGGGATGCTGTTAGGGTCTATAACAGGCAGAAGACGTAATGAAGCAACAGAGAAGAGAACAAATTTCTTATCGAAGAACAGTCCACTTCGAATTCCTTGCAACGCAATGGATGATTGCCCAATGATTGCCCAAGGGACAAAGTGATGAGTGAAACACAAGCGAAGATCAGCTGAAGTAACAGCTGCTTGTTCTTGTTTCGCACACTAGGCACTGGGTGAAGGTATGAAGAAAGAAAGGTATTTCCAGATTGCTTTGTGCGAGAAAGAAAGCTCCACGCCCATAAAAAAGCGATGGAAATTATAACTGGCGACGGAAATTCCATGTATTCCATCGCAAGAAGGTGGGATGATAGGGCAAACAGCAGAGCACTAACCAACCATAGCACTAGTAAAGTGGGAGGTGACACTTTTAGTTCTAGTAATGCTCGCATGACAATCAACATTTGAAGTCTCGCTCCCCCATTCTTCATTAATAAAGTACCACGCTGCGCCCAGGAATGAGCTAACAGGAGGCAAACACAGCACTTTGCGACCGACGCAAGTGCAAGAATTCGCGCTGAATCGCGTGGGCAGCATGGCACCGTGGAGTTCGCAAACATGTTTCGGTGCTTTAACGCACGAAATTAGAAACCGGGACTTGAAGATCGCGATTCGGGACTTGAAGATCACATCGTGATCCGAAACAAATGCCGGCAGGCTTACCTGAGCTTAGCTGAGTTATGTCGTTTGAAAAAAAAAACGACTTCGTTTTGGAGAATATAGAGGGAAAACGGCGCTCTACATTCTTCTAAAACCTCTCGATAGTGGTTGGAAGCGACGTTTATCGTCAGCATTTGCTCACCTATGACTTACCATTAAATTGCACACACTGACGGATGTGTGCGATTTTCTGAAGGTTTTCCGCGTGATTTCTCTCCCGATTGCTTTGAAGGTTGGACTTTATTTTTGTGAAAAAATGCTCAAGAAGATGACCAACGAGCTTCTTCCATTCCGAAAATGCCGTTGACTTCAAAAAGAATTCAGGACAATATTTTATTTTCCTTGCTGCGAGATAAGAGAGAGCTCAGACATCTGTAGAAGCGCTCATTGTTGACCGCCCTCCATAAATCACTTTAAGCTTGCGAATATTTCTTACCACTGTTATTTGACATTTCTCTTGCGTGATTTGCTCACTGCGATGCCATATAATTCTTGCACGCGGGCGCACAAGACGCCCACAGGCGCAACTGGGGACCAGAGGCACAAACAGGCGCACACAAAGGCGCACGGATGCACACAGACGCTGAGAGACCCACGCAGATGCATACGGACGCACAAAGGACCCACACCCATGCCCACAGCACACACAGGCGCACACAGACGCACACACACGCGCATACAGACGCGACGGACGCACGCAGACGCCTGCAAACGCGCACAGGTGCACATAGATGCAAAATGACGCACACAGACTGATGTAAACGGACACTGGGAAACGCAGACGACATAGGCGCACGGAGATGCGTACGGGCACACCCAGTGCACACAGACGCGCGCTCACGTACGCAGACGCGCACGAACGCACTAGGACGCGCATAGACACACACGGGCGCGCAATGACGCACACAGGCGCGCACAGACGCGACAGGCGCGCAAATACGGACATGGACGCACACAGACGAAGACAGACGCACGCAGGCACAAACGAACGCACACAGACATAGACAGACGCACACGGACGCATAAGAACGTGCAGACACGCACACACCCGCCGCGAACGACGCACAGGTGCACAGCCATACAAAGACGCGCGGACTTACACGGATGCACATAGACGCTCACAGACACATACAGGCTCAAATGGGCGCGCACAGATGCACCCACACGTCCACAGCACGCACAGAGAGAGATTTACACAGACGCCCACAGGCGCGCAGCCGGATAAAAATGCACACAGGCGCGCACTGACGCACAGAGCGAAGCAGACGGAAGCAGACAGAAACTGGCGGACGCCGATGCACAGAGATTCGCATGGACAGATACGCATGCACACCGGCGAGCACAGACGCCCACATGCGCACACGGACGCACGCAGACGCACATAGCCGCACAAAGACGCGCAGAGATGCTCTCAGGCGTGCACAGACGCACACAGACGGACCCGGACGCGAACGGGCGTCTAAAGGCACACAGACCCACAAAGGCGAGCATAGAGGTTCGCAGACGCGCACGGACTCACACGGGCATATACAGGCGCGCAAAGACGCGCGCAACGCACGCAGCCGCACACAGACTCAACAGGCGTACATAAACGCATACAGGTGCTCAAAGACGCACACACACTCAGACGGACGTACACAGACGGATGGAATTGCCCACACGCGCGCACGGACGCTCACTGAGAAAGGAAGACGAGTAAAGGCGCACGCATAGGCGGACAGATGCAGGCAGATGCACACAGAGTAAACAGACGCTCCCAGATGCATACAGACGCACACAGACGCTGACGGTGGAATACAGGCGGACACAGACGTACACAAGCGGGAACAGACGCTCACAGTTGCACACAGATGCATACGGAGCCCACAGAGGAACGAAGACGCTCACGTACGAACGTATACACAGACAGTTGCAAACCGGCGCACGCAGACGCCTGCAGCTGCACACTAGGCAACATACCTAAACACGCGCAGAAGGACGCACACAGATACACACAAACGCGCGCAAATGCGCCCAAATGTACACAGACGCTCACAAACGCAAGCAGACGCTCTCGGTCTCATACAAGCCCCCTGACACAAACAGCGCACAGAGACGCACATAGACGCACACAGGCGCACACAGACGGAAAAAGACGCGCACGGATGCACGGAGACGTTGGCAGACGCATGCAGACCCACACAAGCGCTGACAGACCCACACTCTGGGACGAAGACGTGGACAGGCGCAAGCAGACGCACGCAAACCCACGCATGCGCAATCAGAGGCACACAGATGTCCGCTGAGACAGAGGCGAAGATGGATGCACACAGAAGCACAAAGGCGCACACAGACGCGCATGCTCCCAGGTGCGACTCGTGCGGGCGCACACGGGCGCAGAAGGACGCGCAGAGACGCTCACAGGCGCTCATAGACAAAGCAGACGCATACGGACGCACTCAACCACCCAGGGGCACAGTTTCACATAGACGGACACAGGCCCACAAGGATGCACATACAGGCATACAGGCGCGCATAGGCGAATATAGACGCACGTGGGAGCGCACATACGTGCATTGACACATACGGGCGCACGCAGGCGCACACACACGCTAACTGAGGAACGGAGATGTACACAGGCGCACCCAGAGGCACACAGGCTCACACAAAGCACGCGGTGTCCACATTACGCGAACAGGCGCAGACGGACGCACACAGGCACACAGAGAGACACAAGGCGCACGCGGAAATAGAGAGACGCAAACAGATGTACAGTGAAACACAGGGACTCATAGAAACGCACACTGGGAAACGCAGCGCACGCAGGCGCAGACAGACGCACTTTGACGCACATGGACGCCCACAGGTGCACACGGACGTACAAAAACGCACAGAGACGCCTGCACACGGATGCAGACAGATTCGCACAGGCTCCCAAAGGCGCACACGGGCGAAAAGAGATGCACACAGGCGCGCACTGACGCACACAGCCAACACGAACGCACACGGACGCACTCGGGCGCACACGGAGGAACACAGACGCAAACAAATGCACAAAGACGCACGGAGGCGTGCAGAGACGCAAGCGAACGCACACAGGCGCGCATGCGCGGATATAAAAGCGCATCGAGGCGCACTGACGCACACAATGCACGCAGACATAAACAGACGCACACAGGCGCACGCGGACGGTCGCGGAGTAAGACGGACGAACACAGACGCAACAGGCGCACAGAGGCCCGCAAGAACGCATTCAGGCGCACGGTGAGGAGGACGCCCCATAAAGGCGCAGGAGGACGCACATAGACGTGCACAGACACACACGGACGCATACGGACGCACACGTGCGCACAAAGATGCGCACAGTCGCACAAAGGCGCACACAGGCCCTCGCGGATGCGCCCAGCCAGCAGTGGCACACAAAAGAACATAGGCCCACACGGATCCGCACAAATGCATGCAGACGCAAGCACATCACACAGGCGTTCGCAGGCGTACACAGGCGCGCAGTGACGCACACAGACGTGCAGGGACACACTCATTCGCCAACTGGGGAACACAGGCGCACACAGCCGCACGAAGACATATAGGGACGCAGATTGGCGCACACAGCCGCAGAAGGACACGCACGGACCAACGCAGGCACGCAGCGACACACAGGCGCTGAGAAACAAAAATGAAACAAAGACGACAGCAGGCGCATAGAGGCGGATGTTGACGCACTGAGGCGTCCACTGGCGACACAGCGGACGCAGACGCGAGCGGACTCACGTGGACACATCACGGACAAACACCAGAGGGCGCAGCGGCCCACAGACGCACGTAGACGCGCACAGACTCGAACAGACGTACACAGGCACACACTGGTGCGCACAGCTGGAACAGACGCACACAGACGTACGCAGACGCGATCAGACGCACAAAGGCGCACGCAGGCGCACATTGACGCTCACGGACGAACACATACGGGCAGAGATGTAGGCAGGCGCACATAGAAACACAAGAAGACACTCAGGCTCACATAAAGGAATGCAGGTGCACGCAGGCCCACACGGACGTACACAGACGCAATCACCCGACCATAGTCAGAATAATAATTATAATATTAATCGCACTAATTTCGGTTATAATAATTGGAGTAATAATAGTACTATGTATAATAATGGCTGCAGTGCCGATTGCATTAACAATTACAATATTAATTATAACAACTGCCACAGTAATAATTATAATAATGATTGCACAAATAATCACAGTGATATTTACAATAATAACTACAATAAAAAATACATTGAGACTAATAAGGAAAAACGGTAATAGAGAATATTAGTAATAAAGAAAAACAAAAATAAATAATAAGAAAAAATAGAGATATTATAATAGAATAATTGTGATGGAGATGGATAACAAAAGCAATAATGATAATGACAAATAACTACAAAGAATAATAATACTCGGGAGCAACAGTAATAGACAACGATAATAAAAAAGAACAATTATAAGAAAGGATAATAAAAATGAATGATAAATGATAAATAATAAATAAAAAGTAATGAAAAATAAATAATAAACAATAAATTAATAAATAATAAATCATAGATAATAAATAATAAATAATAAATAATAAATAATAAACAATAACAACAAATGATAAATAAGAGACAATAAATAATAGATAATAAACAATAAATAATAAATAATAAATTATAAATAATAAACAATAAACAATAAACAATAAACAATAAACAATATATAATAAGCAATAAACAATAAATAATAAATAATAAATAATAAACAACAAATAACAAATAACAAATAATGGATAATGAACAAATAATAATAAATAATAAATAATAAACAATAAAGAATAAACGATAAACAATAAATAATAAATAACAAGTAATAAATAATAAACAACAAATAATAGAAAATAAATATTTATTTATTTATTTATTCATTTATTTCAATGAACACAGCACTGATTATCAATACATCTCTCTTCATGTCGCTTTCGCCTGCTCTGACCCAATGCCTCTATGGTCCAGTTGGTTCCCATGGTCTTTAGGTCGGCGTCTCCTTCTTGCAGGTCGGTCGCGTGAAGGTTAGGGCTTCGGCTCGTCTGCTGCCCGTCGGATGCTGACGAGCCGACTCACCGTCGTTCCTCCTATGACTGTTGGGACTTGTTCCGCCGCACTTATCCCGATGAGGATGTTGGATGCGGTGGCTCGCCTGAGTGGAGCCAACAGTCCGGTCGGAACTTCACAACCGACCGCGCAATAGACAGGGCAAAACCATGAAAAAACAATAAATAATAAATAATAAATAATAAATATTAAATAATAAATAATCAATAAAAAATGATAAATAATTAACAATAAATAGATAATAAATAATAAATCATAAACAAGGAATAATCAATAATAAAAACAAATAATAAATAATAGATAATAGATAATAAATATTAAATAATTTGCATAAGAAATAATAAACAACAAATAATAAATAATGAATAATGAATGATAAACGGCAAATAGTAAATAATAAACAATAAAAAATAAATAATAAACAATAAATAATGAAGAATCAATAATAATTAATGAACAACAAACAGTAAGTAATAAATAATCAATGATAAATAAGAGACAAAAAACAGAAAATAATAAAAAATAAATAGTAAGCAATAAACAATAAAAAATAAATAATAAAGAGCAAACAATAAATAATAGATAATAAATAATAAATAGTAAATAAAAACAATAAATAACAAATAACATATAATATATAATAAATAATAAATAATGAATAATAAACAACAAACAATGAACAATGAATAAGAAATTGTAAAAAGTAAATAATAAATAATAAATAATAAATAATAAATAACAAGTGATAAACAATAAATATTTATTTATTTGTTTATTCATTTATTTATCTCAACGAACACAGCATTCATTATGAATACAAGTCTCTTCATATCGCCTTCCCCTGCTTTGACCCAATGCCTCTATGGTCCAGTTGGTTCCCACGGTCTTTAGGTCGGCCTATCCTTCCTGCAGGTCGGTCGCGTGAAGGTTAGGGCTTCGGCTCGTCTTCTCCCGTCTGATGGTGACGAGCCGATTCATCGTCGTTCTACCTATGACTGTCGGGACTTCTTCCGCCGCGCTTGTCCCGATGAGGATGTTGGATGCGGTGGCTCAGCTGAGCGGAGCCAACACTCTGGTCGGAACTTCACAACGGACCGCGCAATAGACAGGGCAAAACGATGAAAAAGCAATAAATAATAAAT
The DNA here is from genome assembly GCA_037389465.1 of Baylisascaris procyonis. Classification (NCBI taxonomy): domain Eukaryota; kingdom Metazoa; phylum Nematoda; class Chromadorea; order Rhabditida; family Ascarididae; genus Baylisascaris; species Baylisascaris procyonis. The sequence goes on from JAZARR010000153.1 coordinate 1,950,138, forward strand.
AATAAATCACAAATATTGAATAATAGATAATAAATAATAAATAATAAATAATTAATAATTAATAATTAATAATAAATAATCGAAAATAAATAATAGATAATAAATAATAAATAATAAATAATTAATAATTGATAATTAATAATAAATAATCGAAAATAAATAATAAATGATCAATAATAAATAATAAAAAATAAATAATATATAATAAATGATAAATGATAAATAATAAATAATGAATAATAAATAACAAAATAATAAATAATAAATAATAAATAATAAAGAATAAAGAATAATAAATAATGATAATAAATAATAATAAATAATAATAAATAATAAATAATAAATAATAACGAATAAAGAATAATAAATAATGATAATAAATAATAATAAATAATAAAAAATAATAATAATAAACAATAATAAATAATAATAATAGTAAATAATAATAATAAATAATTATAATAAATAATATACAATAATAATAAATAAAAATAAATAATAATAAATAATAATAATAATAATAAATAATAACAGTAAATAATAATAAATAATAATAAATAACAATAATAAATAATAATAAATAATAATAAATGATAATAATTAATAATAGATAATTAGAAATCGAATAATAACAAATAATAATAAATAATAATAAATAATAATAAATAATAATAAATAATAATGAATAATAATAAATAATAATAAATAATAATAAATAATAATAAATAATAATAAATAATAATGAATAATAATAAATAATAATAAATAATAATAAATAATAATGAATAATAATAAATAATAAAAAATAATAATAAATAGTAATAAATAATAACGAATAATAATAAATAATAATAAATAATAATAAATAATAATAAATAAAATAATAAATAATAATAATAATAATAATAATAATAATAATAATAATAATAATAATAATAATAAATAATAATAATAAATAATAATAATAAATAATAATAATAAATAATAATAATAAATAATAATAATAAATAATAATAATAATAAATAATAATAATAAATAATAATAATAAATAATAATAATAAATAATAATAATAAATAATAATAATAAATAATAATAATAAATAATAATAATAAATAATAATAATAAATCACAAATATTGAATAATAGATAATAAATAATAAACAATTAATAATTAATAATTAATAATTAATAATAAATAATAATAATAAATAATAATAATAAATAATAATAATAAATAATAATAATAAATAATAAATAATTAATAATTAATAATTGATAATTAATAATAAATAATCGAAAATAAATAATAAATAATCAATAATAAATAATAAAAAATAAATAATGTATAATAAATGATAAATGATAAATAATAAATAATAATAATAAATAATAATAATAAATAATAATAATAATACATAATAATAATAAATAATAATAATAAATAATAATAATAAATAATAATAATAAATAATAATAATAAATAATAATAATAAATAATAATAATAAATAATAATAATAAATAATAATAATAAATAATAATAATAGATAATAATAATAAATAATAATAATAAATAATAATAATAAATAATAATAATAAATAATAATAGAAATAACAATAATAAATAATAATAATAAATAATAATAATAAATAATAATAATAAATAATAATAATAAATAATAATAATAAATAATAATAATAAATAATAATAATAAATAATAATAATAAATAATAATAATAAATAATAATAATAAATAATAATAATAAATAATAACAATAAATAATAATAATAAATAATAATAATAAATAATAATAGTAAATAATAATAATAAATAATAATAATAAATAATAATAATAATAATAATAATAATAATAAATAATAATAATAATAATAATAATAAATAATAATGGATAATAATAAATAATAATAAATAATAATAATAATAATTAATAATAATGAATAATAATGAATAATAATAAATAATAATTAATAATAATTAATAATAATTAATAATAATTAATAATAATAAATAGTAATAAATAATAATAAATAATAATAATAGATAATAATAATAATAAATAATAATAAATAATAAATAATAAATAATAAATAATAATAAATAATAATAAATAATAATAATAAGAAATAATAAATAATAAATAATAATAATAATAAATAATAATAAATAATAATAATAATAGATAATAATAAATAATAATAATAATAAATAATAATAATAAATAATAATAATAATAAATAATAATAAATAATAATAATAATAAATAATAATAAATAATAATAAATAATAATAAATAATAATAATAAATAATAATAAATAATAATAATAATAAATAATAATAATAATAAATAATAATAAATAATAATAATAATAAATAATAATAAACAATAATAATAATAATAATAATAATAATAAATAATAATAATAATAATAATAATAATAATAATAATAATAATAATAATAATAATAATAATAATAATAATAATAAACAGTAAATATTAATGATAAGAAAAAGTAATTAATCATAATAGCAGTAAGAATAACAATAATATTACTAATAATAATAAGATGAATATTAATGAATAACAATAGTAATAATAATTAACAATTATAATAATGAAGAGTGATTATGATAAAGAAGGATATTAATAACAGAGAATAATATTAAAAGAGAATAATTATTATAGTAATAAGAAGAAGAATAATAATAAAGAGGAACAATAATGATGAAGAATGACAAAAATAGAGGGTAGTGCAGAATGATTATAATAAGGAATAATAGTGATAGTAATAATAAGAATTGTAATTATGATTTAATAATTTTTATTTTTATTATGAGCCTGAGTAGAAAGAAACTTAGAATCGAGACTCGACTAACCTTTCAACGAAGCATGACTGCCGCTGCCAGTCGTGAGTTATTACGCTTCAGATCCTGTGTTGGTGGTTAGCAAACCGTCGTCTATCGGTCTCTTGCGCGCCGACTGTGATGAACGGCCTTTGATTGACGGGGGGGGGGGTTCTGGATGCCAAAAGGAAACAACGAACAGCTACAGCTCAGAGATCAAATATGAAAAATGCGCTCGTTTGTAAATTTCTCACCTTTCAACAAACCTGCCTGCCGTTGATTTCGTTCGAATCTTTCTTCGACTCAGCCACATCGACCGACCATGAAACCCTAGATTGACTGCGAGCGGACTGATTCATATTTCTGCAGAGGTAGTTGGGTGAGTGATCCTGTATTCTATGAAATATTCCAAAGCCGAAGTCTAGAACGAGTAAAAAGAGCGTCACTTTTGAAGGTGCATTCAAATAATGGATGTCCATGCATGCGTGCAGAATTAAGTAAGTAAAATTCAATCCACTTGCTCAGTGCTCTGCAGTATCCACTAATGAAACATTGCTGCTATGGCATTATTATTCTGTAGCCTATCAACTCACGTTTGTCAGTTGCCTTCCTTGTATAGGAATAAACCCAGAGAAATGCAGAAGTGGTTTTTGTGCATTTTCGCAAAATGCACTTCGGAGTATAGGCTTATGTCTGAACTAGTTGAGAAGGTGCCATCTGATCGAACGAAGAATTGGAAATTTGACCTTAGTATACTTTTCTTGAAATTGGCAGTTTTTGTGGGAAACAACCATTGCTCTAGATTTCGATGTGCGCAGTGCAACTACGATCGAAATGTTTTGGCTGCTCAAATTCTATAGCCTTAATCTTTCTCAGACGATTAATGCTGAAATTCTATAGGATTAATCGTACCTCAGAAAGCATGTTTAGTGGCAGCGCATCGGATATTCTTTGGGGTATCATACGCGTTGTTATTTCTTATTGGCCCAAGTGCAGTAGTGAGCGCGCAGCAGCATCAAGGAACTAGAGATGTTATTCTGTGGCTCAAAGTCCACAAAATGGCCAAAAATCGCTATGCTCGTGTAAAAAATCACAAATTCCGTTCAGAACATTTTGGGAACATCTACGCAAAGCGGCCTTTGCAAGTCGTCCACGACTGTATGCTTCGCTATCGAAGTAGCGAAGTCGTCGATGTAATTTGAATAGAAATTATGCGAAAAGATACATATGCAATTCGGGGCAATACAAAAGCTTCCACGAAGCTTATGGCTGCTCTTTCAGCAAACAAGGCTTCTAAGAAGCATGTGACTGCTCTATTTCCTATGACCTTATGGCTGGCCTTGACTACGATCATTATCGCTACAAAGGCATCAAAAAAAAAAGAGAAAAGGACCTCACAAAAGTAATATTTGCAGAATTTCTTCCACCACCCATCCGAATCTGTTCGACCAGGTCTTGGCGAATCGAGAACTTAAAACTGTATATGAGGGGCAATGAGGAATGCGGGCAACGAATAGCGGCAATGCGTGCGTGGCTAATACACATATTTCAAACAAGTGCGAAACCTGCATCACAGAGGCAGCTGGACGATGTGATTCAACCACTCTAGCAACGGCGACGAAGACGAGACACTGGTGACACCGACTGCACTTCATGATGCGACAGCCGTGAGCCCGCGAGGTGCTCTTTGATAAGGTCCCTGGCGGGTCGGCAGTCGCGTAAGATGGCGGTTCCATGGGACGCATCACAGCATACGCCTGTAAAAATATGATCCCTCGTGAAGAAGGAGAACTAGGAAGTGTAAGGAATATCGCAAAATTGCATCATGAATGCCAGTCAGGAAAAGTCGTTAATGATGAGAAAAAATGAATTAAAAACGAAATAAAATGGGTCTGCTTACTTCTTGTCTAAGGAAGCTGCAGCTGATGATCCCATGCGATTTCCGCCATCAGCCCGGGCTCAAGAGTTTTGAACCGCTTCAAATAAGCGGCGCAAATATCAGCCCTACGGGCTTCTTCGGTGTCCAAGCGTCGTTTTCTTCCAGCAGTTGGCGACTGTGGTTCCGTTTCCACCGTTGCCTCTGGAAATTGTATAAATGACCATTGTTTCATTTTCTAATGCAACAGCAAAAAAAATCCTAATATACCAGCAGGTATATTAAAGCCTGTCGTATGATCCGCTAGCTGAAAGGAAGGAGCAAAAATCGACGGGGATGACAGTTATCGTTTAGCATTCTGCACGCGCATCAAATACCGCATGCAAAAGTTCTTGGGTAAAGAAAGAACATACTATTTGCGCGAACGTTCGAAGTAAGGACACTTTTATGCCATATAAGGAACTTCCTTCAATCTCTCATTTATAGAAGCTCAATGCAACTATCGCATTTGAGCGCGATCAATTGCAAGAGTCAGCACATCTTCTTTGCTTGAAAAGTAGTGCCAGAAACAAAAGCTCCAGCTTGAGATCAAAACAGGCGATAAGTCAAGCCCTCGATTTCGCATGATTATGTCATAAATAAATAAATATATATATATATATATATATATATATATATATATATATATATATATATACAATCGGTCACATCATTTGAGCTCGCCTCCCAACTTAGGAATGAGGGACTTGAAATGCAAGAATCTGTCAAACGTGAGTTCCTAAAACCGTCAAATCGTATAAGGCTGGGAATGAAGAAAATACTAACCAGGCAGCAAGATGTGGCTTGTGTTCCTCCTGAGGCTGTTCAGCCACGTGGCGGTTTCGCGCCTCTGCTGCACAACGGCCTTCGGAGCGCCAACACAGCGCTCTCTCTTATGCGCTATTATGAAGGCCTGAAATCAAAATACGAAAATCTTCACCTATCACAAATTTCAAGTGTCACAAAGTGCTGAAATTGAACCCACTGCGCTCATGATTTCATGAGCTTTAAACTGCTGCTGAAAGTTAGAGGGAATAGTGACTGAGGAACGGTCATTGACAGGTACATTTGAGTGTAAATCCATTCCTGTATATAATTCTGCTACAGAATAGGGCAAGGCGAAATCCTTTGCTATTATTCTACTCAGTGTGGACTCACAAATGATGGAAATGAATGGAAACGCATTTGAATTCCATTTCTACCCCATCCCTGCTAAAACACATGAATGTTTAAGGAGGAAAAAATGCAACCAAAGAAAGCTGGTTTTCACGGCTTACCTTAGTGGTTGCTGCGTCCGCCTCGGGTGGCACCACCAAATGATGCCCACATATGCCACAGAATGCTGAAATCATATAAAAGAAATTTAGATTATCAGTGACAGTTGCACGAATAAGCAGCTAACTAACTGTTTTTCATACGACAACTCGAGGATTTCAGCTTATTAGTAAAATGTGCTTATGATCATGAAACAATGGCTATAAGCGAGGATCGACCAACTAATCATCAGTTCGCTCTTATTCACAAGACGAGTGCCTAATAACATAATATTTACCAGCGAAATCATAGATCAGCTCAAACAGAATAAAAAAAGAAACCGAATAAAGCGTCACAATAAAGATAGCAAAATAAAGTTGCTTACCGTCCTCGAGATGCGATCGGGCCAGCGCGACATGCTTCCTCCATGCGGCGACCGTCTCGAACTCTCGATCGCCGACGCCGCAGTGTGGCAAACGGCACACTAAAAACAGGCTTCAGCATTCACCGTAATCTCGCATATCTGTGAACGCTCTATTGCGATCGTTAGATAAAACGCTCATCAGTCTGCAGTCACGGATTAGGATGCATGCTTTAAAGGGATCACAAAAAATTTCAACCCAACTATCTCCCATTTCACGTAAATCATTTTCATAATCATGTTAGCATAACCAATTTTGCTGATTTGCGAATCCCTCATCGGCGCATATAAAATGGAACATCAGGCAGTTAATGCTTTCTTCAATCAAAAACAGTAACGCTCACAATTCTACACTTCATTCGACTACTTAGAAGCCTTCGTCTGAGAATGCAGGAGAACCTACTTTGAACGAGTGTCTTCTCACCCTATTCATTCCTAAACGATTCTCTCCTTCCAATCAGGAGACGGAATATGCTACAGACAGCCTCAGATGCGTGGAAAACAAATTTTTGAAAGATAGAACAACAGGACAAGCGAAAATACTTACGAATCTTATTGTCCCGTACAATGTATGGTGGCGTTGCCGGTGCCACCAATTCGGCTGCCATGTGGGCTGGCAGTGCACTGATATCTGCCGGTTTGAATTCCGGCTGCTGTCTCACTGCCCGTCTGCGAGGAGGTCGCTCCGCGGGCGCACTTGCTCTCGCTCTTGGGCGGCTGCAGTAATGGACAAAGTTAGACAGGTGTTTGGACGCACGACTATGGAATTACATTCTTTGTTATCTTCATGGAAAAGCTTTCTATATTTCTATGGGCTTTCACATGGTTGCTTGCAAAGGCACATCATGGCAATGTGACCTTTACGTATGTGTCTATTTGTATCGCGCCTGCAAATTTCATACGGGAACCACTCAAGCTAAAACTACGAACATCTGATTGCTGCAATGTGATTCATAGCGAGACTTGTTAGACGATTCTTCAATGACAGCCGCTTCAAAACCAATATATGTTCCTCAGTTGTGCTACTATATCGAATGGAAATTTTCTTCAAATAGTGAGCACATACTGCTCTTCCTTTATAGTGTAAAGATTATCTATCGGTGACTCTTATTCAATTATCAGCGTGCTGCTATCTGCACAAATATTGAAAAAAATGCAGTGAACAACGAAGGTCCAAATGGACAAGACAGCAGTCACTTACAGCATCTCACGGTAGCGGGCGGCGAGGGCTTCTTGCCATTGCGCCCTTTCGTTGCGGATTGCGGCCTCTCTTTCCCTCTCTTCGACGCTTCGGCGTTGAGGCGTCGCATGATGTTCATCGGGATGAGGTTCAACCTCCGGTTCATGCAGAGCCTCTTCCGGCTCTGTCGGCACCGGAGGCGTGATCCTCGCCTCATCCCGGCGGCCGTGACTAGTGCCGGGCTCCAGTTCACGGGCTACGCTTTGGTACCACTGCAATCGAAACATTCATCAGTCTACAAGCATCCTCCGGTTCTTCCTTGATGTGAGTGTTAAGGTTGCCAAATTTGCGCGTGTTCCGCATTGACACGTGTTTTAGTATGACTTCAATCTCAAAGTTTGCTAAAAGTTCGCGGCTGCAGATGAGGACCGAAAATCTGCAGGGTTGTGATAGTGCAATACAGACCAAAGTTAATGGCAGTAAAATCAAAATGTACCCACCGGCACTATCGGCTGCTCCATCATGGCGACGAAGAGCCCTCCATCGACGGCCACATTATACATCGGCCCATCGTGGCCGTAGAGATCGCACCCGCGCCGTTCCACATCCCAGACACTCAGCTGTACTCTCTTCAGCCGGCACGCGGCCTCGAGCAACAGCGGATGTGGACGGCGTAATACGGCTTCGCGAACTAAAACACATTAAGGCTAGTTGTATATTAATGCTATTACTTCGATCCCAAAGCACTTCAGCCAGTTAATTTTTGACTGCACTTTGCCATCCAGTTTCTCCCCCGAGACGAATGCAGAAGCAACAATGCCTTAACATAACATAAGCATGACGTAAGAAAGGGATTCTTATGGCATATGGCATATGACACTCGACCACATGCATCCTTTACGCAAACATGCTACCAATTCGATAGTCACCAACTCTGTGACGTGGTTAATGTAAACTTCATGGCACATTATGAAGAGGTTCGAAAATGGCAAACGACAACTGTTTAATCAAAAACAGTCGAAAAAGAAATTAGGTGTTGCCGAAAAATCGATCAAAGAAGATCCATATGCATCAGTGTGATACCCATATTGACTTAAGTACTGCAGTGCCTCAGCACTCCACTCAATAAATTATTCATTGGTTCATAAATTTTGCGAATAAAGTCTTAGGAAAACGAACCAAAAAACCACAGGCCCTGTCGATGGACGTCGAGGGGAGCGAAATCCTCCCTCCAGTGTTCCTGCAGGAAGAGCTCCACCTCACGGTAGAGCTCCACCACTTCAACGCCGAACAAAGCGGCGGCTGCAGCAAAGGCGTCTTGACAACGCCTTACTCTAACAAGGCCCAAAAGGGCCATGACCTGTAGGAGGATTTCAGGAAGCGATTCCGAGACGTTCGCCATTTTAACAGTCGCTGTAGTTTAAGCCACTACTGCAAATACACCCTTTAGACGGTTTTAATTCGTTTAGTTTCTTTCGCATAACGTGCGCATATCGCAAGTAATTCAACAGTGTTGTCCTTTGATTGAAGGGCATGGAAGAGATCAAGGGCATACAATCAGATATGAGCAACATACTAACTGCATAAGTCCTTGGTCGCTAGTTTTCGAAATTTCTATAGAGAACTTGTTGAGGCAGAGATTCTGTTCATGAGGTTATGCGAACATGCAAGAACAATATGAAATTGGCAGGGGCATTTTCCAACTGCATATCGTACACTGAAGATGCTTCCTTGCTGAAAAGTACACAGACAATTCATTCAAATGGATCGTGGGAGTCGTTCGACGTAACATGGGTTTTATCGTGATTGCGTTTAGGAGAAATTCTTTGATGCCTCTCTCGCCACGAAGTCCATATCGATTTTGCAAACACAGTTCGATTCCATCAACTGATCAAACATTTACTCTCGAATGATCAATTATTCACTGCATTCCGATTGCGTTTCTCTGCTACTAAGTTACTTCATCAATGATAGATTATTAATTTTTATTGTGTACGTACAGACACGCGCCAGTGAATTTGATTAATTAGGACAATCGGCATTTCACTTAGACATAATTTGCAAAAGGTTGCACTCCTCCAAAAATAGGAAGTGGCAAATGTGAGATGGTTCGCTACAGAAATAAAAAAAGCATTTATTCCTAAGCAATAAAGAAGTCTCTTCTATGCATATGCAGATGGTACTGTGCCCAATGTATGCATTAATTAGGATAGTCGGCATTTCACTTGGACACAATTCGCAAAAGGTTGCACTCCTTCAAAAACAGGAAGTGGCAAATGTGAGATGGTTCGCTACAGAAATAAAAAAAGCATTTATTCCTAAGCAATAAAGAAGTCTCTTCTATGCATATGCAGATGGTACTGTGCAGAATGTTTGCATTAATTAGGATAATCGGCATTTCACTTGGACACAATTCGCAAAAGGTTGCACTCCTTCAAAAACAGGAAGTGGCAAATGCGAGATGGTTCGCTATGGAAATAAAAAACCATTTATTCCTAAGCAATAAAGAAGTCTCTTCTATGCATATGCAGATGGTACTGTGCTCAATGTTTGCATTAATTAGGATAATCGGCATTTCACTTGGACACAATTCGCAAAAGGTTGCACTCCTTCAAAAACAGGAAGTGGCAAATGTGAGATGGTTCGCTATGGAAATAAAAAAAGGCATTTATTCCTAAGCAGTAAAGAAGTCTCTTCTATGCATATGCAGATGGTACTGTGCAGAATGTTTGCATTAATTAGGATAATCGGCATTTCACTTGGACACAATTCGCAAAAGGTTGCACTCCTTCAAAAATAGGAAGTGGCAAATGTGAGATGGTTCGCTACAGAAATAAAAAAAGCATTTATTCCTAAGCAATAAAGAAGTCTCTTCTATGCATATGCAGATGGTACTGTGCAGAATGTTTGCATTAATTAGGATAATCGGCATTTCACTTGGACACAATTCGCAAAAGGTTGCACTCCTTCAAAAACAGGAAGTGGCAAATGTGAGATGGTTCGCTATGGAAATAAAAAACCATTTATTCCTAAGCAATAAAGAAGTCTCTTCTATGCATATGCAGATGGTACTGTGCTCAATGTTTGCATTAATTAGGATAATCGGCATTTCACTTGGACACAATTCGCAAAAGGTTGCACTCCTTCAAAAACAGGAAGTGGCAAATGTGAGATGGTTCGCTATGGAAATAAAAAAAGGCATTTATTCCTAAGCAGTAAAGAAGTCTCTTCTATGCATATGCAGATGGTACTGTGCAGAATGTTTGCATTAATTAGGATAATCGGCATTTCACTTGGACACAATTCGCAAAAGGTTGCACTCCTTCAAAAACAGGAAGTGGCAAATGTGAGATGGTTCGCTATGGAAATAAAAAAAGGCATTTATTCCTAAGCAATAAAGAAGTCTCTTCTATGCATATGCAGATGGTACTGTGCAGAATGTTTGCATTAATTAGGATAATCGGCATTTCACTTGGACACAATTCGCAAAGGTTGCACTCCTTCAAAAACAGGAAGTGGCAAATGTGAGATGGTTCGCTATGGAAATAAAAAACCATTTATTCCTAAGCAATAAAGAAGTCTCTTCTATGCATATGCAGATGGTACTTTGCCCAATGTATGCATTAATTAGGATAATCGGCATTTCACTTGGACACAATTCGCAAAAGGTTGCACTCCTTCAAAAACAGGAAGTGGCAAATGTGAGATGGTTCGCTATGGAAATAAAAAACCATTTATTCCTAAGCAATAAAGAAGTCTCTTCTATGAATATGCAGATGGTACTGTGCTCAATGTTTGCATTAATTAGGATAATCGGCATTTCACTTGCACACAATTCGCAAAAGGCTGCACTGCTTCAAAAACAGGAAGTGGCAAATGTGAGATGGTTCGCTATGGAAATAAAAAACCATTTATTCCTAAGCAATAAAGAAGTCTCTTCTATGCATATGCAGATGGTATTGTGCTCAATGTTTGCATTAATTAGGATAATCGGCATTTCACTTGCACACAATTCGCAAAAGGCTGCACTCCTTCAAAAACAGGAAGTGGCAAATGTGAGATGGTTCGCTATGGAAATAAAAAACCATTTATTCCTAAGCAATAAAGAAGTCTCTTCTATGCATATGCAGATGGTACTGTGCAGAATGTTTGCATTAATTAGGATAGTCGGCATTTCACTTGGACACAATTCGCAAAAGGTTGCACTCCTTCAAAAACAGGAAGTGGCAAATGTGAGATGGTTCGCTATGGAAATAAAAAACCATTTATTCCTAAGCAATAAAGAAGTCTCTTCTATGCATATGCAGATGGTACTGTGCTCAATGTTTGCATTAATTAGGATAATCGGCATTTCACTTGGACACAATTCGCAAAAGGTTGCACTCCTTCAAAAACAGGAAGTGGCAAATGTGAGATGGTTCGCTATGGAAATAAAAAAAGGCATTTATTCCTAAGCAATAAAGAAGTCTCTTCTATGCATATGCAGATGGTACTGTGCAGAATGTTTGCATTAATTAGGATAATCGGCATTTCACTTGGACACAATTCGCAAAGGTTGCACTCCTTCAAAAACAGGAAGTGGCAAATGTGAGATGGTTCGCTATGGAAATAAAAAACCATTTATTCCTAAGCAATAAAGAAGTCTCTTCTATGCATATGCAGATGGTACTTTGCCCAATGTATGCATTAATTAGGATAATCGGCATTTCACTTGGACACAATTCGCAAAAGGTTGCACTCCTTCAAAAACAGGAAGTGGCAAATGTGAGATGGTTCGCTATGGAAATAAAAAACCATTTATTCCTAAGCAATAAAGAAGTCTCTTCTATGAATATGCAGATGGTACTGTGCTCAATGTTTGCATTAATTAGGATAATCGGCATTTCACTTGCACACAATTCGCAAAAGGCTGCACTGCTTCAAAAACAGGAAGTGGCAAATGTGAGATGGTTCGCTATGGAAATAAAAAACCATTTATTCCTAAGCAATAAAGAAGTCTCTTCTATGCATATGCAGATGGTACTGTGCCCAATGTATGCATTAATTAGGATAATCGGCATTTCACTTGGACACAATTCGCAAAAGGTTGCACTCCTTCAAAAACAGGAAGTGGCAAATGTGAGATGGTTCGCTATGGAAATAAAAAACCATTTATTCGTAAGCAATAAAGAAGTCTCTTCTATGCATATGCAGATGGTACTGTGCTCAATGTTTGCATTAATTAGGATAATCGGCATTTCACTTGGACACAATTCGCAAAAGGTTGCACTCCTTCAAAAACAGGAAGTGGCAAATGTGAGATGGTTCGCTATGGAAATAAAGAACCATTTATTCCTAAGCAATAAAGAAGTCTCTTCTATGCATATGCAGATGGTACTGTGCTCAATGTTTGCATTAATTAGGATAATCGGCATTTCACTTGGACACAATTCGCAAAAGGTTGCACTCCTTCAAAAACAGGAAGTGGCAAATGTGAGATGGTTCGCTATGGAAATAAAAAAAGGCATTTATTCCTAAGCAATAAAGAAGTCTCTTCTATGCATATGCAGATGGTACTGTGCAGAATGTTTGCATTAATTAGGATAATCGGCATTTCACTTGGACACAATTCGCAAAGGTTGCACTCCTTCAAAAACAGGAAGTGGCAAATGTGAGATGGTTCGCTATGGAAATAAAAAACCATTTATTCCTAAGCAATAAAGAAGTCTCTTCTATGCATATGCAGATGGTACTTTGCCCAATGTATGCATTAATTAGGATAATCGGCATTTCACTTGGACACAATTCGCAAAAGGTTGCACTCCTTCAAAAACAGGAAGTGGCAAATGTGAGATGGTTCGCTATGGAAATAAAAAACCATTTATTCCTAAGCAATAAAGAAGTCTCTTCTATGAATATGCAGATGGTACTGTGCTCAATGTTTGCATTAATTAGGATAATCGGCATTTCACTTGCACACAATTCGCAAAAGGCTGCACTGCTTCAAAAACAGGAAGTGGCAAATGTGAGATGGTTCGCTATGGAAATAAAAAACCATTTATTCCTAAGCAATAAAGAAGTCTCTTCTATGCATATGCAGATGGTACTGTGCCCAATGTATGCATTAATTAGGATAATCGGCATTTCACTTGGACACAATTCGCAAAAGGTTGCACTCCTTCAAAAACAGGAAGTGGCAAATGTGAGATGGTTCGCTATGGAAATAAAAAACCATTTATTCGTAAGCAATAAAGAAGTCTCTTCTATGCATATGCAGATGGTACTGTGCTCAATGTTTGCATTAATTAGGATAATCGGCATTTCACTTGGACACAATTCGCAAAAGGTTGCACTCCTTCAAAAACAGGAAGTGGCAAATGTGAGATGGTTCGCTATGGAAATAAAGAACCATTTATTCCTAAGCAATAAAGAAGTCTCTTCTATGCATATGCAGATGGTACTTTGCCCAATGTATGCATTAATTAGGATAATCGGCATTTCACTTGGACACAATTCGCAAAAGGTTGCACTCCTTCAAAAACAGGAAGTGGCAAATGTGAGATGGTTCGCTATGGAAATAAAAAACCATTTATTCCTAAGCAATAAAGAAGTCTCTTCTATGAATATGCAGATGGTACTGTGCTCAATGTTTGCATTAATTAGGATAATCGGCATTTCACTTGCACACAATTCGCAAAAGGCTGCACTCCTTCAAAAACAGGAAGTGGCAAATGTGAGATGGTTCGCTATGGAAATAAAAAACCATTTATTCCTAAGCAATAAAGAAGTCTCTTCTATGCATATGCAGATGGTACTGTGCCCAATGTATGCATTAATTAGGATAATCGGCATTTCACTTGGACACAATTCGCAAAAGGTTGCACTCCTTCAAAAACAGGAAGTGGCAAATGTGAGATGGTTCGCTATGGAAATAAAAAACCATTTATTCATAAGCAATAAAGAAGTCTCTTCTATGCATATGCAGATGGTACTGTGCAGAATGTTTGCATTAATTAGGATAATCGGCATTTCACTTGGACACAATTCGCAAAAGGTTGCACTCCTTCAAAAACAGGAAGTGGCAAATGTGAGATGGTTCGCTATGGAAATAAAAAAAGGCATTTATTCCTAAGCAATAAAGAAGTCTCTTCTATGCATATGCAGATGGTACTGTGCAGAATGTTTGCATTAATTAGGATAATCGGCATTTCACTTGGACACAATTCGCAAAAGGTTGCACTCCTTCAAAAATAGGAAATGGAAAAATGTGAGATGGTTCGCTATGGAAATAAAAAAAGGCATTTATTCCTAAGCAATAAAGAAGTCTCTTCTATGCATATGCAGATGGTACTGTGCAGAATGTTTGCATTAATTAGGATAGTCGGCATTTCACTTGGACACAATTCGCAAAAGGTTGCACTCCTTCAAAAACAGGAAGTGGCAAATGTGAGATGGTTCGCTATGGAAATAAAAAACCATTTATTCATAAGCAATAAAGAAGTCTCTTCTATGCATATGCAGATGGTACTGTGCAGAATGTTTGCATTAATTAGGATAATCGGCATTTCACTTGGACACAATTCGCAAAAGGTTGCACTCCTTCAAAAACAGGAAGTGGCAAATGTGAGATGGTTCGCTATGGAAATAAAAAAAGGCATTTATTCCTAAGCAATAAAGAAGTCTCTTCTATGCATATGCAGATGGTACTGTGCAGAATGTTTGCATTAATTAGGATAATCGGCATTTCACTTGGACACAATTCGCAAAAGGTTGCACTCCTTCAAAAATAGGAAATGGAAAAATGTGAGATGGTTCGCTATGGAAATAAAAAAAGGCATTTATTCCTAAGCAATAAAGAAGTCTCTTCTATGCATATGCAGATGGTACTGTGCAGAATGTTTGCATTAATTAGGATAATCGGCATTTCACTTGGACACAATTCGCAAAAGGTTGCACTCCTTCAAGAACAGGAAATGGCAAATGTGAGATGGTTCGCTATGGAAATAAAAAGCCATTTATTCCTAAGCAATAAAGAAGTCTCTTCTATGCATATGCAGATGGTACTGTGCCCAATGTATGCATTAATTAGGATAATCGGCATTTCACTTGGACACAATTCGCAAAAGGTTGCACTCCTTCAAGAACAGGAAATGGCAAATGTGAGATGGTTCGCTATGGAAATAAAAAGCCATTTATTCCTAAGCAATAAAGAAGTCTCTTCTATGCATATGCAGATGGTACTGTGCCCAATGTATGCATTAATTAGGATAATCGGCATTTCACTTGGACACAATTCGCAAAAGGTTGCACTCCTTCAAAAACAGGAAGTGGCAAATGTGAGATGGTTCGCTATGGAAATAAAAAAAGCATTTATTCCTAAGCAATAAAGAAGTCTCTTCTATGCATATGCAGATGGTACTGTGCCCAATGTATGCATTAATTAGGATAATCGGCATTTCACTTGGACAGAATTCGCAAAAGGTTGCACTCCTTCAAGAACAGGAAATGGCAAATGTGAGATGGTTCGCTACGGAAATAAAAAACCATTTATTCCTAAGCAATAAAGAAGTCTCTTCTATGCATATGCAGATGGTACTGTGCTCAATGTTTGCATTAATTAGGATAATCGGCATTTCACTTGGACACAATTCGCAAAGGTTGCACTCCTTCAAGAACAGGAAATGGCAAATGTGAGATGGTTCGCTATGGAAATAAAAAAAGCATTTATTCCTAAGCAATAAAGAAGTCTCTTCTATGCATATGCAGATGGTACTGTGCAGAATGTTTGCATTAATTAGGATAATCGGCATTTCACTTGGACACAATTTGCAAAAGGTTGCACTCCTTCAAGAACAGGAAATGGCAAATGTGAGATGGTTCGCTATGGAAATAAAAAAAGCATTTATTCCTAAGTAATAAAGAAGTCTCTTCTATGCATATGCAGATGGTACTGTGCCCAATGTATGCATTAATTAGGATAATCGGCATTTCACTTGGACACAATTCGCAAAAGGTTGCACTCCTTCAAGAACAGGAAATGGCAAATGTGAGATGGTTCGCTATGGAAATAAAAAGCCATTTATTCCTAAGCAATAAAGAAGTCTCTTCTATGCATATGCAGATGGTACTGTGCCCAATGTATGCATTAATTAGGATAATCGGCATTTCACTTGGACACAATTCGCAAAAGGTTGCACTCCTTCAAGAACAGGAAATGGCAAATGTGAGGTGGTTCGCTATGGAAATAAAAAGCCATTTATTCCTAAGCAATAAAGAAGTCTCTTCTATGCATATGCAGATGGTACTGTGCCCAATGTATGCATTAATTAGGATAATCGGCATTTCACTTGGACACAATTCGCAAAAGGTTGCACTCCTTCAAAAACAGGAAGTGGCAAATGTGAGATGGTTCGCTATGGAAATAAAAAACCATTTATTCCTAAGCAATAAAGAAGTCTCTTCTATGCATATGCAGATGGTACTGTGCAGAATGTTTGCATTAATTAGGATAATCGGCATTTCACTTGGACACAATTCGCAAAAGGTTGCACTCCTTCAAAAACAGGAAGTGGCAAATGTGAGATGGTTCGCTATGGAAATAAAAAAAGGCATTTATTCCTAAGCAATAAAGAAGTCTCTTCTATGCATATGCAGATGGTACTGTGCAGAATGTTTGCATTAATTAGGATAATCGGCATTTCACTTGGACACAATTCGCAAAAGGTTGCACTCCTTCAAAAATAGGAAATGGAAAAATGTGAGATGGTTCGCTATGGAAATAAAAAAAGGCATTTATTCCTAAGCAATAAAGAAGTCTCTTCTATGCATATGCAGATGGTACTGTGCAGAATGTTTGCATTAATTAGGATAGTCGGCATTTCACTTGGACACAATTCGCAAAAGGTTGCACTCCTTCAAAAACAGGAAGTGGCAAATGTGAGATGGTTCGCTATGGAAATAAAAAACCATTTATTCCTAAGCAATAAAGAAGTCTCTTCTATGCATATGCAGATGGTACTGTGCTCAATGTTTGCATTAATTAGGATAATCGGCATTTCACTTGGACACAATTCGCAAAGGTTGCACTCCTTCAAGAACAGGAAATGGCAAATGTGAGATGGTTCGCTATGGAAATAAAAAAAGCATTTATTCCTAAGCAATAAAGAAGTCTCTTCTATGCATATGCAGATGGTACTGTGCAGAATGTTTGCATTAATTAGGATAATCGGCATTTCACTTGGACACAATTCGCAAAAGGTTGCACTCCTTCAAGAACAGGAAATGGCAAATGTGAGATGGTTCGCTATGGAAATAAAAAAAGCATTTATTCCTAAGTAATAAAGAAGTCTCTTCTATGCATATGCAGATGGTACTGTGCCCAATGTATGCATTAATTAGGATAATCGGCATTTCACTTGGACACAATTCGCAAAAGGTTGCACTCCTTCAAGAACAGGAAATGGCAAATGTGATATGGTTCGCTATGGAAATAAAAAGCCATTTATTCCTAAGCAATAAAGAAGTCTCTTCTATGCATATGCAGATGGTACTGTGCAGAATGTTTGCATTAATTAGGATAATCGGCATTTCACTTGGACACAATTCGCAAAAGGTTGCACTCCTTCAAAAATAGGAAATGGAAAAATGTGAGATGGTTCGCTATGGAAATAAAAAAAGGCATTTATTCCTAAGCAATAAAGAAGTCTCTTCTATGCATATGCAGATGGTACTGTGCAGAATGTTTGCATTAATTAGGATAGTCGGCATTTCACTTGGACACAATTCGCAAAAGGTTGCACTCCTTCAAAAACAGGAAGTGGCAAATGTGAGATGGTTCGCTATGGAAATAAAAAACCATTTATTCCTAAGCAATAAAGAAGTCTCTTCTATGCATATGCAGATGGTACTGTGCTCAATGTTTGCATTAATTAGGATAATCGGCATTTCACTTGGACACAATTCGCAAAGGTTGCACTCCTTCAAGAACAGGAAATGGCAAATGTGAGATGGTTCGCTATGGAAATAAAAAAAGCATTTATTCCTAAGCAATAAAGAAGTCTCTTCTATGCATATGCAGATGGTACTGTGCAGAATGTTTGCATTAATTAGGATAATCGGCATTTCACTTGGACACAATTCGCAAAAGGTTGCACTCCTTCAAGAACAGGAAATGGCAAATGTGAGATGGTTCGCTATGGAAATAAAAAAAGCATTTATTCCTAAGTAATAAAGAAGTCTCTTCTATGCATATGCAGATGGTACTGTGCCCAATGTATGCATTAATTAGGATAATCGGCATTTCACTTGGACACAATTCGCAAAAGGTTGCACTCCTTCAAGAACAGGAAATGGCAAATGTGATATGGTTCGCTATGGAAATAAAAAGCCATTTATTCCTAAGCAATAAAGAAGTCTCTTCTATGCATATGCAGATGGTACTGTGCCCAATGTATGCATTAATTAGGATAATCGGCATTTCACTTGGACACAATTCGCAAAAGGTTGCACTCCTTCAAGAACAGGAAATGGCAAATGTGAGATGGTTCGCTATGGAAATAAAAAGCCATTTATTCCTAAGCAATAAAGAAGTCTCTTCTATGCATATGCAGATGGTACTGTGCCCAATGTATGCATTAATTAGGATAATCGGCATTTCACTTGGACACAATTCGCAAAAGGTTGCACTCCTTCAAAAACAGGAAGTGGCAAATGTGAGATGGTTCGCTATGGAAATAAAAAAAGCATTTATTCCTAAGCAATAAAGAAGTCTCTTCTGTGCATATGCAGATGGTACTGTGCCCAATGTATGCATTAATTAGGATAATCGGCATTTCACTTGGACACAATTCGCAAAAGGTTGCACTCCTTCAAGAACAGGAAATGGCAAATGTGAGATGGTTCGCTATGGAAATAAAAAGCCATTTATTCCTAAGCAATAAAGAAGTCTCTTCTATGCATATGCAGATGGTACTGTGCTCAATGTTTGCATTAATTAGGATAGTCGGCATTTCACTTGGACACAGCTCGCAAAAGGTTGCACTCTTTCAAAAATAGAAAGTCACAAAAGTGAGACAGTTCGCTATGGAAATAAAAAACCATTTATTCCTAAGCAATAAAGAAGCCTCATCTTTACATATGCAGATGGTACTGTGCTCAATGCACTCAATATTTTCGATTTCAAAAGCGATATAAACGACCATTAACTGAGCAGGCGGCGTGGATGTTACTTATTTTAGGCAATTCTTTTGAAAGCATTTCAGCCTCCACCAAAACCAGCAAATAAAAATTTGACATTGCTACCTATGGTAATCTCGTCAACTATTAGCATTCGCATCAAGTCCACAACATGCTGCACGAAAATTACGCATATATTAGTTGTACAGAAATCCTTGAGAAAAAAAGTCATTATTAATAGAAGGCAAAGAAAACGCGACGCGACCAGTGTATTCTTTCCATTGCTTGGTCAGCGGCGCGCGCTGTGAAGATTAAAGGAGATCATGTCCACTGTCAGTTGGGCTCGCATTAGCACGCAACCCTTCTACGTTAAGCGTTGACTTGTATCGTTGCGCTGCGACGTTTGTAATACCGATGTGCGACGCGCTTCAAGTCGTTGACCACTACTGCTCTCTCGTTGATGAGTGCAGCAGTCATAGAGATATACAATCACGACCGTTTCAGTGAAGATGCTTCTAAATGAAAGAACGTATTTGATCTCCATGCCTCGTGCCTCCACAATCGATTGAGTGCGTTCGTTTGCGCTTGTGATATTTCACGTTGTACAATATACCGCTGGGATCTCTTCGCCGTTTTCATCTTTTATTATTGGATATGTTTTATTCCCCTCCCCCTTGCAAATAATGTTTCACTAATGTTCCACGCACGTCACAATCGTAAAACTAGAATTGCGACCTTGACTGCATTTGATTCGGGATCAGTATATCTTCAAAGAAGAAGATGAAATAAAAGGAATGGGTGAAGGGAATTAAGGCTCATCAAAGGTTTTAAATTAGCGCATGTTTGTGCGCTAAATTAAAACTTATAGGGTGGAAATTTGTTTATCGCAGTCTCATTTGCATGTGAATCGTATTTATTACCTCTAACTATGCTATCACTTGTTGTCGCCGGTTATGGATGAGTAACATTCGAATTACGCCGATGAGAAGCAGCCTTGGTCAATTTTTTTTCAAATTTCAGCTTACTTTCAAGGAATATTTAACTTTTTTTGCGTACGCACCATGCTTACATTTTGTCGATTTGATCAACTCTAAGCACAGGCGTATGCATTTTCTATTCCTCGCGTATCGGTTCTTTACATTCGCTGTTTATTTTCTTTGTTCAATTATATTCCCAGCTGTATTAGTTACAGGATATCCCATCAGGCAGTGAAGCGGCATTCTCATGAGCACTCCTGCCGAGAGGGAAGAAGGGGACAGGTTTGAATCATATAATATCTGATTCTCTTCTGTATTATGAGTAGTGTTTTACGTACTCTCATGCAACAAATTGTTTTCAGGATGATACTATAAACATATTTCAGGTTTCATCCACCCCCATTGTCCCATTTGTTATTCTTTTGTTATATTCTTTTTTTATTTAAACGCGCTCGTTTGTTTATTTCTTACTTTCAACATTCGTTGCTTGTTCGTTTCATTACGTTCTAATCCTTTGATTCAGCAGACAATTCAGTGGTTATACAGCATCGCCGAGGCTTATAAGTGGCATTAAATGGCAAGCAAATGAAGATAGTTGGAAAAATGGTGCGAGAATTACAGGCAATTCGTCTCATCAAAGGTTTCATGCGCTTGTCAGGTTTTTTTCATTTATCCGCTATCTACAGATGAGATTTCAGGTGACCTAGAAATGAGGGATTTCTATTTCTTAATGGGTACTTAGAAAAAAAAGAGAAGCTGTGAGTTAGTTGTAACTCTCTCAGTGCACATTACTTCCTTTTTTTTCTGTAGAACGTGATTAAGTATTACGTTAAACTATTACAAATCTAAGCAATTAGTGTATTGCAGACTTTATAGTCGAGGCGCACTGCCGATAAAAATAGGCTTATATTTTACTTAATAGAACTTTTACGGTTTCTATTCAGTGATCCAATTCATTAGTGCGAGCAAGTGAATTTTTTCATTATGATGCGATATTGGGAAGTCGGTTGGTGGTTGAAGCATCTTTGCTAGCTAATTGCTATTATAGAACGGAAGCAAACTTGCTGCTTAGATGAATTTTTGAAAAGAGAGTGGCAGCTAACCGCAAATTTTTTTTTGCTCTAATTTTTTGAATTCATTACAACATGAAGCAACTTGTGCAAGTAAGCAATGTTTTTGGCACTGCAAAAGCGTACGCAGCATCATCGCATTCTATACTGAATGCGTGCTCAGCATGCTCGAATGCTTATCTTTGCATTTGAAAAACTGCAAAGAAGTACAGTGAAGTTCAAAAGGGCCCTTTGGTGATCTGCTGGTGATCCACACTATGCGCTCTGAATCCACACTATGGCCGTCCTTGCGCTCGCAACATTCCAATGACCCTTTCGATTTCACTTCGGGTTCTTTCGATAAGCGGCTTTTGACTAGATCCGTCCTATAGTCTGCACGTTTGTGTTGACGAGACTTATATTTGCGAATTCATGAAGTGGTCCCTTTATTGATTAGTTTCCACGAAGCAGTAATTATTGATGGTCGAATATGGCGGACGTTTATAAATGACCTTGTGACTGCAGAATCCTTTGAAATGATCTTGTGGCAGATGTGCGTTATGAAAGGCTTTCTGTTTGATTGGGAATTTTTTTTTTAGTTTTGCCTTTGTTTGTTGATAGTCCTACTGCAAAAAAAAGTAACTTTTTGGCGTAGTGCGGGCGTTGTCACAGTAGCTTTGATCTTGGGGCGGGGCATATACGTACGGTAGCATTATATCGATGGTCAGCCAATCGGCTAAAGGTGATGCGTGCTGAGCGATCTCTGACGGGCCCCTATTGGCTTTGTGGCTATGTGCATATATCGATTGCCTTCTTTGTGAGTGGCAACTCTGCGTCTCCTGCATCTCTGCGTCTGCTGACTCTGCGTCTCTTGCGTCTCTGTGAATGCTCTCTCTGCGTCTCTTGCCTCTCTTCCATGTATGGCAGTTTCGGTTCGTTGAGGCTGATCCCCATTCGAGTACTTTTCGGTGATCTTTCGATAAGCCCACTTCTGGTTTTTTGTTATGAAGTTTCAGAATGTTTCATTTTGAGTTTGATGCCGTTTTGCTAACATATATAATATTGTTGCCTTTTCATGTATTTTTATTGTCATATGTTTAGTTATATTTCACTTTCTTTTCTTTTTTTGTTTCGTCTGTTTCTTGTGTTCAGATTTGCCGTGTTTTGTACACACAATTTTTATTGTAAGGAGAGAGCGTTGCACTAAAGACACGTCACTGATCTAAAGAAATGGATGAACGTGGCTGATTACCGATGTTGCCTTTTCTTAAGCTGCTTAGAGAAAGTACCGGAACTTTTTATTTGAAATCTTCATAAGAGCTCTCGTTGCTGAAGGGTACCAATATCGTGTTTCATTTTCATCTGCATAGTCGTTTCCTCTGTTTTTAGTGCAATCGCATATTTTAATATTCCCTTTTTTCGTCAAGGTTCCTTATCAGGGCACTGTTTGATTTTTATTTTATATTTTTATTTTTTGATTCCTGAGTGCACCTATGAGAGGGATCGGGCATGCCATTTGAATATTATAGAAAGGGTTAGCTACGACTTATGTACACACTGGAGTGCAGCGAGCACAAACGTGGTGTTGCTAGAGTATGAGAATGCATTCCTAATTTGGATCATTGCTTGATTCAAAGTTAGATTGTGCAATTGTTTCCTGCTTTTGACTACCCCTCACCCCTGTCCATCCCTATTCGAGGTGCTTTTGTCATTATGCTGTGTTATTATTAATGATTTGCTAATAAATAAAAATAAAATAAAAAATGTTTCGTCTAGCAAAGGAAGGAAAGGTCAACGAATGAGGAAACTCGTCTCCTTCACGACCAGTTGGATGAATTTATCGATGAATTTTTCCACAATGTATATCATCAGACATTTTGATGGACAAAGCGCATGTAAATATGAATTGCCTACTTGGAAAAAAGCAGCGTTAACCCTCCAACTCCTCAGTTTCATTTATGAGGAGTGCTTCTAGAGGTATCACTCAAGTATGACCACTTTTATTTGGAGGTGGAATTAGTTAAATGTGCTGAGGTTGTTGCTCAGACGGGGTGATGAGAGTTATTGCATGCATAGTTATATTTCGATAGAGCTGTTGTTTGCATTGACGCACTCGGATATGGGGGAAGGAAGAAGATTTTTGTTGGAGAGTATGGTGAAATTAGCAACATTTCTTTAGACAATATTCTAAAGATTGGAGAAAATATATTGCGAAGTTTGATTGTTTGCTTGAATTTTTTGCGTATTTATTTATTGAAACGATTTGTTAATACACCACGCATCCATAGAGTCATAGCATATCACGGTGACACCTGTCAGTATGAAGGAATGCTGTATATGGATTAGTTTAAGAGAACACATTACAGCAGGCAAGGAACGCATTTCGATTGCAACACTTTGCTTTGTGACCAACCTCTTTCGTGAGCTGATTGTTCTTGTAAAAAAAAATTTTGCACATGTTGCGCCGTATATCATTTCATTCACATTACAGTTTCCTGCTGTCGCTGTGCTTTTCGTCTTCGTAGACTTGATTAATACCTCAGAGAAGGGTGTTCCAGTAGTCCTCTTAGGTTTTATTTCCGCTCGCTGAGAACCGTCATTTGCGCTGCACCGCTCCGAGAATAAAATCGCAATCATCATCCTTCTTCACACTCATGCAGTAGGGAAATAATATGCGCTTTTGTTCAACATGAAGAAATAGTTCCCATTTTCGACCTTCACTGTCGTTGTTTATGTCCCACGATAGTGATGATTCATGCTTGTCGGGGACTTTTTCCTCTGATGTCAACGGTTCCTTTCTGTCATAGCTTCACTTCTTAAGCACAAATATAACTTCTTTGTGCTTCGTAAATTTTATTCTGCTTGGTGCTATGAGATTTTTCACCTGCTTTCTATATGTGAAGTGGATGCACTCTGCGATTTCTATAATATTAACTGAAATACGTTGTTTTAAGTTCAACGCTGTGTATAGTAATGACATCGAATGCTATAACCGTAAACGGCAAACTGCGAATATCTGATCCTAGGTGTTCACCGAAATTTTGATTTCTTGTGTTGCATGGGCATTATGGAAGTAGTGAACCCATCTAAATGCTTCGAAATCACTAAAAACAGAAATATTTGGGAACGTAATCATGAGCAAGTACTCGTTACAAAAATTTCCTATTTTTTGGTGGATCAACTTGACATCGTTAATGACTGCCCATTGTCGCTGCCCAGCCAAAAACAGCCTAAAGCCACTGCAGCCGTCCACATCTCGGGAAAAATGCTCTAGCAATTCTTGAGAACGTGTTTCACTCACACATCCACGACAGTTTTTTAAAATGTATACGAACTCCGCTATCTAAGACGAGCTACAATGAAACGGCTCAGGGGTGTTCGGTGCTTCCATCGAGTAATCTTTTGAATTGTGGAACCGTATCTAGACTGTGATACCGTATCAGATCGAAATAAGCCTGATACCGTTTCTACTCCATCCATATAAACAGCATTAGACCTCAGGTTTATGTGACTCCTCTCTGATATTGGAAGTGGTTTCTCTGTTTTTCTGATAACTACTCTCGCAAAAAATTAGTTTTGGGCCAAAAAATAACACCGCGGGATCCATTGAATCAGCATTTACAACTAATACTGCGAAGCGCTGCTAGCAGCAGTTACAAAAGATGACGATGATAATAATAAGTACTCTCAATTCGTGCTGCAAATAGGTGCCACACAGAATCACTGAATAACCGTCCCCGTTGAAAGCATATCAGGTATGAAAAACAGATTTTTCTAACGAATTTAGATGTAACGGCATGAAAAGTGAACTGCAAAAGCAAAGAAACACCTGCCAGAGCAAACTTTTGCGTCATAAAAGAACAGCATTCGACTTCTTCAAGTGATATATCTTGCCAATCTCAGGACCGAAAGTAATTGATGACATTTCCGGTTTCTCCATTGCCTTTACATAACGTACTTCGGCAACTTTGACCATTTCCGGTCGAACAACGATCTGAAATCGCAACAGCATGGATATTGACAAATAAATTGCAAGATTACTTTAATGCGTTCAACATTATGGAGATATGCGAAGATTGCAGAAAGTGCTGTATGTGACTAACCTATAACATTCCATCTCAATATTTTTGGTCGTTTGCATGAATTTCTGTATAAAATCATTCAACCATTAGATTAAAGGGGCAATCTTGCCTTGCTCATTTCTCCAACATTCCAGACGACACTCTCGAGCATTACTTTGGGATGTATATTGAAATCGAGTTTTGCATTGGATGTGTTGCATGTTTCCACTCATTCTAAACATTCTTCGAGTATGGAAAATCAACTCCTTGTTAAGCGCACTATACAATCATCGTTCAACGTGAGAAGATTCGTAACATAGTGGTGCGGACATATGAATATCTTTTCTAATTTCACATCTTTTATTGTTACTGGAAATTGTTTAGTATTCTCTACGCATACCACTTGTTTAAGGATTTGGATGATTAATGCCTGGTTTGAAATTTACTCAGGATCTTCGGAATCTCATACCAGATTTGTTAAAGGACTAAAACTTGATCTTGTCCGATTCCTATGCTATGCTTAGATATCCGAAGGAGAAGTAATTTGACTTCTTTGCCGTTTTCTCCTTCTCCAACATCCCTTCCTCCAGCCATATGGTTTCTGAATGGGCATTCTTTTTTCCGAGAATTTGCTCCCTGGCTTCCTCATCGAGATGGCCATCGCTCCGCTTCTCCATGAAGCTTCTCCCTATAGGCGAAAATTTTTGACTTCAAATAATCCTCAGTGAATCGCGAAAAGCATTTGAATCTTCTTAGCGATCACCGTTGATCAACGGCTGCGGCACGCTCGACAATGGAATGGATGAAGAAGAGTGGACCTGCGCGCGACTGGAGCAAAGTCACTACGACAAATCCGACAGAAGTGATAAAGGTTGAACGACAGGAATTTTCCATGTTCAGAACGATGCAGTCTACCGCATAGACTGTTGTAGTCGCTTAAAATAGCAATAAAAGGTCCGTTTAACTTAAAAGGAAAATACTGCGCCATAACGATAAAGAGAACAAATATCGCAGTAGTAACGAAAAAAATCTCAAATACAATTGAACTTACGTGGAAAGTGGCATAAGCGCTTCTAAAAATTACTGTTTCAACATTCGGTGCGTTTACAAATAATAAGTCAGTAGTCTGCAGTATGGTCCAGTTTTTCGAATAACGGACACTTCATCTAAATCCACAGTCGCCACATAGGTGGCTTGACCTCGAGCACGAAGCAAACAATCGTTTGTGGCGAGAACCGACTGAAGCATCGATCTTTTAAGGACAAAAAGCTATAAGCGATTGAACTCATAGGTGTATGTTTACTTACAAAGGCTTTGAAGTGTTCACCGTTTGTTCATTTATTTTTGTCTAAAGGTCGCATTCTCTCCACATACATGTGCCAATCTTAGCGTACTCTGTTGCAACACCAAAATGTGCCCAGAAAGCGCGTCGTAGCAGCTGGTTGGCCGTAGCTTTCCTGCGATCTCTACATTTAGCGTCGTGACCTCACCCTGCATTAATCTCCAATGTCTGAAACCTTCTTCCGATGCATCCTGTAAGGTTATGTAGTGAAAATCGACAAGAAGTAATGGTCTTAGCGATGATACTTCCACCACGGTAGCAGCGAAGGGCTCAACGAGGGAAATCCGTTGAAGACCAGGAGGGCAATGAGGACTGAGAAATCACCGAATTTGTCTTCTGGTCATTTCCAATTATAAACAAGTTTTTTCCCTTTCAAGCTAATTTTTCAATCACTTAGAAATTCAGCAAAGCGAGACGAATGTGAAGTGCCATAATTATTCATTTCAAAAATCGTTCTCAAAGAAACGCTAGTTATCGCTCGCCACAAACAGCCATAACCGTTAATTGCTCTGTTGCAAAAAAACTGTTATCTGCTTTTTGCAAATTCGAACACATCTGTATATCATAGCGCTCATACAAGTATCCGATAGCCTGTATGCCCCACTAGATATTAGCGTTGATACAGTTATCTTTCACTGTTCAAGTATCGGCTAAATCTTTTCGATCTCAACGCTGTTGTTGATTTGGAGTATTCTAAATTCAGTGCCTTTTGTTATGCTGCCCTCAGCGGCGCTCTACGAGTATTATTTTAGATTTTTGCTACGTTGATGATTGCCACTGTTAGTTCTTCTCCGTTACTATGCCCACCTACCTTTCTGCATTTCTACCGTCTTTATGAGATGGAAATAAACAGAACTGCAATAAAACCTCCCCACGATTAATGTTGACATTCGGATCGTCACCAGAAGAAATATTCGTTACTTTTGGCAATACACCCGAACGAATACGTTCCACATTAATACGATGGTCATTTTCATAGGTGCATAGCATCGCATCGAATTCTTGCGGGGACGATTGAATAATAAAGCAAAATTTCGCTACACCTTGAGTTATCTACATCTTAAACAATTACTGCGATATCTTTATACTGAATCTAGCAATTCGCCTAAGGAAGTGCAATCAACGTGAACTTTGATATAAATGCTTATGTATATATTTCTGATGGAAGCATCTAATAACACTCAAATAAATTTCATTCTGCCTTCATTTGTAATAGTATAGTCAAATCGCTGCGAATGCTAAGGGCATGTGAAAGATTTTTGAATAATTCAGGGACAGTAAGTAGTAACGGCAATAGATTATATGCACACATGATCAAACTCAGCAAATTTCTTCACTTCGGTTTAATGGTGCAAAGGAGTAAGAACTACCGACCAATTTTCTACTTAGCGTTCGTTGCAGCTGTTTTCAGTGTTCTATTTACTTTTGTTACTGTATATTAGGTGTTCTACTGTTTAAATATTCAAAAGTGAGGGTATCAAATGATGAGTACGGTATTGATATCTTTCGAATTATGGTCGGAGCTGATTCCGGATTCCATGCATAAAAGTTCATCTTGAGGATGTGATGTTCAGTTTTCTTTCTCTTGTGCATATGTTCGAATGTCTAATGGAGACCGCTGCTTTAACGTTCGATATGAGAGTTGTCTATTATAGTTGTTATATAAAAATGGTTGTTGATGATAGGAAGGTTTAAGTTAACCATAATGCCGTTAGTGCCTCGAGTCCTCAATCGAATTTATGCAAAGGTTCGTGGACTTATTCATTCCATTTTCATTCCATTTTTGTTACGTGTTTCTATAATTTGGCCTGCAGAAGCTCGTTGTTGTGACGTCATATTTATCTACGCGTGTGTAAATATGCTTTCGTCTTATTGTTTCTCCCCTTGTTTAACAGTTTCAGCTCGGGAATCATTAAATCAAGTATTATCAATTTTGGCACGTATAGTGGACGCTTTAGCGAGAGTATCCTTAAGTTTTTTTTCCACCTTGGTTCATCGGCTTGATAGAAATTGAAGGCATTTAAAAGTGAATTAAGCTGCGAACATCTACCGCTCATTTGGCTTTGTTTCTTCTCTCACCTGAGGTTTTTGACAGGTGAACAGAATAAAGCTTTTTAGTGATCGCAGGTTTTGACCTTTTAGTATGTCATCTATGGTCACGAGTGCCCTAAATCTTGGCCATAAACTTCTGACATTTCTCTGTCTATAGGTGAGCTTTACTTAGCATGACCTCTGCAATGCGTTTTAAGTACTGCGAGAAGGAAGGTAGTGCTCATAAGGTAGAACACTCAGGAGTTTCTTCAACTCTTCAACAATTGGTTGGTTGGAGGAAGCTTTTTAAAATCTGGAAGTTTTAAGAGCAGTTTCACAGCTATTTCTTAGGATCGTTTAGAAAATGTTTAAGAGCGGTCATTCTATCATCTTACGATGAGACAGGCGTGATCGCCTCAAATCCCTTCTCTCCTCCAAGCCCAACTTCTTTCACTCTTTGAAGCGATCGAGGAAGTCCATTTTCAGCACTGATTCAAAAACTAAAAACGCATGATTGCCGAGTGGAAAGCTCGCTGCTTCTCATAACTACTGTCTAGAACGTTGTTAGAAGAAATTCTGAGAGGAGATCGTCAGGTGGAATAAGCTACCTATGAAGCAGAGATAACGGGATTTAGACATACAAGAAAAGACCGGGAAAAGAGGGATAAGCAAAAGATGCACATAACTCTATCCTGAACCTTGCACTTCACATGTATTCCGGTCGTTGATCTGATCGAAAGAATTAAAGCATGCTTGTTTGCATTGTATACTTGTGCCTGATTGCGGTCTTGCATTCCATTTATTCAGCTAATAGGTTTTTTTAAGCTGTGAAGATGAAAAACTTTTGAGGAAGACTCCTACTTGTGGTCGTTCAGCTGGTGATCTTAACTCTCTATAAAAATTTAAGCTAAGTTTTTTTTTGACTTTGCGTATTTTTCCTTCATCGGTGTTTGCCATTCCAAGTCTATTAGGAACAAAATCAAGAAGGATTATATTAACATGATCGCTCGATGATTTTCTTCATCGAGCTTTTTTATATATTCTATTGGTTGGTTCCTGTCCATCTACGACATCGTCCAGCTGTCATGCAGGAACACACAGCCGAACTTGTTCTCTGATAGCGTTCATCGAATCAAATGTAATTTCTGTACCCAGAGGTTTTATTGAAGATATTTCGGTGGCATTATACGCAACGATACTCTTATGGATAGGCTGTTCATCAAAGCAATTCGTGACGTTGTTGGTGATCGAGTCAAGTTAATCCTTACCGAATCCGCGCCAGTAACTAGTGACGTGCTCGATTTTGCGCGTGCAACAATGGGTTGTGTAGTCCTTGAAGGATACGGTAAATCTTATTCTGGTTTTTTGAGTTTTGCGCTCGATGAATGAAAATTCGCTCTTTTTTATGACCGCCTTGCTCATTTGGAATGGCTGTAGTACTTCTCTGCTATAATGGACATCGATTTGGACTGCAGATAAAATACTGATGTAGTAATTTAGTAATACATTCAGTACTAGTCCGATTGCAGCTGCAAGTAAAAATAGTAAAAAAATAAGAAGGAAAAGTAGTGATAAATGAGCGAAAAACCATAAGAATGGTAAAATAATAAAAGATTTAGTGAATAATAATGAAATAGTAATCAAGTCTGCCGTTTGATACCAAAATCATCGAAATTGGAGATAAAAAATATTTCTTCAAATTTTCCCTGTACTACCTACCCCCTCACGATTGAAAAATCGCGATTTTTGGGATTTTTTTTCTCGGCTCCTATTTATCCTAGGGTGGTACCCATATACCGTTCGAAAGGTTTCGCCGAGCTGATCACAAATCAAGAAACCGTTATGCACCATACGAGATACCGGCCGAGTGCGAGAACCCCCAAAACTACAAAAATCGAGATTTCAGAAATTCTCGCCGGTCGATTCGGCTTTCAACTTTTCTCTCAAAATATATAAATCTATAGGTCATTTGATAGGGCTTTGGAAGTTTTGTCGAAAACAGCAAATCGCTGCTCCGTAGACCTAACCGTTGCGAAGAAAATAATTCTGAAATCTCCAATACAGTACATTTCCATTGAAATTTCACATATTCTAAATTTTTAACTGAACAAATTTTCGAGAAATGAATCTAAAAAATAGACATCATTGAAGGAGAATGCAACAAGCGAATAAAAATAAAAGAATGCAGGAAGAAGAAAGAAATAGAATCTATCTTGATCGCAGGGAGAAGTGACGAAACGAACCTATGAAGCATATATTTCTTAATTTCAGTATTAATATTAAGGTCAGGCGGGGCTCCGCCCCCTCCCTGAACCCTCCGCTCCTAATCAGAGGTGAAAGTTTTCTCCGTCAGCACAAGAACACATCGCGAGCATAGGTGTATCGGCATAACGAAATGCCAGCCTGAACTGTGGTTGGAGCTTCGACTCCTTTCGCCGAGTGAAGAAAGCACTGGAGAGGAATGCTGACGACTGGTAAGCTCCTGGGTTCGATTACTCTCTTCCGATGCAAAATTTCTGACCAACTTCGATCTCTGTATCACGCAAAGCGAATATGGGATGAAGCGATTAGAAATTTTGGAGTTACATAAGCATAAATAATGTTCTTAGCTCGTTTCGCCCAGCCGAAGTGTTGTGTTCACAATCACAGTGGTGGACAAAATCTTTCCAGGGAGCCTGCCACCGCCTAACACAGGACATTTTTCAATGTATAGAAATGGGAAAAAATCGAATATCTGTATGTGAAGCAGCTCGTAACGAACGATTAAGCTGTTACTCAGATTGCTTCCAGTCCTTTCTCAACTACCTTGGTGGGTGCGTCATTGTCCTATTGTTCTATTTGATAAAGAGGCCGCTTAAAGACAGAAACCTCCATGCAACATCTGAAACAATTCGGGACCGAGGGCTTGTGAGGGCTTTTCATGGACAGATCGCGCGTGACAACAAGTAGTTTGGATGTGGCCCCCTGTCACTTCGCAGTTCCACAACAGCAGCAAGTTTCTTGCAGCAGGCCAATGCTAAGCCTCCACTGCTTCATCTTCAGCGACACTATGAAAATTCCATTCTTACAGATCAAAGCCGATAGACTCATATGCATCGGTTTATGATAGTTCTAATTTCTGAACGACTGGCATCGAGTTCCGGATATAGCCGAAGGAATCTCGCATGCTATTTCTTGCAGTGGATGGATCCTTCACCAACGATATGCAAACTTGATATGATGGCCGTTGTTCCATAGAAACGAGATGGGCGCTTTGCTCTCAACGAATGAACATTTTCGAGTCACAATAGAACGACTACTTTTCTCAAAAGGAATCCACTGCGGTTTATAGCGGCATGACTGCCGCATTGAACCTTGCTGATGGCGAACGATGGATCGGATCCTTGCAACGAATATCGCCTCCAGGAGTGGCTGAACGGGTCGTCATTCGCATGAGTGAGTGACTGGTTCATACTTTAGTTGCATACAAAGAGCCTCCACGTACTATCCTCGTGTAGCTATGATCTGCTGATTCAGCAAACAGTTCCGATCTTCAACTGCACGACAATGAAAACAGCAGCTCTAGGAAAGCGGTAGCCCCTAGAAGATTCACGACGGGGAATGCACCCGATGCCAGCATCAAAACTGATATAATTTCATGCCAGTCAACACACTCGTTCTGCAGCTTTTGTCAGTATTTTTACGGATTTCCTTACCTCGGCTGCTCCGAAAGTGCTTCTCCCTTTCTCCGTTCTCCGTGCAGCGATTACTCCCTTTCTTGCATCAACAGGAAGACCAGGTTTTCATGGGCACAAACTCGGCTATCGAATCACCTTGTTGGTTGATGTTTGCATCAACAACGAATCTCGATCAAACCCTTATATGAATTATGAATATCTAAACTTGCCTGATTCAGCCAAACGTCTACTCCATCGAAGAGATTTCCTGGAGCCCCAATTTCCCCGATTTAGAGGTTCTTGGCCTCGGTTCCAGCAGCAAAGGTGGGCCTGCTTTACCGAGATTTTCAACAGGTCTCGCCAAGATCAGCTCAATGATGTCCCTAGCACTCTCAGCGGCTAATCGAGATCACAGATTTCTTCAGTTTTCAGTTTTTCTTCCCCTCCGCGTTCATTAGGCATGCAGCAGGAAGAGAGCAATTTAAAGGTCTAGTGCTCATTTGAATGTTGAGCCTTTGCCAACTGACATGTTTCTCGTACTATACCAATCCTGAAATTCATGACCGTGGCTCTAGCCAACTTTGTGCCCGCCGGCCGAAAGCAGGATGAAGAATTCCTGCGTACGCCGAAAAAATCATCAACACATGAGACTGCAGATATCTCTATGGTTGAGATCACATGGATTACAAGTTTGGTGATCATCTGAACCCGTTTGAGCATGGCCATGCAGAAACTCCTTTCCTTTCACAGTATAATTCCAGCATAAATGGCGCTTCTCAGTGTCATCCCCCAAGACCTTAGATGTTATGGACAACAGTAGAAATTCTAACTGACGCTGTCGTAGGGGCAGTCTTGATTCGGAACAGATTTTGTCCATACTGCGCTGGATTATTAGAACATTGGCAAAAGGTTGTAGATGGAAAATCGCTCGCATGCTTGCACCAACTAACATGATCACGGCTTGTGCTTGCATGTTGATCCGAGAAGCTTACCGTAGCGTATGCTGACAGACGAACAACACGTACATAGTCAACAGTTGACAGCAGATGTCATCTATTGAAAAATGAAATTCATAGCATTCATAGGCGAGAAATTGTTATGCACGGTTTCCTCTCATTCTATTGAATCGGCAGAAATTAAGCTTAATGTTCGTTTTTTAATTTGGTTTAAAAATGTCGATGAAAGAAATTGCAGACATCTGCATCTAGTGTGAATCATTTTCGTAATTGAACAAGGACAACTTGATTATACGCTTTAACTCATAGATAAAGCACCAGGCACATCTATCTCTCTTAATTATCATACGCTTATTATTCCTCTCCTTCCACCTGTGATATTAGATGTAGCTGTATCGACA
This sequence comes from Baylisascaris procyonis, assembly GCA_037389465.1. Lineage (NCBI taxonomy): Eukaryota > Metazoa > Nematoda > Chromadorea > Rhabditida > Ascarididae > Baylisascaris > Baylisascaris procyonis. Next base: position 1,984,399 of record JAZARR010000153.1, read on the forward strand.
GCGAAAGTTGTGTCCAGATATTACACTCTACATTGCGGGCATTCTGTTTTTGCTAGACAAATAGAGACTCCACAATAATCTGTTGGAAGGAACTTCAGATCCCATTCGCCAGCTCAAGCAGCTATCATCGAGATAAACGATGATAGGATGGCGAAGCACCTTCCCCATCGGAGTAGCGTGCTCGGGAATATCCTATGAATTTTCGCCGTTTTACATCCTTTTAGAGAAAAACTATGCAAGCATCCGCAATCAGACACAACAGATTCTCATTCATAGCACGAATTAATATCAACGCCTGGGCATCGCCTCAAGCCACATCTGATGTCGATCAGCAGTAGATCAATACTCATAAGCAAGACCCTCAGCCCTTTACCATCAAAATGTCACCAAGGACAATATACATGTAATTCAAAAATCCACCACTTCCACCTATCAAATACCGTCAGAAGGTGTTCATGTGTAGACCAAAAAACCCGTCGCATGTCGCTCAAATTCCTTTGAAACTACCAACATGCAGATTAAGAAATTCATCGTATCCACAAAATTCCCGAGCGCCTCCAAGGACTATATACACGTAGGTAAATTTACCATGCCCGACTAACTTGTGCCCTCCAAAGACTGTCCATACGTAGGTCAAAACTTCATCGCCTTCCTCGCCCTTCGAGTGCCTATATGAATGCCGCCAAAGGATACTTAACGTGCCTATTGAGTGACCCTATATACAGGTATCTACGGGTAGATCAAAAATTCTACTACAGCCACCCCCGAAACTCCAAAAGTGATCGCTCCCCACCACTTAACGCATGTAGGTCAAACTTTCGCTGCCTGCCCCCTATAGCCGAGTGTCTTTGAAGACTTTGCGCGCAAATCAAAAAGTCTACCACACACAACCACTACGTGCCGCTGCAAATCACCTACACTCAGACGGAAGAGCACATCGCACCACCTCCCGAAAGCCGCCAAAATTTCCCGACGATAGATCAAATGCGCGCCACACTTGAACTTGTCAGGCCTTGCAAATGTCCTAAGTACTTTAGAAATCAAAGGTGGGCGTCACCACCCCGGCCATACCAAAATCCGTGCCGTATCCGCCACCTCTTGCAGCCCAGAAAACGACGGCAATTTTCAACGAGAAACTCAAGGCCCGAACGTAACAGCTCCCCGCATTGCTTCAACAAACTGCGAAAAATTTCGATTTCCCTTAGGCAGAAAAAAGTTACACTGCAACCCCGCTACCACACCGCCTGACAAGCAAACCTGAGGCTGCGCAACTTAACCAAAGATCCCTGCGGCCGCAACCCTCAGCGGTCTGTTGTGCTGCATACACGCCAGTGCGATCCTTACAGCACTGACGCGGACTCTCTTAGTCACTGGACGCAACGACGGCCTACTGTTTCAGTCGGCCTCACTGAGTGTGCACACGACACAGGCAAACCTTTAACCAACGCCACTCTCGATTCAGCTACTTCGACATGAAATCAGCCCCCACCATTCCCCCAGAAAGTCATTAATAAAATTTCCAGTTAAAACACCGAGAGTGGCGAAACACAAGACATTACAGCAATCATACCAGAAATCAACAGGAGAAACAACACCATGCAGCAACAACAACAACAACCATGAAGAAAATCACAAAGAAGCACAAATTGCAAAAATATATGCCTCATATACAATTGCAAAATACAGAAATATAAAGCGGGAAACGATCATCATTTCATTCTCTGACTCGTACTCAGTAGACTCGTCGCTCTCGGATAAGACCTTCCTAGCCGTTTCTTTTGCCCCATTTCAACATCCTACCAGCTAGACAGTATTCCTGCCGACCTGAAAACACTCGATTAATATACCACACGGAAAATATTTGAGAGCCCATTAAACGATGAGATCGCAGGATGAAGTGCTTCGAAAAACAAATGAAAAGCATGCGTGAATAACAATCCGCAATACATGCGGTGGTAATTCGCTACATGGAAATGCTTACTCATTTCACCCTCTATGAAATCGGTGAAGTTCGACCATTAACTACATCACCATATTCCCAACATCTAAATTTCCGCACTGAAAACTTAGAGATATGGCGCATACTATTTTGCAGATGAAATCGAAAATAAAAGATGGAAAAATACTATTCTCTGAAAGAATATTGTTTAAAAAGGTTCTTTTCACATCATCCAACTGCTATAAAAGTAAATAAATAAAAGAGATCTTTTTAGCATCAGTCAGAATGGCTTTCCTCAAGTCTTCTATCTCGAACGATGAACAACCTCCTCCCTTGTGTAAGGGGCGACTTATTTTAGAATTTAAAGAATTCTTACTTCCACTGATGACGTTTGTTTGGTAACCGAAACTGCCACTAACGAAGCGTCTGGCGCCTGAAAAAAAGTATTTGAGTGATGCAAATTTTATTCACCACAACACAAATCGTCTAAACTGTTTTAACTCGAACAATTGACATGATTGAAATTTATTGTTCAATGCAACTTAGTGACAGCCGATGAAGCAGAAAATATTTCGTTTGAATTATCTTCAGCATTGAAATGAAGAAAATTAGGCCATTCACTACAGTCGATAAGCGAATTTGATATAGACGTAAACAAGGCCCTCAAAAATTGTCCTCACTGCTAATCAAAAAACGATGGAATTAAAAACACAACAGCTCTCTCCCTCATAGGTTTATTCCGTGATGAGCAAGGAAATAGTTGAAATATAAACGATATACTTTCCACGCACATCCAGTACACTGATATGAGAAAGACAACTACAGACTGAAAAAGATCACAGATCAAGGATCAACGTTCAAATGTAAATTCTCTCAATCGCCTTGTTCATTCAACTCTGCTCGTCGTATGGAAGATAGATTTTTTACGAGAAATGCAATTGAAAAAAGCCTTTAATTTAAAAAAATATGTTTTATAAGTATCCGCTAATTGAAAATATGCGTTATCCAGGCAAATGTGTTATCAAAAGTGTTCGCTGTTTTGATAAAATGTATTATCAATTCTTTTAATAAAAGTTCCTAATCTTGAGTGAATTTCACGACCGACTTCACATATAAAACTTATATTCTCAGCTAAGAGGAAATTTCATGAAAGAAGCAGCCAATAAACTCTCAATAGTATGAATTAAAATCACACCTTTTTCCATCGATGTCCATTCGCTTTGTCATTTTCCACAGCCTTCTTAGCGCTGCTACCTTCTTATTTAAGCGTTTCATCGCTTCAGCCATTCAGAGAATTTCGCTATTCTGAAATTTTGTGAGATATTTTATATTGCATACCAGGTGGAAAAAATTCGTATATTCTGAATGTTCGAAGTGAATTCGAAATGATGGACTATTGTGAGCCCACCCCTCAGCACAAAACAACGATCGCGCTCTTGAACTCCACCTTCAAAACGATAAACAAGTAAATGAGCTAAGAGCTAAGTCTCTATTAATTTCATTTCATCCATATTTTTACTGTCATCGAAATTCGATGTGATCGTTTTCGAAAGAAACATTTGCACTATAATAAACTTTCTATCATGTGATCACCAAATAAAAGTGGACTCGAACATTAGAGTTTAATATAAATGAAGCTGTTAACTAGTAGTTCCAAGCGAACTGAACCGCACTTAGATTAACTTTAAAATTTCAAAGCTCGCTTTGCTAATGAGAAAGTTGCTCGTCGCTTAATAAAGACAACTTACGAAATGACTGAGTAACTACAAATAGATAGCATTCCTTTCAGCGAAAAAAAAGTTTATGCCTAATAAAATACTGCCAGGATTAAGCTCTGCAGGTTTTGTTTTACAAAATCCATTACTCTTCTATCACTTTATAAACCACAGAATGAAAAAACTTTGATAAGGCACGATGTAAATAGACTAATGTAAGACTCTGACAATAAGTTCCCATAAAAACGAGAACCGCCATACGCCCTCCCTCTGTCCCGGTCGTACTTCCTTCTCCGAAAGCCCCAAAACACAAGGTGGTAGTTCCCTTTTCTTCCACTTTTACTTGCACAAGACACATACCTGCGACATTTATTACCTTCACATGTAGAAGGAGGTCTCTAAAATTTCTTTGTTGGCTATAAGCTCTAGAAAAAAACTCAGGGAAAATTATAGATACTGTTTGAATATACGCCCTCAAAAAAAATTTGGTGATGAAAATTTTTAGTGAGAATCAAAATCTGCTGGGATGCATCTCATGAAGTAAAAATGGTATCCACATCTGAACTCTTATCCATAAACCCTTCCATCCTTTAACTCAACCCTACCTTCTACCACAATAAATAAGGAACACATATTAAATAGACTGAAATCTTTGGTGATGATCGTTGAAAGCTAGAGATGATAAAAACAGCAAGTGCTAACCTCTGATTGCACAAAGTAGCAAAATGTCGATCCCTCAAAAAATTTGAATAGTTCGACGATCACCTATCCATTGCTGATCAACGTAAGCTGCAGCGGACTAGAAGCACTCACATCACTGGAAAAACAAAGCATGATTCGAGTTATAGGCATAATTTCGCACCCTAATCAACTAAATTGCAAACTACGAGGTCCTGGCAACAGTTTCGTACCTTTAATTTTTGAAATCGTAGATCCTCTACTCTGAAAAACTACGAAAGCATAAATCCAATAAGTTCTCACGACGGATGAAAATCGAAGTTCCGAGATTTAACTACTTTTCCTCCATTTCTAATTAAACAGAAATTAAAAATAAGGACAGCAAAAGTTTGATTTCTTGACTTCAACCGACACAAAATTTATTCCAACAAAGCAAAAAGCCTAAAGTATTAAGTAGTTCCGAACTCGATATGAAACACGTCGTTAAAATGAACATTATACTCATAAAAGGAAACGAAAGTAAAAGTATCGAACAATTCTAGCCTAGCAAAGTGGTTCCAGAAATATTGTTTATGTCATCGACGCACAAAACACAAATGATTGGAAGAAGATTTGAGAGTTATAAAACAACGTTAAATATTCATTACGGATGAGTTATGCTTCAAAAAAAAAAAAGAAAAAAACCATGCGCAGAAGAAGCTTAAGGAAAGAGAGCGAAAATAATTTCTTCAATTCTGCAAATATCTGTGGAAATTTTAAACGCTAGTGGTGAATGGTATTGGCTATTGTGTAGCAAATATGGCGAAGATTTGTACAGCAAATCACCAAGCATATACCTAGAAGAGATCATCTTCCAAATTCAAAGCGAATAAATCGCTTTCCTATGTAATTAGCGCCTTCACAATTACATGTGCTATATATTTTTGACATGTCAGCTCGTAGTGAGATTGCAAAAAATGATATGGACCTGGTTCAAATAGAATAGGATTAATCAACGAGAGTTGCACCGCTTCCCCCTTCTCCCAAACAGGGGACATTACGGCAATGCATGAATAAATAAGCGCTTTCTCCATATCTCGAAATAAAGCACTAATTAGCCCCTCCAACTTAGCTTAAGATCCTCAACTGCCTATGAGGATTAGAAGCGAATAAAAGAAGCAGAGAGGATGCAAAGACTACTTGCTCTGGCAAAGAAAATTTTCCGTTAAAATTATATCGCTGGCTGGCTTATCAATACCTCCTATTCACGAAAATCACTTTTTGCATCCTGCTGTTCATATATCATGGAAGTGATGAAAAAAGAGTTATCTTTGACAACGATCAACAAAATATGGACGGAATATGCAACAATAATTAAGAGCTAACCATTTAAAAAATGAGGTTTACGCATTCCCAACATTTGAATGATCGAGATCCCTTCACGCAGCTTTTCCCATAATCGTGCTGGCACAGTTACTCGAAATGGACGAACAATTTCACTGAAATAAAATAGTTTCTGAATTATGCATATTAAATTATGCGCGATATAATCTCCCTCATAAAAACATCAGAAAGTTTTCAAACTTGAAAAGCCTCTTCTTTTCCTATGACGCAGATCTAAACAAAAATTTCAAGGCATTCAAAATGAAACAAGAATTTTCGAATTTTAACTCACCCCAACACGCAAACATATTAAACGGTTCAAAGTAGAAACAAGTCCCTCACCGCCATTTCTCCCCCCCCCTCCCCAGACCCTAAAAAAGGTTTGGCAAATGTAAGGAGAATGCTGAACGTTAAAATTTGCCCAATTTAACTACATACGCACTCCAAATCGCTCTTACCGGGCGTATTGGCATTCTTGTAGTGCTTAGGTGAAAACGAATTATTGATGAATCCCGCACCTCTCATATACACTTCACCGTGATGACACAACCGAAGCACAAAGGAATCACCAATCGTGCAAAACGAAGAAACTCTTCGAAACTCATTAAGTAATGGATTGCAGGTTTTGCAGTATGTCAGCCACAATTTGCGCAACAACAATGGCATGCAATGGAAGAAATAAATGAAGTATGTATTGTGATGCATGAAAGATGAGCAGTAGGAATGGAACAGAAATCCAAAACAATCTGCAGTGATGGTTGTTGGTAATGCTAAAGAGATCTCTAATGCATCTATTCAGCTTTAATTTACTCTAGCTAAGCATCGAATATCTCATTCAGACGCATCCATGCCCGGCAAATTTGTGGCACAATAACATTCATGTTGTGGGTGAGAACATTTTCGGCTTGAAATTGCAATATTTCACTCCTAATTTAGCCTAGAAAGATCACAATGCAAACAATTATAAATTCGAAGCTCCAAGGCGATTAATAACAGCATATTCGCCCCCTTCTACCTACTCATCAACATTGTGTGTTGAGATTATATTTGCATTTAGGATTTAAACACGTATCTGTTGCGGGAATGATTCCGAATGAATGTGGAAATCGCATAATAGTCTCATAATGCAATAATTCAGAACCATCTACGGTTTAAGACTCCCCACTTGCGCCGTATTTTCTTTTTTTTTTACACAGTGGAGTGACGAATCACATGTCAAAGGATACAGCCGTAAATCTTTACACCTCAATATAAACTATTCCTTGGGAGGACACCTGTAGAGCACAACACAACCTACTGCCACCATTAAGGAGCTGGCATTTTCGCCCAATGACTCCTTTTCGACACCTCAACGGGGTCATTGACCCTCAGCAGAGCGATGGCAAGGCCTTAATGACTCGTCTTCATCAATACAGTGGAGCCATTATAGGCAACCGTCAAAGAGCTGGCGTCACGCCCGATGTCTCTCTTCAACGGTGAAATGGGGTCTCTACAGGTCACCGCTAAGGAGCTGGCATCTCCGCCCAATGACTCCTTTTCAGCGGCTTTGGGGTACCGTAATATTGTTGGAGTCCAGCCATAGCAGGGCTTCAACAATTTATCAGATTGCCGAAGATTATCATACAGAATTTGTATCGGCAAAAAAATAAACTCATTAGGAAGCTGTCTCTTTATAGCTACAGGGTGTAAAGAAATTTACAGCTGCATCTCAATACAGATGATATGCAGCAACGTACACAAACTAGAAAAAAAAGAAAATAAGGCGCACATAAATTCCCCCACATAATGGTTCACTGAATAATTGCAGAAATTTTGCGATATATAATGCAAAGTAAAATGTCAACTTTATTGAGCTACTATGAGATTCAACTTTATAACTGTTCGCATTGTGATTTTTCTAGTCTAATTTGGGGATGAAATGTTGCACTTTTAAGCCTCAAATATCCTCGTCCATAACATGAATGCTATTGCGCCACAAATTTATCGATCACTGAGCTGCGTAATAGTTCTAACAGTTTTTTTTTCAATAATAGCGAACAATGTCATCATTGAATAATCCTTCTCATAAAAATTTGTTCGCTCTTCTTGAACGAGATGTTCGACAACTCAGCTGGAGCAAAATAAACCTAAAGAATCGCATTACAAATCTGTTTAACATCACAAACAACCATCCACTGCGGATATTTTCTTGGTTCCTGTATAATCCTACTGCGCACTCGCAATCACATCAAAATGCATACTTCAGTATCTGAGCAATTTCAGGCCACTGAAGTTGCGCAAAATGTGATTGAACATCTTACAAAACCTGCATCTCTATTACTAAATGAGTGCCGAAAGGTTCCTCTTCGTTGCACGATCGATGCACCCCTGCGTTTTGAGTAGCGTCATAACAGGGAAGCATATATAAGAGACGAGTGGATCCATCACAATTCGAATTCAGCTAAGTAAAGCAAGAACGTCTGTCCTCAGGAAGAGCGATTTGGCGGTGCTCGGATGTAGATGAATTTGGAAAATTTTCACGCTCAACATTTTCATTTAGCAATCTGCCAAGACCAATCATGCAACCTTATAGAGATCACTGAGTATCACTGATTTCAATTCATCATCAATATCGGCAAACGAATGTGGCAGTTGATAAGATTGGCTTCATTTTCATGACCGGTGAATTAATGATAAAATTTTCCAAATTTCCATGAAATTTCGTAAATTTTTTAAACTGAAAGAAAACGTTTCTGCCTAAAAAATAACCACATGAAAATACCAGTTGAAGTGCCAAAAAACTTGTCAAAATCGAGAGCAGAAAAGAAAATTCAAACGCCACCAATCTCGTCAACGACCCTGTTCGTATGCCGACTTCCATGATTTATATAAGATAAATGCACTCAACAAACTCTATGAACTCTGTAAGGTTGCATATTTTTCAGGAAGTCTCGGCAGGGATGACGGGGAGAAGACGGATTCTCTTTGACACAAGAGATCGACTTCACCAAATGTTGATCTCTCTTGTGGAGTCCTTTGCTTCATAAGAAGAAATCGAGAGCTTCGAAGACTCGTTATATCAAGTTCGCGCTCTCGAAGTTGCCAATAAAAATTTTAAGCAACTTATCTTGCGCTGGTGACCGCTGGTCACCGCAGCGACTCATTCTTCTATAGGTCGATTCATCGGTCATCCGCTGCTTCTTTCGCCTTCAGCTTCTCCGCCAATCCTTCATTGAAATTCTTCTCGCTAGCCCACATTCGTTGGGCAGCTCTACGTCTCTCGTCCGCATAGACATCTGCAGGGTTGCGTGGTCACAACGTTTCATGTCATTGTTCATATTTACGTTCAACGCCACGACATCAAATTAGCGATCGGCCATAATTATAACCATCAAACTTGTCGCAAACTCGAATCGAAGTCCAAGGACGAAGCAGTGGAAGCATTCTCCAATCAACTCGAATGGAAGTCGAAGGACAAAGCAGTGGAAGCACTCTCCAATTCTCAGGTCGTCATGCGTTCTGGACTCGGTTGCTGTTTATTCTTCTTCTTGCTCATCCAATATTTTCTTTCATTCTTTGACAAAGACACAAATATCGACGTACCAAAATAAAAATTGTGAAAAGTGAACACAAAAGACCAGTCATTAACACACGTTACGCTGGCAATTCCGTTCATTTCAGTAAAGAAAATAATACAAAATGGTGGACGCAATACAAGACAACAAATAAATAAATGACATGCACCTCCTTGGCATTCTATTGCACATGACAACAATATTTGGCGGTAATAAGTATATTTAATATTGATGATGAAAACACCGAAATAATAATTAAAATAAATAAAACGCTCTCCTTCCCTTCCTCATAAATTCAGCGTTATTTTCCCCTCATTATCAATTGAAATCCATGTAGTGGAACTTTACTGATTTTTTCCTAATCTCCCTGTGAGAATGCAACATAAATAAACATTGAATTGCTTCGGATATAAAGAATTTAAGAAAATTACACAAATTCAATCTAGTACAACTTAAATTCAAAACTACAAAAGAAATGGAAATTCTAAAATCAAAAAAATAAAACGCAGCAGCATCCCACCCAAAGCGCATAAACGACGATGCCTCAAACGAGCGCATCGCTCTTCTTGCTTGTGAGGCATTTAATCGATAATTGCGGGTTTGTTCCCCCTTGTAGATCACAAACAGTCTATGCAACTGATAACTCCATTGGGCGTGATAAAACGAAAAAAAGTGAGCGTTTTTGAAACCGAGATTGTAACTATGTTATACAGGAAAAATATCTGTAAATAACTTACAATCTTCAAGTTATTATCCACATAAAACTACAGAAGACGATGGAAATATTTTTCGATCATAACAAAGAGATGGATACATTTCCGGTTGGGTGGCAACGTATAAGACCGGCCAGTGACCAAAACAAAATCAACAATACAACGTCAATCTATATGTCGCATATATTTCAACCCTACAATTTATATCAATTGCACGTCATATAACGATTTGATCTTATAGAAAATTTCTTGTTTTTGTTTCAGATTATTTTAGATTCTGATAGAGTTTTTAATGCTCTTTCAAATGTGCCTAGCCGTTATTCCCAAATTTTTTTCCATGATACACTTCTACCGATAATAATCAAACTATTTGTGAAAATTCCTTTCCAACACATCAATAGAATTTATTCCATCAATTGCTTATTTAAGTGTAAGCGAAAATGATGGACGCTAAATTTGCATATTATTAATGAGTTAATTATCGTCACGATACGAAACGACATATTCAATGGAATTTCTTGAATCGGTTATTGACATTTTCTAGTGCATTTTGTGTGGCCTTATCAATAGAGTGATTGTGATCGAAAGTGGAAAGCAAACTATGATGATGACGATTGATTCTGTTGGTTATATGATAACTGATAGTCTTAGTGAGGCCGAAAGTTGTCGAACCGGAAATTGGCAAAGAGCAATCGGTTCACCGTAAGCGAAAATATTTTCTTTGAAAGCATTACGATATTCACCATTAACAGCATTAAACGACTGCTTAGCAAAAAGAAAAATTAATTTGAATTACTACAGGTTAAATTGATAGTTGGACTAGGAGGTGCGGGGCCGGGGGGGGGTGAAGGCGGGGAAGGGAGGGAGGGGAGGTACGCGTGTTTCGTGGTCTTCGCATTCGTGATCTCATCCCTACTGGAAACCACATAGTTATCAATCTTATTGATCTACGCTAAGAAAATGCGTTGTTCAAAGAAACTGACTTTGCTGATTAATGCCTAGAGGGCTTGTTCAAAGATTTGCAAATCTTTTCGAGCGCTGATCAAACGATTCTTGAATAAAAATGTTTAGATGGAATGAAAGATATTCGCTTCCAGTAAGGATGATATGAAAAAAAATTTTTCCGACTTTTAATGAAAAACTAAAGAAATTTTCCCCCCAACAAATCATATTTTCATGATATTTGATTAAGAAAATGCAATTTCATTATCAACTCGTTATTTGTTTTCCTTCTCCTCCAATTTTGATCACAATAAATATTATTTAAAGTCAATTTTATGATAACGGTCGATTCATTTCAATAGAAAATAGCACTGACATGAAATAACATTCTTATAATATCATGAAAATAAAAAGTAGAAAAAAAGAAAGATATTCCATTTTTTTTTCCTCACTCATAAATTATTTCCTATTCCTCACTCCAAACGGTTCGCTGTTGTTCGAAGCAAATTCTTTTGTGTAGTGCCCTTTACTCGAATTGGTAACAAATCATCGAATAACCGCAAAAATATTTCAGCACTGGTTAATTTGCTAACGATTAATATTGTGGGATTTACCTATCTTCTTTATTTTAAATCACTTAAATATCTAAACATTATAAATATGTAAATACGCAAATATGTAAACATTATGTAAATGGGCAATTATTACAAGCAAATATGTAAACATTATGTAAGTGGGGAATTATTACAAGTCCGCAATTATGTAAATGTGTGTAATTCGATTATTTCTTTGCTAAAAAATTGAGATCATTTTTCTGACCTTTCCTCTTCTATTCCGTATATGGCTGTCAATTAGGCTGGAATTTTAATGTTGAGTTTCCCTATAACTAATTTCTCTATTACTTTCCCTATTACTATTTCTCTATTACTAAGTTACTTCATCAACGATAGATTATTAATTTTCATTGTGTATTTACAGGCACGTGCCAGTGAATTGTATTAATGAGACAATCGGCATTTCACTTGGACACAGTTCGCAAAAGGTTGCACTCTTTCAAAAATAGAAAGTCACAAAAGTGAGACAGTTCGCTATGGAAATAAAAAACCATTTATTCCTAAGCAATAAAGAAGCCTCATCTTTACATATGCAGATGGTACTGTGCTCAATGCACTCAATATTTTCGATTTCAAAAGCGATATAAACGACCATTAACTGAGCAGACGGCGTGGATGTTACTTATTTTAGGTATTTCTTTTTAAAGCATTTCAGCCTCTACCAAAACCATCAAATCAAAATTTGACATTGCTACCTATAGTAATCTCGTCAACTATTAGCATTCGCATCAGGTCCACAACATGCTGCACGAAAATTACGCATATATTGCAGTTGTACAGAAATCCTTGAGAAAAAAAAGCCATTATTAATAGAAGGCAAAGAAAACGCGACGCGACCAGTGTATTCTCATCATTGCTTGGTCAGCGGCGTGCGCTGTGAACATTAAAGGAGATCATGTCCACTGTCAGTTGGGCTCGCATTAAGCACGCAACCCTTCTACTTTAAGCGTTGACTTGTATCGTTGCGTTGCGATGGTGACTGCGTTTGATTCGGGTTCAGTGTATCTTCAAGGGAGAAGGTGAAGTAAAAAGAATGGGTGAAGGGAAGAAGGGCTCATCGAAATTGATAAATTAGCGTTTGTTTGTGCGCCAAATGAAAACTTATAGGGTAGAGATTTGTTCCTGGCAGTTTTATTTGCATGTGAATCGTATTTATTGGCTCTAAATATGCTATTACTTGCTGTCGCCGGTTATGGATGGGCAACATTCGAATTACGTCTATGAGAAGCAGCCTTGGGCAATTTTTTTCTATTTTAGCATACTTTCAAGGAATGTTTATTCATATTTTTTGCATGCACACCATGCTCATATTTTACCGACTTCTTCAGCTGCAAAGCACAGGCCTATGCGTTTTCGATTCCTCGCGTATCAGCTCTTTATATTCGCTGTTTATTTTCTTTATTCAATTATATTACCAGCTGTATTAGTTACAGGATCACCCATCAGGCAGTGAAGCGGCATTCTCATGAGCACTCCTGCCGAGAGGGAAGAAGGGGACAGGTTTGAATCATATAATATCTGATTCTCTTCTGTATTATGAGTAGTGTTTTACGTACTCTCATGCAACAAATTGTTTTCAGGATGATACTATAAACATATTTCAGGTTTCATCCACCCCCATTGTCCCATTTGTTATTCTTTTGTTATATTCTTTTTTTATTTAAACGCGCTCGTTTGTTTGTTTCTTACTTTCAACATTCGTTGCTTGTTCGTTTCATTACGTTCTAATCCTTTGATTCAGCAGACAATTCAGTGGTTATACAGCATCGCCGAGGCTTATAAGTGGCATTAAATGGTAAGCAAATGAAGATAGTTGGAAAAATGGTGCGAGAATTACAGGCAATTCGTCTCATCAAAGGTTTCATGCGCTTGTCAGGTTTTTTTCATTTATCCGCTATCTACAGATGAGATTTCAGGTGACCTAGAAATGAGGGATTTCTATTTCTTAATGGGTACTTAGAAAAAAAAAGAGAAGCTGTCAGTTAGTTGTAACTCTCTCACTGCACAATACTTCCTTTTTTTCTGTAGAACGTGATTAAGTATTACGTTAAACTATTACAAATCTAAGCAATTATTGTATTGCAGACTTTATAGTCGAGGCGCACTGCCGATAAAAATAGGCTTATATTTTACTTAATAGAACTTTTACGGTTTCTATTCAGTGATCCAATTCATTAGTGCGAGCAAGTGAATTTTTTCATTATGATGCGATATTGGGAAGTCGGTTGGTGGTTGAAGCATCTTTGCTAGCTAATTGCTATTATAGAACGGAAGCAAACTTGCTGCTTAGATGAATTTTTGAAAAGAGAGTGGCAGCTAACCGCAAATTTTTTTTTGCTCTAATTTTTTGAATTCATTACAACATGAAGCAACTTGTGCAAGTAAGCAATGTTTTTGGCACTGCAAAAGCGTACGCAGCATCATCGCATTCTATACTGAATGCGTGCTCAGCATGCTCGAATGCTTATCTTTGCATTTGAAAAACTGCAAAGAAGTACAGTGAAGTTCAAAAGGGCCCTTTGGTGATCTGCTGGTGATCCACACTATGCGCTCTGAATCCACACTATGGCCGTCCTTGCGCTCGCAACATTCCAATGACCCTTTCGATTTCACTTCGGGTTCTTTCGATAAGCGGCTTTTGACTAGATCCGTCCTATAGTCTGCACGTTTGTGTTGACGAGACTTATATTTGCGAATTCATGAAGTGGTCCCTTTATTGATTACTTTCCACGAAGCAGTAATTATTGATGATCGAATATGGCGGACGTTTATAAATGACCTTGTGACTGCAGAATCCTTTGAAATGATCTTGTGGCAGATGTGCGTTATGAAAGGCTTTCTGTTTGATTGGGAATTTTTTTTTAGTTTTGCCTTTGTTTGTTGATAGTCCTACTGCAAAAAAAAGTAACTTTTTGGCGTAGTGCGGGCGTTGTCACAGTAGCTTTGATCTAGGGGCGGGGCATATACGTACGGTAGCATTATATCGATGGTCAGCCAATCGGCTAAACGTGATGCGTGCTGAGCGATCTCTGACGGGCCCCTATTGGCTTTGTGGCTATGTGCATATATCGATTGCCTTCTTTGTGAGTGGCTACTCTGCGTCTCCTGCATCTCTGCGTCTGCTGACTCTGCGTCTCTTGCGTCTGTGTGAATGCTCTCTCTGCGTCTCTTGCCTCTCTCCCATGTATGGCAGTTTCGGTTCGTTGAGGCTGATCCCCATTCGAGTACTTTTCGGTGATATTTCGACAAGCCCACTTCTGGTTTTTTGTTATGAAGTTTCAGAATGTTTCATTTTGAGTTTGATGCCGTTTTGCTAACATATATAATATTGTTGCTTTTTCATGTATTTTTATTGTCATATGTTTAGTTATATTTCACTTTCTTTTCTTTTTTTGTTTCGTCTGTTTCTTGTGTTGAGATTTGCCGTGTTTTGTACACACAATTTTTATTGTAAGGAGAGAGCGTTGCACTAAAGACACGTCACTGATCTAAAGAAATGGATGAACGTGGCTGATTACCGATGTTGCCTTTTCTTAAGCTGCTTAGAGAAAGTACCGGAACTTTTTATTTGAAATCTTCATAAGAGCTCTCGTTGCTGAAGGGTACCAATATCG
The DNA here is from genome assembly GCA_037389465.1 of Baylisascaris procyonis. Lineage (NCBI taxonomy): Eukaryota > Metazoa > Nematoda > Chromadorea > Rhabditida > Ascarididae > Baylisascaris > Baylisascaris procyonis. Next base: position 1,999,530 of record JAZARR010000153.1, read on the forward strand.
TGTTTCATTTTCATCTGCATAGTCGTTTCCTCTGTTTTTAGTGCAATCGCATATTTTAATATTCCCTTTTTTCGTCAAGGTTCCTTATCAGGGTACTGTTTGATTTTTATTTTATATTTTTATTTTTTGATTCCTGAGTGCACCTATGAGAGGGATCGGGCATGCCATTTGAATATTATAGAAAGGGTTAGCTACGACTTATGTACACACTGGAGTGCAGCGAGCACAAACGTGGTGTTGCTAGAGTATGAGATTGCATTCCTAATTTGGATCATTGCTTGATTCAAAGTTAGATTGTGCAATTGTTTCCTGCTTTTGACTACCCCTCACCCCTGTCCATCCCTATTCGAGGTGCTTTTGTCATTATGCTGTGTTATTATTAATGATTTGCTAATAAATAAAAATAAAATAAAAAATGTTTCGTCTAGCAAAGGAAGGAAAGGTCAACGAATGAGGAAACTCGTCTCCTTCACGACCAGTTGGATGAATTTATCGATGAATTTTTCCACAATGTATATCATCAGACATTTTGATGGACAAAGGGCATGTAAATATGAATTGCATACTTGGAAAAAAGCAGCGTTAACCCTCCAACTCCTCAGTTTCATTTATGAGGAGTGCTTCTAGAGGTATCACTCAAGTATGACCACTTTTATTTGGAGGTGGAATTAGTTCAATGTGCTGAGGTTGTTGCTCAGACGGGGTGATGAGAGTTATTGCATGCATAGTTATATTTCGATAGAGCTGTTGTTTGCATTGACGCACTCGGATATGGGGGAAGGAAGAAGATTTTTGTTGGAGAGTATGGTGAAATTAGCAACATTTCTTTAGACGATATTCTCAAGATTGAAGAAAATATATTGCGAAGTTTGATTGTTTGCTTGAATTTTTTGCGTATTTATTTATTGAAACGATTTGTTAGTACACCGCGGATCCGTAGAGTCATAGCATATCACGGTGACACCTGTCAGTATGAAGGAATGCTGTATATGGATTAGTTTAAGAGAACACATTACAGCAGGCAAGGAACGCATTTCGATTGCAACACTTTGCTTTGTGACCAACCTCTTTCGTGAGCTGATTGTTCGTGTAAAAAAAAAATTTTGCACATGTTGCGCCGTATATCATTTCGTTGACACTACAGTTTCCTGCTGTCGCTGTGCTTTTCGTCTTCGTAGACTTGATTAATACCTCAGAGAAGGGTGTTCCAGTAGTCCTCTTAGGTTTTATTTCCGCTCGCTGAGAACCGTCATTTGCGCTGCACCGCTCCGAGAATATAATCGCAATCATCATCCTTCTTCACACTCATGCAGTAGGGAAATAATATGCGCTTATGTTCAACATGAAGAAATAGTTCCCATTTTCGACTTTCACTATCGTTGTTTATGTCCCACTATAGTGATGATTCATTCTTGTCGGGGACTTTTTCCTCTGATGTCAACGGTTCCTTTTTGTCATTGCTTCACTTCTTAAGCACAAATATAACTTCTTTGTGCTTCGTAAATTTTATTCTGCTTGTTGCTATGAGATTTTTCACCTGCTATATATATGTGAAGTGGATGCACGCTGCGATTTCTACAATATTAACTGAAATACGTTGTTTTAGTTCAACGCTGTGTATAGAAATAACAACGAATGTTACAACTGCAACGGCAAATTTCAAATATCTGATCGTATGTGTTCACCGAAACTTTGATTTCTTGTGCTCTATGGTCATTATGAAAGTAATGAACGCATCTAGACACTTCGAGGTGACTAAAAATATAGAAATGTTAGAGAGGGCAATTCATCAGCAAATATTCGTCAAAAAATTTCCTGTTTTTTATAGAACAACTCGGCTTCGTTAGTGACTGCCCATTGTCACTGCCCAGCCAAAAACAGCCTAAAGCCACTGCAGCCGTCCACATCTCGGGAAAAATGCTCTAGCAATTCTTGAGAACGTGTTTCACTCACACATCCACGACAGTTTTTTAAAATGTATACGAACTCCGCTATCTAAGACGAGCTACAATGAAACGGCTCAGGGGTGTTCGGTGCTTCCATCGAGTAATCTTTTGAATTGTGGAACCGTATCTAGACTGTGATACCGTATCAGATCGAAATAAGCCTGATACCGTTTCTACTCCATCCATATAAACAGCATTAGACCTCAGGTTTATGTGACTCCTCTCTGATATTGGAAGTGGTTTCTCTGTTTTTCTGATAACTACTCTCGCAAAAAATTAGTTTTGGGCCAAAAAATAACACCGCGGGATCCATTGAATCAGCATTTACAACTAATACTGCGAAGGGCTGCTAGCAGCAGTTACAAAAGATGACGATGATAATAATAAGTACTCTCTATTCGTGCTGCAAATAGGTGCCACACAGAATCACTGAATAACCGTCCCCGTTGAAAGCATATCAGGTATGAAAAACAGATTTTTCTAACGAATTTAGATGTAACGGCATGAAAGTGAACTGCAAAAGCAAAGAAACACCTGCCAGAGCAAACTTTTGCGTCATAAAAGAACAGCATTCGACTTCTTCAAGTGATATATCTTGCCAATCTCAGGACCGAAAGTAATTGATGACATTTCCGGTTTCTCCATTGCCTTTACATAACGTACTTCGGCAACTTTGACCATTTCCGGTCGAACAACGATCTGAAATCGCAACAGCATGGATATTGACAAATAAATTGCAAGATTACTTTAATGCGTTCAACATTATGGAAATATGCGAAGATTGCAGAAAGTGCTGTATGTGACTAACCTATAACATTCCATCTCAATATTTTTGGTCGTTTGCATGAATTTCTGTATAAAATCATTCAACCATTAGATTAAAGGGGCAATCTTGCCTTGCTCATTTCTCCAACATTCCAGACGACACTCTCGAGCATTACTTTGGGATGTATATTGAAATCGAGTTTTGCATTGGATGTGTTGCATTTTTCCACTCATTCTAAACATTCTTCGAGTATGGAAAATCAACTCCTTGTTAAGCGCACTATACAATCATCGTTCAACGTGAGAAGATTCGAAACATAGTGGTGCGGACATATGAATATCTTTTCTAATTTCACATCTTTTATTGTTACTGGAAATTGTTTAGTATTCTCTACGCATACCACTTGTTTAAGGATTTGGATGATTAATGCCTGGTTTGAAATTTACTCAGGATCTTCGGAATCTCATACCAGATTTGTTAAAGGACTAAAACTTGATCTTGTCCGATTCCTATGCTATGCTTAGATATCCGAAGGAGAAGTAATTTGACTTCTTTGCCGTTTTCTCCTTCTCCAACATCCCTTCCTCCAGCCATATGGTTTCTGAATGGGCATTCTTTTTTCCGAGAATTTGCTCCCTGGCTTCCTCATCGAGATGGCCATCGCTCCGCTTCTCCATGAAGCTTCTCCCTATAGGCGAAAATTTTTGACTTCAAATAATCCTCAGTGAATCGCGAAAAGCATTTGAATCTTCTTAGCGATCACCGTTGATCAACGGCTGCGGCACGCTCGACAATGGAATGGATGAAGAAGAGTGGACCTGCGCGCGACTGGAGCAAAGTCACTACGACAAATCCGACAGAAGTGATAAAGGTTGAACGACAGGAATTTTCCATGTTCAGAACGATGCAGTCTACCGCATAGACTGTTGTAGTCGCTTAAAATAGCAATAAAAGGTCCGTTTAACTTAAAAGGAAAATACTGCGCCATAACGATAAAGAGAACAAATATCGCAGTAGTAACGAAAAAAATCTCAAATACAATTGAACTTACGTGGAAAGTGGCATAAGCGCTTCTAAAAATTACTGTTTCAACATTCGGTGCATTTACAAATAATAAGTCAATAGTCTGCAGTATGGTCCAGTTTTTCGAATGACGAACACTTCATCTAAATCCACAGTCGCCACATAGGTGGCTTGACCTCGAGCACGAAGCAAACAATCGTTTGTGGCGAGAACCGACTGAAGCATCGATCTTTTAAGAACAAAAAGCTATAAGCGATTGAACTCATAGGTGTATGTTTACTTACAAAGGCTTTGAAGTGTTCATGGTTTGTTCATTTATTTTTGTCTGAAGGTCGCATTCTCTCCACATACATGTGCCAATCTTAGCGTACTCTGTTGGAACACCAAAATGTGCCCAGAAAGCGCGTCGTAGCAGCTGGTTGGCCGTAGCTTTCCTGCGATCTCTACATTTAGCGTCGTGACCTCACCCTGCATTAATCTCCAATGTCTGAAACCTTCTTCCGATGCATCCTGTAAGGTTATGTAGTGAAAATCGACAAGAAGTAATGGTCTTAGCGATGATACTTCCACCACGGTAGCAGCGAAGGGCTCAACGAGGGAAATCCGTTGAAGACCAGGAGGGCAATGAGGACTGAGAAATCACCGAATTTGTCTTCTGGTCATTTCCAATTATAAACAAGTTTTTTCCCTTTCAAGCTAATTTTTCAATCACTTAGAAATTCAGCAAAGCGAGACGAATGTGAAGTGCCATAATTATTCATTTCAAAAATCGTTCTCAAAGAAACGCTAGTTATCGCTCGCCACAAACAGCCATAACCGTTAATTGCTCTGTTGCAAAAAAACTGTTATCTGCTTTTTGCAAATTCGAACACATCTGTATATCATAGCGCTCATACAAGTATCCGATAGCCTGTATGCCCCACTAGATATTAGCGTTGATACAGTTATCTTTCACTGTTCAAGTATCGGCTAAATCTTTTCGATCTCAACGCTGTTGTTGATTTGGAGTATTCTAAATTCAGTGCCTTTTGTTATGCTGCCCTCAGCGGCGCTCTACGAGTATTATTTTAGATTTTTGCTACGTTGATGATTGCCACTGTTAGTTCTTCTCCGTTACTATGCCCACCTACCTTATGCATTTCTACCGTCTTTATGAGATGGAAATAAACAGAACTGCAATAAAACCTCCCCACGATTAATGTTGACATTCGGATCGTCACCAGAAGAAATATTCGTTACTTTTGGCAATACACCCGAACGAATACGTTCCACATTAATACGATGGTCATTTTCATAGGTGCATAGCATCGCATCGAATTCTTGCGGGGACGATTGAATAATAAAGCAAAATTTCGCTACACCTTGAGTTATCTACATCTTAAACAATTACTGCGATATCTTTATACTGAATCTAACAATTCGCCTAAGGAAGTGCAATCAACGTGAACTTTGATATAAATGCTTATGTATATATTTCTGATGGAAGCATCTAATAACACTCAAATAAATTTCATTCTGCCTTCATTTGTAATAGTATAGTCAAATCGCTGCGAATGCTAAGGGCATGTGAAAGATTTTTGAATAATTCAAGGACAGTAAGTAGTAACAGCAATAGATTATATGCACACATGATCAAACTCAGCAAATTTCTTCACTTCGGTTTAATGCTGCAAAGGAGTAAGAACTACCGACCAATTTTCTACTTAGCGTTCGTTGCAGCTGTTCTCAGTGTTCTATTTTCTTTTGTTACTGTATATTAGGTGTTCTACTGTTTAAATATTCAAAAGTGAGGGTATCAAATGATGAGTACGGTATTGATATCTTTCGAATTATGGTCGGAGCTGATTCCGGATTCCATGCATAAAAGTTCATCTTGAGGATGTGATGTTCAGTTTTCTTTCTCTTGTGCATATGTTCGAATGTCTAATGGAGACCGCTGCTTTAACGTTCGATATGAGAGTTGTCTATTATAGTTGTTATATAAAAATGGTTGTTGATGATAGGAAGGTTTAAGATTAACCATAATGCCGTTAGTGCCTCGAGTCCTCAATCGAATTTATGCAAAGGTTCGTGGACTTATTCATTCCATTTTCATTCCATTTTTGTTACGTGTTTCTATAATTTGGTCTGCAGAAGCTCGTTGTTGTGACGTCATATTTATCTACGCGTGTGTAAATATGCTTTCTCTTATTGTTTCTCCCCTTGTTTAACAGTTTCAGCTCGGGAATCATTAAATCAAGTGTTATCAAATTTGGCAGGTATAGTGGACGCTTTAGCGAGAGTATCCTTAAGTTTTTTTTCCACCTTGGTTCATCGTCTTGATAGAAATTGAAGGCATTTAAAAGTGAATTAAGCTGCGCACATCTACCGCTCATTTGGCTTTCTTTCTTCTCTCACCTGAGGTTTTTGACAGGTGAACAGAATAAAGCTTTCTAGTGATCGCAGGTTTTGACCTTTTAGTATGTCATCTGTAGTCACGAGTGCCCTAAATCTTGGCCATAAACTTCTGACATTTCTCTGTCTATAGGTGAGTCTTACTTAGCATGACCTCTGCAATGCGTTTTAAGTACTGCGAGAAGGAAGGTAGTGCTCATAAGGTAGAACACTCAGGAGTTTCTTCAACTCTTCAACAATTGGCTGGTCGGAGGAAGCTTTTTAAAATCTGGAAGTTTTAAGAGCAGTTTCACAGCTATTTCTTAGGATCGTTTAGAAAATGTTTAAGAGCGGTCATTCTATCATCTTACGATGAGACAGGCGTGATCGCCTCAAATCCCTTCTTCTCTCCTCCAAGCCCAACTTCTTTCACTCTTTGAAGCGATCGAGGAAGTCCATTTTCAGCACTGATTCAAAAACTAAAAACGCATGATTGGCGAGTGGAAAGCTCGCTGCTTCTCATGACTACTGTCTAGAACGTTGTTAGAAGAAATTCTGAGAGGAGATCGTCAGGTGGAATAAGCTACCTATGAAGCAGAGATAACGGGATTTAGACATACAAGAAAAGACCGGGAAAAGAGGGATAAGCAAAAGATGCACATAACTCTATCCTCAACCTTGCACTTCACATGTATTCCGGTCGTTGATCTGATCGAAAGAATTAAAGCATGCTTGTTTGCATTGTATACTTGTGCCTGATTGCGGTCTTGCATTCCATTTATTCAGCTAATAGGTTTTTTTAAGCTGTGAAGATGAAAAACTTTTGAGGAAGACTCCTACTTGTGGTCGTTCAGCTGGTGATCTTAACTCTCTATAAAAATTTAAGCTAGGTTTTTTTTTGACTTTGCGTATTTTTCCTTCATCGGTGTTTGCCATTCCAAGTCTATTAGGAACAAAATCAAGAAGGATTATATTAACATGATCGCTCGATGATTTTCTTCATCGAGCTTTTTTATATATTCTATTGGTTGGTTCCTGTCCATCTACGACATCGTCCAGCTGTCATGCAGGAACACACAGCCGAACTTGTTCTCTGATAGCGTTCATCGAATCAAATGTAATTTCTGTACCCAGAGGTTTTATTGAAGATATTTCGGTGGCATTATACGCAACGATACTCTTATGGATAGGCTGTTCATCAAAGCAATTCGTGACGTTGTTGGTGATCGAGTCAAGTTAATCCTTACCGAATCCGCGCCAGTAACTAGTGACGTGCTCGATTTTGCGCGTGCAACAATGGGTTGTGTAGTCCTTGAAGGATACGGTAAATCTTATTCTGGTTTTTTGAGTTTTGCGCTCGATGAATGAAAATTCGCTCTTTTTTATGACCGCCTTGCTCATTTGGAATGGCTGTAGTACTTCTCTGCTATAATGGACATCGATTTGGACTGCAGATAAAATACTGATGTAGTAATTTAGTAATACATTCAGTACTAGTCCGATTGCAGCTGCAAGTAAAAATAGTAAAAAAATAAGAAGGAAAAGTAGTGATAAATGAGCGAAAAACCATAAGAATGGTAAAATAATAAAAGATTTAGTGAATAATAATGAAATAGTAATCAAGTCTGCCGTTTGATACCAAAATCATCGAAATTGGAGATAAAAAATATTTCTTCAAATTTTCCCTGTACTACCTACCCCCTCACGATTGAAAAATCGCGATTTTTGGGATTTTTTTTCTCGGCTCCTATTTATCCTAGGGTGGTACCCATATACCGTTCGAAAGGTTTCGCCGAGCTGATCACAAATCAAGAAACCGTTATGCACCATACGAGATACCGGCCGAGTGCGAGAACCCCCAAAACTACAAAAATCGAGATTTCAGAAATTCTCGCCGGTCGATTCGGCTTTCAACTTTTCTCTCAAAATATATAAATCTATAGGTCATTTGATAGGGCTTTGGAAGTTTTGTCGAAAACAGCAAATCGCTGCTCCGTAGACCTAACCGTTGCGAAGAAAATAATTCTGAAATCTCCAATACAGTACATTTCCATTGAAATTTCACATATTCTAAATTTTTAACTGAACAAATTTTCGAGAAATGAATCTAAAAAATAGACATCATTGAAGGAGAATGCAACAAGCGAATAAAAATAAAAGAATGCAGGAAGAAGAAAGAAATAGAATCTATCTTGATCGCAGGGAGAAGTGACGAAACGAACCTATGAAGCATATATTTCTTAATTTCAGTATTAATATTAAGGTCAGGCGGGGCCCCGCCCCCCCTCCCTGAACCCTCCGCTCCTAATCAGAGGTGAAAGTTTTCTCCGTCAGCACAAGAACACATCGCGAGCATAGGTGTATCGGCATAACGAAATGCCAGCCTGAACTGTGGTTGGAGCTTCGACTCCTTTCGCCGAGTGAAGAAAGCACTGGAGAGGAATGCTGACGACTGGTAAGCTCCTGGGTTCGATTACTCTCTTCCGATGCAAAATTTCTGACCAACTTCGATCTCTGTATCACGCAAAGCGAATATGGGATGAAGCGATTAGAAATTTTGGAGTTACATAAGCATAAATAATGTTCTTAGCTCGTTTCGCCCAGCCGAAGTGTTGTGTTCACAATCACAGTGGTGGACAAAATCTTTCCAGGGAGCCTGCCACCGCCTAACACAGGACATTTTTCAATGTATAGAAATGGGAAAAAATCGAATATCTGTATGTGAAGCAGCTCGTAACGAACGATTAAGCTGTTACTCAGATTGCTTCCAGTCCTTTCTCAACTACCTTGGTGGGTGCGTCATTGTCCTATTGTTCTATTTGATAAAGAGGCCGCTTAAAGACAGAAACCTCCATGCAACATCTGAAACAATTCGGGACCGAGGGCTTGTGAGGGTTTTTCATGGACAGATCGCGCGTGACAACAAGTAGTTTGGATGTGGCCCCCTGTCACTTCGCAGTTCCACAACAGCAGCAAGTTTCTTGCAGCAGGCCAATGCTAAGCCTCCACTGCTTCATCTTCAGCGACACTATGAAAATTCCATTCTTACAGATCAAAGCCGATAGACTCATATGCATCGGTTTATGATAGTTCTAATTTCTGAACGACTGGCATCGAGTTCCGGATATAGCCGAAGGAATCTCGCATGCTATTTCTTGCAGTGGATGGATCCTTCACCAACGATATGCAAACTTGATATGATGGCCGTTGTTCCATAGAAACGAGATGGGCGCTTTGCTCTCAACGAATGAACATTTTCGAGTCACAATAGAACGACTACTTTTCTCAAAAGGAATCCACTGCGGTTTATAGCGGCATGACTGCCGCATTGAACCTTGCTGATGGCGAACGATGGATCGGATCCTTGCAACGAATATCGCCTCCAGGAGTGGCTGAACGGGTCGTCATTCGCATGAGTGAGTGACTGGTTCATACTTTAGTTGCATACAAAGAGCCTCCACGTACTATCCTCGTGTAGCTATGATCTGCTGATTCCAGATATTACACTCTACATTGCGGGCATTCTGTTTTTGCTAGACAAATAGAGACTCCACAATAATCTGTTGGAAGGAACTTCAGATCCCATTCGCCAGCTCAAGCAGCTATTATCGAGATAAACGATGATAGGATGGCGAAGCACCTTCCCCATCGGAGTAGCGTGCTCGGGAATATCCTATGAATTTTCGCCGTTTTACATCCTTTTAGAGAAAAACTATGCAAGCATCCGCAATCAGACACAAGAGATTCTCATTCATAGCACGAATTAATATCAACGCCTGGGCATCGCCTCAAGCCACATCTGATGTCGATCAGCAGTAGATCAATACTCATAAGCAAGACCCTCAGCCCTTTACCATCAAAATGTCACTAAGGACAATATACATGTAATTCAAAAATCCACCACTTCCACCTATCAAATACCGTCAGAAGGTGTTCATGTGTAGACCAAAAAACCCGTCGCATGTCGCTCAAATTCCTTTGAAACTACCAACATGCAGATTAAGAAATTCATCGTATCCACAAAATTCCCGAGCGCCTCCAAGGACTATATACACGTAGGTAAATTTACCATGCCCGACTAACTTGTGCCCTCCAAAGACTGTCCATACGTAGGTCAAAACTTCATCGCCTTCCTCGCCCTTCGAGTGCCTATATGAATGCCGCCAAAGGATACCTAACGTGCCTATTGAGTGACCCTATATACAGGTATCTACGGGTAGATCAAAAATTCTACTACAGCCACCCCCGAAACTCCAAAAGTGATCGCTCCCCACCACTTAACGCATGTAGGTCAAACTTTCGCTGCCTGCCCCCCTATAGCCGAGTGTCTTTGAAGACTTTGCGCGCAAATCAAAAAGTCTACCACACACAACCACTACGTGCCGCTGCAAATCACCTACACTCAGACGGAAGAGCACATCGCACCACCTCCCGAAAGCCGCCAAAATTTCCCGACGATAGATCAAATGCGCGCCACACTTGAACTTGTCAGGCCTTGCAAATGTCCTAAGTACTTTAGAAATCAAAGGTGGGCGTCACCACCCCGGCCATACCAAAATCCGTGCCGTATCCGCCACCTCTTGCAGCCCAGAAAACGACGGCAATTTTCAACGAGAAACTCAAGGCCCGAACGTAACAGCTCCCCGCATTGCTTCAACAAACTGCGAAAAAATTCGATTTCCCTTAGGCAGAAAAAAGTTACACTGCAACCCCGCTACCACACCGCCTGACAAGCAAACCTGAGGCTGCGCAACTTAACCAAAGATCCCTGCGGCCGCAACCCTCAGCGGTCTGTTGTGCTGCATACACGCCAGTGCGATCCTTACAGCACTGACGCGGACTCTCTTAGTCACTGGACGCAACGACGGCCTACTGTTTCAGTCGGCCTCACTGAGTGTGCACACGACACAGGCAAACCTTTAACCAACGCCACTCTCGATTCAGCTACTTCGACATGAAATCAGCCCCCACCATTCCCCCAGAAAGTCATTAATAAAATTTCCAGTTAAAACACCGAGAGTGGCGAAACACAAGACATTACAGCAATCATACCAGAAATCAACAGGAGAAACAACACCATGCAGCAACAACAACAACAACCATGAAGAAAATCACAAAGAAGCACAAATTGCAAAAATATATGCCTCATATACAATTGCAAAATACAGAAATATAAAGCGGGAAACGATCATCATTTCATTCTCTGACTCGTACTCAGTAGACTCGTCGCTCTCGGATAAGACCTTCCTAGCCGTTTCTTTTGCCCCATTTCAACATCCTACCAGCTAGACAGTATTCCTGCCGACCTGAAAACACTCGATTAATATACCACACGGAAAATATTTGAGAGCCCATTAAACGATGAGATCGCAGGATGAAGTGCTTCGAAAAACAAATGAAAAGCATGCGTGAATAACAATCCGCAATACATGCGGTGGTAATTCGCTACATGGAAATGCTTACTCATTTCACCCTCTATGAAATCGGTGAAGTTCGACCATTAACTACATCACCATATTCCCAACATCTAAATTTCCGCACTGAAAACTTAGAGATATGGCGCATACTATTTTGCAGATGAAATCGAAAATAAAAGATGGAAAAATACTATTCTCTGAAAGAATATTGTTTAAAAAGGTTCTTTTCACATCATCCAACTGCTATAAAAGTAAATAAATAAAAGAGATCTTTTTAGCATCAGTCAGAATGGCTTTCCTCAAGTCTTCTATCTCGAACGATGAACAACCTCCTCCCTTGTGTAAGGGGCGACTTATTTTAGAATTTAAAGAATTCTTACTTCCACTGATGACGTTTGTTTGGTAACCGAAACTGCCACTAACGAAGCGTCTGGCGCCTGAAAAAAAAAGTATTTGAGTGATGCAAATTTTATTCACCACAACACAAATCGTCTAAACTGTTTTAACTCGAACAATTGACATGATTGAAATTTATTGTTCAATGCAACTTAGTGACAGCCGATGAAGCAGAAAATATTTCGTTTGAATTATCTTCAGCATTGAAATGAAGAAAATTAGGCCATTCACTACAGTCGATAAGCGAATTTGATATAGACGTAAACAAGGCCCTCAAAAATTGTCCTCACTGCTAATCAAAAAACGATGGAATTAAAAACACAACAGCTCTCTCCCTCATAGGTTTATTCCGTGATGAGCAAGGAAATAGTTGAAATATAAACGATATACTTTCCACGCACATCCAGTACACTGATATGAGAAAGACAACTACAGACTGAAAAAGATCACAGATCAAGGATCAACGTTCAAATGTAAATTCTCTCAATCGCCTTGTTCATTCAACTCTGCTCGTCGTATGGAAGATAGATTTTTTACGAGAAATGCAATTGAAAAAAGCCTTTAATTTAAAAAAATATGTTTTATAAGTATCCGCTAATTGAAAATATGCGTTATCCAGGCAAATGTGTTATCAAAAGTGTTCGCTGTTTTGATAAAATGTATTATCAATTCTTTTAATAAAAGTTCCTAATCTTGAGTGAATTTCACGACCGACTTCACATATAAAACTTATATTCTCAGCTAAGAGGAAATTTCATGAAAGAAGCAGCCAATAAACTCTCAATAGTATGAATTAAAATCACACCTTTTTCCATCGATGTCCATTCGCTTTGTCATTTTCCACAGCCTTCTTAGCGCTGCTACCTTCTTATTTAAGCGTTTCATCGCTTCAGCCATTCAGAGAATTTCGCTATTCTGAAATTTTGTGAGATATTTTATATTGCATACCAGGTGGAAAAAATTCGTATATTCTGAATGTTCGAAGTGAATTCGAAATGATGGACTATTGTGAGCCCACCCCTCAGCACAAAACAACGATCGCGCTCTTGAACTCCACCTTCAAAACGATAAACAAGTAAATGAGCTAAGAGCTAAGTCTCTATTAATTTCATTTCATCCATATTTTTACTGTCATCGAAATTCGATGTGATCGTTTTCGAAAGAAACATTTGCACTATAATAAACTTTCTATCATGTGATCACCAAATAAAAGTGGACTCGAACATTAGAGTTTAATATAAATGAAGCTGTTAACTAGTAGTTCCAAGCGAACTGAACCGCACTTAGATTAACTTTAAAATTTCAAAGCTCGCTTTGCTAATGAGAAAGTTGCTCGTCGCTTAATAAAGACAACTTACGAAATGACTGAGTAACTACAAATAGATAGCATTCCTTTCAGCGAAAAAAAAGTTTATGCCTAATAAAATACTGCCAGGATTAAGCTCTGCAGGTTTTGTTTTACAAAATCCATTACTCTTCTATCACTTTATAAACCACAGAATGAAAAAACTTTGATAAGGCACGATGTAAATAGACTAATGTAAGACTCTGACAATAAGTTCCCATAAAAACGAGAACCGCCATACGCCCTCCCTCTGTCCCGGTCGTACTTCCTTCTCCGAAAGCCCCAAAACACAAGGTGGTAGTTCCCTTTTCTTCCACTTTTACTTGCACAAGACACATACCTGCGACATTTATTACCTTCACATGTAGAAGGAGGTCTCTAAAATTTCTTTGTTGGCTATAAGCTCTAGAAAAAAACTCAGGGAAAATTATAGATACTGTTTGAATATACGCCCTCAAAAAAAATTTGGTGATGAAAATTTTTAGTGAGAATCAAAATCTGCTGGGATGCATCTCATGAAGTAAAAATGGTATCCACATCTGAACTCTTATCCATAAACCCTTCCATCCTTTAACTCAACCCTACCTTCTACCACAATAAATAAGGAACACATATTAAATAGACTGAAATCTTTGGTGATGATCGTTGAAAGCTAGAGATGATAAAAACAGCAAGTGCTAACCTCTGATTGCACAAAGTAGCAAAATGTCGATCCCTCAAAAAATTTGAATAGTTCGACGATCACCTATCCATTGCTGATCAACGTAAGCTGCAGCGGACTAGAAGCACTCACATCACTGGAAAAACAAAGCATGATTCGAGTTATAGGCATAATTTCGCACCCTAATCAACTAAATTGCAAACTACGAGGTCCTGGCAACAGTTTCGTACCTTTAATTTTTGAAATCGTAGATCCTCTACTCTGAAAAACTACGAAAGCATAAATCCAATAAGTTCTCACGACGGATGAAAATCGAAGTTCCGAGATTTAACTACTTTTCCTCCATTTCTAATTAAACAGAAATTAAAAATAAGGACAGCAAAAGTTTGATTTCTTGACTTCAACCGACACAAAATTTATTCCAACAAAGCAAAAAGCCTAAAGTATTAAGTAGTTCCGAACTCGATATGAAACACGTCGTTAAAATGAACATTATACTCATAAAAGGAAACGAAAGTAAAAGTATCGAACAATTCTAGCCTAGCAAAGTGGTTCCAGAAATATTGTTTATGTCATCGACGCACAAAACACAAATGATTGGAAGAAGATTTGAGAGTTATAAAACAACGTTAAATATTCATTACGGATGAGTTATGCTTCAAAAAAAAAAAGAAAAAACCATGCGCAGAAGAAGCTTAAGGAAAGAGAGCGAAAATAATTTCTTCAATTCTGCAAATATCTGTGGAAATTTTAAACGCTAGTGGTGAATGGTATTGGCTATTGTGTAGCAAATATGGCGAAGATTTGTACAGCAAATCACCAAGCATATACCTAGAAGAGATCATCTTCCAAATTCAAAGCGAATAAATCGCTTTCCTATGTAATTAGCGCCTTCACAATTACATGTGCTATATATTTTTGACATGTCAGCTCGTAGTGAGATTGCAAAAAATGATATGGACCTGGTTCAAATAGAATAGGATTAATCAACGAGAGTTGCACCGCTTCCCCCTTCTCCCAAACAGGGGACATTACGGCAATGCATGAATAAATAAGCGCTTTCTCCATATCTCGAAATAAAGCACTAATTAGCCCCTCCAACTTAGCTTAAGATCCTCAACTGCCTATGAGGATTAGAAGCGAATAAAAGAAGCAGAGAGGATGCAAAGACTACTTGCTCTGGCAAAGAAAATTTTCCGTTAAAATTATATCGCTGGCTGGCTTATCAATACCTCCTAT
Source organism: Baylisascaris procyonis (assembly GCA_037389465.1). Lineage (NCBI taxonomy): Eukaryota > Metazoa > Nematoda > Chromadorea > Rhabditida > Ascarididae > Baylisascaris > Baylisascaris procyonis. Next base: position 2,014,696 of record JAZARR010000153.1, read on the forward strand.
TCACGAAAATCACTTTTTGCATCCTGCTGTTCATATATCATGGAAGTGATGAAAAAAGAGTTATCTTTGACAACGATCAACAAAATATGGACGGAATATGCAACAATAATTAAGAGCTAACCATTTAAAAAATGAGGTTTACGCATTCCCAACATTTGAATGATCGAGATCCCTTCACGCAGCTTTTCCCATAATCGTGCTGGCACAGTTACTCGAAATGGACGAACAATTTCACTGAAATAAAATAGTTTCTGAATTATGCATATTAAATTATGCGCGATATAATCTCCCTCATAAAAACATCAGAAAGTTTTCAAACTTGAAAAGTCTCTTCTTTTCCTATGACGCAGATCTAAACAAAAATTTCAAGGCATTCAAAATGAAACAAGAATTTTCGAATTTTAACTCACCCCAACACGCAAACATATTAAACGGTTCAAAGTAGAAACAAGTCCCTCACCGCCATTTCTCCCCCCCCCCTCCCCAGACCCTAAAAAAGGTTTGGCAAATGTAAGGAGAATGCTGAACGTTAAAATTTGCCCAATTTAACTACATACGCACTCCAAATCGCTCTTACCGGGCGTATTGGCATTCTTGTAGTGCTTAGGTGAAAACGAATTATTGATGAATCCCGCACCTCTCATATACACTTCACCGTGATGACACAACCGAAGCACAAAGGAATCACCAATCGTGCAAAACGAAGAAACTCTTCGAAACTCATTAAGTAATGGATTGCAGGTTTTGCAGTATGTCAGCCACAATTTGCGCAACAACAATGGCATGCAATGGAAGAAATAAATGAAGTATGTATTGTGATGCATGAAAGATGAGCAGTAGGAATGGAACAGAAATCCAAAACAATCTGCAGTGATGGTTGTTGGTAATGCTAAAGAGATCTCTAATGCATCTATTCAGCTTTAATTTACTCTAGCTAAGCATCGAATATCTCATTCAGACGCATCCATGCCCGGCAAATTTGTGGCACAATAACATTCATGTTGTGGGTGAGAACATTTTCGGCTTGAAATTGCAATATTTCACTCCTAATTTAGCCTAGAAAGATCACAATGCAAACAATTATAAATTCGAAGCTCCAAGGCGATTAATAACAGCATATTCGCCCCCTTCTACCTACTCATCAACATTGTGTGTTGAGATTATATTTGCATTTAGGATTTAAACACGTATCTGTTGCGGGAATGATTCCGAATGAATGTGGAAATCGCATAATAGTCTCATAATGCAATAATTCAGAACCATCTACGGTTTAAGACTCCCCACTTGCGCCGTATTTTCTTTTTTTTTTACACAGTGGAGTGACGAATCACATGTCAAAGGATACAGCCGTAAATCTTTACACCTCAATATAAACTATTCCTTGGGAGGACACCTGTAGAGCACAACACAACCTACTGCCACCATTAAGGAGCTGGCATTTTCGCCCAATGACTCCTTTTCGACACCTCAACGGGGTCATTGACCCTCAGCAGAGCGATGGCAAGGCCTTAATGACTCGTCTTCATCAATACAGTGGAGCCATTATAGGCAACCGTCAAAGAGCTGGCGTCACGCCCGATGTCTCTCTTCAACGGTGAAATGGGGTCTCTACAGGTCACCGCTAAGGAGCTGGCATCTCCGCCCAATGACTCCTTTTCAGCGGCTTTGGGGTACCGTAATATTGTTGGAGTCCAGCCATAGCAGGGCTTCAACAATTTATCAGATTGCCGAAGATTATCATACAGAATTTGTATCGGCAAAAAAATAAACTCATTAGGAAGCTGTCTCTTTATAGCTACAGGGTGTAAAGAAATTTACAGCTGCATCTCAATACAGATGATATGCAGCAACGTACACAAACTAGAAAAAAAAGAAAATAAGGCGCACATAAATTCCCCCACATAATGGTTCACTGAATAATTGCAGAAATTTTGCGATATATAATGCAAAGTAAAATGTCAACTTTATTGAGCTACTATGAGATTCAACTTTATAACTGTTCGCATTGTGATTTTTCTAGTCTAATTTGGGGATGAAATGTTGCACTTTTAAGCCTCAAATATCCTCGTCCATAACATGAATGCTATTGCGCCACAAATTTATCGATCACTGAGCTGCGTAATAGTTCTAACAGTTTTTTTTTTCAATAATAGCGAACAATGTCATCATTGAATAATCCTTCTCATAAAAATTTGTTCGCTCTTCTTGAACGAGATGTTCGACAACTCAGCTGGAGCAAAATAAACCTAAAGAATCGCATTACAAATCTGTTTAACATCACAAACAACCATCCACTGCGGATATTTTCTTGGTTCCTGTATAATCCTACTGCGCACTCGCAATCACATCAAAATGCATACTTCAGTATCTGAGCAATTTCAGGCCACTGAAGTTGCGCAAAATGTGATTGAACATCTTACAAAACCTGCATCTCTATTACTAAATGAGTGCCGAAAGGTTCCTCTTCGTTGCACGATCGATGCACCCCTGCGTTTTGAGTAGCGTCATAACAGGGAAGCATATATAAGAGACGAGTGGATCCATAACAATTCGAATTCAGCTAAGTAAAGCAAGAACGTCTGTCCTCAGGAAGAGCGATTTGGCGGTGCTCGGATGTAGATGAATTTGGAAAATTTTCACGCTCAACATTTTCATTTAGCAATCTGCCAAGACCAATCATGCAACCTTATAGAGATCACTGAGTATCACTGATTTCAATTCATCATCAATATCGGCAAACGAATGTGGCAGTTGATAAGATTGGCTTCATTTTCATGACCGGTGAATTAATGATAAAATTTTCCAAATTTCCATGAAATTTCGTAAATTTTTTAAACTGAAAGAAAACGTTTCTGCCTAAAAAATAACCACATGAAAATACCAGTTGAAGTGCCAAAAAACTTGTCAAAATCGAGAGCAGAAAAGAAAATTCAAACGCCACCAATCTCGTCAACGACCCTGTTCGTATGCCGACTTCCATGATTTATATAAGATAAATGCACTCAACAAACTCTATGAACTCTGTAAGGTTGCATATTTTTCAGGAAGTCTCGGCAGGGATGACGGGGAGAAGACGGATTCTCTTTGACACAAGAGATCGACTTCACCAAATGTTGATCTCTCTTGTGGAGTCCTTTGCTTCATAAGAAGAAATCGAGAGCTTCGAAGACTCGTTATATCAAGTTCGCGCTCTCGAAGTTGCCAATAAAAATTTTAAGCAACTTATCTTGCGCTGGTGACCGCTGGTCACCGCAGCGACTCATTCTTCTATAGGTCGATTCATCGGTCATCCGCTGCTTCTTTCGCCTTCAGCTTCTCCGCCAATCCTTCATTGAAATTCTTCTCGCTAGCCCACATTCGTTGGGCAGCTCTACGTCTCTCGTCCGCATAGACATCTGCAGGGTTGCGTGGTCACAACGTTTCATGTCATTGTTCATATTTACGTTCAACGCCACGACATCAAATTAGCGATCGGCCATAATTATAACCATCAAACTTGTCGCAAACTCGAATCGAAGTCCAAGGACGAAGCAGTGGAAGCATTCTCCAATCAACTCGAATGGAAGTCGAAGGACAAAGCAGTGGAAGCACTCTCCAATTCTCAGGTCGTCATGCGTTCTGGACTCGGTTGCTGTTTATTCTTCTTCTTGCTCATCCAATATTTTCTTTCATTCTTTGACAAAGACACAAATATCGACGTACCAAAATAAAAATTGTGAAAAGTGAACACAAAAGACCAGTCATTAACACACGTTACGCTGGCAATTCCGTTCATTTCAGTAAAGAAAATAATACAAAATGGTGGACGCAATACAAGACAACAAATAAATAAATGACATGCACCTCCTTGGCATTCTATTGCACATGACAACAATATTTGGCGGTAATAAGTATATTTAATATTGATGATGAAAACACCGAAATAATAATTAAAATAAATAAAACGCTCTCCTTCCCTTCCTCATAAATTCAGCGTTATTTTCCCCTCATTATCAATTGAAATCCATGTAGTGGAACTTTACTGATTTTTTCCTAATCTCCCTGTGAGAATGCAACATAAATAAACATTGAATTGCTTCGGATATAAAGAATTTAAGAAAATTACACAAATTCAATCTAGTACAACTTAAATTCAAAACTACAAAAGAAATGGAAATTCTAAAATCAAAAAAATAAAACGCAGCAGCATCCCACCCAAAGCGCATAAACGACGATGCCTCAAACGAGCGCATCGCTCTTCTTGCTTGTGAGGCATTTAATCGATAATTGCGGGTTTGTTCCCCCTTGTAGATCACAAACAGTCTATGCAACTGATAACTCCATTGGGCGTGATAAAACGAAAAAAAGTGAGCGTTTTTGAAACCGAGATTGTAACTATGTTATACAGGAAAAATATCTGTAAATAACTTACAATCTTCAAGTTATTATCCACATAAAACTACAGAAGACGATGGAAATATTTTTCGATCATAACAAAGAGATGGATACATTTCCGGTTGGGTGGCAACGTATAAGACCGGCCAGTGACCAAAACAAAATCAACAATACAACGTCAATCTATATGTCGCATATATTTCAACCCTACAATTTATATCAATTGCACGTCATATAACGATTTGATCTTATAGAAAATTTCTTGTTTTTGTTTCAGATTATTTTAGATTCTGATAGAGTTTTTAATGCTCTTTCAAATGTGCCTAGCCGTTATTCCCAAATTTTTTTCCATGATACACTTCTACCGATAATAATCAAACTATTTGTGAAAATTCCTTTCCAACACATCAATAGAATTTATTCCATCAATTGCTTATTTAAGTGTAAGCGAAAATGATGGACGCTAAATTTGCATATTATTAATGAGTTAATTATCGTCACGATACGAAACGACATATTCAATGGAATTTCTTGAATCGGTTATTGACATTTTCTAGTGCATTTTGTGTGGCCTTATCAATAGAGTGATTGTGATTGAAAGTGGAAAGCAAACTATGATGATGACGATTGATTCTGTTGGTTATATGATAACTGATAGTCTTAGTGAGGCCGAAAGTTGTCGAACCGGAAATTGGCAAAGAGCAATCGGTTCACCGTAAGCGAAAATATTTTCTTTGAAAGCATTACGATATTCACCATTAACAGCATTAAACGACTGCTTAGCAAAAAGAAAAATTAATTTGAATTACTACAGGTTAAATTGATAGTTGGACTAGGAGGTGCGGGGCCGGGGGGGGTGAAGGCGGGGAAGGGAGGGAGGGGAGGTACGCGTGTTTCGTGGTCTTCGCATTCGTGATCTCATCCCTACTGGAAACCACATAGTTATCAATCTTATTGATCTACGCTAAGAAAATGCGTTGTTCAAAGAAACTGACTTTGCTGATTAATGCCTAGAGGGCTTGTTCAAAGATTTGCAAATCTTTTCGAGCGCTGATCAAACGATTCTTGAATAAAAATGTTTAGATGGAATGAAAGATATTCGCTTCCAGTAAGGATGATATGAAAAAAAATTTTTCCGACTTTTAATGAAAAACTAAAGAAATTTTCCCCCAACAAATCATATTTTCATGATATTTGATTAAGAAAATGCAATTTCATTATCAACTCGTTATTTGTTTTCCTTCTCCTCCAATTTTGATCACAATAAATATTATTTAAAGTCAATTTTATGATAACGGTCGATTCATTTCAATAGAAAATAGCACTGACATGAAATAACATTCTTATAATATCATGAAAATAAAAAGTAGAAAAAAAGAAAGATATTCCATTTTTTTTTTCCTCACTCATAAATTATTTCCTATTCCTCACTCCAAACGGTTCGCTGTTGTTCGAAGCAAATTCTTTTGTGTAGTGCCCTTTACTCGAATTGGTAACAAATCATCGAATAACCGCAAAAATATTTCAGTACTGGTTAATTTGCTAACGATTAATATTGTGGGATTTACCTATCTTCTTTATTTTAAATCACTTAAATATCTAAACATTATAAATATGTAAATACGCAAATATGTAAACATTATGTAAATGGGCAATTATTACAAGCAAATATGTAAACATTATGTAAGTGGGGAATTATTACAAGTCCGCAATTATGTAAATGTGTGTAATTCGATTATTTCTTTGCTAAAAAATTGAGATCATTTTTCTGACCTTTCCTCTTCTATTCCGTATATGGCTGTCAATTAGGCTGGAATTTTAATGTTGAGTTTCCCTATAACTAATTTCTCTATTACTTTCCCTATTACTATTTCTCTATTACTAAGTTACTTCATCAACGATAGATTATTAATTTTCATTGTGTATTTACAGGCACGTGCCAGTGAATTGTATTAATGAGACAATCGGCATTTCACTTGGACACAGTTCGCAAAAGGTTGCACTCTTTCAAAAATAGAAAGTCACAAAAGTGAGACAGTTCGCTATGGAAATAAAAAACCATTTATTCCTAAGCAATAAAGAAGCCTCATCTTTACATATGCAGATGGTACTGTGCTCAATGCACTCAATATTTTCGATTTCAAAAGCGATATAAACGACCATTAACTGAGCAGACGGCGTGGATGTTACTTATTTTAGGTATTTCTTTTTAAAGCATTTCAGCCTCTACCAAAACCATCAAATCAAAATTTGACATTGCTACCTATAGTAATCTCGTCAACTATTAGCATTCGCATCAGGTCCACAACATGCTGCACGAAAATTACGCATATATTGCAGTTGTACAGAAATCCTTGAGAAAAAAAAGCCATTATTAATAGAAGGCAAAGAAAACGCGACGCGACCAGTGTATTCTCATCATTGCTTGGTCAGCGGCGTGCGCTGTGAACATTAAAGGAGATCATGTCCACTGTCAGTTGGGCTCGCATTAAGCACGCAACCCTTCTACTTTAAGCGTTGACTTGTATCGTTGCGTTGCGACGTTTGTAATACCGATGTGCGACGCGCTTCAAGCCGTTGACCACTACTGCTTTCTCGTTGATAAGTGCAGCAGTCATAGAGATAAACAATCACGACCGTTTCAGTGAAGATGCTTCTAAATGAAAGAACGTATTTGATCTCGCTGCTTCATGCCTCCACAATCGATTGGGTGCGTTCGTTTGCGCTTGTGATATTTCACATTGTACAATATGTCGTTGGCATCTGTTCACTGTTTTCATCTTTTTTTTATTGGCTATGTTTTATTCCCCCTCCTCCTTGCAAATAGTGTTTCACAAATGTGCCACACCCGTCACAATCGTAATGCAAGAATTGCGATGGTGACTGCGTTTGATTCGGGTTCAGTGTATCTTCAAGGGAGAAGGTGAAGTAAAAAGAATGGGTGAAGGGAAAAAGGGCTCATCGAAATTGATAAATTAGCGTTTGTTTGTGCGCCAAATGAAAACTTATAGGGTGGAGATTTGTTCCTCGCAGTTTTATTTGCATGTGAATCGTATTTATTGGCTCTAAATATGCTATTACTTGCTGTCGCCGGTTATGGATGGGCAACATTCGAATTACGTCTATGAGAAGCAGCCTTGGGCAATTTTTTTCTATTTTAGCATACTTTCAAGGAATGTTTATTCATATTTTTTGCATGCACACCATGCTCATATTTTACCGACTTCTTCAGCTGCAAAGCACAGGCCTATGCGTTTTCGATTCCTCGCGTATCAGCTCTTTATATTCGCTGTTTATTTTCTTTATTCAATTATATTACCAGCTGTATTAGTTACAGGATCACCCATCAGGCAGTGAAGCGGCATTCTCATGAGCACTCCTGCCGAGAGGGAAGAAGGGGACAGGTTTGAATCATATAATATCTGATTCTCTTCTGTATTATGAGTAGTGTTTTACGTACTCTCATGCAACAAATTGTTTTCAGGATGATACTATAAACATATTTCAGGTTTCATCCACCCCCATTGTCCCATTTGTTATTCTTTTGTTATATTCTTTTTTTATTTAAACGCGCTCGTTTGTTTATTTCTTACTTTCAACATTCGTTGCTTGTTCGTTTCATTACGTTCTAATCCTTTGATTCAGCAGACAATTCAGTGGTTATACAGCATCGCCGAGGCTTATAAGTGGCATTAAATGGCAAGCAAATGAAGATAGTTGGAAAAATGGTGCGAGAATTACAGGCAATTCGTCTCATCAAAGGTTTCATGCGCTTGTCAGGTTTTTTTCATTTATCCGCTATCTACAGATGAGATTTCAGGTGACCTAGAAATGAGGGATTTCTATTTCTTAATGGGTACTTAGAAAAAAGAGAAGCTGTCAGTTAGTTGTAACTCTCTCACTGCACATTACTTCCTTTTTTTCTGTAGAACGTGATTAAGTATTACGTTAAACTATTACAAATCTAAGCAATTAGTGTATTGCAGACTTTATAGTCGAGGCGCACTGCCGATAAAAATAGGCTTATATTTTACTTAATAGAACTTTTACGGTTTCTATTCAGTGATCCAATTCATTAGTGCGAGCAAGTGAATTTTTTCATTATGATGCGATATTGGGAAGTCGGTTGGTGGTTGAAGCATCTTTGCTAGCTAATTGCTATTATAGAACGGAAGCAAACTTGCTGCTTAGATGAATTTTTGAAAAGAGAGTGGCAGCTAACCGCAAATTTTTTTTTGCTCTAATTTTTTGAATTCATTACAACATGAAGCAACTTGTGCAAGTAAGCAATGTTTTTGGCACTGCAAAAGCGTACGCAGCATCATCGCATTCTATACTGAATGCGTGCTCAGCATGCTCGAATGCTTATCTTTGCATTTGAAAAACTGCAAAGAAGTACAGTGAAGTTCAAAAGGGCCCTTTGGTGATCTGCTGGTGATCCACACTATGCGCTCTGAATCCACACTATGGCCGTCCTTGCGCTCGCAACATTCCAATGACCCTTTCGATTTCACTTCGGGTTCTTTCGATAAGCGGCTTTTGACTAGATCCGTCCTATAGTCTGCACGTTTGTGTTGACGAGACTTATATTTGCGAATTCATGAAGTGGTCCCTTTATTGATTAGTTTCCACGAAGCAGTAATTATTGATGGTCGAATATGGCGGACGTTTATAAATGACCTTGTGACTGCAGAATCCTTTGAAATGATCTTGTGGCAGATGTGCGTTATGAAAGGCTTTCTGTTTGATTGGGAATTTTTTTTTAGTTTTGCCTTTGTTTGTTGATAGTCCTACTGCAAAAAAAAGTAACTTTTTGGCGTAGTGCGGGCGTTGTCACAGTAGCTTTGATCTTGGGGCGGGGCATATACGTACGGTAGCATTATATCGATGGTCAGCCAATCGGCTAAAGGTGATGCGTGCTGAGCGATCTCTGACGGGCCCCTATTGGCTTTGTGGCTATGTGCATATATCGATTGCCTTCTTTGTGAGTGGCAACTCTGCGTCTCCTGCATCTCTGCGTCTGCTGACTCTGCGTCTCTTGCGTCTCTGTGAATGCTCTCTCTGCGTCTCTTGCCTCTCTTCCATGTATGGCAGTTTCGGTTCGTTGAGGCTGATCCCCATTCGAGTACTTTTCGGTGATCTTTCGATAAGCCCACTTCTGGTTTTTTGTTATGAAGTTTCAGAATGTTTCATTTTGAGTTTGATGCCGTTTTGCTAACATATATAATATTGTTGCCTTTTCATGTATTTTTATTGTCATATGTTTAGTTATATTTCACTTTCTTTTCTTTTTTTGTTTCGTTTGTTTCTTGTGTTCAGATTTGCCGTGTTTTGTACACACAATTTTTATTGTAAGGAGAGAGCGTTGCACTAAAGACACGTCACTGATCTAAAGAAATGGATGAACGTGGCTGATTACCGATGTTGCCTTTTCTTAAGCTGCTTAGAGAAAGTACCGGAACTTTTTATTTGAAATCTTCATAAGAGCTCTCGTTGCTGAAGGGTACCAATATCGTGTTTCATTTTCATCTGCATAGTCGTTTCCTCTGTTTTTAGTGCAATCGCATATTTTAATATTCCCTTTTTTCGTCAAGGTTCCTTATCAGGGTACTGTTTGATTTTTATTTTATATTTTTATTTTTTGATTCCTGAGTGCACCTATGAGAGGGATCGGGCATGCCATTTGAATATTATAGAAAGGGTTAGCTACGACTTATGTACACACTGGAGTGCAGCGAGCACAAACGTGGTGTTGCTAGAGTATGAGAATGCATTCCTAATTTGGATCATTGCTTGATTCAAAGTTAGATTGTGCAATTGTTTCCTGCTTTTGACTACCCCTCACCCCTGTCCATCCCTATTCGAGGTGCTTTTGTCATTATGCTGTGTTATTATTAATGATTTGCTAATAAATAAAAATAAAATAAAAAATGTTTCGTCTAGCAAAGGAAGGAAAGGTCAACGAATGAGGAAACTCGTCTCCTTCACGACCAGTTGGATGAATTTATCGATGAATTTTTCCACAATGTATATCATCAGACATTTTGATGGACAAAGCGCATGTAAATATGAATTGCCTACTTGGAAAAAAGCAGCGTTAACCCTCCAACTCCTCAGTTTCATTTATGAGGAGTGCTTCTAGAGGTATCACTCAAGTATGACCACTTTTATTTGGAGGTGGAATTAGTTAAATGTGCTGAGGTTGTTGCTCAGACGGGGTGATGAGAGTTATTGCATGCATAGTTATATTTCGATAGAGCTGTTGTTTGCATTGACGCACTCGGATATGGGGGAAGGAAGAAGATTTTTGTTGGAGAGTATGGTGAAATTAGCAACATTTCTTTAGACAATATTCTAAAGATTGGAGAAAATATATTGCGAAGTTTGATTGTTTGCTTGAATTTTTTGCGTATTTATTTATTGAAACGATTTGTTAATACACCACGCATCCATAGAGTCATAGCATATCACGGTGACACCTGTCAGTATGAAGGAATGCTGTATATGGATTAGTTTAAGAGAACACATTACAGCAGGCAAGGAACGCATTTCGATTGCAACACTTTGCTTTGTGACCAACCTCTTTCGTGAGCTGATTGTTCTTGTAAAAAAAAATTTTGCACATGTTGCGCCGTATATCATTTCATTCACATTACAGTTTCCTGCTGTCGCTGTGCTTTTCGTCTTCGTAGACTTGATTAATACCTCAGAGAAGGGTGTTCCAGTAGTCCTCTTAGGTTTTATTTCCGCTCGCTGAGAACCGTCATTTGCGCTGCACCGCTCCGAGAATAAAATCGCAATCATCATCCTTCTTCACACTCATGCAGTAGGGAAATAATATGCGCTTTTGTTCAACATGAAGAAATAGTTCCCATTTTCGACCTTCACTGTCGTTGTTTATGTCCCACGATAGTGATGATTCATGCTTGTCGGGGACTTTTTCCTCTGATGTCAACGGTTCCTTTCTGTCATAGCTTCACTTCTTAAGCACAAATATAACTTCTTTGTGCTTCGTAAATTTTATTCTGCTTGGTGCTATGAGATTTTTCACCTGCTTTCTATATGTGAAGTGGATGCACTCTGCGATTTCTATAATATTAAATGAAATACGTTGTTTTAAGTTCAACGCTGTGTATAGTAATGACATCGAATGCTATAACCGTAAACGGCAAACTGCGAATATCTGATCCTAGGTGTTCACCGAAATTTTGATTTCTTGTGTTGCATGGGCATTATGGAAGTAGTGAACCCATCTAAATGCTTCGAAATCACTAAAAACAGAAATATTTGGGAACGTAATCATGAGCAAGTACTCGTTACAAAAATTTCCTATTTTTTGGTGGATCAACTTGACATCGTTAATGACTGCCCATCGTCGCTGCCCAGCCAAAAAAGCCTGAAGCCACTGCAGCCGTTCACATCTCGAGTACTCTAGCAATTCTTCAGAGTCTATTTCACTCTTGCACCCAGGAATGTTTTTAAAATATATATGAAGTCCGCTATCTGAAACGGACTACTGTGAAAGAGCTTAGGGGTGTTCGTTGCTTCCATCGAGCAATCTTTTGAACTATGATACCGTATCTACGCTGTGATACCATATCAGACCGAAATAACCGTGATGCCGTAGTTACGCTTCACTCCGCCCCCATAAAGCACAATAGACCTTAAGTTTATGTGACTCTTCACTGATATTGAAAGTGGTTTCTCTATTTGTCTGATAACTACTCCCACAAAAATATAGTTGAGTCAAAAAATAACACCGTGGGATCCATTGAATCAACATTTTCAACTAATACTGCTAAGTATTACAGGCAGCAGTAACAACAGATGTCGATTATAACAATAAGTAATCCCTATTGGTGCCGCGAATAGGTACCACACACAGTCAAGTATTATTAGCAATGGTAGTAATAAGATTAACCAATCGAAATTAGTATTAGTCGTTAATCGACCAAAACTTGGCTGATGCCAAAAGCGTTTAGAAAAATCAAACTTTTGTTGTACCCTGGAAAAATGAACTGTTATTTCTCGCTGGTAGAAAGCGATCAAAATTTTCGCTTCCAGTTTGAATTCTCAGAACCATCATGGGATATTGTTTGATCAATACATACATACTTCGATTCACATAATTTTATTTCAACAACAGTAAATGAACACCCAATTGAGAACGATCAACATGTAACATAACAAAACAAACCGAGCAATAACGCCACAGCCACTGCGGTATGAAAGTAAGGATGTTCCTTGGAAATGATAATTGCAAAGGAAACCATGAGACAAAATTCTGAAGGAAGTTCCGATTACAGAGAAGTTTGATTGCGAAGTCCGCAATTTCCTTATGATGAGAAGTTTCACATATAATCTGACAAATAATTATGCCACCAGATTGGATATAGTTCAGTACCAATGGCTGAATACTAGACCACACATAGTCCCCGGAACATTGTTTGTTGTAGCAATTCAAGGATGCTTCACCACTGCCCTTTTGGTGAGGGAAGGATACCTGTAACATTATATATAAGATATTCTATAAGATGCGAATAAATCAGAGTTTATATTTTCACAGATGACGGTGTTTAGAAGGATGCGCTTAAAAGGTCTCATTTAATTCTTTGAAGTTAAAAAATAATTAAAAATATTCATAGAGATACGTATATCTATGAAACAACTACCCTATTAGTATACAATCAGCAAAAAATCATTTAAGTGCATTGCCACAATTTTCCACTCTCCATGATTTACCATTCTATTTATTAAGTCAACTTTCTATCTGTTATCCACCAATAAAACATAAACTATAATACAGTCCATGTATCCTTAGCATATAACCGTTCGTTCTTAGCGTTCTTGAATGGAGATGGCGCGGAACTGCTCTGTGATGATGATAAACAAGTCCATGCGCAGTGCAATCCAGACTATCAACGATACGATTGGATGGATCGCTAGTGATGTGCCGTCTATCTCAGGCTGGCTGAAAGACCATGTCGGAGATTTTTACGAGCGATGTGAAAGGTGCTATGATCTTTATGGATGCTGTATTATTGATTCACCTTTATTGTTGTTAACATAGTCGATAACAGACACTTCAGTTGCGTTCGCTTGATATATAGACAAAATATAGAGCCAAAAACTACGCTCTACATTTTTCTAAAACTTCGCGATAGTGCTTGGAGGCGACATTTATCGTCACCATTTGCTCATCTGCGACTTGAACCATTAAATCGCAAGCACTGACGGAGCTGTCCGATTTTCCCAGCTGAAGGTTTCTGCATGATTTCTGTCCCGACTGCTTTGAGCGCCGGACTTTATTTTTGCTAAAAGATTCTCAAGAAGATGACCTACGAACTTCTTTCTCTCCGGAAACGCCGTTGACTTAGAAGAATTCGGGACATTTGGTTGGTTTGCTTGCTGGGATATTGTAGAGAGCTGAGATATCTGTAGAAGAGCTCTTCCTTTATGCTTATTGTTGACCGCTGTCCATAAAGCACTTAAAGGTTGCGAAAAATTTTTTTGCTACTGTCATTTGACATTTCTCTTTGGTGATTTGCTCACTGCGATGCCATATAATTCTTTCAAAGACTCCGAGATGAATCGTTTGATCCCACCAGCTCTCTGGAGCATATGCACTGCGGCAGCTGGTTCTTCCCCAGAACTTCTTCAGTAGTGAGACAATTTCTAGCTGAATAAATCAATGGCCACACCCTGATAAAACAATCGACGTGTGATAGCATGTACCATCAATTGGAGATGAAACGTGCACTGTGCTATAAATATTGAAATGAATAAGCACATTCTTTTGCATTCGGCCTTATCACAAGTTTTTAGGGGTTAATTCGGCATCAGTCTGGCACGTAAAAGAAGGAATCAAGGATTGAATTCAATCCGACCAACAAATATATTATGAAACGTTATATGGAAACAAACATCGAAAATCAAATGCAACACAATGAACTAACTTAAGCGTGCCTTGAATACGGCATCTAGAAACGTTTATATGGTGCTATCACGTATTCTTTGAACTCCAAAAGTGGGACTTAGGATCCGCCAAGGTTAAATCAGAGCATGGAGCTACGCTACCTGAGCAATCGCAAAAAAATTGTTGCACAACAATTGGCTGATTGACCATTGTTTTTGATGCCTTTGGTGTGGAAATTCGGCCCCCGCATTATATGCAATGAAAACGATATGTAGTTTGGAAAAAAAATATACTTTCCACCTAAGGTGAGCAATATCTTTATTCATTATGCATGACATGAGCAATCGGGAACAATATATGTTATTAGAGATTTATCAGCTATGTTGCTGAAGAGTTGAACGTGTGCAGTTATAGACAAACAAGGTGATCGCTGTAGTCGCAAAAAGAGGTTGATGATCACAAGCACAGCAAAAACCAACACAATGAAACATAAATGTAGGCACACAAAGCATAAGCTACATGTTAATATACAACGTGAAATGTTCGCGCTGATTTGTTAAAAGAAGAATCGGTGATATGATAGTCAGTGCTACATGAATGAGGTGTTTTAAATTCACACTTTTGAAGGTGTCGAACAAAAAATAGTCAGTGCTACAAGGAAAGGTTATCCTTGATACCTTACAGCGTATCATTTCGCTATTAAATCAAACCGCTGACGAAAAAACTCTTCTGAGTTTCTAATTTATATCGCATGATGTTCAAAGTTACTCCACTAAATTAGGTAGCCTCTTGTAGAGGTGCCAACTAGAAGAATTCGAAGGAATAAATAATATAGATACCGGAGATAACTTCATACGTTTTGGGGACTATTTCAATTTCCTCAGCTCAAAAGGTAATAAGTCCATACGCGTCATCACTGTAATCGCTTCTTGCGTATTTATTTATTGAAACGATTTGTTAATACACCGCGGATCCGTAGAGTCATAGCATATCACGGTGACACCTGTCAGTATGAAGGAATGCTGTATATGGATTAGTTTAAGAGAACACATTACAGCAGGCAAGGAACGCATTTCGATTGCAACACTTTGCTTTGTGACCAACCTCTTTCGTGAGCTGATTGTTCGTGTAAAAAAAATTTTGCACATGTTGCGCCGTATATCATTTCATTCACATTACAGTTTCCTGCTGTCGCTGTGCTTTTCGTCTTCGTAGACTTGATTAATACCTCAGAGAAGGGTGTTCCAGCAGTCCTCTTAGGTTTTATTTCCGCTCGCTGAGAACCGTCATTTGCGCTGCACCGCTCCGAGAATATAATCGCAATCATCATCCTTCTTCACACTCATGCAGTAGGGAAATAATATGCGCTTTTGTTCAACATGAAGAAATAGTTCCCATTTTCGACCTTCACTGTCGTTGTTTATGTCTCACGATAGTGATGATTCATGCTTGTCGGGGACTTTTTCCTCTGATGTCAACGGTTCCTTTCTGTCATAGCTTCACTTCTTAACCACAAATATAACTTCTTTGTGCTTCGTAAATTTTATTCTGCTTGGCGCTATGAGATTTTTCACCTGCTTTCTATATGTGAAGTGGATGCACTCTGCGATTTCTACAATATTAACTGAAATACGTTGTTTTAAGTTCAACGCTGTGTATAGAAATAACAACGAATGTTACAACTGCAACGGCAAATTTCAAATATCTGATCGTATGTGTTCACCGAAACTTTGATTTCTTGTGCTCTATGGGCATTATGAAAGTAATGAACGCATCTAGACACTTCGAGGTGACTAAAAATATAGAAATGTTAGAGAGGGCAATTCATCAGCAAATATTCGTCAAAAAATTTCCTGTTTTTTATAGAACAACTTGGCTTCGTTAATGACTGCCCATTGTCGCTGCCCAGCCAAAAACAGCCTAAAGCCACTGCAGCCGTCCACATCTCGGGAAAAATGCTCTAGCAATTCTTGAGAACGTGTTTCACTCACACATCCACGACAGTTTTTTAAAATGTATACGAACTCCGCTATCTAAGACGAGCTACAATGAAACGGCTCAGGGGTGTTCGGTGCTTCCATCGAGTAATCTTTTGAATTGTGGAACCGTATCTAGACTGTGATACCGTATCAGATCGAAATAAGCCTGATACCGTTTCTACTCCATCCATATAAACAGCATTAGACCTCAGGTTTATGTGACTCCTCTCTGATATTGGAAGTGGTTTCTCTGTTTTTCTGATAACTACTCTCGCAAAAAATTAGTTTTGGGCCAAAAAATAACACCGCGGGATCCATTGAATCAGCATTTACAACTAATACTGCGAAGCGCTGCTAGCAGCAGTTACAAAAGATGACGATGATAATAATAAGTACTCTCAATTCGTGCTGCAAATAGGTGCCACACAGAATCACTGAATAACCGTCCCCGTTGAAAGCATATCAGGTATGAAAAACAGATTTTTCTAACGAATTTAGATGTAACGGCATGAAAAGTGAACTGCAAAAGCAAAGAAACACCTGCCAGAGCAAACTTTTGCGTCATAAAAGAACAGCATTCGACTTCTTCAAGTGATATATCTTGCCAATCTCAGGACCGAAAGTAATTGATGACATTTCCGGTTTCTCCATTGCCTTTACATAACGTACTTCGGCAACTTTGACCATTTCCGGTCGAACAACGATCTGAAATCGCAACAGCATAAATATTGACAAATAAATTGCAAGATTACTTTAATGCGTTCAACATTATGGAGATATGCGAAGATTGCAGAAAGTGCTGTATGTGACTAACCTATAACATTCCATCTCAATATTTTTGGTCGTTTGCATGAATTTCTGTATAAAATCATTCAACCATTAGGTTAAAGGGGCAATCTTGCCTTGCTCATTTCTCCAACATTCCAGACGACACTCTCGAGCATTACTTTGGGATGTATATTGAAATCGAGTTTTGCATTGGATGTGTTGCATTTTTCCACTCATTCTAAACATTCTTCGAGTATGGAAAATCAACTCCTTGTTAAGCGCACTATACAATCATCGTTCAACGTGAGAAGATTCGTAACATAGTGGTGCGGACATATGAATATCTTTTCTAATTTCACATCTTTTATTGTTACTGGAAATTGTTTAGTATTCTCTACGCATACCACTTGTTTAAGGATTTGGATGATTAATGCCTGGTTTGAAATTTACTCAGGATCTTCGGAATCTCATACCAGATTTGTTAAAGGACTAAAACTTGATCTTGTCCGATTCCTATGCTATGCTTAGATATCCGAAGGAGAAGTAATTTGACTTCTTTGCCGTTTTCTCCTTCTCCAACATCCCTTCCTCCAGCCATATGGTTTCTGAATGGGCATTCTTTTTTCCGAGAATTTGCTCCCTGGCTTCCTCATCGAGATGGCCATCGCTCCGCTTCTCCATGAAGCTTCTCCCTATAGGCGAAAATTTTTGACTTCAAATAATCCTCAGTGAATCGCGAAAAGCATTTGAATCTTCTTAGCGATCACCGTTGATCAACGGCTGCGGCACGCTCGACAATGGAATGGATGAAGAAGAGTGGACCTGCGCGCGACTGGAGCAAAGTCACTACGACAAATCCGACAGAAGTGATAAAGGTTGAACGACAGGAATTTTCCATGTTCAGAACGATGCAGTCTACCGCATAGACTGTTGTAGTCGCTTAAAATAGCAATAAAAGGTCCGTTTAACTTAAAAGGAAAATACTGCGCCATAACGATAAAGAGAACAAATATCGCAGTAGTAACGAAAAAAATCTCAAATACAATTGAACTTACGTGGAAAGTGGCATAAGCGCTTCTAAAAATTACTGTTTCAACATTCGGTGCATTTAGAAATAATAAGTCAATAGTCTGCAGTATGGTCCAGTTTTTCGAATAACGAACACTTCATCTAAATCCACAGTCGCCACATAGGTGGCTTGACCTCGAGCACGAAGCAAACAATCGTTTGTGGCGAGAACCGACTGAAGCATCGATCTTTTAAGAACAAAAAGCTATAAGCGATTGAACTCATAGGTGTATGTTTACTTACAAAGGCCTTGAAGTGTTCATGGTTTGTTCATTTATTTTTGTCTGAAGGTCGCATTCTCTCCACATACATGTGCCAATCTTAGCGTACTCTGTTGCAACACCAAAATGTGCCCAGAAAGCGCGTCGTAGCAGCTGGTTGGCCGTAGCTTTCCTGCGATCTCTACATTTAGCGTCGTGACCTCACCCTGCATTAATCTCCAATGTCTGAAACCTTCTTCCGATGCATCCTGTAAGGTTATGTAGTGAAAATCGACAAGAAGTAATGGTCTTAGCGATGATACTTCCACCACGGTAGCAGCGAAGGGCTCAACGAGGGAAATCCGTTGAAGACCAGGAGGGCAATGAGGACTGAGAAATCACCGAATTTGTCTTCTGGTCATTTCCAATTATAAACAAGTTTTTTCCCTTTCAAGCTAATTTTTCAATCACTTAGAAATTCAGCAAAGCGAGACGAATGTGAAGTGCCATAATTATTCATTTCAAAAATCGTTCTCAAAGAAACGCTAGTTATCGCTCGCCACAAACAGCCATAACCGTTAATTGCTCTGTTGCAAAAAAACTGTTATCTGCTTTTTGCAAATTCGAACACATCTGTATATCATAGCGCTCATACAAGTATCCGATAGCCTGTATGCCCCACTAGATATTAGCGTTGATACAGTTATCTTTCACTGTTCAAGTATCGGCTAAATCTTTTCGATCTCAACGCTGTTGTTGATTTGGAGTATTCTAAATTCAGTGCCTTTTGTTATGCTGCCCTCAGCGGCGCTCTACGAGTATTATTTTAGATTTTTGCTACGTTGATGATTGCCACTGTTAGTTCTTCTCCGTTACTATGCCCACCTACCTTATGCATTTCTACCGTCTTTATGAGATGGAAATAAACAGAACTGCAATAAAACCTCCCCACGATTAATGTTGACATTCGGATCGTCACCAGAAGAAATATTCGTTACTTTTGGCAATACACCCGAACGAATACGTTCCACATTAATACGATGGTCATTTTCATAGGTGCATAGCATCGCATCGAATTCTTGCGGGGACGATTGAATAATAAAGCAAAATTTCGCTACACCTTGAGTTATCTTCATCTTAAACAATTACTGCGATATCTTTATACTGAATCTAACAATTCGCCTAAGGAAGTGCAATCAACGTGAACTTTGATATAAATGCTTATGTATATATTTCTGATGGAAGCATCTAATAACACTCAAATAAATTTCATTCTGCCTTCATTTGTAATAGTATAGTCAAATCGCTGCGAATGCTAAGGGCATGTGAAAGATTTTTGAATAATTCAAGGACAGTAAGTAGTAACAGCAATAGATTATATGCACACATGATCAAACTCAGCAAATTTCTTCACTTCGGTTTAATGCTGCAAAGGAGTAAGAACTACCGACCAATTTTCTACTTAGCGTTCGTTGCAGCTGTTTTCAGCGTTCTATTTTCTTTTGTTACTGTATATTAGGTGTTCTACTGTTTAAATATTCAAAAGTGAGGGTATCAAATGATGAGTACGGTATTGATATCTTTCGAATTATGGTCGGAGCTGATTCCGGATTCCATGCATAAAAGTTCATCTTGAGGATGTGATGTTCAGTTTTCTTTCTCTTGTGCATATGTTCGAATGTCTAATGGAGACCGCTGCTTTAACGTTCGATATGAGAGTTGTCTATTATAGTTGTTATATAAAAATGGTTTTTGATGATAGGAAGGTTTAAGTTAACCATAATGCCGTTAGTGCCTCGAGTCCTCAATCGAATTTATGCAAAGGTTTGTGGACTTATTCATTCCATTTTCATTCCATTTTTGTTACGTGTTTCTATAATTTGGCCTGCAGAAGCTCGTTGTTGTGACGTCATATTTATCTACGCGTGTGTAAATATGCTTTCGTCTTATTGCTTCTCCCCTTGTTTAACAGTTTCAGCTCGGGAATCATTAAATCAAGTATTATCAATTTTGGCACGTATAGTGGACGCTTTAGCGAGAGTATCCTTAAGTTTTTTTTCCACCTTGGTTCATCGGCTTGATAGAAATTGAAGGCACTTAAAGGTGAATTAAGCTGCGAACATCTACCGCTCATTTGGCTTTGTTTCTTCTCTCACCTGAGGTTTTTGACAGGTGAACAGAATAAAGCTTTCTAGTGATCGCAGGTTTTGACCTTTTAGTATGTCATCTATAGTCACGAGTGCCCTAAATCTTGGCCATAAACTTCTGACATTTCTCTGTCTATAGGTGAGTTTTACTTAGCATGACCTCTGCAATGCGTTTTAAGTACTGCGAGAAGGAAGGTAGTGCTCATAAGGTAGAACACTCAGGAGTTTCTTCAACTCTTCAACAGTTGGTTGGTTGGAGGAAGCTTTTTAAAATCTGGAAGTTTTAAGAGCAGTTTCACAGCTATTTCTTAGGATCGTTTAGAAAATGTTTAAGAGCGGTCATTCTATCATCTTACGATGAGACAGGCGTGATCGCCTCAAATCCCTTCTCTCCTCCAAGCCCAACTTCTTTCACTCTTTGAAGCGATCGAGGAAGTCCATTTTCAGCACTGATTCAAAAACTAAAAACGCATGATTGCCGAGTGGAAAGCTCGCTGCTTCTCATAACTACTGTCTAGAACGTTGTTAGAAGAAATTCTGAGAGGAGATCGTCAGGTGGAATAAGCTACCTATGAAGCAGAGATAACGGGATTTAGACATACAAGAAAAGACCGGGAAAAGAGGGATAAGCAAAAGATGCACATAACTCTATCCTCAACCTTGCACTTCACATGTATTCCGGTCGTTGATCTGATCGAAAGAATTAAAGCATGCTTGTTTGCATTGTATACTTGTGCCTGATTGCGGTCTTGCATTCCATTTATTCAGCTAATAGGTTTTTTTAAGCTGTGAAGATGAAAAACTTTTGAGGAAGACTCCTACTTGTGGTCGTTCAGCTGGTGATCTTAACTCTCTATAAAAATTTAAGCTAGGTTTTTTTTTGACTTTGCGTATTTTTCCTTCATCGGTGTTTGCCATTCCAAGTCTATTAGGAACAAAATCAAGAAGGATTATATTAACATGATCGCTCGATGATTTTCTTCATCGAGCTTTTTTATATATTCTATTGGTTGGTTCCTGTCCATCTACGACATCGTCCAGCTGTCATGCAGGAACACACAGCCGAACTTGTTCTCTGATAGCGTTCATCGAATCAAATGTAATTTCTGTACCCAGAGGTTTTATTGAAGATATTTCGGTGGCATTATACGCAACGATACTCTTATGGATAGGCTGTTCATCAAAGCAATTCGTGACGTTGTTGGTGATCGAGTCAAGTTAATCCTTACCGAATCCGCGCCAGTAACTAGTGACGTGCTCGATTTTGCGCGTGCAACAATGGGTTGTGTAGTCCTTGAAGGATACGGTAAATCTTATTCTGGTTTTTTGAGTTTTGCGCTCGATGAATGAAAATTCGCTCTTTTTTATGACCGCCTTGCTCATTTGGAATGGCTGTAGTACTTCTCTGCTATAATGGACATCGATTTGGACTGCAGATAAAATACTGATGTAGTAATTTAGTAATACATTCAGTACTAGTCCGATTGCAGCTGCAAGTAAAAATAGTAAAAAAATAAGAAGGAAAAGTAGTGATAAATGAGCGAAAAACCATAAGAATGGTAAAATAATAAAAGATTTAGTGAATAATAATGAAATAGTAATCAAGTCTGCCGTTTGATACCAAAATCATCGAAATTGGAGATAAAAAATATTTCTTCAAATTTTCCCTGTACTACCTACCCCCTCACGATTGAAAAATCGCGATTTTTGGGATTTTTTTTCTCGGCTCCTATTTATCCTAGGGTGGTACCCATATACCGTTCGAAAGGTTTCGCCGAGCTGATCACAAATCAAGAAACCGTTATGCACCATACGAGATACCGGCCGAGTGCGAGAACCCCCAAAACTACAAAAATCGAGATTTCAGAAATTCTCGCCGGTCGATTCGGCTTTCAACTTTTCTCTCAAAATATATAAATCTATAGGTCATTTGATAGGGCTTTGGAAGTTTTGTCGAAAACAGCAAATCGCTGCTCCGTAGACCTAACCGTTGCGAAGAAAATAATTCTGAAATCTCCAATACAGTACATTTCCATTGAAATTTCACATATTCTAAATTTTTAACTGAACAAATTTTCGAGAAATGAATCTAAAAAATAGACATCATTGAAGGAGAATGCAACAAGCGAATAAAAATAAAAGAATGCAGGAAGAAGAAAGAAATAGAATCTATCTTGATCGCAGGGAGAAGTGACGAAACGAACCTATGAAGCATATATTTCTTAATTTCAGTATTAATATTAAGGTCAGGCGGGGCTCCGCCCCCCCTCCCTGAACCCTCCGCTCCTAATCAGAGGTGAAAGTTTTCTCCGTCAGCACAAGAACACATCGCGAGCATAGGTGTATCGGCATAACGAAATGCCAGCCTGAACTGTGGTTGGAGCTTCGACTCCTTTCGCCGAGTGAAGAAAGCACTGGAGAGGAATGCTGACGACTGGTAAGCTCCTGGGTTCGATTACTCTCTTCCGATGCAAAATTTCTGACCAACTTCGATCTCTGTATCACGCAAAGCGAATATGGGATGAAGCGATTAGAAATTTTGGAGTTACATAAGCATAAATAACGTTCTTAGCTCGTTTCGCCCAGCCGAAGTGTTGTGTTCACAATCACAGTGGTGGACAAAATCTTTCCAGGGAGCCTGCCACCGCCTAACACAGGACATTTTTCAATGTATAGAAATGGGAAAAAATCGAATATCTGTATGTGAAGCAGCTCGTAACGAACGATTAAGCTGTTACTCAGATTGCTTCCAGTCCTTTCTCAACTACCTTGGTGGGTGCGTCATTGTCCTATTGTTCTATTTGATAAAGAGGCCGCTTAAAGACAGAAACCTCCATGCAACATCTGAAACAATTCGGGACCGAGGGCTTGTGAGGTTTTTTCATGGACAGATCGCGCGTGACAACAAGTAGTTTGGATGTGGCCCCCTGTCACTTCGCAGTTCCACAACAGCAGCAAGTTTCTTGCAGCAGGCCAATGCTAAGCCTCCACTGCTTCATCTTCAGCGACACTATGAAAATTCCATTCTTACAGATCAAAGCCGATAGACTCATATGCATCGGTTTATGATAGTTCTAATTTCTGAACGACTGGCATCGAGTTCCGGATATAGCCGAAGGAATCTCGCATGCTATTTCTTGCAGTGGATGGATCCTTCACCAACGATATGCAAACTTGATATGATGGCCGTTGTTCCATAGAAACGAGATGGGCGCTTTGCTCTCAACGAATGAACATTTTCGAGTCACAATAGAACGACTACTTTTCTCAAAAGGAATCCACTGCGGTTTATAGCGGCATGACTGCCGCATTGAACCTTGCTGATGGCGAACGATGGATCGGATCCTTGCAACGAATATCGCCTCCAGGAGTGGCTGAACGGGTCGTCATTCGCATGAGTGAGTGACTGGTTCATACTTTAGTTGCATACAAAGAGCCTCCACGTACTATCCTCGTGTAGCTATGATCTGCTGATTCAGCAAACAGTTCCGATCTTCAACTGCACGACAATGAAAACAGCAGCTCTAGGAAAGCGGTAGCCCCTAGAAGATTCACGACGGGGAATGCACCCGATGCCAGCATCAAAACTGATATAATTTCATGCCAGTCAACACACTCGTTCTGCAGCTTTTGTCAGTATTTTTACGGATTTCCTTACCTCGGCTGCTCCGAAAGTGCTTCTCCCTTTCTCCGTTCTCCGTGCAGCGATTACTCCCTTTCTTGCATCAACAGGAAGACCAGGTTTTCATGGGCACAAACTCGGCTATCGAATCACCTTGTTGGTTGATGTTTGCATCAACAACGAATCTCGATCAAACCCTTATATGAATTATGAATATCTAAACTTGCCTGATTCAGCCAAACGTCTACTCCATCGAAGAGATTTCCTGGAGCCCCAATTTCCCCGATTTAGAGGTTCTTGGCCTCGGTTCCAGCAGCAAAGGTGGGCCTGCTTTACCGAGATTTTCAACAGGTCTCGCCAAGATCAGCTCAATGATGTCCCTAGCACTCTCAGCGGCTAATCGAGATCACAGATTTCTTCAGTTTTCAGTTTTTCTTCCCCTCCGCGTTCATTAGGCATGCAGCAGGAAGAGAGCAATTTAAAGGTCTAGTGCTCATTTGAATGTTGAGCCTTTGCCAACTGACATGTTTCTCGTACTATACCAATCCTGAAATTCATGACCGTGGCTCTAGCCAACTTTGTGCCCGCCGGCCGAAAGCAGGATGAAGAATTCCTGCGTACGCCGAAAAAATCATCAACACATGAGACTGCAGATATCTCTATGGTTGAGATCACATGGATTACAAGTTTGGTGATCATCTGAACCCGTTTGAGCATGGCCATGCAGAAACTCCTTTCCTTTCACAGTATAATTCCAGCATAAATGGCGCTTCTCAGTGTCATCCCCCAAGACCTTAGATGTTATGGACAACAGTAGAAATTCTAACTGACGCTGTCGTAGGGGCAGTCTTGATTCGGAACAGATTTTGTCCATACTGCGCTGGATTATTAGAACATTGGCAAAAGGTTGTAGATGGAAAATCGCTCGCATGCTTGCACCAACTAACATGATCACGGCTTGTGCTTGCATGTTGATCCGAGAAGCTTACCGTAGCGTATGCTGACAGACGAACAACACGTACATAGTCAACAGTTGACAGCAGATGTCATCTATTGAAAAATGAAATTCATAGCATTCATAGGCGAGAAATTGTTATGCACGGTTTCCTCTCATTCTATTGAATCGGCAGAAATTAAGCTTAATGTTCGTTTTTTAATTTGGTTTAAAAATGTCGATGAAAGAAATTGCAGACATCTGCATCTAGTGTGAATCATTTTCGTAATTGAACAAGGACAACTTGATTATACGCTTTAACTCATAGATAAAGCAGCAGGCACATCTATCTCTCTTAATTATCATACGCTTATTATTCCTCTCCTTCCACCTGTGATATTAGATGTAGCTGTATCGGCAGCGAAAGTTGTGTCCAGATATTACACTCTACATTGCGGGCATTCTGTTTTTGCTAGACAAATAGAGACCCCACAATAATCTGTTGGAAGGAACTTCAGATCCCATTCGCCAGCTCAAGCAGCTATCATCGAGATAAACGATGATAGGATGGCGAAGCACCTTCCCCATCGGAGTAGCGTGCTCGGGAATATCCTATGAATTTTCGCCGTTTTACATCCTTTTAGAGAAAAACTATGCAAGCATCCGCAATCAGACACAACAGATTCTCATTCATAGCACGAATTAATATCAACGCCTGGGCATCGCCTCAAGCCACATCTGATGTCGATCAGCAGTAGATCAATACTCATAAGCAAGACCCTCAGCCCTTTACCATCAAAATGTCACCAAGGACAATATACATGTAATTCAAAAATCCACCACTTCCACCTATCAAATACCGTCAGAAGGTGTTCATGTGTAGACCAAAAAACCCGTCGCATGTCGCTCAAATTCCTTTGAAACTACCAACATGCAGATTAAGAAATTCATCGTATCCACAAAATTCCCGAGCGCCTCCAAGGACTATATACACGTAGGTAAATTTACCATGCCCGACTAACTTGTGCCCTCCAAAGACTGTCCATACGTAGGTCAAAACTTCATCGCCTTCCTCGCCCTTCGAGTGCCTATATGAATGCCGCCAAAGGATACTTAACGTGCCTATTGAGTGACCCTATATACAGGTATCTACGGGTAGATCAAAAATTCTACTACAGCCACCCCCGAAACTCCAAAAGTGATCGCTCCCCACCACTTAACGCATGTAGGTCAAACTTTCGCTGCCTGCCCCCCTATAGCCGAGTGTCTTTGAAGACTTTGCGCGCAAATCAAAAACTCTACCACACACAACCACTACGTGCCGCTGCAAATCACCTACACTCAGACGGAAGAGCACATCGCACCACCTCCCGAAAGCCGCCAAAATTTCCCGACGATAGATCAAATGCGCGCCACACTTGAACTTGTCAGGCCTTGCAAATGTCCTAAGTACTTTAGAAATCAAAGGTGGGCGTCACCACCCCGGCCATACCAAAATCCGTGCCGTATCCGCCACCTCTTGCAGCCCAGAAAACGACGGCAATTTTCAACGAGAAACTCAAGGCCCGAACGTAACAGCTCCCCGCATTGCTTCAACAAACTGCGAAAAAATTCGATTTCCCTTAGGCAGAAAAAAGTTACACTGCAACCCCGCTACCACACCGCCTGACAAGCAAACCTGAGGCTGCGCAACTTAACCAAAGATCCCTGCGGCCGCAACCCTCAGCGGTCTGTTGTGCTGCATACACGCCAGTGCGATCCTTACAGCACTGACGCGGACTCTCTTAGTCACTGGACGCAACGACGGCCTACTGTTTCAGTCGGCCTCACTGAGTGTGCACACGACACAGGCAAACCTTTAACCAACGCCACTCTCGATTCAGCTACTTCGACATGAAATCAGCCCCCACCATTCCCCCAGAAAGTCATTAATAAAATTTCCAGTTAAAACACCGAGAGTGGCGAAACACAAGACATTACAGCAATCATACCAGAAATCAACAGGAGAAACAACACCATGCAGCAACAACAACAACAACCATGAAGAAAATCACAAAGAAGCACAAATTGCAAAAATATATGCCTCATATACAATTGCAAAATACAGAAATATAAAGCGGGAAACGATCATCATTTCATTCTCTGACTCGTACTCAGTAGACTCGTCGCTCTCGGATAAGACCTTCCTAGCCGTTTCTTTTGCCCCATTTCAACATCCTACCAGCTAGACAGTATTCCTGCCGACCTGAAAACACTCGATTAATACCACACGGAAAACATTTGAGAGCCCATTGAACAATGAGATCGCAGGATGAAGTCCTTCGAAAAACAAATGAAAAGCATGCGTGAATAACAATCCGCAATACATGCGGTGGTAATTCGCTACATGGAAATGCTTACTCATTTCACCCTCTATGAAATCGGTGAAGTTCGACCATTAACTACATCACCATATTCCCAACATCTAAATTTCCGCACTGAAAACTTAGAGATATGGCGCACACTATTTTGCAGATGAAATCGAAAATAAAAGATGGAAAAATACTATTCTATGAAAGAATATTGTTTAAAAAGGTTCTTTTCACATCATCCAACTGCTATAAAAGTAAATAAATAAAACAGATCTTTTTAGCATCAGTCAGAATGGCTTTCCTCAAGTCTTCTATCTCGAACGATGAACAACCTCCTCCCTTGTGTAAGGGGCGACTTATTTTAGAATTTAAAGAATTCTTACTTCCACTGATGACGTTTGTTTGGTAACCGAAACTGCCACTAACGAAGCGTCCGGCGTCTGCAAAAAAAAAGTACTTGAATCATAGAAACTTCATTCACCACAACACAAATCGTCTAAACTGTTTTAACTCGAACAATTGACATGATTGAAATTTATTGTTCAATGCAACTTAGTGACAGCCGATGAAGCAGAAAATATTTCGTTTGAATTATCTTCAGCATTGAAACGAAGAAAATTAGACCATTCACTACAGTCGATAAGCGAATTTGATATAGACGTAAACAAGGCCCTCAAAAACTGTCCTCACTGCTAATCAAAAAACGATAGAATTAAAAACACAACAGCTCTCTCCCTCATAGGTTTATTCTGTGATGAGCAAGAAAATAGTTGAAATATAAACGATATACTTTCCACGCACATCCAGTACACTGATATGAGAAAGACAACTACAGACTGAAAAAGATCACAGATCAAGGATCAACGTTCAAATGTAAATTCTCTCAATCGCCTTGTTCATTCAACTCTGCTCGTCGTATGCAAGATAGATTTTTTACGAGAAATGCAATCGAAAAAAGCCTTTAATTTAAAAAAAAAATGTTTTATAAGTATCCGCTAATTGAAAATATGCGTTATCCAGGCAAATGTGTTATCAAAAGTGTTCGCTGTTTTGATAAAATGTATTATCAATTCTTTTAATAAAAGTTATTAAATCTTGAGTGAATTTCACGACCGACTTCACATATAAAACTTATATTCTCAGCTAAGAGGAAATTTCATGAAAGAAGCAGCCAATAAACTCTCAATAGTATGAATTAAAATCACACCTTTTTCCATCGATGTCCATTCGCTTTGTCATTTTCCACAGCCTTCTTAGCGCTGCTACCTTCTTATTCAAGCGTTTCATCACTTCAGCCATTCAGAGAATTTCGCTATTCTGAAATTTTGTGAGATATTTTATATTGCATACCAGGTAGAAAAAATTCATATATTCTGAATGTTCGAAGTGGATTCGAAATGATGGACTATTGTGAGCCCACCCCTCAGCACAAAGCAACGATCGCGCTCTTGAACTCCACCTTCAAAACGATAAACAAGTAAATGAGCTAAGAGCTAAGTCTCTATTGTTTTCATTTCATCCATATTTTTACTCTCATCGAAATTCAATGTGATCGCTTTCGAAAGAAACATTTGCACTATAATAAACTTTCTATCATGTGATCACCAAAGAAAAGTGGACTGGAACATTAGAGTTTAATATAAATGAAGCTGTTAACCAGTAGTTCCAAGCGAACTGAACCGCATTTAGATTAACTTTAAAATTTCAAAGCTCGCTTTGCTAATGAGAAAGTTGCTCGCCGCTTAATAAAGACAACTTACGAAATGACTGAGTAACTACAAATAGATAGCATTCCTTTCAGCGAAAAAAAAGTTTATGCCTAATAAAATACTGCCAGGATTAAGCTCTGCAGGTTTTGTTTTACAAAATCCATTACTCTTCTATCACTTTATAAACCACAGAATGAAAAAACTTTGATAAGGCACGATGTAAATAGACTAATGTAAGACTCTGACAATAAGTTCCCATAAAAACGAGAACCGCCATACGCCCTCCCTCTGTCCCGGTCGTACTTCCTTCTCCGAAAGCCCCAAAGCACAAGGTGGTAGTTCCCTTTTCTTCCACTTTTACTTGCACAAGACACATACCTGCGACATTTATTACCTTCACATGTAGAAGGAGGTCTCTGAAATTTCTTTGTTGGCTATAAGCTCTAGAAAAAAACTCAGGGAAAATTATAGATACTGTTTGAATATACGCCCTCAAAAAAAATTTGGTGATGAAAATTTTTAGTGAGAATCAAAATCTGCTGGGATGCATCTCATGAAGTAAAAATGGCATCCACATCTGAACTCTTATCCATAAACCCTTCCATCCTTTAACTCAACCCCACCTTCTACCACAATAAATAAGGAACACATATTAAATAGACTGAAACCTTTGGTGATGATCGTTGAAAGCTAGAGATGATAAAAACAGCAAGTGCCAACCTCTGATTGCACAAAGTAGCAAAAATGTCGATCCCTCAAAAAATTTGAATAGTTCGACGATCACCTATCCATTGCTCATCAACGTAAGCTGCAGCGGACCAGAAGCACTCACATCACTGGAAAAACAAAGCATGATTCGAGTTATAGGCATAATTTCGCACCCTAATCAACTAAATTGCAAACTACGAGGTCCTGACAACAGTTTCGTACCTTTAATTTTTGAACTCGTAGATTCTGTACTCTGAAAAACTACGGAAGCATAAATCCAATAAGTTCTTCTCACAACGGATGAAAATCGAAGTTCCGAGATTTAACTACTTTTCCTTCATTTCTAATTAAACAGAAATTGAAAATAAGGACAGCAAAAGTTTGATTTCGTGACTTCAACCAACACAAAATTTATTCCAATCAAAGCAAAAAGCCTAAAGTATTAAGTAGTTCCGAACTCGATATGAAACACGTCGTTAAAATGAACATTATACTCATAAAATGAAACGAAAGTAAAAGTATCGAACAATTCTAGCCTAGCAAAGTGGTTCCAGAAATACTGTTTATGTCATCGACGCACAAAACACAAATGATTGGAAGAAGATTTGAGAGTTATAAAACAACGTTAAATATTCATTACGGATGAGTTATGCTTCAAAAAAAAAGAAAAAAACCATGCGCAGAAGAAGCTTAAGGAAAGAGAGCGAAAATAATTTCTTCAATTCTGCAAATATCTGTGGAAATTTTAAACGCTAGTGGTGAATGGTATTGGCTATTGTGTAGCAAATATGGCGAAGATTTGTGCAGCAAATCACCAAGCATATACCTAGAAGAGATCATCTTCTAAATTCAAAGCGAATAAATCGCTTCCCTTTGTAATTAGCGCCTTCACAATTACATGTGCTACATATTTTTGACATGTCAGCTTGTAGTGAGATTACAAAAAATGATATGGACCTGGTTCAAATAGAATAGGATTAATCAACGAGAGTTGCACCGCTTCCCCCTTCTCCCAAACAGGGGACATTACGGCAATGCATGAATAAATAAGCGCTTTCTCCATATCTCGAAATAAAGCACTAATTAGCCCCTCCAACTTAGCTTAAGATCCTCAATTGCCTATGAGGATTAGAAGCGAATAAAAGAAGCAGAGAGGATGCAAAGACTACTTGCTCTGGCAAAGAAAATTTTCCGTTAAAATTATATCGCTGGCTGGCTTATCAATGCCTCCTATTCACGAAAATCACTTTTTGGATCCTGCTCTTCATATATCATGGAAGTGATGAAAAACAGAGTTATCTTTGACAACGATCAACAAAATATGGACGGAATATGCAACAATAATTAAGAGCTAACCATTTAAAAAATGAGGTTTACGCATTCCCAACATTTGAATGATCGAGATCCCTTCACGCAGCTTTTCCCATAATCGTGCTGGCACAGTTACTCGAAATGGACGAACAACTTCACTGAAATAAAATAGTTTCTGAATTATGCATATTAAATTATGCGCGATATAATCTCCCTCATAAAAACATCAGAAAGTTTTCAAACTTGAAAAGCCTCTTCTTTTCCTATGACGCAGATCTAAACAAAAATTTCAAGGCATTCAAAATGAAACAAGAATTTTCGAATTTTAACTCACCCCAACACGCAAACATATTAAACGGTTCAAAGTAGAAACAAGTCCCTCACCGCCATTTCTCCCCCCCCTCCCCAGACCCTAAAAAAGGTTTGGCAAATGTAAAGAGAATGCTGAACGTTAAAATTTGCCCAATTTAACTACATACGCACTCCAAATCGCTCTTACCGGGCGTATTGGCATTCTTGTAGTGCTTAGGTGAAAACGAATTATTGATGAATCCCGCACCTCTCATATACACTTCACCGTGATGACACAACCGAAGCACAAAGGAATCACCAATCGTGCAAAACGAAGAAACTCTTCGAAACTCATTAAGTAATGGATTGCAGGTTTTGCAGTATGTCAGCCACAATTTGCGCAACAACAATGGCATGCAATGGAAGAAATAAATGAAGTATGTATTGTGATGCATGAAAGATGAGCAGTAGGAATGGAACAGAAAACCAAAACAATCTGCAGTGATGGTTGTTGGTAATGCTAAAGAGATCTCTAGTGCATCTATTCAGCTTTAATTTACTCTAGCTAAGCATCGAATATCTCATTCAGACGCATCCATGCCCGGCAAATTTGTGGCACAATAACATTCATGTTGTGGGTGAGAACATTTTCGGCTTGAAATTGCAATATTTCACTCCCAATTTAGCCTAGAAAAATCACAGTGCAAACAATTATAAATTCGAAGCTCCAAGGCGATTAACAACAGCATATTCGCCCCCTTCTACCTACTCATCAACATTGTGTGTTGAGATTATATTTGCATTTAGGATTTAAACACGTATCTGTTGCGGGAATGATTCCGAATGAATGTGGAAATCGCATAATAGCCTCACAATGCAATAATTCAGAACCATCTACGGTTTAAGACTCCCCACTTGCGCCGTATTTTCTTTTTTTTTTACACAGTGGAGTGACGAATCACATGTCAAAGGATACAGCCGTAAATCTTTACACCTCAATATAAACTATTCCTTGGGAGGACACCTGTAGAGCACAACACAACCTACTGCCACCATTAAGGAGCTGGCATTTTCGCCCAATGACTCCTTTTCGACACCTCAACGGGGTCATTGACCCTCAGTAGAGTGATGGCAAGGCCTTAATGACTCGTCTTCATCAATACAGTGGAGCCATTATAGGCAACCGTCAAAGAGCTGGCGTCACGCCCGATGTCTCTCTTCAACGGTGAAATGGGGTCTCTACAGGTCACCGCTAAGGAGCTGGCATCTCCGCCCAATGACTCCTTTTCAGCGGCTTTGGGGTACCGTAATATTGTTGGAGTCCAGCCATAGCAGGGCTCCAACAATTTATCAGATTGCCGAAAATTATCATACAGAATTTGTATCGGCAAAAAAATAAACTCATTAGGAAGCTGTCTCTTTATAGCTACAGGGTGTAAAGAAATTTACAGCTGCATCTCAATACAGATGATATGCAGCAACGTACACAAACTAGAAAAAAAAGAAAATAAGGCGCACATAAATTCCCTCACATAATGGTTCACTGAATAATTGCAGAAATTTTGCGATATATAATGCAAAGTAAAATGTCAACTTTATTGAGCTACTATGAGATTCAACTTTATAACTGTTCGCATTGTGATTTTTCTAGTCTAATTTGGGGATGAAATGTTGCACTTTAAGCCTCAAATATCCTCGTCCATAACATGAATGCTATTGCGCCACAAATTTATCGATCACTGAGCTGCGTAATAGTTCTAACAGTTTTTTTTTCAATAATAGCGAACAATGTCATCATTGAATAATCCTCATAAAAATTTGTTCGCTCTTCTTGAACGAGATGTTCGACAACTCAGCTGGAGCAAAATAAACCTAAAGAATCGCATTACAAATCTGTTTAACATCACAAACAACCATCCACTGCGGATATTTTCTTGGTTCCTGTATAATCCTACTGCGCACTCGCAATCACATCAAAATGCATACTTCAGTATCTGAGCAATTTCAGGCCACTGAAGTTGCGCAAAATGTGATTGAACATCTTACAAAACCTGCATCTCTATTACTAAATGAGTGCCGAAAGGTTCCTCTTCGTTGCACGATCGATGCACCCCTGCGTTTTGAGTAGCGTCATAACAGGGAAGCATATATAAGAGACGAGTGGATCCATAACAATTCGAATTCAGCTAAGTAAAGCAAGAACGTCTGTCCTCAGGAAGAACGATTCGGCTGTGCTCGGATGTAGATGAATTGGACAATTTTCACACTCAACATTTTCATTTAGCAATCTGCCAAGACCAATGATGCAATCTTATAGAGATCATTGAGTATCACTGATTTCAATTCATCATCAATATCGGCAAACGAATATGGCAGTTGATAAGATTGGCTTCATTTTCATGAAAGTTGAATTAATGATAAAATTTTCCAAATTTCTATGAAATTTCGTAAATTTTTTAAACTGAAAGAAAACGTTTCTGCCTAAAAAATAACCACATGAAAATACCAGTTGAAGTGCCAAAAAACTTGTCAAAATCGAGAGCAGAAAAGAAAATTCAAACGCCACCAATCTCGTCAACGACCCTGTTCGTATGCCGACTTCCATGACTTATATAAGATAAATGCACTCAACAAACTCTATGAACTCTGTGAGGTTGCATATTTTTCAGGAAGTCTCGGCAGGGATGACGGGGAGAAGACGGATTCAACTTTGACACAAGAGATCGACTTCACTAAATGTTGATCTCTCTTGTGGAGTCCTTTGCTTCATAAGAAGAAATCGAGAGCTTCGAAGACTCGTTATATCAAGTTCGCGCTCTCGAAGTTGCCAATAAAAATTTTAAGCAACTTATCTTGCGCTGGTGACCGCTGGTCACCGCAGCGACTCATTCTTCTATAGGTCGATTCATCGGTCATCCGCTGCTTCTTTCGCCTTCAGCTTCTCCGCCAATCCTTCATTGAAATTCTTCTCGCTAGCCCACATTCGTTGGGCAGCTCTACGTCTCTCGTCCGCATAGACATCTGCAGGGTTGCGTGGTCACAACGTTTCATGTCATTGTTCATATTTACGTTCAACGCCACGACATCAAATTAGCGATCGGCCATAATTATAACCATCAAACTTGTCGCAAACTCGAATCGAAGTCCAAGGACGAAGCAGTGGAAGCATTCTCCAATCAACTCGAATGGAAGTCGAAGGACAAAGCAGTGGAAGCACTCTCCAATTCTCAGGTCGTCATGCGTTCTGGACTCGGTTGCTGTTTATTCTTCTTCTTGCTCATCCAATATTTTCTTTCATTCTTTGACAAAGACACAAATATCGACGTACCAAAATAAAAATTGTGAAAAGTGAACACAAAAGACCAGTCATTAACACACGTTACGCTGGCAATTCCGTTCATTTCAATAAAGAAAATAATACAAAATGGTGGACGCAATACAAGACAACAAATAAATAAATGACATGCACCTCCTTGGCATTCTATTGCACATGACAACAATATTTGGCAGTAATAAGTAACAATATTCCTTTCCTTCCTCATAAATTCAGCGTTATTTTCCCCTCATTATAAATTGAAATCCATGTAGTGGAACTTTACTGATTTTTTCCTAATCTCCCTGTGAGAATGCAACATAAATAAACATTGAATTGCTTCGGATATAAAGAATTTAAGAAAATTGCACAAATTCAATCTAGTACAACTTAAATTCAAAACTACAAAAGAAATGTAAATTCTAAAATTAAAAAAATAAAACGCAGCAGCATGTCCCCCCAAAGCATATAAACGACGATGCCTCAAACGAGCGCATCGCTCTTCTTGCTTGTGAGGCATTTAATCGATAATTGCGGGTTTGTTCCCACCTTGTAGATCACAAACAGTCTATGCAACTGATAACTCCATTGGGCGTGATAAAACGAAAAAAGTGAGCGTTCTTTGAAACCGAGATTGTAACTATGTTATACAAGAAAAATATCTGTAAATAACTTACAATCTTCAAGTTATTATCCACATAAAACTACAGAAGACGATGGAAATATTTTTCGATCATAACAAAGAGATGGATACATTTCCGGTTGGGTGGCAACGTATAAGACCGGCCAGTGACCAAAACAAAATCAACAATACAACGTCAATCTATATGTCGCATATATTTCAACCCTACAATTTATATCAATTGCACGTCATATAACGATTTGATCTTATAGAAAATTTCTTGTTTTTGTTTCAGATTATTTTAGATTCTGATAGAGTTTTTAATGCTCTTTCAAATGTGCCTAGCCATTATTCCCAAATTTTTTTCCATGATACACTTCTACCGATAATAATCAAACTATTTGTGAAAATTCCTTTCCAACACATCAATAGAATTTATTCCATCAATTGCTTATTTAAGTGTAAGCGAAAATGATGGACGCTAAATTTGCATATTATTAATGAGTTAATTATCGTCACGATACGAAACGACATATTCAATGGAATTTCTTGAATCGGTTATTGACATTTTCTAGTGCATTTTGTGTGGCCTTATCAATAGAGTGATTGTGATTGAAAGTGGAAAGCAAACTATGATGATGACGATTGATTCTGTTGGTTATATGATAACTGATAGTCTTAGTGAGGCCGAAAGTTGTCGAACCGGAAATTGGCAAAGAGCAATCGGTTCACCGTAAGCGAAAATATTTTCTTTGAAAGCATTACGATATTCACCATTAACAGCATTAAACGACTGCTTAGCAAAAAGAAAAATTAATTTGAATTACTACAGGTTAAATTGATAGTTGGACTAGGAGGTGCGGGGCCGGGGGGGGGTGAAGGCGGGGAAGGGAGGGAGGGGAGGTACGCGTGTTTCGTGGTCTTCGCATTCGTGATCTCATCCCTACTGGAAACCACATAGTTATCAATCTTATTGATCTACGCTAAGAAAATGCGTTGTTCAAAGAAACTGACTTTGCTGATTAATGCCTAGAGGGCTTGTTCAAAGATTTGCAAATCTTTTCGAGCGCTGATCAAACGATTCTTGAATAAAAATGTTTAGATGGAATGAAAGATATTCGCTTCCAGTAAGGATGATATGAAAAAAAATTTTTCCGACTTTTAATGAAAAACTAAAGAAATTTTCCCCCCAACAAATCATATTTTCATGATATTTGATTAAGAAAATGCAATTTCATTATCAACTCGTTATTTGTTTTCCTTCTCCTCCAATTTTGATCACAATAAATATTATTTAAAGTCAATTTTATGATAACGGTCGATTCATTTCAATAGAAAATAGCACTGACATGAAATAACATTCTTATAATATCATGAAAATAAAAAGTAGAAAAAAAGAAAGATATTCCATTTTTTTTCCTCACTCATAAATTATTTCCTATTCCTCACTCCAAACGGTTCGCTGTTGTTCGAAGCAAATTCTTTTGTGTAGTGCCCTTTACTCGAATTGGTAACAAATCATCGAATAACCGCAAAAATATTTCAGTACTGGTTAATTTGCTAACGATTAATATTGTGGGATTTACCTATCTTCTTTATTTTAAATCACTTAAATATCTAAACATTATAAATATGTAAATACGCAAATATGTAAACATTATGTAAATGGGCAATTATTACAAGCAAATATGTAAACATTATGTAAATGGGGAATTATTACAAGTCTGCAATTATGTAAATGTGTGTAATTCGATTATTTCTTTGCTAAAAAATTGAGATCATTTTTCTGACCTTTCCTCTTCTATTCCGTATATGGCTGTCAATTAGGCTGGAATTTTAATGTTGAGTTTCCCTATAACTAATTTCTCTATTACTTTCCCTATTACTATTTCTCTATTACTAAGTTACTTCATCAACGATAGATTATTAATTTTCATTGTGTATTTACAGGCACGTGCCAGTGAATTGTATTAATGAGACAATCGGCATTTCACTTGGACACAGTTCGCAAAAGGTTGTACTCTTTCAAAAATAGAAAGTCACAAAAGTGAGACAGTTCGCTATGGAAATAAAAAACCATTTATTCCTAAGCAATAAAGAAGCCTCATCTTTACATATGCAGATGGTACTGTGCTCAAT
This sequence comes from Baylisascaris procyonis, assembly GCA_037389465.1. Classification (NCBI taxonomy): domain Eukaryota; kingdom Metazoa; phylum Nematoda; class Chromadorea; order Rhabditida; family Ascarididae; genus Baylisascaris; species Baylisascaris procyonis. The sequence continues at coordinate 2,052,148 of JAZARR010000153.1, forward strand.
GCACTCAATATTTTCGATTTCAAAAGCGATATAAACGACCATTAACTGAGCAGACGGCGTGGATGTTACTTATTTTAGGTATTTCTTTTGAAAGCATTTCAGCCTCTACCAAAACCATCAAATCAAAATTTGACATTGCTACCTATAGTAATCTCGTCAACTATTAGCATTCGCATCAAGTCCACAACATGCTGCACGAAAATTACGCATATATTAGTTGTACAGAAATCCTTGAGAAAAAAAAGCCATTATTAATAGAAGGCAAAGAAAACGCGACGCGACCAGTGTATTCTCATCATTGCTTGGTCAGCGGCGTGCGCTGTGAACATTAAAGGAGATCATGTCCACTGTCAGTTGGGCTCGCATTAGCACGCAACCCTTCTACCTTAAGCGTTGACTTGTATCGTTGCGTTGCGACGTTTGTAATACCGATGTGCGACGCGCTTCAAGTCGTTGACCACTACTGCTCTCTCGTTGATAAGTGCAGCAGTCATAGAGATATACAATCACGACCGTTTCAGTGAAGATGCTTCTAAATGAAAGAACGTATTTGATCTCGCTGCTTCATGCCTCCACAATCGATTGGGTGCGTTCGTTTGCGCTTGTGATATTTCACGTTGTACAATATACCGCTGGGATCTGTTCGCCGTTTTCATCTTTTATTATTGGATATGTTTTATTCCCCCCCCTTGCAAATAATGTTTCACTAATGTTCCACGCACGTCACAATCGTAAAACTAGAATTGCGACCTTGACTGCATTTGATTCGGGATCAGTATATCTTCAAAGAAGAAGATGAAATAAAAGGAATGGGTGAAGGGAATTAAGGCTCATCGATGGTTTTAAATTAGCGCATGTTTGTGCGCTAAATTAAAACTTGTAGGGTGGACATTTGTTCATCGCGGTTTTATTTGCATGTGAATCCTAATTACTGGCTCTATTACTTGCTGTCGCCGTTATTATTTGAGCAACATTACTGGCTCTGGCTCTATTACTGGCTCCATGCTATTATTTACTATGGCTGAGCAACATTCGAATTACGTCTATGAGAAGCAGCCTTGGGCAATTTTTTTCTATTTTAGCATACTTTCAAGGAATGTTTATTCATATTTTTTGCATGCACACCATGCTCATATTTTACCGACTTCTTCAGCTGCAAAGCACAGGCCTATGCGTTTTCGATTCCTCGCGTATCAGCTCTTTATATTCGCTGTTTATTTTCTTTATTCAATTATATTACCAGCTGTATTAGTTACAGGATCACCCATCAGGCAGTGAAGCGGCATTCTCATGAGCACTCCTGCCGAGAGGGAAGAAGGGGACAGGTTTGAATCATATAATATCTGATTCTCTTCTGTATTATGAGTAGTGTTTTACGTACTCTCATGCAACAAATTGTTTTCAGGATGATACTATAAACATATTTCAGGTTTCATCCACTCCCATTGTCCCATTTGTTTTTCTTTTGTTATATTCTTTTTTTATTTAAACGCGCTCGTTTGTTTATTTCTTACTTTCAACATTCGTTGCTTGTTCGTTTCATTACGTTCTAATCGTTTGATTCAGCAGACAATTCAGTGGTTGCATGGCATCGCCGAAGCTTATAAGTGGCATTAAATGGCAAGCAAATGAAGATAGTTGGAAAAATGGTGCGAGAATTACAGGCAATTCGTCTCATCAAAGGTTTCATGCGCTTGTCAGGTTTTTTTCATTTATCCGCTATCTACAGATCAGGCTTGAGGTGACCTAGAAATGAGGGATTTGATTTCTTAGTGGGTACATAGGAAGAAAGAGAAGCTGTCAGTTAGCTATAACTCCACAGTGCACATTATTTCATTTTATTCTGTAGAACGTGATTAACTATTTTAAGAATCACGTAGAGTACCATTTGCTGGTAAAAAGATTGCAAGGTTACCCAGTGCACGAAATTCGCAAAGTTGTTACCATTCTTGTTGATTAGTGGGTATTTATGAGTACCTGGTTGAACCACTGGTGGGTAAACTAAGTAAATGGAAGGAACTAGTGCATTGCAGACTTTGTAGTGCAGATGCTCTGGCGATAAAAATAGGTTTATATCTTACTCAACAGAATTTGTTTTGGTTTTTGTTGAGTGATGGAATTCATTAGTGCGAGATGAGTCAATTTTTTCATCATGATGCGATATCGGGAAGTCGGTTGGTGGTTGAGACATCTTTGTTAGCTAATTGCTATTATAGAACGGAAGCAAACTTGCTGTTTAGATTAATATTTTGAAAAAAGTGCGGCAGTTATCCGCAAATTTTTTTTTGCGTGAATTTTTTGAATTCATTACAACATGAAGCAACTTGTGCAAGTGAGCAATGTTTTTGGCATTGCAGTAGCGCACGCAGCATCATCGCATTCTATATTGAATGCGTGCTCAGCATGCTCGAATGCTTATCTTTGCATTTGAAAAATTCCAAAGAACTACAGAGAAGTTCAAAAGGCCCTTTGGTGATCTGCTGGTGACCACACTAAGCGCCCTGAATCCACACTATGGCCGTCCTTGGCTCACAACCTTCCAATGACCATTCGATTTCACTTCGGGTTCTTTCGTTAAGCGGCTTTTGACTAGATCCGTCCTATAGTCTGCACGTTTGTGTTGACGAGACTTATATTTGCGAATTCATGAAGTGGTCCCTTTATTGATTGGTTTCCACGAAACAGTAATTATTGATGATCGAATATGGCGGACGTTTATAAATGACCTTGTGGCTGCAGATCCTTTGAAATGATCTTGTGGCAGATGTGCGTTGTGAAAGGCTTTTGTTTGATTGATAATTTTTTAGTTTTGCCTTTGTTTGTTGTAGTCCTACTGCAAAAAAAAGTAACTTTTTGGCGCATTGCGGGCGCTGTCACAGTAGCTTTGATCTAGGGGCGGGGCATATAAGTACGGTAGCATTATATCGATGGTCAGCCAATGGCTAAAAGTGATGCGTGCTTAGCGACCTTTCACAGGCCGCTACTGGCTTTGTGGCTATGTGCATATCGATTACCATGTCTGTGATTGGTGATTCTGCGTCTCCTGCATCTCTGTGAATGCTCTCTCTGCGTCTCTTGCCTCTCTTCCATGTATGGCAGTTTCGGTTCGTTGAGGCTGATCCCCATTCGAGTACTTTTCGGTGATATTTTGATAAGCCCACTTCTGGTTTTTTGTTATGAAGTTTCAGAATGTTTCATTTTGAGTTTGATGCCGTTTTGCTAACATATATAATATTGTTGCCTTTTCATGTATTTTTATTGTCATATGTTTAGTTATATTTCACTTTCTTTTCTTTTTTTGTTTCGTCTGTTTCTTGTGTTCAGATTTGCCGTGTTTTGTACACACAATTTTTATTGTAAGGAGAGAGCGTTGCACTAAAGACACGTCACTGATCTAAAGAAATGGATGAACGTGGCTGATTACCGATGTCGCCTTTTCTTAAGCTGCTTAGAGAAAGTACCACAACTTTTTATTTGAAATCTTCATAAGAGCTCTCGTTGCTGAAGGGTACCAATATCGTGTTTCATTTTCATCTACATAGTCGTTTCCTCTGTTTTTAGTGCAATCGCATATTTTAATATTCCCTTTTTTCGTCAAGATGCCTTATCAGGGTATCGTTTGATTCTTATTTAAATCTTTTTTTTTTGATTCCTGAATGCACCTATGAGAGGGATCGGACATGCCATTTGAATATTATAGGAAGGGTTAAATGCGGCTTATGTACTCACTGGAATGCAGCGAGCACGAACGTGGTGTTGCTAAGTTATGTGATTGCATTCTTAATTTGGATCATTGTTTCATTCAAAGTTACATTGTGTGAGTGTTTCCTGCTTTTGACTACCCCTCGCCCCTGTCCATCCCTATTCCAGGTGCTTTTGTCATTATGTTGTGTATTAATGATCATTTGCTAATAAATAAAAATAAAAATAAAATGTTTCGTCTAGCAAAGGAAGGAAAGGTCAACGAATGAGGAAACTCGTCTCCTTCACGACCAGTTGGATGAATTTATCGATGAATTTTTCCACAATGTATATCATCAGACATTTTGATGGACAAAGCGCATGTAAATATGAATTGCCTACTTGGAAAAAAGCAGCGTTAACCCTCCAACTCCTCAGTTTCATTTATGAGGAGTGCTTCTAGAGGTATCACTCAAGTATGACCACTTTTATTTGGAGGTGGAATTAGTTAAATGTGCTGAGGTTGTTGCTCAGACGGGGTGATGAGAGTTATTGCATGCATAGTTATATTTCGATAGAGCTGTTGTTTGCATTGACGCACTCGGATATGGGGGAAGGAAGAAGATTTTTGTTGGAGAGTATGGTGAAATTAGCAACATTTCTTTAGACGATATTCTAAAGATTGGAGAAAATATATTGCGAAGTTTGATTGTTTGCTTGAATTTTTTGCGTATTTATTTATTGAAACGATTTGTTAATACACCACGCATCCATAGAGTCATAGCATATCACGGTGACACCTGCCAGTATGAAGGAATGCTGTATATGGATTAGTTTAAGAGAACACATTACAGCAGGCAAGGAACGCATTTCGATTGCAACACTTTGCTTTGTGACCAACCTCTTTCGTGAGCTGATTGTTCTTGTAAAAAAAAATTTTGCACATGTTGCGCCGTATATCATTTCATTCACATTACAGTTTCCTGCTGTCGCTGTGCTTTTCGTCTTCGTAGACTTGATTAATACCTCAGAGAAGGGTGTTCCAGTAGTCCTCTTAGGTTTTATTTCCGCTCGCTGAGAACCGTCATTTGCGCTGCACCGCTCCGAGAATAAAATCGCAATCATCATCCTTCTTCACACTCATGCAGTAGGGAAATAATATGCGCTTTTGTTCAACATGAAGAAATAGTTCCCATTTTCGACCTTCACTGTCGTTGTTTATGTCCCACGATAGTGATGATTCATGCTTGTCGGGGACTTTTTCCTCTGATGTCAACGGTTCCTTTCTGTCATAGCTTCACTTCTTAAGCACAAATATAACTTCTTTGTGCTTCGTAAATTTTATTCTGCTTGGTGCTATGAGATTTTTCACCTGCTTTCTATATGTGAAGTGGATGCACTCTGCGATTTCTATAATATTAACTGAAATACGTTGTTTTAAGTTCAACGCTGTGTATAGTAATGACATCGAATGCTATAACCGTAAACGGCAAACTGCGAATATCTGATCCTAGGTGTTCACCGAAATTTTGATTTCTTGTGTTGCATGGGCATTATGGAAGTAGTGAACCCATCTAAATGCTTCGAAATCACTAAAAACAGAAATATTTGGGAACGTAATCATGAGCAAGTACTCGTCACAAAAATTTCCTATTTCTTGGTGGATCAACTTGACATCGTTAATGACTGCCCATCGTCGCTGCCCAGCCAAAAAAGCCTGAAGCCACTGCAGCCGTTCACATCTCGAGTACTCTAGCAATTCTTCAGAGTCTATTTCACTCTTGCACCCAGGAATGTTTTTAAAATATATATGAAGTCCGCTATCTGAAACGGACTACTGTGAAAGAGCTTAGGGGTGTTCGTTGCTTCCATCGAGCAATCTTTTGAACTATGATACCGTATCTACGCTGTGATACCATATCAGACCGAAATAACCGTGATGCCGTAGTTACGCTTCACTCCGCCCCCATAAAGCACAATAGACCTTAAGTTTATGTGACTCTTCACTGATATTGAAAGTGGTTTCTCTATTTGTCTGATAACTACTCCCACAAAAATATAGTTGAGTCAAAAAATAACACCGTGGGATCCATTGAATCAACATTTTCAACTAATACTGCTAAGTATTACAGGCAGCAGTAACAACAGATGTCGATTATAACAATAAGTAATCCCTATTGGTGCCGCGAATAGGTACCACACACAGTCAAGTATTATTAGCAATGGTAGTAATAAGATTAACCAATCGAAATTAGTATTAGTCGTTAATCGACCAAAACTTGGCTGATGCCAAAAGCGTTTAGAAAAATCAAACTTTTGTTGTACCCTGGAAAAATGAACTGTTATTTCTCGCTGGTAGAAAGCGATCAAAATTTTCGCTTCCAGTTTGAATTCTCAGAACCATCATGGGATATTGTTTGATCAATACATACATACTTCGATTCACATAATTTTATTTCAACAACAGTAAATGAACACCCAATTGAGAACGATCAACATGTAACATAACAAAACAAACCGAGCAATAACGCCACAGCCACTGCGGTATGAAAGTAAGGATGTTCCTTGGAAATGATAATTGCAAAGGAAACCATGAGACAAAATTCTGAAGGAAGTTCCGATTACAGAGAAGTTTGATTGCGAAGTCCGCAATTTCCTTATGATGAGAAGTTTCACATATAATCTGACAAATAATTATGCCACCAGATTGGATATAGTTCAGTACCAATGGCTGAATACTAGACCACACATAGTCCCCGGAACATTGTTTGTTGTAGCAATTCAAGGATGCTTCACCACTGCCCTTTTGGTGAGGGAAGGATACCTGTAACATTATATATAAGATATTCTATAAGATGCGAATAAATCAGAGTTTATATTTTCACAGATGACGGTGTTTAGAAGGATGCGCTTAAAAGGTCTCATTTAATTCTTTGAAGTTAAAAAATAATTAAAAATATTCATAGAGATACGTATATCTATGAAACAACTACCCTATTAGTATACAATCAGCAAAAAATCATTTAAGTGCATTGCCACAATTTTCCACTCTCCATGATTTACCATTCTATTTATTAAGTCAACTTTCTATCTGTTATCCACCAATAAAACATAAACTATAATACAGTCCATGTATCCTTAGCATATAACCGTTCGTTCTTAGCGTTCTTGAATGGAGATGGCGCGGAACTGCTCTGTGATGATGATAAACAAGTCCATGCGCAGTGCAATCCAGACTATCAACGATACGATTGGATGGATCGCTAGTGATGTGCCGTCTATCTCAGGCTGGCTGAAAGACCATGTCGGAGATTTTTACGAGCGATGTGAAAGGTGCTATGATCTTTATGGATGCTGTATTATTGATTCACCTTTATTGTTGTTAACATAGTCGATAACAGACACTTCAGTTGCGTTCGCTTGATATATAGACAAAATATAGAGCCAAAAACTACGCTCTACATTTTTCTAAAACTTCGCGATAGTGCTTGGAGGCGACATTTATCGTCACCATTTGCTCATCTGCGACTTGAACCATTAAATCGCAAGCACTGACGGAGCTGTCCGATTTTCCCAGCTGAAGGTTTCTGCATGATTTCTGTCCCGACTGCTTTGAGCGCCGGACTTTATTTTTGCTAAAAGATTCTCAAGAAGATGACCTACGAACTTCTTTCTCTCCGGAAACGCCGTTGACTTAGAAGAATTCGGGACATTTGGTTGGTTTGCTTGCTGGGATATTGTAGAGAGCTGAGATATCTGTAGAAGAGCTCTTCCTTTATGCTTATTGTTGACCGCTGTCCATAAAGCACTTAAAGGTTGCGAAAAATTTTTTTGCTACTGTCATTTGACATTTCTCTTTGGTGATTTGCTCACTGCGATGCCATATAATTCTTTCAAAGACTCCGAGATGAATCGTTTGATCCCACCAGCTCTCTGGAGCATATGCACTGCGGCAGCTGGTTCTTCCCCAGAACTTCTTCAGTAGTGAGACAATTTCTAGCTGAATAAATCAATGGCCACACCCTGATAAAACAATCGACGTGTGATAGCATGTACCATCAATTGGAGATGAAACGTGCACTGTGCTATAAATATTGAAATGAATAAGCACATTCTTTTGCATTCGGCCTTATCACAAGTTTTTAGGGGTTAATTCGGCATCAGTCTGGCACGTAAAAGAAGGAATCAAGGATTGAATTCAATCCGACCAACAAATATATTATGAAACGTTATATGGAAACAAACATCGAAAATCAAATGCAACACAATGAACTAACTTAAGCGTGCCTTGAATACGGCATCTAGAAACGTTTATATGGTGCTATCACGTATTCTTTGAACTCCAAAAGTGGGACTTAGGATCCGCCAAGGTTAAATCAGAGCATGGAGCTACGCTACCTGAGCAATCGCAAAAAAATTGTTGCACAACAATTGGCTGATTGACCATTGTTTTTGATGCCTTTGGTGTGGAAATTCGGCCCCCGCATTATATGCAATGAAAACGATATGTAGTTTGGAAAAAAAATATACTTTCCACCTAAGGTGAGCAATATCTTTATTCATTATGCATGACATGAGCAATCGGGAACAATATATGTTATTAGAGATTTATCAGCTATGTTGCTGAAGAGTTGAACGTGTGCAGTTATAGACAAACAAGGTGATCGCTGTAGTCGCAAAAAGAGGTTGATGATCACAAGCACAGCAAAAACCAACACAATGAAACATAAATGTAGGCACACAAAGCATAAGCTACATGTTAATATACAACGTGAAATGTTCGCGCTGATTTGTTAAAAGAAGAATCGGTGATATGATAGTCAGTGCTACATGAATGAGGTGTTTTAAATTCACACTTTTGAAGGTGTCGAACAAAAAATAGTCAGTGCTACAAGGAAAGGTTATCCTTGATACCTTACAGCGTATCATTTCGCTATTAAATCAAACCGCTGACGAAAAAACTCTTCTGAGTTTCTAATTTATATCGCATGATGTTCAAAGTTACTCCACTAAATTAGGTAGCCTCTTGTAGAGGTGCCAACTAGAAGAATTCGAAGGAATAAATAATATAGATACCGGAGATAACTTCATACGTTTTGGGGACTATTTCAATTTCCTCAGCTCAAAAGGTAATAAGTCCATACGCGTCATCACTGTAATCGCTTCTTGCGTATTTATTTATTGAAACGATTTGTTAATACACCGCGGATCCGTAGAGTCATAGCATATCACGGTGACACCTGTCAGTATGAAGGAATGCTGTATATGGATTAGTTTAAGAGAACACATTACAGCAGGCAAGGAACGCATTTCGATTGCAACACTTTGCTTTGTGACCAACCTCTTTCGTGAGCTGATTGTTCGTGTAAAAAAAAAATTTTGCACATGTTGCGCCGTATATCATTTCATTCACATTACAGTTTCCTGCTGTCGCTGTGCTTTTCGTCTTCGTAGACTTGATTAATACCTCAGAGAAGGGTGTTCCAGCAGTCCTCTTAGGTTTTATTTCCGCTCGCTGAGAACCGTCATTTGCGCTGCACCGCTCCGAGAATATAATCGCAATCATCATCCTTCTTCACACTCATGCAGTAGGGAAATAATATGCGCTTTTGTTCAACATGAAGAAATAGTTCCCATTTTCGACCTTCACTGTCGTTGTTTATGTCTCACGATAGTGATGATTCATGCTTGTCGGGGACTTTTTCCTCTGATGTCAACGGTTCCTTTCTGTCATAGCTTCACTTCTTAACCACAAATATAACTTCTTTGTGCTTCGTAAATTTTATTCTGCTTGGCGCTATGAGATTTTTCACCTGCTTTCTATATGTGAAGTGGATGCACTCTGCGATTTCTACAATATTAACTGAAATACGTTGTTTTAAGTTCAACGCTGTGTATAGAAATAACAACGAATGTTACAACTGCAACGGCAAATTTCAAATATCTGATCGTATGTGTTCACCGAAACTTTGATTTCTTGTGCTCTATGGGCATTATGAAAGTAATGAACGCATCTAGACACTTCGAGGTGACTAAAAATATAGAAATGTTAGAGAGGGCAATTCATCAGCAAATATTCGTCAAAAAATTTCCTGTTTTTTATAGAACAACTTGGCTTCGTTAATGACTGCCCATTGTCGCTGCCCAGCCAAAAACAGCCTAAAGCCACTGCAGCCGTCCACATCTCGGGAAAAATGCTCTAGCAATTCTTGAGAACGTGTTTCACTCACACATCCACGACAGTTTTTTAAAATGTATACGAACTCCGCTATCTAAGACGAGCTACAATGAAACGGCTCAGGGGTGTTCGGTGCTTCCATCGAGTAATCTTTTGAATTGTGGAACCGTATCTAGACTGTGATACCGTATCAGATCGAAATAAGCCTGATACCGTTTCTACTCCATCCATATAAACAGCATTAGACCTCAGGTTTATGTGACTCCTCTCTGATATTGGAAGTGGTTTCTCTGTTTTTCTGATAACTACTCTCGCAAAAAATTAGTTTTGGGCCAAAAAATAACACCGCGGGATCCATTGAATCAGCATTTACAACTAATACTGCGAAGCGCTGCTAGCAGCAGTTACAAAAGATGACGATGATAATAATAAGTACTCTCAATTCGTGCTGCAAATAGGTGCCACACAGAATCACTGAATAACCGTCCCCGTTGAAAGCATATCAGGTATGAAAAACAGATTTTTCTAACGAATTTAGATGTAACGGCATGAAAAGTGAACTGCAAAAGCAAAGAAACACCTGCCAGAGCAAACTTTTGCGTCATAAAAGAACAGCATTCGACTTCTTCAAGTGATATATCTTGCCAATCTCAGGACCGAAAGTAATTGATGACATTTCCGGTTTCTCCATTGCCTTTACATAACGTACTTCGGCAACTTTGACCATTTCCGGTCGAACAACGATCTGAAATCGCAACAGCATAAATATTGACAAATAAATTGCAAGATTACTTTAATGCGTTCAACATTATGGAGATATGCGAAGATTGCAGAAAGTGCTGTATGTGACTAACCTATAACATTCCATCTCAATATTTTTGGTCGTTTGCATGAATTTCTGTATAAAATCATTCAACCATTAGGTTAAAGGGGCAATCTTGCCTTGCTCATTTCTCCAACATTCCAGACGACACTCTCGAGCATTACTTTGGGATGTATATTGAAATCGAGTTTTGCATTGGATGTGTTGCATTTTTCCACTCATTCTAAACATTCTTCGAGTATGGAAAATCAACTCCTTGTTAAGCGCACTATACAATCATCGTTCAACGTGAGAAGATTCGTAACATAGTGGTGCGGACATATGAATATCTTTTCTAATTTCACATCTTTTATTGTTACTGGAAATTGTTTAGTATTCTCTACGCATACCACTTGTTTAAGGATTTGGATGATTAATGCCTGGTTTGAAATTTACTCAGGATCTTCGGAATCTCATACCAGATTTGTTAAAGGACTAAAACTTGATCTTGTCCGATTCCTATGCTATGCTTAGATATCCGAAGGAGAAGTAATTTGACTTCTTTGCCGTTTTCTCCTTCTCCAACATCCCTTCCTCCAGCCATATGGTTTCTGAATGGGCATTCTTTTTTCCGAGAATTTGCTCCCTGGCTTCCTCATCGAGATGGCCATCGCTCCGCTTCTCCATGAAGCTTCTCCCTATAGGCGAAAATTTTTGACTTCAAATAATCCTCAGTGAATCGCGAAAAGCATTTGAATCTTCTTAGCGATCACCGTTGATCAACGGCTGCGGCACGCTCGACAATGGAATGGATGAAGAAGAGTGGACCTGCGCGCGACTGGAGCAAAGTCACTACGACAAATCCGACAGAAGTGATAAAGGTTGAACGACAGGAATTTTCCATGTTCAGAACGATGCAGTCTACCGCATAGACTGTTGTAGTCGCTTAAAATAGCAATAAAAGGTCCGTTTAACTTAAAAGGAAAATACTGCGCCATAACGATAAAGAGAACAAATATCGCAGTAGTAACGAAAAAAATCTCAAATACAATTGAACTTACGTGGAAAGTGGCATAAGCGCTTCTAAAAATTACTGTTTCAACATTCGGTGCATTTAGAAATAATAAGTCAATAGTCTGCAGTATGGTCCAGTTTTTCGAATAACGAACACTTCATCTAAATCCACAGTCGCCACATAGGTGGCTTGACCTCGAGCACGAAGCAAACAATCGTTTGTGGCGAGAACCGACTGAAGCATCGATCTTTTAAGAACAAAAAGCTATAAGCGATTGAACTCATAGGTGTATGTTTACTTACAAAGGCCTTGAAGTGTTCATGGTTTGTTCATTTATTTTTGTCTGAAGGTCGCATTCTCTCCACATACATGTGCCAATCTTAGCGTACTCTGTTGCAACACCAAAATGTGCCCAGAAAGCGCGTCGTAGCAGCTGGTTGGCCGTAGCTTTCCTGCGATCTCTACATTTAGCGTCGTGACCTCACCCTGCATTAATCTCCAATGTCTGAAACCTTCTTCCGATGCATCCTGTAAGGTTATGTAGTGAAAATCGACAAGAAGTAATGGTCTTAGCGATGATACTTCCACCACGGTAGCAGCGAAGGGCTCAACGAGGGAAATCCGTTGAAGACCAGGAGGGCAATGAGGACTGAGAAATCACCGAATTTGTCTTCTGGTCATTTCCAATTATAAACAAGTTTTTTCCCTTTCAAGCTAATTTTTCAATCACTTAGAAATTCAGCAAAGCGAGACGAATGTGAAGTGCCATAATTATTCATTTCAAAAATCGTTCTCAAAGAAACGCTAGTTATCGCTCGCCACAAACAGCCATAACCGTTAATTGCTCTGTTGCAAAAAAACTGTTATCTGCTTTTTGCAAATTCGAACACATCTGTATATCATAGCGCTCATACAAGTATCCGATAGCCTGTATGCCCCACTAGATATTAGCGTTGATACAGTTATCTTTCACTGTTCAAGTATCGGCTAAATCTTTTCGATCTCAACGCTGTTGTTGATTTGGAGTATTCTAAATTCAGTGCCTTTTGTTATGCTGCCCTCAGCGGCGCTCTACGAGTATTATTTTAGATTTTTGCTACGTTGATGATTGCCACTGTTAGTTCTTCTCCGTTACTATGCCCACCTACCTTATGCATTTCTACCGTCTTTATGAGATGGAAATAAACAGAACTGCAATAAAACCTCCCCACGATTAATGTTGACATTCGGATCGTCACCAGAAGAAATATTCGTTACTTTTGGCAATACACCCGAACGAATACGTTCCACATTAATACGATGGTCATTTTCATAGGTGCATAGCATCGCATCGAATTCTTGCGGGGACGATTGAATAATAAAGCAAAATTTCGCTACACCTTGAGTTATCTACATCTTAAACAATTACTGCGATATCTTTATACTGAATCTAACAATTCGCCTAAGGAAGTGCAATCAACGTGAACTTTGATATAAATGCTTATGTATATATTTCTGATGGAAGCATCTAATAACACTCAAATAAATTTCATTCTGCCTTCATTTGTAATAGTATAGTCAAATCGCTGCGAATGCTAAGGGCATGTGAAAGATTTTTGAATAATTCAAGGACAGTAAGTAGTAACAGCAATAGATTATATGCACACATGATCAAACTCAGCAAATTTCTTCACTTCGGTTTAATGCTGCAAAGGAGTAAGAACTACCGACCAATTTTCTACTTAGCGTTCGTTGCAGCTGTTCTCAGTGTTCTATTTTCTTTTGTTACTGTATATTAGGTGTTCTACTGTTTAAATATTCAAAAGTGAGGGTATCAAATGATGAGTACGGTATTGATATCTTTCGAATTATGGTCGGAGCTGATTCCGGATTCCATGCATAAAAGTTCATCTTGAGGATGTGATGTTCAGTTTTCTTTCTCTTGTGCATATGTTCGAATGTCTAATGGAGACCGCTGCTTTAACGTTCGATATGAGAGTTGTCTATTATAGTTGTTATATAAAAATGGTTGTTGATGATAGGAAGGTTTAAGATTAACCATAATGCCGTTAGTGCCTCGAGTCCTCAATCGAATTTATGCAAAGGTTCGTGGACTTATTCATTCCATTTTCATTCCATTTTTGTTACGTGTTTCTATAATTTGGCCTGCAGAAGCTCGTTGTTGTGACGTCATATTTATCTACGCGTGTGTAAATATGCTTTCGTCTTATTGTTTCTCCCCTTGTTTAACAGTTTCAGCTCGGGAATCATTAAATCAAGTATTATCAATTTTGGCACGTATAGTGGACGCTTTAGCGAGAGTATCCTTAAGTTTTTTTTCCACCTTGGTTCATCGGCTTGATAGAAATTGAAGGCATTTAAAAGTGAATTAAGCTGCGAACATCTACCGCTCATTTGGCTTTGTTTCTTCTCTCACCTGAGGTTTTTGACAGGTGAACAGAATAAAGCTTTCTAGTGATCGCAGGTTTTGACCTTTTAGTATGTCATCTATAGTCACGAGTGCCCTAAATCTTGGCCATAAACTTCTGACATTTCTCTGTCTATAGGTGAGCTTTACTTAGCATGACCTCTGCAATGCGTTTTAAGTACTGCGAGAAGGAAGGTAGTGCTCATAAGGTAGAACACTCAGGAGTTTCTTCAACTCTTCAACAATTGGTTGGTTGGAGGAAGCTTTTTAAAATCTGGAAGTTTTAAGAGCAGTTTCACAGCTATTTCTTAGGATCGTTTAGAAAATGTTTAAGAGCGGTCATTCTATCATCTTACGATGAGACAGGCGTGATCGCCTCAAATCCCTTCTCTCCTCCAAGCCCAACTTCTTTCACTCTTTGAAGCGATCGAGGAAGTCCATTTTCAGCACTGATTCAAAAACTAAAAACGCATGATTGCCGAGTGGAAAGCTCGCTGCTTCTCATAACTACTGTCTAGAACGTTGTTAGAAGAAATTCTGAGAGGAGATCGTCAGGTGGAATAAGCTACCTATGAAGCAGAGATAACGGGATTTAGACATACAAGAAAAGACCGGGAAAAGAGGGATAAGCAAAAGATGCACATAACTCTATCCTCAACCTTGCACTTCACATGTATTCCGGTCGTTGATCTGATCGAAAGAATTAAAGCATGCTTGTTTGCATTGTATACTTGTGCCTGATTGCGGTCTTGCATTCCATTTATTCAGCTAATAGGTTTTTTTAAGCTGTGAAGATGAAAAACTTTTGAGGAAGACTCCTACTTGTGGTCGTTCAGCTGGTGATCTTAACTCTCTATAAAAATTTAAGCTAAGTTTTTTTTTGACTTTGCGTATTTTTCCTTCATCGGTGTTTGCCATTCCAAGTCTATTAGGAACAAAATCAAGAAGGATTATATTAACATGATCGCTCGATGATTTTCTTCATCGAGCTTTTTTATATATTCTATTGGTTGGTTCCTGTCCATCTACGACATCGTCCAGCTGTCATGCAGGAACACACAGCCGAACTTGTTCTCTGATAGCGTTCATCGAATCAAATGTAATTTCTGTACCCAGAGGTTTTATTGAAGATATTTCGGTGGCATTATACGCAACGATACTCTTATGGATAGGCTGTTCATCAAAGCAATTCGTGACGTTGTTGGTGATCGAGTCAAGTTAATCCTTACCGAATCCGCGCCAGTAACTAGTGACGTGCTCGATTTTGCGCGTGCAACAATGGGTTGTGTAGTCCTTGAAGGATACGGTAAATCTTATTCTGGTTTTTTGAGTTTTGCGCTCGATGAATGAAAATTCGCTCTTTTTTATGACCGCCTTGCTCATTTGGAATGGCTGTAGTACTTCTCTGCTATAATGGACATCGATTTGGACTGCAGATAAAATACTGATGTAGTAATTTAGTAATACATTCAGTACTAGTCCGATTGCAGCTGCAAGTAAAAATAGTAAAAAAATAAGAAGGAAAAGTAGTGATAAATGAGCGAAAAACCATAAGAATGGTAAAATAATAAAAGATTTAGTGAATAATAATGAAATAGTAATCAAGTCTGCCGTTTGATACCAAAATCATCGAAATTGGAGATAAAAAATATTTCTTCAAATTTTCCCTGTACTACCTACCCCCTCACGATTGAAAAATCGCGATTTTTGGGATTTTTTTTCTCGGCTCCTATTTATCCTAGGGTGGTACCCATATACCGTTCGAAAGGTTTCGCCGAGCTGATCACAAATCAAGAAACCGTTATGCACCATACGAGATACCGGCCGAGTGCGAGAACCCCCAAAACTACAAAAATCGAGATTTCAGAAATTCTCGCCGGTCGATTCGGCTTTCAACTTTTCTCTCAAAATATATAAATCTATAGGTCATTTGATAGGGCTTTGGAAGTTTTGTCGAAAACAGCAAATCGCTGCTCCGTAGACCTAACCGTTGCGAAGAAAATAATTCTGAAATCTCCAATACAGTACATTTCCATTGAAATTTCACATATTCTAAATTTTTAACTGAACAAATTTTCGAGAAATGAATCTAAAAAATAGACATCATTGAAGGAGAATGCAACAAGCGAATAAAAATAAAAGAATGCAGGAAGAAGAAAGAAATAGAATCTATCTTGATCGCAGGGAGAAGTGACGAAACGAACCTATGAAGCATATATTTCTTAATTTCAGTATTAATATTAAGGTCAGGCGGGGCTCCGCCCCCCCTCCCTGAACCCTCCGCTCCTAATCAGAGGTGAAAGTTTTCTCCGTCAGCACAAGAACACATCGCGAGCATAGGTGTATCGGCATAACGAAATGCCAGCCTGAACTGTGGTTGGAGCTTCGACTCCTTTCGCCGAGTGAAGAAAGCACTGGAGAGGAATGCTGACGACTGGTAAGCTCCTGGGTTCGATTACTCTCTTCCGATGCAAAATTTCTGACCAACTTCGATCTCTGTATCACGCAAAGCGAATATGGGATGAAGCGATTAGAAATTTTGGAGTTACATAAGCATAAATAATGTTCTTAGCTCGTTTCGCCCAGCCGAAGTGTTGTGTTCACAATCACAGTGGTGGACAAAATCTTTCCAGGGAGCCTGCCACCGCCTAACACAGGACATTTTTCAATGTATAGAAATGGGAAAAAATCGAATATCTGTATGTGAAGCAGCTCGTAACGAACGATTAAGCTGTTACTCAGATTGCTTCCAGTCCTTTCTCAACTACCTTGGTGGGTGCGTCATTGTCCTATTGTTCTATTTGATAAAGAGGCCGCTTAAAGACAGAAACCTCCATGCAACATCTGAAACAATTCGGGACCGAGGGCTTGTGAGGGCTTTTCATGGACAGATCGCGCGTGACAACAAGTAGTTTGGATGTGGCCCCCTGTCACTTCGCAGTTCCACAACAGCAGCAAGTTTCTTGCAGCAGGCCAATGCTAAGCCTCCACTGCTTCATCTTCAGCGACACTATGAAAATTCCATTCTTACAGATCAAAGCCGATAGACTCATATGCATCGGTTTATGATAGTTCTAATTTCTGAACGACTGGCATCGAGTTCCGGATATAGCCGAAGGAATCTCGCATGCTATTTCTTGCAGTGGATGGATCCTTCACCAACGATATGCAAACTTGATATGATGGCCGTTGTTCCATAGAAACGAGATGGGCGCTTTGCTCTCAACGAATGAACATTTTCGAGTCACAATAGAACGACTACTTTTCTCAAAAGGAATCCACTGCGGTTTATAGCGGCATGACTGCCGCATTGAACCTTGCTGATGGCGAACGATGGATCGGATCCTTGCAACGAATATCGCCTCCAGGAGTGGCTGAACGGGTCGTCATTCGCATGAGTGAGTGACTGGTTCATACTTTAGTTGCATACAAAGAGCCTCCACGTACTATCCTCGTGTAGCTATGATCTGCTGATTCAGCAAACAGTTCCGATCTTCAACTGCACGACAATGAAAACAGCAGCTCTAGGAAAGCGGTAGCCCCTAGAAGATTCACGACGGGGAATGCACCCGATGCCAGCATCAAAACTGATATAATTTCATGCCAGTCAACACACTCGTTCTGCAGCTTTTGTCAGTATTTTTACGGATTTCCTTACCTCGGCTGCTCCGAAAGTGCTTCTCCCTTTCTCCGTTCTCCGTGCAGCGATTACTCCCTTTCTTGCATCAACAGGAAGACCAGGTTTTCATGGGCACAAACTCGGCTATCGAATCACCTTGTTGGTTGATGTTTGCATCAACAACGAATCTCGATCAAACCCTTATATGAATTATGAATATCTAAACTTGCCTGATTCAGCCAAACGTCTACTCCATCGAAGAGATTTCCTGGAGCCCCAATTTCCCCGATTTAGAGGTTCTTGGCCTCGGTTCCAGCAGCAAAGGTGGGCCTGCTTTACCGAGATTTTCAACAGGTCTCGCCAAGATCAGCTCAATGATGTCCCTAGCACTCTCAGCGGCTAATCGAGATCACAGATTTCTTCAGTTTTCAGTTTTTCTTCCCCTCCGCGTTCATTAGGCATGCAGCAGGAAGAGAGCAATTTAAAGGTCTAGTGCTCATTTGAATGTTGAGCCTTTGCCAACTGACATGTTTCTCGTACTATACCAATCCTGAAATTCATGACCGTGGCTCTAGCCAACTTTGTGCCCGCCGGCCGAAAGCAGGATGAAGAATTCCTGCGTACGCCGAAAAAATCATCAACACATGAGACTGCAGATATCTCTATGGTTGAGATCACATGGATTACA
Source organism: Baylisascaris procyonis (assembly GCA_037389465.1). Lineage (NCBI taxonomy): Eukaryota > Metazoa > Nematoda > Chromadorea > Rhabditida > Ascarididae > Baylisascaris > Baylisascaris procyonis. Next base: position 2,070,538 of record JAZARR010000153.1, read on the forward strand.
AGTTTGGTGATCATCTGAACCCGTTTGAGCATGGCCATGCAGAAACTCCTTTCCTTTCACAGTATAATTCCAGCATAAATGGCGCTTCTCAGTGTCATCCCCCAAGACCTTAGATGTTATGGACAACAGTAGAAATTCTAACTGACGCTGTCGTAGGGGCAGTCTTGATTCGGAACAGATTTTGTCCATACTGCGCTGGATTATTAGAACATTGGCAAAAGGTTGTAGATGGAAAATCGCTCGCATGCTTGCACCAACTAACATGATCACGGCTTGTGCTTGCATGTTGATCCGAGAAGCTTACCGTAGCGTATGCTGACAGACGAACAACACGTACATAGTCAACAGTTGACAGCAGATGTCATCTATTGAAAAATGAAATTCATAGCATTCATAGGCGAGAAATTGTTATGCACGGTTTCCTCTCATTCTATTGAATCGGCAGAAATTAAGCTTAATGTTCGTTTTTTAATTTGGTTTAAAAATGTCGATGAAAGAAATTGCAGACATCTGCATCTAGTGTGAATCATTTTCGTAATTGAACAAGGACAACTTGATTATACGCTTTAACTCATAGATAAAGCACCAGGCACATCTATCTCTCTTAATTATCATACGCTTATTATTCCTCTCCTTCCACCTGTGATATTAGATGTAGCTGTATCGACAGCGAAAGTTGTGTCCAGATATTACACTCTACATTGCGGGCATTCTGTTTTTGCTAGACAAATAGAGACTCCACAATAATCTGTTGGAAGGAACTTCAGATCCCATTCGCCAGCTCAAGCAGCTATCATCGAGATAAACGATGATAGGATGGCGAAGCACCTTCCCCATCGGAGTAGCGTGCTCGGGAATATCCTATGAATTTTCGCCGTTTTACATCCTTTTAGAGAAAAACTATGCAAGCATCCGCAATCAGACACAACAGATTCTCATTCATAGCACGAATTAATATCAACGCCTGGGCATCGCCTCAAGCCACATCTGATGTCGATCAGCAGTAGATCAATACTCATAAGCAAGACCCTCAGCCCTTTACCATCAAAATGTCACCAAGGACAATATACATGTAATTCAAAAATCCACCACTTCCACCTATCAAATACCGTCAGAAGGTGTTCATGTGTAGACCAAAAAACCCGTCGCATGTCGCTCAAATTCCTTTGAAACTACCAACATGCAGATTAAGAAATTCATCGTATCCACAAAATTCCCGAGCGCCTCCAAGGACTATATACACGTAGGTAAATTTACCATGCCCGACTAACTTGTGCCCTCCAAAGACTGTCCATACGTAGGTCAAAACTTCATCGCCTTCCTCGCCCTTCGAGTGCCTATATGAATGCCGCCAAAGGATACTTAACGTGCCTATTGAGTGACCCTATATACAGGTATCTACGGGTAGATCAAAAATTCTACTACAGCCACCCCCGAAACTCCAAAAGTGATCGCTCCCCACCACTTAACGCATGTAGGTCAAACTTTCGCTGCCTGCCCCCCTATAGCCGAGTGTCTTTGAAGACTTTGCGCGCAAATCAAAAAGTCTACCACACACAACCACTACGTGCCGCTGCAAATCACCTACACTCAGACGGAAGAGCACATCGCACCACCTCCCGAAAGCCGCCAAAATTTCCCGACGATAGATCAAATGCGCGCCACACTTGAACTTGTCAGGCCTTGCAAATGTCCTAAGTACTTTAGAAATCAAAGGTGGGCGTCACCACCCCGGCCATACCAAAATCCGTGCCGTATCCGCCACCTCTTGCAGCCCAGAAAACGACGGCAATTTTCAACGAGAAACTCAAGGCCCGAACGTAACAGCTCCCCGCATTGCTTCAACAAACTGCGAAAAATTTCGATTTCCCTTAGGCAGAAAAAAGTTACACTGCAACCCCGCTACCACACCGCCTGACAAGCAAACCTGAGGCTGCGCAACTTAACCAAAGATCCCTGCGGCCGCAACCCTCAGCGGTCTGTTGTGCTGCATACACGCCAGTGCGATCCTTACAGCACTGACGCGGACTCTCTTAGTCACTGGACGCAACGACGGCCTACTGTTTCAGTCGGCCTCACTGAGTGTGCACACGACACAGGCAAACCTTTAACCAACGCCACTCTCGATTCAGCTACTTCGACATGAAATCAGCCCCCACCATTCCCCCAGAAAGTCATTAATAAAATTTCCAGTTAAAACACCGAGAGTGGCGAAACACAAGACATTACAGCAATCATACCAGAAATCAACAGGAGAAACAACACCATGCAGCAACAACAACAACAACCATGAAGAAAATCACAAAGAAGCACAAATTGCAAAAATATATGCCTCATATACAATTGCAAAATACAGAAATATAAAGCGGGAAACGATCATCATTTCATTCTCTGACTCGTACTCAGTAGACTCGTCGCTCTCGGATAAGACCTTCCTAGCCGTTTCTTTTGCCCCATTTCAACATCCTACCAGCTAGACAGTATTCCTGCCGACCTGAAAACACTCGATTAATATACCACACGGAAAATATTTGAGAGCCCATTAAACGATGAGATCGCAGGATGAAGTGCTTCGAAAAACAAATGAAAAGCATGCGTGAATAACAATCCGCAATACATGCGGTGGTAATTCGCTACATGGAAATGCTTACTCATTTCACCCTCTATGAAATCGGTGAAGTTCGACCATTAACTACATCACCATATTCCCAACATCTAAATTTCCGCACTGAAAACTTAGAGATATGGCGCATACTATTTTGCAGATGAAATCGAAAATAAAAGATGGAAAAATACTATTCTCTGAAAGAATATTGTTTAAAAAGGTTCTTTTCACATCATCCAACTGCTATAAAAGTAAATAAATAAAAGAGATCTTTTTAGCATCAGTCAGAATGGCTTTCCTCAAGTCTTCTATCTCGAACGATGAACAACCTCCTCCCTTGTGTAAGGGGCGACTTATTTTAGAATTTAAAGAATTCTTACTTCCACTGATGACGTTTGTTTGGTAACCGAAACTGCCACTAACGAAGCGTCTGGCGCCTGAAAAAAAGTATTTGAGTGATGCAAATTTTATTCACCACAACACAAATCGTCTAAACTGTTTTAACTCGAACAATTGACATGATTGAAATTTATTGTTCAATGCAACTTAGTGACAGCCGATGAAGCAGAAAATATTTCGTTTGAATTATCTTCAGCATTGAAATGAAGAAAATTAGGCCATTCACTACAGTCGATAAGCGAATTTGATATAGACGTAAACAAGGCCCTCAAAAATTGTCCTCACTGCTAATCAAAAAACGATGGAATTAAAAACACAACAGCTCTCTCCCTCATAGGTTTATTCCGTGATGAGCAAGGAAATAGTTGAAATATAAACGATATACTTTCCACGCACATCCAGTACACTGATATGAGAAAGACAACTACAGACTGAAAAAGATCACAGATCAAGGATCAACGTTCAAATGTAAATTCTCTCAATCGCCTTGTTCATTCAACTCTGCTCGTCGTATGGAAGATAGATTTTTTACGAGAAATGCAATTGAAAAAAGCCTTTAATTTAAAAAAATATGTTTTATAAGTATCCGCTAATTGAAAATATGCGTTATCCAGGCAAATGTGTTATCAAAAGTGTTCGCTGTTTTGATAAAATGTATTATCAATTCTTTTAATAAAAGTTCCTAATCTTGAGTGAATTTCACGACCGACTTCACATATAAAACTTATATTCTCAGCTAAGAGGAAATTTCATGAAAGAAGCAGCCAATAAACTCTCAATAGTATGAATTAAAATCACACCTTTTTCCATCGATGTCCATTCGCTTTGTCATTTTCCACAGCCTTCTTAGCGCTGCTACCTTCTTATTTAAGCGTTTCATCGCTTCAGCCATTCAGAGAATTTCGCTATTCTGAAATTTTGTGAGATATTTTATATTGCATACCAGGTGGAAAAAATTCGTATATTCTGAATGTTCGAAGTGAATTCGAAATGATGGACTATTGTGAGCCCACCCCTCAGCACAAAACAACGATCGCGCTCTTGAACTCCACCTTCAAAACGATAAACAAGTAAATGAGCTAAGAGCTAAGTCTCTATTAATTTCATTTCATCCATATTTTTACTGTCATCGAAATTCGATGTGATCGTTTTCGAAAGAAACATTTGCACTATAATAAACTTTCTATCATGTGATCACCAAATAAAAGTGGACTCGAACATTAGAGTTTAATATAAATGAAGCTGTTAACTAGTAGTTCCAAGCGAACTGAACCGCACTTAGATTAACTTTAAAATTTCAAAGCTCGCTTTGCTAATGAGAAAGTTGCTCGTCGCTTAATAAAGACAACTTACGAAATGACTGAGTAACTACAAATAGATAGCATTCCTTTCAGCGAAAAAAAAGTTTATGCCTAATAAAATACTGCCAGGATTAAGCTCTGCAGGTTTTGTTTTACAAAATCCATTACTCTTCTATCACTTTATAAACCACAGAATGAAAAAACTTTGATAAGGCACGATGTAAATAGACTAATGTAAGACTCTGACAATAAGTTCCCATAAAAACGAGAACCGCCATACGCCCTCCCTCTGTCCCGGTCGTACTTCCTTCTCCGAAAGCCCCAAAACACAAGGTGGTAGTTCCCTTTTCTTCCACTTTTACTTGCACAAGACACATACCTGCGACATTTATTACCTTCACATGTAGAAGGAGGTCTCTAAAATTTCTTTGTTGGCTATAAGCTCTAGAAAAAAACTCAGGGAAAATTATAGATACTGTTTGAATATACGCCCTCAAAAAAAATTTGGTGATGAAAATTTTTAGTGAGAATCAAAATCTGCTGGGATGCATCTCATGAAGTAAAAATGGTATCCACATCTGAACTCTTATCCATAAACCCTTCCATCCTTTAACTCAACCCTACCTTCTACCACAATAAATAAGGAACACATATTAAATAGACTGAAATCTTTGGTGATGATCGTTGAAAGCTAGAGATGATAAAAACAGCAAGTGCTAACCTCTGATTGCACAAAGTAGCAAAATGTCGATCCCTCAAAAAATTTGAATAGTTCGACGATCACCTATCCATTGCTGATCAACGTAAGCTGCAGCGGACTAGAAGCACTCACATCACTGGAAAAACAAAGCATGATTCGAGTTATAGGCATAATTTCGCACCCTAATCAACTAAATTGCAAACTACGAGGTCCTGGCAACAGTTTCGTACCTTTAATTTTTGAAATCGTAGATCCTCTACTCTGAAAAACTACGAAAGCATAAATCCAATAAGTTCTCACGACGGATGAAAATCGAAGTTCCGAGATTTAACTACTTTTCCTCCATTTCTAATTAAACAGAAATTAAAAATAAGGACAGCAAAAGTTTGATTTCTTGACTTCAACCGACACAAAATTTATTCCAACAAAGCAAAAAGCCTAAAGTATTAAGTAGTTCCGAACTCGATATGAAACACGTCGTTAAAATGAACATTATACTCATAAAAGGAAACGAAAGTAAAAGTATCGAACAATTCTAGCCTAGCAAAGTGGTTCCAGAAATATTGTTTATGTCATCGACGCACAAAACACAAATGATTGGAAGAAGATTTGAGAGTTATAAAACAACGTTAAATATTCATTACGGATGAGTTATGCTTCAAAAAAAAAAGAAAAAAACCATGCGCAGAAGAAGCTTAAGGAAAGAGAGCGAAAATAATTTCTTCAATTCTGCAAATATCTGTGGAAATTTTAAACGCTAGTGGTGAATGGTATTGGCTATTGTGTAGCAAATATGGCGAAGATTTGTACAGCAAATCACCAAGCATATACCTAGAAGAGATCATCTTCCAAATTCAAAGCGAATAAATCGCTTTCCTATGTAATTAGCGCCTTCACAATTACATGTGCTATATATTTTTGACATGTCAGCTCGTAGTGAGATTGCAAAAAATGATATGGACCTGGTTCAAATAGAATAGGATTAATCAACGAGAGTTGCACCGCTTCCCCCTTCTCCCAAACAGGGGACATTACGGCAATGCATGAATAAATAAGCGCTTTCTCCATATCTCGAAATAAAGCACTAATTAGCCCCTCCAACTTAGCTTAAGATCCTCAACTGCCTATGAGGATTAGAAGCGAATAAAAGAAGCAGAGAGGATGCAAAGACTACTTGCTCTGGCAAAGAAAATTTTCCGTTAAAATTATATCGCTGGCTGGCTTATCAATACCTCCTATTCACGAAAATCACTTTTTGCATCCTGCTGTTCATATATCATGGAAGTGATGAAAAAAGAGTTATCTTTGACAACGATCAACAAAATATGGACGGAATATGCAACAATAATTAAGAGCTAACCATTTAAAAAATGAGGTTTACGCATTCCCAACATTTGAATGATCGAGATCCCTTCACGCAGCTTTTCCCATAATCGTGCTGGCACAGTTACTCGAAATGGACGAACAATTTCACTGAAATAAAATAGTTTCTGAATTATGCATATTAAATTATGCGCGATATAATCTCCCTCATAAAAACATCAGAAAGTTTTCAAACTTGAAAAGTCTCTTCTTTTCCTATGACGCAGATCTAAACAAAAATTTCAAGGCATTCAAAATGAAACAAGAATTTTCGAATTTTAACTCACCCCAACACGCAAACATATTAAACGGTTCAAAGTAGAAACAAGTCCCTCACCGCCATTTCTCCCCCCCCCCTCCCCAGACCCTAAAAAAGGTTTGGCAAATGTAAGGAGAATGCTGAACGTTAAAATTTGCCCAATTTAACTACATACGCACTCCAAATCGCTCTTACCGGGCGTATTGGCATTCTTGTAGTGCTTAGGTGAAAACGAATTATTGATGAATCCCGCACCTCTCATATACACTTCACCGTGATGACACAACCGAAGCACAAAGGAATCACCAATCGTGCAAAACGAAGAAACTCTTCGAAACTCATTAAGTAATGGATTGCAGGTTTTGCAGTATGTCAGCCACAATTTGCGCAACAACAATGGCATGCAATGGAAGAAATAAATGAAGTATGTATTGTGATGCATGAAAGATGAGCAGTAGGAATGGAACAGAAATCCAAAACAATCTGCAGTGATGGTTGTTGGTAATGCTAAAGAGATCTCTAATGCATCTATTCAGCTTTAATTTACTCTAGCTAAGCATCGAATATCTCATTCAGACGCATCCATGCCCGGCAAATTTGTGGCACAATAACATTCATGTTGTGGGTGAGAACATTTTCGGCTTGAAATTGCAATATTTCACTCCTAATTTAGCCTAGAAAGATCACAATGCAAACAATTATAAATTCGAAGCTCCAAGGCGATTAATAACAGCATATTCGCCCCCTTCTACCTACTCATCAACATTGTGTGTTGAGATTATATTTGCATTTAGGATTTAAACACGTATCTGTTGCGGGAATGATTCCGAATGAATGTGGAAATCGCATAATAGTCTCATAATGCAATAATTCAGAACCATCTACGGTTTAAGACTCCCCACTTGCGCCGTATTTTCTTTTTTTTTTACACAGTGGAGTGACGAATCACATGTCAAAGGATACAGCCGTAAATCTTTACACCTCAATATAAACTATTCCTTGGGAGGACACCTGTAGAGCACAACACAACCTACTGCCACCATTAAGGAGCTGGCATTTTCGCCCAATGACTCCTTTTCGACACCTCAACGGGGTCATTGACCCTCAGCAGAGCGATGGCAAGGCCTTAATGACTCGTCTTCATCAATACAGTGGAGCCATTATAGGCAACCGTCAAAGAGCTGGCGTCACGCCCGATGTCTCTCTTCAACGGTGAAATGGGGTCTCTACAGGTCACCGCTAAGGAGCTGGCATCTCCGCCCAATGACTCCTTTTCAGCGGCTTTGGGGTACCGTAATATTGTTGGAGTCCAGCCATAGCAGGGCTTCAACAATTTATCAGATTGCCGAAAATTATCATACAGAATTTGTATCGGCAAAAAAATAAACTCATTAGGAAGCTGTCTCTTTATAGCTACAGGGTGTAAAGAAATTTACAGCTGCATCTCAATACAGATGATATGCAGCAACGTACACAAACTAGAAAAAAAAGAAAATAAGGCGCACATAAATTCCCCCACATAATGGTTCACTGAATAATTGCAGAAATTTTGCGATATATAATGCAAAGTAAAATGTCAACTTTATTGAGCTACTATGAGATTCAACTTTATAACTGTTCGCATTGTGATTTTTCTAGTCTAATTTGGGGATGAAATGTTGCACTTTTAAGCCTCAAATATCCTCGTCCATAACATGAATGCTATTGCGCCACAAATTTATCGATCACTGAGCTGCGTAATAGTTCTAACAGTTTTTTTTTCAATAATAGCGAACAATGTCATCATTGAATAATCCTTCTCATAAAAATTTGTTCGCTCTTCTTGAACGAGATGTTCGACAACTCAGCTGGAGCAAAATAAACCTAAAGAATCGCATTACAAATCTGTTTAACATCACAAACAACCATCCACTGCGGATATTTTCTTGGTTCCTGTATAATCCTACTGCGCACTCGCAATCACATCAAAATGCATACTTCAGTATCTGAGCAATTTCAGGCCACTGAAGTTGCGCAAAATGTGATTGAACATCTTACAAAACCTGCATCTCTATTACTAAATGAGTGCCGAAAGGTTCCTCTTCGTTGCACGATCGATGCACCCCTGCGTTTTGAGTAGCGTCATAACAGGGAAGCATATATAAGAGACGAGTGGATCCATCACAATTCGAATTCAGCTAAGTAAAGCAAGAACGTCTGTCCTCAGGAAGAGCGATTTGGCGGTGCTCGGATGTAGATGAATTTGGAAAATTTTCACGCTCAACATTTTCATTTAGCAATCTGCCAAGACCAATCATGCAACCTTATAGAGATCACTGAGTATCACTGATTTCAATTCATCATCAATATCGGCAAACGAATGTGGCAGTTGATAAGATTGGCTTCATTTTCATGACCGGTGAATTAATGATAAAATTTTCCAAATTTCCATGAAATTTCGTAAATTTTTTAAACTGAAAGAAAACGTTTCTGCCTAAAAAATAACCACATGAAAATACCAGTTGAAGTGCCAAAAAACTTGTCAAAATCGAGAGCAGAAAAGAAAATTCAAACGCCACCAATCTCGTCAACGACCCTGTTCGTATGCCGACTTCCATGATTTATATAAGATAAATGCACTCAACAAACTCTATGAACTCTGTAAGGTTGCATATTTTTCAGGAAGTCTCGGCAGGGATGACGGGGAGAAGACGGATTCTCTTTGACACAAGAGATCGACTTCACCAAATGTTGATCTCTCTTGTGGAGTCCTTTGCTTCATAAGAAGAAATCGAGAGCTTCGAAGACTCGTTATATCAAGTTCGCGCTCTCGAAGTTGCCAATAAAAATTTTAAGCAACTTATCTTGCGCTGGTGACCGCTGGTCACCGCAGCGACTCATTCTTCTATAGGTCGATTCATCGGTCATCCGCTGCTTCTTTCGCCTTCAGCTTCTCCGCCAATCCTTCATTGAAATTCTTCTCGCTAGCCCACATTCGTTGGGCAGCTCTACGTCTCTCGTCCGCATAGACATCTGCAGGGTTGCGTGGTCACAACGTTTCATGTCATTGTTCATATTTACGTTCAACGCCACGACATCAAATTAGCGATCGGCCATAATTATAACCATCAAACTTGTCGCAAACTCGAATCGAAGTCCAAGGACGAAGCAGTGGAAGCATTCTCCAATCAACTCGAATGGAAGTCGAAGGACAAAGCAGTGGAAGCACTCTCCAATTCTCAGGTCGTCATGCGTTCTGGACTCGGTTGCTGTTTATTCTTCTTCTTGCTCATCCAATATTTTCTTTCATTCTTTGACAAAGACACAAATATCGACGTACCAAAATAAAAATTGTGAAAAGTGAACACAAAAGACCAGTCATTAACACACGTTACGCTGGCAATTCCGTTCATTTCAGTAAAGAAAATAATACAAAATGGTGGACGCAATACAAGACAACAAATAAATAAATGACATGCACCTCCTTGGCATTCTATTGCACATGACAACAATATTTGGCGGTAATAAGTATATTTAATATTGATGATGAAAACACCGAAATAATAATTAAAATAAATAAAACGCTCTCCTTCCCTTCCTCATAAATTCAGCGTTATTTTCCCCTCATTATCAATTGAAATCCATGTAGTGGAACTTTACTGATTTTTTCCTAATCTCCCTGTGAGAATGCAACATAAATAAACATTGAATTGCTTCGGATATAAAGAATTTAAGAAAATTACACAAATTCAATCTAGTACAACTTAAATTCAAAACTACAAAAGAAATGGAAATTCTAAAATCAAAAAAATAAAACGCAGCAGCATCCCACCCAAAGCGCATAAACGACGATGCCTCAAACGAGCGCATCGCTCTTCTTGCTTGTGAGGCATTTAATCGATAATTGCGGGTTTGTTCCCCCTTGTAGATCACAAACAGTCTATGCAACTGATAACTCCATTGGGCGTGATAAAACGAAAAAAGTGAGCGTTTTTGAAACCGAGATTGTAACTATGTTATACAGGAAAAATATCTGTAAATAACTTACAATCTTCAAGTTATTATCCACATAAAACTACAGAAGACGATGGAAATATTTTTCGATCATAACAAAGAGATGGATACATTTCCGGTTGGGTGGCAACGTATAAGACCGGCCAGTGACCAAAACAAAATCAACAATACAACGTCAATCTATATGTCGCATATATTTCAACCCTACAATTTATATCAATTGCACGTCATATAACGATTTGATCTTATAGAAAATTTCTTGTTTTTGTTTCAGATTATTTTAGATTCTGATAGAGTTTTTAATGCTCTTTCAAATGTGCCTAGCCGTTATTCCCAAATTTTTTTCCATGATACACTTCTACCGATAATAATCAAACTATTTGTGAAAATTCCTTTCCAACACATCAATAGAATTTATTCCATCAATTGCTTATTTAAGTGTAAGCGAAAATGATGGACGCTAAATTTGCATATTATTAATGAGTTAATTATCGTCACGATACGAAACGACATATTCAATGGAATTTCTTGAATCGGTTATTGACATTTTCTAGTGCATTTTGTGTGGCCTTATCAATAGAGTGATTGTGATCGAAAGTGGAAAGCAAACTATGATGATGACGATTGATTCTGTTGGTTATATGATAACTGATAGTCTTAGTGAGGCCGAAAGTTGTCGAACCGGAAATTGGCAAAGAGCAATCGGTTCACCGTAAGCGAAAATATTTTCTTTGAAAGCATTACGATATTCACCATTAACAGCATTAAACGACTGCTTAGCAAAAAGAAAAATTAATTTGAATTACTACAGGTTAAATTGATAGTTGGACTAGGAGGTGCGGGGCCGGGGGGGGTGAAGGCGGGGAAGGGAGGGAGGGGAGGTACGCGTGTTTCGTGGTCTTCGCATTCGTGATCTCATCCCTACTGGAAACCACATAGTTATCAATCTTATTGATCTACGCTAAGAAAATGCGTTGTTCAAAGAAACTGACTTTGCTGATTAATGCCTAGAGGGCTTGTTCAAAGATTTGCAAATCTTTTCGAGCGCTGATCAAACGATTCTTGAATAAAAATGTTTAGATGGAATGAAAGATATTCGCTTCCAGTAAGGATGATATGAAAAAAAATTTTTCCGACTTTTAATGAAAAACTAAAGAAATTTTCCCCCAACAAATCATATTTTCATGATATTTGATTAAGAAAATGCAATTTCATTATCAACTCGTTATTTGTTTTCCTTCTCCTCCAATTTTGATCACAATAAATATTATTTAAAGTCAATTTTATGATAACGGTCGATTCATTTCAATAGAAAATAGCACTGACATGAAATAACATTCTTATAATATCATGAAAATAAAAAGTAGAAAAAAAGAAAGATATTCCATTTTTTTTTCCTCACTCATAAATTATTTCCTATTCCTCACTCCAAACGGTTCGCTGTTGTTCGAAGCAAATTCTTTTGTGTAGTGCCCTTTACTCGAATTGGTAACAAATCATCGAATAACCGCAAAAATATTTCAGCACTGGTTAATTTGCTAACGATTAATATTGTGGGATTTACCTATCTTCTTTATTTTAAATCACTTAAATATCTAAACATTATAAATATGTAAATACGCAAATATGTAAACATTATGTAAATGGGCAATTATTACAAGCAAATATGTAAACATTATGTAAGTGGGGAATTATTACAAGTCCGCAATTATGTAAATGTGTGTAATTCGATTATTTCTTTGCTAAAAAATTGAGATCATTTTTCTGACCTTTCCTCTTCTATTCCGTATATGGCTGTCAATTAGGCTGGAATTTTAATGTTGAGTTTCCCTATAACTAATTTCTCTATTACTTTCCCTATTACTATTTCTCTATTACTAAGTTACTTCATCAACGATAGATTATTAATTTTCATTGTGTATTTACAGGCACGTGCCAGTGAATTGTATTAATGAGACAATCGGCATTTCACTTGGACACAGTTCGCAAAAGGTTGCACTCTTTCAAAAATAGAAAGTCACAAAAGTGAGACAGTTCGCTATGGAAATAAAAAACCATTTATTCCTAAGCAATAAAGAAGCCTCATCTTTACATATGCAGATGGTACTGTGCTCAATGCACTCAATATTTTCGATTTCAAAAGCGATATAAACGACCATTAACTGAGCAGACGGCGTGGATGTTACTTATTTTAGGTATTTCTTTTTAAAGCATTTCAGCCTCTACCAAAACCATCAAATCAAAATTTGACATTGCTACCTATAGTAATCTCGTCAACTATTAGCATTCGCATCAGGTCCACAACATGCTGCACGAAAATTACGCATATATTGCAGTTGTACAGAAATCCTTGAGAAAAAAAAGCCATTATTAATAGAAGGCAAAGAAAACGCGACGCGACCAGTGTATTCTCATCATTGCTTGGTCAGCGGCGTGCGCTGTGAACATTAAAGGAGATCATGTCCACTGTCAGTTGGGCTCGCATTAAGCACGCAACCCTTCTACTTTAAGCGTTGACTTGTATCGTTGCGTTGCGATGGTGACTGCGTTTGATTCGGGTTCAGTGTATCTTCAAGGGAGAAGGTGAAGTAAAAAGAATGGGTGAAGGGAAGAAGGGCTCATCGAAATTGATAAATTAGCGTTTGTTTGTGCGCCAAATGAAAACTTATAGGGTAGAGATTTGTTCCTGGCAGTTTTATTTGCATGTGAATCGTATTTATTGGCTCTAAATATGCTATTACTTGCTGTCGCCGGTTATGGATGGGCAACATTCGAATTACGTCTATGAGAAGCAGCCTTGGGCAATTTTTTTCTATTTTAGCATACTTTCAAGGAATGTTTATTCATATTTTTTGCATGCACACCATGCTCATATTTTACCGACTTCTTCAGCTGCAAAGCACAGGCCTATGCGTTTTCGATTCCTCGCGTATCAGCTCTTTATATTCGCTGTTTATTTTCTTTATTCAATTATATTACCAGCTGTATTAGTTACAGGATCACCCATCAGGCAGTGAAGCGGCATTCTCATGAGCACTCCTGCCGAGAGGGAAGAAGGGGACAGGTTTGAATCATATAATATCTGATTCTCTTCTGTATTATGAGTAGTGTTTTACGTACTCTCATGCAACAAATTGTTTTCAGGATGATACTATAAACATATTTCAGGTTTCATCCACCCCCATTGTCCCATTTGTTATTCTTTTGTTATATTCTTTTTTTATTTAAACGCGCTCGTTTGTTTGTTTCTTACTTTCAACATTCGTTGCTTGTTCGTTTCATTACGTTCTAATCCTTTGATTCAGCAGACAATTCAGTGGTTATACAGCATCGCCGAGGCTTATAAGTGGCATTAAATGGTAAGCAAATGAAGATAGTTGGAAAAATGGTGCGAGAATTACAGGCAATTCGTCTCATCAAAGGTTTCATGCGCTTGTCAGGTTTTTTTCATTTATCCGCTATCTACAGATGAGATTTCAGGTGACCTAGAAATGAGGGATTTCTATTTCTTAATGGGTACTTAGAAAAAAAAAGAGAAGCTGTCAGTTAGTTGTAACTCTCTCACTGCACAATACTTCCTTTTTTTCTGTAGAACGTGATTAAGTATTACGTTAAACTATTACAAATCTAAGCAATTATTGTATTGCAGACTTTATAGTCGAGGCGCACTGCCGATAAAAATAGGCTTATATTTTACTTAATAGAACTTTTACGGTTTCTATTCAGTGATCCAATTCATTAGTGCGAGCAAGTGAATTTTTTCATTATGATGCGATATTGGGAAGTCGGTTGGTGGTTGAAGCATCTTTGCTAGCTAATTGCTATTATAGAACGGAAGCAAACTTGCTGCTTAGATGAATTTTTGAAAAGAGAGTGGCAGCTAACCGCAAATTTTTTTTTGCTCTAATTTTTTGAATTCATTACAACATGAAGCAACTTGTGCAAGTAAGCAATGTTTTTGGCACTGCAAAAGCGTACGCAGCATCATCGCATTCTATACTGAATGCGTGCTCAGCATGCTCGAATGCTTATCTTTGCATTTGAAAAACTGCAAAGAAGTACAGTGAAGTTCAAAAGGGCCCTTTGGTGATCTGCTGGTGATCCACACTATGCGCTCTGAATCCACACTATGGCCGTCCTTGCGCTCGCAACATTCCAATGACCCTTTCGATTTCACTTCGGGTTCTTTCGATAAGCGGCTTTTGACTAGATCCGTCCTATAGTCTGCACGTTTGTGTTGACGAGACTTATATTTGCGAATTCATGAAGTGGTCCCTTTATTGATTAGTTTCCACGAAGCAGTAATTATTGATGGTCGAATATGGCGGACGTTTATAAATGACCTTGTGACTGCAGAATCCTTTGAAATGATCTTGTGGCAGATGTGCGTTATGAAAGGCTTTCTGTTTGATTGGGAATTTTTTTTTAGTTTTGCCTTTGTTTGTTGATAGTCCTACTGCAAAAAAAAGTAACTTTTTGGCGTAGTGCGGGCGTTGTCACAGTAGCTTTGATCTTGGGGCGGGGCATATACGTACGGTAGCATTATATCGATGGTCAGCCAATCGGCTAAAGGTGATGCGTGCTGAGCGATCTCTGACGGGCCCCTATTGGCTTTGTGGCTATGTGCATATATCGATTGCCTTCTTTGTGAGTGGCAACTCTGCGTCTCCTGCATCTCTGCGTCTGCTGACTCTGCGTCTCTTGCGTCTCTGTGAATGCTCTCTCTGCGTCTCTTGCCTCTCTTCCATGTATGGCAGTTTCGGTTCGTTGAGGCTGATCCCCATTCGAGTACTTTTCGGTGATCTTTCGATAAGCCCACTTCTGGTTTTTTGTTATGAAGTTTCAGAATGTTTCATTTTGAGTTTGATGCCGTTTTGCTAACATATATAATATTGTTGCCTTTTCATGTATTTTTATTGTCATATGTTTAGTTATATTTCACTTTCTTTTCTTTTTTTGTTTCGTCTGTTTCTTGTGTTGAGATTTGCCGTGTTTTGTACACACAATTTTTATTGTAAGGAGAGAGCGTTGCACTAAAGACACGTCACTGATCTAAAGAAATGGATGAACGTGGCTGATTACCGATGTTGCCTTTTCTTAAGCTGCTTAGAGAAAGTACCGGAACTTTTTATTTGAAATCTTCATAAGAGCTCTCGTTGCTGAAGGGTACCAATATCGTGTTTCATTTTCATCTGCATAGTCGTTTCCTCTGTTTTTAGTGCAATCGCATATTTTAATATTCCCTTTTTTCGTCAAGGTTCCTTATCAGGGTACTGTTTGATTTTTATTTTATATTTTTATTTTTTGATTCCTGAGTGCACCTATGAGAGGGATCGGGCATGCCATTTGAATATTATAGAAAGGGTTAGCTACGACTTATGTACACACTGGAGTGCAGCGAGCACAAACGTGGTGTTGCTAGAGTATGAGAATGCATTCCTAATTTGGATCATTGCTTGATTCAAAGTTAGATTGTGCAATTGTTTCCTGCTTTTGACTACCCCTCACCCCTGTCCATCCCTATTCGAGGTGCTTTTGTCATTATGCTGTGTTATTATTAATGATTTGCTAATAAATAAAAATAAAATAAAAAATGTTTCGTCTAGCAAAGGAAGGAAAGGTCAACGAATGAGGAAACTCGTCTCCTTCACGACCAGTTGGATGAATTTATCGATGAATTTTTCCACAATGTATATCATCAGACATTTTGATGGACAAAGCGCATGTAAATATGAATTGCCTACTTGGAAAAAAGCAGCGTTAACCCTCCAACTCCTCAGTTTCATTTATGAGGAGTGCTTCTAGAGGTATCACTCAAGTATGACCACTTTTATTTGGAGGTGGAATTAGTTAAATGTGCTGAGGTTGTTGCTCAGACGGGGTGATGAGAGTTATTGCATGCATAGTTATATTTCGATAGAGCTGTTGTTTGCATTGACGCACTCGGATATGGGGGAAGGAAGAAGATTTTTGTTGGAGAGTATGGTGAAATTAGCAACATTTCTTTAGACAATATTCTAAAGATTGGAGAAAATATATTGCGAAGTTTGATTGTTTGCTTGAATTTTTTGCGTATTTATTTATTGAAACGATTTGTTAATACACCACGCATCCATAGAGTCATAGCATATCACGGTGACACCTGTCAGTATGAAGGAATGCTGTATATGGATTAGTTTAAGAGAACACATTACAGCAGGCAAGGAACGCATTTCGATTGCAACACTTTGCTTTGTGACCAACCTCTTTCGTGAGCTGATTGTTCTTGTAAAAAAAAATTTTGCACATGTTGCGCCGTATATCATTTCATTCACATTACAGTTTCCTGCTGTCGCTGTGCTTTTCGTCTTCGTAGACTTGATTAATACCTCAGAGAAGGGTGTTCCAGTAGTCCTCTTAGGTTTTATTTCCGCTCGCTGAGAACCGTCATTTGCGCTGCACCGCTCCGAGAATAAAATCGCAATCATCATCCTTCTTCACACTCATGCAGTAGGGAAATAATATGCGCTTTTGTTCAACATGAAGAAATAGTTCCCATTTTCGACCTTCACTGTCGTTGTTTATGTCCCACGATAGTGATGATTCATGCTTGTCGGGGACTTTTTCCTCTGATGTCAACGGTTCCTTTCTGTCATAGCTTCACTTCTTAAGCACAAATATAACTTCTTTGTGCTTCGTAAATTTTATTCTGCTTGGTGCTATGAGATTTTTCACCTGCTTTCTATATGTGAAGTGGATGCACTCTGCGATTTCTATAATATTAAATGAAATACGTTGTTTTAAGTTCAACGCTGTGTATAGTAATGACATCGAATGCTATAACCGTAAACGGCAAACTGCGAATATCTGATCCTAGGTGTTCACCGAAATTTTGATTTCTTGTGTTGCATGGGCATTATGGAAGTAGTGAACCCATCTAAATGCTTCGAAATCACTAAAAACAGAAATATTTGGGAACGTAATCATGAGCAAGTACTCGTTACAAAAATTTCCTATTTTTTGGTGGATCAACTTGACATCGTTAATGACTGCCCATCGTCGCTGCCCAGCCAAAAAAGCCTGAAGCCACTGCAGCCGTTCACATCTCGAGTACTCTAGCAATTCTTCAGAGTCTATTTCACTCTTGCACCCAGGAATGTTTTTAAAATATATATGAAGTCCGCTATCTGAAACGGACTACTGTGAAAGAGCTTAGGGGTGTTCGTTGCTTCCATCGAGCAATCTTTTGAACTATGATACCGTATCTACGCTGTGATACCATATCAGACCGAAATAACCGTGATGCCGTAGTTACGCTTCACTCCGCCCCCATAAAGCACAATAGACCTTAAGTTTATGTGACTCTTCACTGATATTGAAAGTGGTTTCTCTATTTGTCTGATAACTACTCCCACAAAAATATAGTTGAGTCAAAAAATAACACCGTGGGATCCATTGAATCAACATTTTCAACTAATACTGCTAAGTATTACAGGCAGCAGTAACAACAGATGTCGATTATAACAATAAGTAATCCCTATTGGTGCCGCGAATAGGTACCACACACAGTCAAGTATTATTAGCAATGGTAGTAATAAGATTAACCAATCGAAATTAGTATTAGTCGTTAATCGACCAAAACTTGGCTGATGCCAAAAGCGTTTAGAAAAATCAAACTTTTGTTGTACCCTGGAAAAATGAACTGTTATTTCTCGCTGGTAGAAAGCGATCAAAATTTTCGCTTCCAGTTTGAATTCTCAGAACCATCATGGGATATTGTTTGATCAATACATACATACTTCGATTCACATAATTTTATTTCAACAACAGTAAATGAACACCCAATTGAGAACGATCAACATGTAACATAACAAAACAAACCGAGCAATAACGCCACAGCCACTGCGGTATGAAAGTAAGGATGTTCCTTGGAAATGATAATTGCAAAGGAAACCATGAGACAAAATTCTGAAGGAAGTTCCGATTACAGAGAAGTTTGATTGCGAAGTCCGCAATTTCCTTATGATGAGAAGTTTCACATATAATCTGACAAATAATTATGCCACCAGATTGGATATAGTTCAGTACCAATGGCTGAATACTAGACCACACATAGTCCCCGGAACATTGTTTGTTGTAGCAATTCAAGGATGCTTCACCACTGCCCTTTTGGTGAGGGAAGGATACCTGTAACATTATATATAAGATATTCTATAAGATGCGAATAAATCAGAGTTTATATTTTCACAGATGACGGTGTTTAGAAGGATGCGCTTAAAAGGTCTCATTTAATTCTTTGAAGTTAAAAAATAATTAAAAATATTCATAGAGATACGTATATCTATGAAACAACTACCCTATTAGTATACAATCAGCAAAAAATCATTTAAGTGCATTGCCACAATTTTCCACTCTCCATGATTTACCATTCTATTTATTAAGTCAACTTTCTATCTGTTATCCACCAATAAAACATAAACTATAATACAGTCCATGTATCCTTAGCATATAACCGTTCGTTCTTAGCGTTCTTGAATGGAGATGGCGCGGAACTGCTCTGTGATGATGATAAACAAGTCCATGCGCAGTGCAATCCAGACTATCAACGATACGATTGGATGGATCGCTAGTGATGTGCCGTCTATCTCAGGCTGGCTGAAAGACCATGTCGGAGATTTTTACGAGCGATGTGAAAGGTGCTATGATCTTTATGGATGCTGTATTATTGATTCACCTTTATTGTTGTTAACATAGTCGATAACAGACACTTCAGTTGCGTTCGCTTGATATATAGACAAAATATAGAGCCAAAAACTACGCTCTACATTTTTCTAAAACTTCGCGATAGTGCTTGGAGGCGACATTTATCGTCACCATTTGCTCATCTGCGACTTGAACCATTAAATCGCAAGCACTGACGGAGCTGTCCGATTTTCCCAGCTGAAGGTTTCTGCATGATTTCTGTCCCGACTGCTTTGAGCGCCGGACTTTATTTTTGCTAAAAGATTCTCAAGAAGATGACCTACGAACTTCTTTCTCTCCGGAAACGCCGTTGACTTAGAAGAATTCGGGACATTTGGTTGGTTTGCTTGCTGGGATATTGTAGAGAGCTGAGATATCTGTAGAAGAGCTCTTCCTTTATGCTTATTGTTGACCGCTGTCCATAAAGCACTTAAAGGTTGCGAAAAATTTTTTTGCTACTGTCATTTGACATTTCTCTTTGGTGATTTGCTCACTGCGATGCCATATAATTCTTTCAAAGACTCCGAGATGAATCGTTTGATCCCACCAGCTCTCTGGAGCATATGCACTGCGGCAGCTGGTTCTTCCCCAGAACTTCTTCAGTAGTGAGACAATTTCTAGCTGAATAAATCAATGGCCACACCCTGATAAAACAATCGACGTGTGATAGCATGTACCATCAATTGGAGATGAAACGTGCACTGTGCTATAAATATTGAAATGAATAAGCACATTCTTTTGCATTCGGCCTTATCACAAGTTTTTAGGGGTTAATTCGGCATCAGTCTGGCACGTAAAAGAAGGAATCAAGGATTGAATTCAATCCGACCAACAAATATATTATGAAACGTTATATGGAAACAAACATCGAAAATCAAATGCAACACAATGAACTAACTTAAGCGTGCCTTGAATACGGCATCTAGAAACGTTTATATGGTGCTATCACGTATTCTTTGAACTCCAAAAGTGGGACTTAGGATCCGCCAAGGTTAAATCAGAGCATGGAGCTACGCTACCTGAGCAATCGCAAAAAAATTGTTGCACAACAATTGGCTGATTGACCATTGTTTTTGATGCCTTTGGTGTGGAAATTCGGCCCCCGCATTATATGCAATGAAAACGATATGTAGTTTGGAAAAAAAATATACTTTCCACCTAAGGTGAGCAATATCTTTATTCATTATGCATGACATGAGCAATCGGGAACAATATATGTTATTAGAGATTTATCAGCTATGTTGCTGAAGAGTTGAACGTGTGCAGTTATAGACAAACAAGGTGATCGCTGTAGTCGCAAAAAGAGGTTGATGATCACAAGCACAGCAAAAACCAACACAATGAAACATAAATGTAGGCACACAAAGCATAAGCTACATGTTAATATACAACGTGAAATGTTCGCGCTGATTTGTTAAAAGAAGAATCGGTGATATGATAGTCAGTGCTACATGAATGAGGTGTTTTAAATTCACACTTTTGAAGGTGTCGAACAAAAAATAGTCAGTGCTACAAGGAAAGGTTATCCTTGATACCTTACAGCGTATCATTTCGCTATTAAATCAAACCGCTGACGAAAAAACTCTTCTGAGTTTCTAATTTATATCGCATGATGTTCAAAGTTACTCCACTAAATTAGGTAGCCTCTTGTAGAGGTGCCAACTAGAAGAATTCGAAGGAATAAATAATATAGATACCGGAGATAACTTCATACGTTTTGGGGACTATTTCAATTTCCTCAGCTCAAAAGGTAATAAGTCCATACGCGTCATCACTGTAATCGCTTCTTGCGTATTTATTTATTGAAACGATTTGTTAATACACCGCGGATCCGTAGAGTCATAGCATATCACGGTGACACCTGTCAGTATGAAGGAATGCTGTATATGGATTAGTTTAAGAGAACACATTACAGCAGGCAAGGAACGCATTTCGATTGCAACACTTTGCTTTGTGACCAACCTCTTTCGTGAGCTGATTGTTCGTGTAAAAAAAATTTTGCACATGTTGCGCCGTATATCATTTCATTCACATTACAGTTTCCTGCTGTCGCTGTGCTTTTCGTCTTCGTAGACTTGATTAATACCTCAGAGAAGGGTGTTCCAGCAGTCCTCTTAGGTTTTATTTCCGCTCGCTGAGAACCGTCATTTGCGCTGCACCGCTCCGAGAATATAATCGCAATCATCATCCTTCTTCACACTCATGCAGTAGGGAAATAATATGCGCTTTTGTTCAACATGAAGAAATAGTTCCCATTTTCGACCTTCACTGTCGTTGTTTATGTCTCACGATAGTGATGATTCATGCTTGTCGGGGACTTTTTCCTCTGATGTCAACGGTTCCTTTCTGTCATAGCTTCACTTCTTAACCACAAATATAACTTCTTTGTGCTTCGTAAATTTTATTCTGCTTGGCGCTATGAGATTTTTCACCTGCTTTCTATATGTGAAGTGGATGCACTCTGCGATTTCTACAATATTAACTGAAATACGTTGTTTTAAGTTCAACGCTGTGTATAGAAATAACAACGAATGTTACAACTGCAACGGCAAATTTCAAATATCTGATCGTATGTGTTCACCGAAACTTTGATTTCTTGTGCTCTATGGGCATTATGAAAGTAATGAACGCATCTAGACACTTCGAGGTGACTAAAAATATAGAAATGTTAGAGAGGGCAATTCATCAGCAAATATTCGTCAAAAAATTTCCTGTTTTTTATAGAACAACTTGGCTTCGTTAATGACTGCCCATTGTCGCTGCCCAGCCAAAAACAGCCTAAAGCCACTGCAGCCGTCCACATCTCGGGAAAAATGCTCTAGCAATTCTTGAGAACGTGTTTCACTCACACATCCACGACAGTTTTTTAAAATGTATACGAACTCCGCTATCTAAGACGAGCTACAATGAAACGGCTCAGGGGTGTTCGGTGCTTCCATCGAGTAATCTTTTGAATTGTGGAACCGTATCTAGACTGTGATACCGTATCAGATCGAAATAAGCCTGATACCGTTTCTACTCCATCCATATAAACAGCATTAGACCTCAGGTTTATGTGACTCCTCTCTGATATTGGAAGTGGTTTCTCTGTTTTTCTGATAACTACTCTCGCAAAAAATTAGTTTTGGGCCAAAAAATAACACCGCGGGATCCATTGAATCAGCATTTACAACTAATACTGCGAAGCGCTGCTAGCAGCAGTTACAAAAGATGACGATGATAATAATAAGTACTCTCAATTCGTGCTGCAAATAGGTGCCACACAGAATCACTGAATAACCGTCCCCGTTGAAAGCATATCAGGTATGAAAAACAGATTTTTCTAACGAATTTAGATGTAACGGCATGAAAAGTGAACTGCAAAAGCAAAGAAACACCTGCCAGAGCAAACTTTTGCGTCATAAAAGAACAGCATTCGACTTCTTCAAGTGATATATCTTGCCAATCTCAGGACCGAAAGTAATTGATGACATTTCCGGTTTCTCCATTGCCTTTACATAACGTACTTCGGCAACTTTGACCATTTCCGGTCGAACAACGATCTGAAATCGCAACAGCATAAATATTGACAAATAAATTGCAAGATTACTTTAATGCGTTCAACATTATGGAGATATGCGAAGATTGCAGAAAGTGCTGTATGTGACTAACCTATAACATTCCATCTCAATATTTTTGGTCGTTTGCATGAATTTCTGTATAAAATCATTCAACCATTAGGTTAAAGGGGCAATCTTGCCTTGCTCATTTCTCCAACATTCCAGACGACACTCTCGAGCATTACTTTGGGATGTATATTGAAATCGAGTTTTGCATTGGATGTGTTGCATTTTTCCACTCATTCTAAACATTCTTCGAGTATGGAAAATCAACTCCTTGTTAAGCGCACTATACAATCATCGTTCAACGTGAGAAGATTCGTAACATAGTGGTGCGGACATATGAATATCTTTTCTAATTTCACATCTTTTATTGTTACTGGAAATTGTTTAGTATTCTCTACGCATACCACTTGTTTAAGGATTTGGATGATTAATGCCTGGTTTGAAATTTACTCAGGATCTTCGGAATCTCATACCAGATTTGTTAAAGGACTAAAACTTGATCTTGTCCGATTCCTATGCTATGCTTAGATATCCGAAGGAGAAGTAATTTGACTTCTTTGCCGTTTTCTCCTTCTCCAACATCCCTTCCTCCAGCCATATGGTTTCTGAATGGGCATTCTTTTTTCCGAGAATTTGCTCCCTGGCTTCCTCATCGAGATGGCCATCGCTCCGCTTCTCCATGAAGCTTCTCCCTATAGGCGAAAATTTTTGACTTCAAATAATCCTCAGTGAATCGCGAAAAGCATTTGAATCTTCTTAGCGATCACCGTTGATCAACGGCTGCGGCACGCTCGACAATGGAATGGATGAAGAAGAGTGGACCTGCGCGCGACTGGAGCAAAGTCACTACGACAAATCCGACAGAAGTGATAAAGGTTGAACGACAGGAATTTTCCATGTTCAGAACGATGCAGTCTACCGCATAGACTGTTGTAGTCGCTTAAAATAGCAATAAAAGGTCCGTTTAACTTAAAAGGAAAATACTGCGCCATAACGATAAAGAGAACAAATATCGCAGTAGTAACGAAAAAAATCTCAAATACAATTGAACTTACGTGGAAAGTGGCATAAGCGCTTCTAAAAATTACTGTTTCAACATTCGGTGCATTTAGAAATAATAAGTCAATAGTCTGCAGTATGGTCCAGTTTTTCGAATAACGAACACTTCATCTAAATCCACAGTCGCCACATAGGTGGCTTGACCTCGAGCACGAAGCAAACAATCGTTTGTGGCGAGAACCGACTGAAGCATCGATCTTTTAAGAACAAAAAGCTATAAGCGATTGAACTCATAGGTGTATGTTTACTTACAAAGGCCTTGAAGTGTTCATGGTTTGTTCATTTATTTTTGTCTGAAGGTCGCATTCTCTCCACATACATGTGCCAATCTTAGCGTACTCTGTTGCAACACCAAAATGTGCCCAGAAAGCGCGTCGTAGCAGCTGGTTGGCCGTAGCTTTCCTGCGATCTCTACATTTAGCGTCGTGACCTCACCCTGCATTAATCTCCAATGTCTGAAACCTTCTTCCGATGCATCCTGTAAGGTTATGTAGTGAAAATCGACAAGAAGTAATGGTCTTAGCGATGATACTTCCACCACGGTAGCAGCGAAGGGCTCAACGAGGGAAATCCGTTGAAGACCAGGAGGGCAATGAGGACTGAGAAATCACCGAATTTGTCTTCTGGTCATTTCCAATTATAAACAAGTTTTTTCCCTTTCAAGCTAATTTTTCAATCACTTAGAAATTCAGCAAAGCGAGACGAATGTGAAGTGCCATAATTATTCATTTCAAAAATCGTTCTCAAAGAAACGCTAGTTATCGCTCGCCACAAACAGCCATAACCGTTAATTGCTCTGTTGCAAAAAAACTGTTATCTGCTTTTTGCAAATTCGAACACATCTGTATATCATAGCGCTCATACAAGTATCCGATAGCCTGTATGCCCCACTAGATATTAGCGTTGATACAGTTATCTTTCACTGTTCAAGTATCGGCTAAATCTTTTCGATCTCAACGCTGTTGTTGATTTGGAGTATTCTAAATTCAGTGCCTTTTGTTATGCTGCCCTCAGCGGCGCTCTACGAGTATTATTTTAGATTTTTGCTACGTTGATGATTGCCACTGTTAGTTCTTCTCCGTTACTATGCCCACCTACCTTATGCATTTCTACCGTCTTTATGAGATGGAAATAAACAGAACTGCAATAAAACCTCCCCACGATTAATGTTGACATTCGGATCGTCACCAGAAGAAATATTCGTTACTTTTGGCAATACACCCGAACGAATACGTTCCACATTAATACGATGGTCATTTTCATAGGTGCATAGCATCGCATCGAATTCTTGCGGGGACGATTGAATAATAAAGCAAAATTTCGCTACACCTTGAGTTATCTTCATCTTAAACAATTACTGCGATATCTTTATACTGAATCTAACAATTCGCCTAAGGAAGTGCAATCAACGTGAACTTTGATATAAATGCTTATGTATATATTTCTGATGGAAGCATCTAATAACACTCAAATAAATTTCATTCTGCCTTCATTTGTAATAGTATAGTCAAATCGCTGCGAATGCTAAGGGCATGTGAAAGATTTTTGAATAATTCAAGGACAGTAAGTAGTAACAGCAATAGATTATATGCACACATGATCAAACTCAGCAAATTTCTTCACTTCGGTTTAATGCTGCAAAGGAGTAAGAACTACCGACCAATTTTCTACTTAGCGTTCGTTGCAGCTGTTTTCAGCGTTCTATTTTCTTTTGTTACTGTATATTAGGTGTTCTACTGTTTAAATATTCAAAAGTGAGGGTATCAAATGATGAGTACGGTATTGATATCTTTCGAATTATGGTCGGAGCTGATTCCGGATTCCATGCATAAAAGTTCATCTTGAGGATGTGATGTTCAGTTTTCTTTCTCTTGTGCATATGTTCGAATGTCTAATGGAGACCGCTGCTTTAACGTTCGATATGAGAGTTGTCTATTATAGTTGTTATATAAAAATGGTTTTTGATGATAGGAAGGTTTAAGTTAACCATAATGCCGTTAGTGCCTCGAGTCCTCAATCGAATTTATGCAAAGGTTTGTGGACTTATTCATTCCATTTTCATTCCATTTTTGTTACGTGTTTCTATAATTTGGCCTGCAGAAGCTCGTTGTTGTGACGTCATATTTATCTACGCGTGTGTAAATATGCTTTCGTCTTATTGCTTCTCCCCTTGTTTAACAGTTTCAGCTCGGGAATCATTAAATCAAGTATTATCAATTTTGGCACGTATAGTGGACGCTTTAGCGAGAGTATCCTTAAGTTTTTTTTCCACCTTGGTTCATCGGCTTGATAGAAATTGAAGGCACTTAAAGGTGAATTAAGCTGCGAACATCTACCGCTCATTTGGCTTTGTTTCTTCTCTCACCTGAGGTTTTTGACAGGTGAACAGAATAAAGCTTTCTAGTGATCGCAGGTTTTGACCTTTTAGTATGTCATCTATAGTCACGAGTGCCCTAAATCTTGGCCATAAACTTCTGACATTTCTCTGTCTATAGGTGAGTTTTACTTAGCATGACCTCTGCAATGCGTTTTAAGTACTGCGAGAAGGAAGGTAGTGCTCATAAGGTAGAACACTCAGGAGTTTCTTCAACTCTTCAACAGTTGGTTGGTTGGAGGAAGCTTTTTAAAATCTGGAAGTTTTAAGAGCAGTTTCACAGCTATTTCTTAGGATCGTTTAGAAAATGTTTAAGAGCGGTCATTCTATCATCTTACGATGAGACAGGCGTGATCGCCTCAAATCCCTTCTCTCCTCCAAGCCCAACTTCTTTCACTCTTTGAAGCGATCGAGGAAGTCCATTTTCAGCACTGATTCAAAAACTAAAAACGCATGATTGCCGAGTGGAAAGCTCGCTGCTTCTCATAACTACTGTCTAGAACGTTGTTAGAAGAAATTCTGAGAGGAGATCGTCAGGTGGAATAAGCTACCTATGAAGCAGAGATAACGGGATTTAGACATACAAGAAAAGACCGGGAAAAGAGGGATAAGCAAAAGATGCACATAACTCTATCCTCAACCTTGCACTTCACATGTATTCCGGTCGTTGATCTGATCGAAAGAATTAAAGCATGCTTGTTTGCATTGTATACTTGTGCCTGATTGCGGTCTTGCATTCCATTTATTCAGCTAATAGGTTTTTTTAAGCTGTGAAGATGAAAAACTTTTGAGGAAGACTCCTACTTGTGGTCGTTCAGCTGGTGATCTTAACTCTCTATAAAAATTTAAGCTAGGTTTTTTTTTGACTTTGCGTATTTTTCCTTCATCGGTGTTTGCCATTCCAAGTCTATTAGGAACAAAATCAAGAAGGATTATATTAACATGATCGCTCGATGATTTTCTTCATCGAGCTTTTTTATATATTCTATTGGTTGGTTCCTGTCCATCTACGACATCGTCCAGCTGTCATGCAGGAACACACAGCCGAACTTGTTCTCTGATAGCGTTCATCGAATCAAATGTAATTTCTGTACCCAGAGGTTTTATTGAAGATATTTCGGTGGCATTATACGCAACGATACTCTTATGGATAGGCTGTTCATCAAAGCAATTCGTGACGTTGTTGGTGATCGAGTCAAGTTAATCCTTACCGAATCCGCGCCAGTAACTAGTGACGTGCTCGATTTTGCGCGTGCAACAATGGGTTGTGTAGTCCTTGAAGGATACGGTAAATCTTATTCTGGTTTTTTGAGTTTTGCGCTCGATGAATGAAAATTCGCTCTTTTTTATGACCGCCTTGCTCATTTGGAATGGCTGTAGTACTTCTCTGCTATAATGGACATCGATTTGGACTGCAGATAAAATACTGATGTAGTAATTTAGTAATACATTCAGTACTAGTCCGATTGCAGCTGCAAGTAAAAATAGTAAAAAAATAAGAAGGAAAAGTAGTGATAAATGAGCGAAAAACCATAAGAATGGTAAAATAATAAAAGATTTAGTGAATAATAATGAAATAGTAATCAAGTCTGCCGTTTGATACCAAAATCATCGAAATTGGAGATAAAAAATATTTCTTCAAATTTTCCCTGTACTACCTACCCCCTCACGATTGAAAAATCGCGATTTTTGGGATTTTTTTTCTCGGCTCCTATTTATCCTAGGGTGGTACCCATATACCGTTCGAAAGGTTTCGCCGAGCTGATCACAAATCAAGAAACCGTTATGCACCATACGAGATACCGGCCGAGTGCGAGAACCCCCAAAACTACAAAAATCGAGATTTCAGAAATTCTCGCCGGTCGATTCGGCTTTCAACTTTTCTCTCAAAATATATAAATCTATAGGTCATTTGATAGGGCTTTGGAAGTTTTGTCGAAAACAGCAAATCGCTGCTCCGTAGACCTAACCGTTGCGAAGAAAATAATTCTGAAATCTCCAATACAGTACATTTCCATTGAAATTTCACATATTCTAAATTTTTAACTGAACAAATTTTCGAGAAATGAATCTAAAAAATAGACATCATTGAAGGAGAATGCAACAAGCGAATAAAAATAAAAGAATGCAGGAAGAAGAAAGAAATAGAATCTATCTTGATCGCAGGGAGAAGTGACGAAACGAACCTATGAAGCATATATTTCTTAATTTCAGTATTAATATTAAGGTCAGGCGGGGCTCCGCCCCCCCTCCCTGAACCCTCCGCTCCTAATCAGAGGTGAAAGTTTTCTCCGTCAGCACAAGAACACATCGCGAGCATAGGTGTATCGGCATAACGAAATGCCAGCCTGAACTGTGGTTGGAGCTTCGACTCCTTTCGCCGAGTGAAGAAAGCACTGGAGAGGAATGCTGACGACTGGTAAGCTCCTGGGTTCGATTACTCTCTTCCGATGCAAAATTTCTGACCAACTTCGATCTCTGTATCACGCAAAGCGAATATGGGATGAAGCGATTAGAAATTTTGGAGTTACATAAGCATAAATAACGTTCTTAGCTCGTTTCGCCCAGCCGAAGTGTTGTGTTCACAATCACAGTGGTGGACAAAATCTTTCCAGGGAGCCTGCCACCGCCTAACACAGGACATTTTTCAATGTATAGAAATGGGAAAAAATCGAATATCTGTATGTGAAGCAGCTCGTAACGAACGATTAAGCTGTTACTCAGATTGCTTCCAGTCCTTTCTCAACTACCTTGGTGGGTGCGTCATTGTCCTATTGTTCTATTTGATAAAGAGGCCGCTTAAAGACAGAAACCTCCATGCAACATCTGAAACAATTCGGGACCGAGGGCTTGTGAGGTTTTTTCATGGACAGATCGCGCGTGACAACAAGTAGTTTGGATGTGGCCCCCTGTCACTTCGCAGTTCCACAACAGCAGCAAGTTTCTTGCAGCAGGCCAATGCTAAGCCTCCACTGCTTCATCTTCAGCGACACTATGAAAATTCCATTCTTACAGATCAAAGCCGATAGACTCATATGCATCGGTTTATGATAGTTCTAATTTCTGAACGACTGGCATCGAGTTCCGGATATAGCCGAAGGAATCTCGCATGCTATTTCTTGCAGTGGATGGATCCTTCACCAACGATATGCAAACTTGATATGATGGCCGTTGTTCCATAGAAACGAGATGGGCGCTTTGCTCTCAACGAATGAACATTTTCGAGTCACAATAGAACGACTACTTTTCTCAAAAGGAATCCACTGCGGTTTATAGCGGCATGACTGCCGCATTGAACCTTGCTGATGGCGAACGATGGATCGGATCCTTGCAACGAATATCGCCTCCAGGAGTGGCTGAACGGGTCGTCATTCGCATGAGTGAGTGACTGGTTCATACTTTAGTTGCATACAAAGAGCCTCCACGTACTATCCTCGTGTAGCTATGATCTGCTGATTCAGCAAACAGTTCCGATCTTCAACTGCACGACAATGAAAACAGCAGCTCTAGGAAAGCGGTAGCCCCTAGAAGATTCACGACGGGGAATGCACCCGATGCCAGCATCAAAACTGATATAATTTCATGCCAGTCAACACACTCGTTCTGCAGCTTTTGTCAGTATTTTTACGGATTTCCTTACCTCGGCTGCTCCGAAAGTGCTTCTCCCTTTCTCCGTTCTCCGTGCAGCGATTACTCCCTTTCTTGCATCAACACGAAGACCAGGTTTTCATGGGCACAAACTCGGCTATCGAATCACCTTGTTGGTTGATGTTTGCATCAACAACGAATCTCGATCAAACCCTTATATGAATTATGAATATCTAAACTTGCCTGATTCAGCCAAACGTCTACTCCATCGAAGAGATTTCCTGGAGCCCCAATTTCCCCGATTTAGAGGTTCTTGGCCTCGGTTCCAGCAGCAAAGGTGGGCCTGCTTTACCGAGATTTTCAACAGGTCTCGCCAAGATCAGCTCAATGATGTCCCTAGCACTCTCAGCGGCTAATCGAGATCACAGATTTCTTCAGTTTTCAGTTTTTCTTCCCCTCCGCGTTCATTAGGCATGCAGCAGGAAGAGAGCAATTTAAAGGTCTAGTGCTCATTTGAATGTTGAGCCTTTGCCAACTGACATGTTTCTCGTACTATACCAATCCTGAAATTCATGACCGTGGCTCTAGCCAACTTTGTGCCCGCCGGCCGAAAGCAGGATGAAGAATTCCTGCGTACGCCGAAAAAATCATCAACACATGAGACTGCAGATATCTCTATGGTTGAGATCACATGGATTACAAGTTTGGTGATCATCTGAACCCGTTTGAGCATGGCCATGCAGAAACTCCTTTCCTTTCACAGTATAATTCCAGCATAAATGGCGCTTCTCAGTGTCATCCCCCAAGACCTTAGATGTTATGGACAACAGTAGAAATTCTAACTGACGCTGTCGTAGGGGCAGTCTTGATTCGGAACAGATTTTGTCCATACTGCGCTGGATTATTAGAACATTGGCAAAAGGTTGTAGATGGAAAATCGCTCGCATGCTTGCACCAACTAACATGATCACGGCTTGTGCTTGCATGTTGATCCGAGAAGCTTACCGTAGCGTATGCTGACAGACGAACAACACGTACATAGTCAACAGTTGACAGCAGATGTCATCTATTGAAAAATGAAATTCATAGCATTCATAGGCGAGAAATTGTTATGCACGGTTTCCTCTCATTCTATTGAATCGGCAGAAATTAAGCTTAATGTTCGTTTTTTAATTTGGTTTAAAAATGTCGATGAAAGAAATTGCAGACATCTGCATCTAGTGTGAATCATTTTCGTAATTGAACAAGGACAACTTGATTATACGCTTTAACTCATAGATAAAGCAGCAGGCACATCTATCTCTCTTAATTATCATACGCTTATTATTCCTCTCCTTCCACCTGTGATATTAGATGTAGCTGTATCGGCAGCGAAAGTTGTGTCCAGATATTACACTCTACATTGCGGGCATTCTGTTTTTGCTAGACAAATAGAGACCCCACAATAATCTGTTGGAAGGAACTTCAGATCCCATTCGCCAGCTCAAGCAGCTATCATCGAGATAAACGATGATAGGATGGCGAAGCACCTTCCCCATCGGAGTAGCGTGCTCGGGAATATCCTATGAATTTTCGCCGTTTTACATCCTTTTAGAGAAAAACTATGCAAGCATCCGCAATCAGACACAACAGATTCTCATTCATAGCACGAATTAATATCAACGCCTGGGCATCGCCTCAAGCCACATCTGATGTCGATCAGCAGTAGATCAATACTCATAAGCAAGACCCTCAGCCCTTTACCATCAAAATGTCACCAAGGACAATATACATGTAATTCAAAAATCCACCACTTCCACCTATCAAATACCGTCAGAAGGTGTTCATGTGTAGACCAAAAAACCCGTCGCATGTCGCTCAAATTCCTTTGAAACTACCAACATGCAGATTAAGAAATTCATCGTATCCACAAAATTCCCGAGCGCCTCCAAGGACTATATACACGTAGGTAAATTTACCATGCCCGACTAACTTGTGCCCTCCAAAGACTGTCCATACGTAGGTCAAAACTTCATCGCCTTCCTCGCCCTTCGAGTGCCTATATGAATGCCGCCAAAGGATACTTAACGTGCCTATTGAGTGACCCTATATACAGGTATCTACGGGTAGATCAAAAATTCTACTACAGCCACCCCCGAAACTCCAAAAGTGATCGCTCCCCACCACTTAACGCATGTAGGTCAAACTTTCGCTGCCTGCCCCCCTATAGCCGAGTGTCTTTGAAGACTTTGCGCGCAAATCAAAAACTCTACCACACACAACCACTACGTGCCGCTGCAAATCACCTACACTCAGACGGAAGAGCACATCGCACCACCTCCCGAAAGCCGCCAAAATTTCCCGACGATAGATCAAATGCGCGCCACACTTGAACTTGTCAGGCCTTGCAAATGTCCTAAGTACTTTAGAAATCAAAGGTGGGCGTCACCACCCCGGCCATACCAAAATCCGTGCCGTATCCGCCACCTCTTGCAGCCCAGAAAACGACGGCAATTTTCAACGAGAAACTCAAGGCCCGAACGTAACAGCTCCCCGCATTGCTTCAACAAACTGCGAAAAAATTCGATTTCCCTTAGGCAGAAAAAAGTTACACTGCAACCCCGCTACCACACCGCCTGACAAGCAAACCTGAGGCTGCGCAACTTAACCAAAGATCCCTGCGGCCGCAACCCTCAGCGGTCTGTTGTGCTGCATACACGCCAGTGCGATCCTTACAGCACTGACGCGGACTCTCTTAGTCACTGGACGCAACGACGGCCTACTGTTTCAGTCG
Source organism: Baylisascaris procyonis (assembly GCA_037389465.1). Classification (NCBI taxonomy): domain Eukaryota; kingdom Metazoa; phylum Nematoda; class Chromadorea; order Rhabditida; family Ascarididae; genus Baylisascaris; species Baylisascaris procyonis. Next base: position 2,103,277 of record JAZARR010000153.1, read on the forward strand.
GCCTCACTGAGTGTGCACACGACACAGGCAAACCTTTAACCAACGCCACTCTCGATTCAGCTACTTCGACATGAAATCAGCCCCCACCATTCCCCCAGAAAGTCATTAATAAAATTTCCAGTTAAAACACCGAGAGTGGCGAAACACAAGACATTACAGCAATCATACCAGAAATCAACAGGAGAAACAACACCATGCAGCAACAACAACAACAACCATGAAGAAAATCACAAAGAAGCACAAATTGCAAAAATATATGCCTCATATACAATTGCAAAATACAGAAATATAAAGCGGGAAACGATCATCATTTCATTCTCTGACTCGTACTCAGTAGACTCGTCGCTCTCGGATAAGACCTTCCTAGCCGTTTCTTTTGCCCCATTTCAACATCCTACCAGCTAGACAGTATTCCTGCCGACCTGAAAACACTCGATTAATACCACACGGAAAACATTTGAGAGCCCATTGAACAATGAGATCGCAGGATGAAGTCCTTCGAAAAACAAATGAAAAGCATGCGTGAATAACAATCCGCAATACATGCGGTGGTAATTCGCTACATGGAAATGCTTACTCATTTCACCCTCTATGAAATCGGTGAAGTTCGACCATTAACTACATCACCATATTCCCAACATCTAAATTTCCGCACTGAAAACTTAGAGATATGGCGCACACTATTTTGCAGATGAAATCGAAAATAAAAGATGGAAAAATACTATTCTATGAAAGAATATTGTTTAAAAAGGTTCTTTTCACATCATCCAACTGCTATAAAAGTAAATAAATAAAACAGATCTTTTTAGCATCAGTCAGAATGGCTTTCCTCAAGTCTTCTATCTCGAACGATGAACAACCTCCTCCCTTGTGTAAGGGGCGACTTATTTTAGAATTTAAAGAATTCTTACTTCCACTGATGACGTTTGTTTGGTAACCGAAACTGCCACTAACGAAGCGTCCGGCGTCTGCAAAAAAAAAGTACTTGAATCATAGAAACTTCATTCACCACAACACAAATCGTCTAAACTGTTTTAACTCGAACAATTGACATGATTGAAATTTATTGTTCAATGCAACTTAGTGACAGCCGATGAAGCAGAAAATATTTCGTTTGAATTATCTTCAGCATTGAAACGAAGAAAATTAGACCATTCACTACAGTCGATAAGCGAATTTGATATAGACGTAAACAAGGCCCTCAAAAACTGTCCTCACTGCTAATCAAAAAACGATAGAATTAAAAACACAACAGCTCTCTCCCTCATAGGTTTATTCTGTGATGAGCAAGAAAATAGTTGAAATATAAACGATATACTTTCCACGCACATCCAGTACACTGATATGAGAAAGACAACTACAGACTGAAAAAGATCACAGATCAAGGATCAACGTTCAAATGTAAATTCTCTCAATCGCCTTGTTCATTCAACTCTGCTCGTCGTATGCAAGATAGATTTTTTACGAGAAATGCAATCGAAAAAAGCCTTTAATTTAAAAAAAAAATGTTTTATAAGTATCCGCTAATTGAAAATATGCGTTATCCAGGCAAATGTGTTATCAAAAGTGTTCGCTGTTTTGATAAAATGTATTATCAATTCTTTTAATAAAAGTTATTAAATCTTGAGTGAATTTCACGACCGACTTCACATATAAAACTTATATTCTCAGCTAAGAGGAAATTTCATGAAAGAAGCAGCCAATAAACTCTCAATAGTATGAATTAAAATCACACCTTTTTCCATCGATGTCCATTCGCTTTGTCATTTTCCACAGCCTTCTTAGCGCTGCTACCTTCTTATTCAAGCGTTTCATCACTTCAGCCATTCAGAGAATTTCGCTATTCTGAAATTTTGTGAGATATTTTATATTGCATACCAGGTAGAAAAAATTCATATATTCTGAATGTTCGAAGTGGATTCGAAATGATGGACTATTGTGAGCCCACCCCTCAGCACAAAGCAACGATCGCGCTCTTGAACTCCACCTTCAAAACGATAAACAAGTAAATGAGCTAAGAGCTAAGTCTCTATTGTTTTCATTTCATCCATATTTTTACTCTCATCGAAATTCAATGTGATCGCTTTCGAAAGAAACATTTGCACTATAATAAACTTTCTATCATGTGATCACCAAAGAAAAGTGGACTGGAACATTAGAGTTTAATATAAATGAAGCTGTTAACCAGTAGTTCCAAGCGAACTGAACCGCATTTAGATTAACTTTAAAATTTCAAAGCTCGCTTTGCTAATGAGAAAGTTGCTCGCCGCTTAATAAAGACAACTTACGAAATGACTGAGTAACTACAAATAGATAGCATTCCTTTCAGCGAAAAAAAAGTTTATGCCTAATAAAATACTGCCAGGATTAAGCTCTGCAGGTTTTGTTTTACAAAATCCATTACTCTTCTATCACTTTATAAACCACAGAATGAAAAAACTTTGATAAGGCACGATGTAAATAGACTAATGTAAGACTCTGACAATAAGTTCCCATAAAAACGAGAACCGCCATACGCCCTCCCTCTGTCCCGGTCGTACTTCCTTCTCCGAAAGCCCCAAAGCACAAGGTGGTAGTTCCCTTTTCTTCCACTTTTACTTGCACAAGACACATACCTGCGACATTTATTACCTTCACATGTAGAAGGAGGTCTCTGAAATTTCTTTGTTGGCTATAAGCTCTAGAAAAAAACTCAGGGAAAATTATAGATACTGTTTGAATATACGCCCTCAAAAAAAATTTGGTGATGAAAATTTTTAGTGAGAATCAAAATCTGCTGGGATGCATCTCATGAAGTAAAAATGGCATCCACATCTGAACTCTTATCCATAAACCCTTCCATCCTTTAACTCAACCCCACCTTCTACCACAATAAATAAGGAACACATATTAAATAGACTGAAACCTTTGGTGATGATCGTTGAAAGCTAGAGATGATAAAAACAGCAAGTGCCAACCTCTGATTGCACAAAGTAGCAAAAATGTCGATCCCTCAAAAAATTTGAATAGTTCGACGATCACCTATCCATTGCTCATCAACGTAAGCTGCAGCGGACCAGAAGCACTCACATCACTGGAAAAACAAAGCATGATTCGAGTTATAGGCATAATTTCGCACCCTAATCAACTAAATTGCAAACTACGAGGTCCTGACAACAGTTTCGTACCTTTAATTTTTGAACTCGTAGATTCTGTACTCTGAAAAACTACGGAAGCATAAATCCAATAAGTTCTTCTCACAACGGATGAAAATCGAAGTTCCGAGATTTAACTACTTTTCCTTCATTTCTAATTAAACAGAAATTGAAAATAAGGACAGCAAAAGTTTGATTTCGTGACTTCAACCAACACAAAATTTATTCCAATCAAAGCAAAAAGCCTAAAGTATTAAGTAGTTCCGAACTCGATATGAAACACGTCGTTAAAATGAACATTATACTCATAAAATGAAACGAAAGTAAAAGTATCGAACAATTCTAGCCTAGCAAAGTGGTTCCAGAAATACTGTTTATGTCATCGACGCACAAAACACAAATGATTGGAAGAAGATTTGAGAGTTATAAAACAACGTTAAATATTCATTACGGATGAGTTATGCTTCAAAAAAAAAGAAAAAAACCATGCGCAGAAGAAGCTTAAGGAAAGAGAGCGAAAATAATTTCTTCAATTCTGCAAATATCTGTGGAAATTTTAAACGCTAGTGGTGAATGGTATTGGCTATTGTGTAGCAAATATGGCGAAGATTTGTGCAGCAAATCACCAAGCATATACCTAGAAGAGATCATCTTCTAAATTCAAAGCGAATAAATCGCTTCCCTTTGTAATTAGCGCCTTCACAATTACATGTGCTACATATTTTTGACATGTCAGCTTGTAGTGAGATTACAAAAAATGATATGGACCTGGTTCAAATAGAATAGGATTAATCAACGAGAGTTGCACCGCTTCCCCCTTCTCCCAAACAGGGGACATTACGGCAATGCATGAATAAATAAGCGCTTTCTCCATATCTCGAAATAAAGCACTAATTAGCCCCTCCAACTTAGCTTAAGATCCTCAATTGCCTATGAGGATTAGAAGCGAATAAAAGAAGCAGAGAGGATGCAAAGACTACTTGCTCTGGCAAAGAAAATTTTCCGTTAAAATTATATCGCTGGCTGGCTTATCAATGCCTCCTATTCACGAAAATCACTTTTTGGATCCTGCTCTTCATATATCATGGAAGTGATGAAAAACAGAGTTATCTTTGACAACGATCAACAAAATATGGACGGAATATGCAACAATAATTAAGAGCTAACCATTTAAAAAATGAGGTTTACGCATTCCCAACATTTGAATGATCGAGATCCCTTCACGCAGCTTTTCCCATAATCGTGCTGGCACAGTTACTCGAAATGGACGAACAACTTCACTGAAATAAAATGGTTTCTGAATTATGCATATTAAATTATGCGCGATATAATCTCCCTCATAAAAACATCAGAAAGTTTTCAAACTTGAAAAGCCTCTTCTTTTCCTATGACGCAGATCTAAACAAAAATTTCAAGGCATTCAAAATGAAACAAGAATTTTCGAATTTTAACTCACCCCAACACGCAAACATATTAAACGGTTCAAAGTAGAAACAAGTCCCTCACCGCCATTTCTCCCCCCCCTCCCCAGACCCTAAAAAAGGTTTGGCAAATGTAAAGAGAATGCTGAACGTTAAAATTTGCCCAATTTAACTACATACGCACTCCAAATCGCTCTTACCGGGCGTATTGGCATTCTTGTAGTGCTTAGGTGAAAACGAATTATTGATGAATCCCGCACCTCTCATATACACTTCACCGTGATGACACAACCGAAGCACAAAGGAATCACCAATCGTGCAAAACGAAGAAACTCTTCGAAACTCATTAAGTAATGGATTGCAGGTTTTGCAGTATGTCAGCCACAATTTGCGCAACAACAATGGCATGCAATGGAAGAAATAAATGAAGTATGTATTGTGATGCATGAAAGATGAGCAGTAGGAATGGAACAGAAAACCAAAACAATCTGCAGTGATGGTTGTTGGTAATGCTAAAGAGATCTCTAGTGCATCTATTCAGCTTTAATTTACTCTAGCTAAGCATCGAATATCTCATTCAGACGCATCCATGCCCGGCAAATTTGTGGCACAATAACATTCATGTTGTGGGTGAGAACATTTTCGGCTTGAAATTGCAATATTTCACTCCCAATTTAGCCTAGAAAAATCACAGTGCAAACAATTATAAATTCGAAGCTCCAAGGCGATTAACAACAGCATATTCGCCCCCTTCTACCTACTCATCAACATTGTGTGTTGAGATTATATTTGCATTTAGGATTTAAACACGTATCTGTTGCGGGAATGATTCCGAATGAATGTGGAAATCGCATAATAGCCTCACAATGCAATAATTCGGAACCATCTACGGTTTAAGACTCCCCACTTGCGCCGTATTTTCTTTTTTTTTTACACAGTGGAGTGACGAATCACATGTCAAAGGATACAGCCGTAAATCTTTACACCTCAATATAAACTATTCCTTGGGAGGACACCTGTAGAGCACAACACAACCTACTGCCACCATTAAGGAGCTGGCATTTTCGCCCAATGACTCCTTTTCGACACCTCAACGGGGTCATTGACCCTCAGTAGAGTGATGGCAAGGCCTTAATGACTCGTCTTCATCAATACAGTGGAGCCATTATAGGCAACCGTCAAAGAGCTGGCGTCACGCCCGATGTCTCTCTTCAACGGTGAAATGGGGTCTCTACAGGTCACCGCTAAGGAGCTGGCATCTCCGCCCAATGACTCCTTTTCAGCGGCTTTGGGGTACCGTAATATTGTTGGAGTCCAGCCATAGCAGGGCTCCAACAATTTATCAGATTGCCGAAAATTATCATACAGAATTTGTATCGGCAAAAAAATAAACTCATTAGGAAGCTGTCTCTTTATAGCTACAGGGTGTAAAGAAATTTACAGCTGCATCTCAATACAGATGATATGCAGCAACGTACACAAACTAGAAAAAAAAGAAAATAAGGCGCACATAAATTCCCTCACATAATGGTTCACTGAATAATTGCAGAAATTTTGCGATATATAATGCAAAGTAAAATGTCAACTTTATTGAGCTACTATGAGATTCAACTTTATAACTGTTCGCATTGTGATTTTTCTAGTCTAATTTGGGGATGAAATGTTGCACTTTAAGCCTGAAATATCCTCGTCCATAACATGAATGCTATTGCGCCACAAATTTATCGATCACTGAGCTGCGTAATAGTTCTAACAGTTTTTTTTTTCAATAATAGCGAACAATGTCATCATTGAATAATCCTCATAAAAATTTGTTCGCTCTTCTTGAACGAGATGTTCGACAACTCAGCTGGAGCAAAATAAACCTAAAGAATCGCATTACAAATCTGTTTAACATCACAAACAACCATCCACTGCGGATATTTTCTTGGTTCCTGTATAATCCTACTGCGCACTCGCAATCACATCAAAATGCATACTTCAGTATCTGAGCAATTTCAGGCCACTGAAGTTGCGCAAAATGTGATTGAACATCTTACAAAACCTGCATCTCTATTACTAAATGAGTGCCGAAAGGTTCCTCTTCGTTGCACGATCGATGCACCCCTGCGTTTTGAGTAGCGTCATAACAGGGAAGCATATATAAGAGACGAGTGGATCCATAACAATTCGAATTCAGCTAAGTAAAGCAAGAACGTCTGTCCTCAGGAAGAACGATTCGGCTGTGCTCGGATGTAGATGAATTGGACAATTTTCACACTCAACATTTTCATTTAGCAATCTGCCAAGACCAATGATGCAATCTTATAGAGATCATTGAGTATCACTGATTTCAATTCATCATCAATATCGGCAAACGAATATGGCAGTTGATAAGATTGGCTTAATTTTCATGAAAGTTGAATTAATGATAAAATTTTCCAAATTTCTATAAAATTTCGTAAATTTTTTAAACTGAAAGAAAACGTTTCTGCCTAAAAAATAACCACATGAAAATACCAGTTGAAGTGCCAAAAAACTTGTCAAAATCGAGAGCAGAAAAGAAAATTCAAACGCCACCAATCTCGTCAACGACCCTGTTCGTATGCCGACTTCCATGATTTATATAAGATAAATGCACTTAACAAACTCTATGAACTCTGTAAGGTTGCATATTTTTCAGGAAGTCTCGGCAGGGATGACGGGGAGAAGACGGATTCAACTTTGACACAAGAGATCGACTTCACCAAATGTTGATCTCTCTTGTGGAGTCCTTTGCTTCATAAGAAGAAATCGAGAGCTTCGAAGACTCGTTATATCAAGTTCGCGCTCTCGAAGTTGCCAATAAAAATTTTAAGCAACTTATCTTGCGCTGGTGACCGCTGGTCACCGCAGCGACTCATTCTTCTATAGGTCGATTCATCGGTCATCCGCTGCTTCTTTCGCCTTCAGCTTCTCCGCCAATCCTTCATTGAAATTCTTCTCGCTAGCCCACATTCGTTGGGCAGCTCTACGTCTCTCGTCCGCATAGACATCTGCAGGGTTGCGTGGTCACAACGTTTCATGTCATTGTTCATATTTACGTTCAACGCCACGATACCAAATTAGCGATCGACCATAATTATAACCATCAAACTTGTCGCAAACTCGAATCGAAGTCCAAGGACGAAGCAGTGGAAGCATTCTCCAATCAACTCGAATGGAAGTCCAAGGACAAAGCAGTGGAAGCACTCTCCAATTCTCAGGTCGTCATGCGTTCTGGACTCGGTTGCTGTTTATTCTTCTTCTTGCTCATCCAATATTTTCTTTCATTCTTTGACAAAGACACAAATATCGACGTACCAAAATAAAAATTGTGAAAAGTGAACACAAAAGACCAGTCATTAGCATACGTTACGCTGGCAATTCCGTTCATTTCAATAAAGAAAATAATACAAAATGGTGGACGCAATACAAGACAACAAATAAATAAATGACATGCACCTCCTTGGCATTCTATTGCACATGACAACAATATTTGGCAGTAATAAGTAACAATATTCCTTTCCTTCCTCATAAATTCAGCGTTATTTTCCCCTCATTATAAATTGAAATCCATGTAGTGGAACTTTACTGATTTTTTCCTAATCTCCCTGTGAGAATGCAACATAAATAAACATTGAATTGCTTCGGATATAAAGAATTTAGAAAATTGCGCAAATTCAATCTAGTACAACTTAAATTCAAAACTACAAAAGAAATGTAAATTCTAAAATTAAAAAAATAAAACGCAGCAGCATGTCCCCCCACTCAAAGCATATAGACGACGATGCCTCAAACGAGCGCATCGCTCTTCTTGCTTGTGAGGCATTCAATCGATAATTGCGGGTTTGTTCCCCCTTGTAGATCACAAACACTCTATGTAACTGATAACTCCATTGGGCGTGATAAAACGAAAAAAGTGAGCGTTCTTTGAAACCGAGATTGTAACTATGTTATACAAGAAAAATATCTGTAAATAACTTACAATCTTCAAGTTATTATCCACATAAAACTACAGAAGATGATGGAAATATTTTTCGATCATAACAAAGACATGGATACATTTCCGGTTGGGTGGCAACGTATAAGGCCGGCCAGTGACCAAAACAAAATCAACAATACAACGTCAATCTATATGTCGCATATATTTCAACCGTACAATTTATATCAATTGCGCGTCATATAACGACTTGATCTTATAGAAAATTTCTTGTTTTTGTTTCAGATTATTTTAGATTCTGATAGAGTTTTTAATGCTCTTTCAAATGTGCCTAGCCATTATTCCCAAATTTTTTTCCATGATACACTTCTACCGATAATAATCAAACTATTTGTGAAAATTCCTTTCCAACACATCAATAGAATTTATTCCATCAATTGCTTATTTAAGTGTAAGCGAAAATGATGGACGCTAAATTTGCATATTATTAATGAGTTAATTATCGTCACGATACGAAACGACATATTCAATGGAATTTCTTGAATCGGTTATTGACATTTTCTAGTGCATTTTGTGTGGCCTTATCAATAGAGTGATTGTGATTGAAAGTGGAAAGCAAACTATGATGATGACGATTGATTCTGTTGGTTATATGATAACTGATAGTCTTAGTGAGGCCGAAAGTTGTCGAACCGGAAATTGGCAAAGAGCAATCGGTTCACCGTAAGCGAAAATATTTTCTTTAAAAGCATTACGATATTCACCATTAACAGCATTAAACGACTGCTTAGCAAAAAGAAAAATTAATTTGAATTACTACAGGTTAAATTGATAGTTGGACTAGGAGGTGCGGGGCCGGGGGGGGGGGGGTGAAGGCGGGGAAGGGAGGGAGGGGAGGTACGCGTGTTTCGTGGTCTTCGCATTCGTGATCTCATCCCTACTGGAAACCACATAGTTATCAATCTTATTGATCTACGCTAAGAAAATGCGTTGTTCAAAGAAACTGACTTTGCTGATTAATGCCTAGAGGGCTTGTTCAAAGATTTGCAAATCTTTTCGAGCGCTGATCAAACGATTCTTGAATAAAAATGTTTAGATGGAATGAAAGATATTCGCTTCCAGTAAGGATGATATGAAAAAAAATTTTTCCGACTTTTAAGGAAAAACTAAAGAAATTTTCCTCCCAACAAATCATATTTTCATGATATTTGATTAAGAAAATGCAATTTCATTATCAACTCGTTATTTGTTTTCCTTCTCCTCCAATTTTGATCACAATAAATATTATTTAAAGTCAATTTTATGATAACGGTCGATTCATTTCAATAGAAAATAGCACTGACATGAAATAACATTCTTATAATATCATGAAAATAAAAAGTAGAAAAAAAGAAAGATATTCCATTTTTTTTCCTCACTCATAAATTATTTCCTATTCCTCACTCCAAACGGTTCGCTGTTGTTCGAAGCAAATTCTTTTGTGTAGTGCCCTTTACTCGAATTGGTAACAAATCATCGAATAACCGCAAAAATATTTCAGTACTGGTTAATTTGCTAACGATTAATATTGTGGGATTTACCTATCTTCTTTATTTTAAATCACTTAAATATCTAAACATTATAAATATGTAAATACGCAAATATGTAAACATTATGTAAATGGGCAATTATTACAAGCAAATATGTAAACATTATGTAAATGGGGAATTATTACAGGTCTGCAATTATGTAAATGTGTGTAATTCGATTATTTCTTTGCTAAAAAATTGAGATCATTTTTCTGACCTTTCCTCTTCTATTCCGTATATGGCTGTCAATTAGGCTGGAATTTTAATGTTGAGTTTCCCTATAACTAATTTCTCTATTACTTTCCCTATTACTATTTCTCTATTACTAAGTTACTTCATTAACGATAGATTATTAATTTTCATTGTGTATTTACAGGCATGTGCCAGTGAATTGTATTAATGAGACAATCGGCATTTCACTTGGACACAGTTCGCAAAAGGTTGCACTCTTTCAAAAATAGAAAGTCACAAAAGTGAGACAGTTCGCTGTGGAAATAAAAAACCACTTATTCCTAAGCAATAAAGAAGCCTCATCTTTACATATGCAGATGGTACTGTGCTCAATGCACTCAATATTTTCGATTTCAAAAGCGATATAAACGACCATTAACTGAGCAGGCGGCGTGGATGTTACTTATTTTAGGCAATTCTTTTGAAAGCATTTCAGCCTCCACCAAAACCATCAAATAAAAATTTGACATTGCTACCTATGGTAATCTCGTCAACTATTAGCATTCGCATCAAGTCCACAACATGCTGCACGAAAATTACGCATATATTAGTTGTACAGAAATCCTTGAGAAAAAAAAGTCATTATTAATACAAGGCAAAGAAAACGTGACGCGACCAGTGTATTATTTCCATTGCTTGGTCAGCGGCGTGCGCTGTGAAGATTAAAGGAGATCATGTCCACTGTCAGTTGGGCTCGCATTAGCACGCAACCCTTCTACCTTAAGCGTTGACTTGTATCGTTGCGTTGCGACGTTTGTAATACCGATGTGCGACGCGCTTCAAGTCGTTGACCACTACTGCTCTCTCGTTGATAAGTGCAGCAGTCATAGAGATATACAATCACGACCGTTTCAGTGAAGATGCTTCTAAATGAAAGAACGTATTTGATCTCGCTGCTTCATGCCTCCACAATCGATTGGGTGCGTTCGTTTGCGCTTGTGATATTTCACGTTGTACAATATACCGCTGGGATCTGTTCGCCGTTTTCATCTTTTATTATTGGATATGTTTTATTCCCCTCCCCCTTGCAAATAATGTTTCACTAATGTTCCACGCACGTCACAATCGTAAAACTAGAATTGCGACCTTGACTGCATTTGATTCGGGATCAGTATATCTTCAAAGAAGAAGATGAAATAAAAGGAATGGGTGAAGGGAATTAAGGCTCATCGATGGTTTTAAATTAGCGCATGTTTGTGCGCTAAATTAAAACTTGTAGGGTGGACATTTGTTCATCGCGGTTTTATTTGCATGTGAATCCTAATTACTGGCTCTATTACTTGCTGTCGCCGTTATTATTTGAGCAACATTACTGGCTCTGGCTCTATTACTGGCTCCATGCTATTATTTACTATGGCTGAGCAACATTCGAATTACGTCTATGAGAAGCAGCCTTGGGCAATTTTTTTCTATTTTAGCATACTTTCAAGGAATGTTTATTCATATTTTTTGCATGCACACCATGCTCATATTTTACCGATTTCTTCAGCTGCAAAGCACAGGCCTATGCGTTTTCGATTCCTCGCGTATCAGCTCTTTATATTCGCTGTTTATTTTCTTTATTCAATTATATTACCAGCTGTATTAGTTACAGGATCACCCATCAGGCAGTGAAGCGGCATTCTCATGAGCACTCCTGCCGAGAGGGAAGAAGGGGACAGGTTTGAATCATATAATATCTGATTCTCTTCTGTATTATGAATAGTGTTTTACGTACTCTCATGCAACAAATTGTTTTCAGGATGATACTATAAACATATTTCAGGTTTCATCCGCTCCCACTGTCCCATTTGTTTTTCTTTTGTTATATTCTTTTTTTTTTATTTAAATGCGCTCGTTTGTTTATTTCTTACTTTCAACATTCGTTGCTTGTTCGTTTCATTTCGCTCTAATCGTTTGATTCAGCAGACGCATTCAGTGGTTGCATGGCATCGCCGAAGCTTATAAGTGGCATTAAATGGCAAGCAAATGAAGATAGTTGGAAAAATGGTGCGAGAATTACAGGCAATTCGTCTCGTTAAAGGTTTCATACCGTTGTCAGGTTTTCTTTCGTTTACCCGCTGTCTACAGATCAGGCTTGAGGTGACCGTAGAAATGAGGGATTTGATTTCTTAGTGGGTACATAGGAAGAAAGAGAAGCTGTCAGTTAGCTATAACTCCACAGTGCACATTATTTCATTTTATTCTGTAGAACGTGATTAACTATTTTAAGAATCACGTAGAGTACCATTTGCTGGTAAAAAGATTGCAAGGTTACCCAGTGCACGAAATTCGCAAAGTTGTTACCATTCTTGTTGATTAGTGGGTATTTATGAGTACCTGGTTGAACCACTGGTGGGTAAACTAAGTAAATGGAAGGAACTAGTGCATTGCAGACTTTGTAGTGCAGATGCTCTGGCGATAAAAATAGGTTTATATCTTACTCAACAGAATTTGTTTTGGTTTTTGTTGAGTGATGGAATTCATTAGTGCGAGATGAGTCAATTTTTTCATCACGATGCGATATCGGGAAGTCGGTTGGTGGTTGAGACATCTTTGTTAGCTAATTCCTATTACATAAAAGAAGCAAACTTGCTGTTTACATTAATATTTTGAAAAAAGTGCGGCAGTTATCCGCAAATTTCTTTTTTTGCGTGAATTTTTTGAATTCATTACAACACGAACCACCCTGTGCAAGTGAGCAATGTTTTTGGCATTGCAGTAGCGCACGCAGCATCATCGCATTCTATATTGAATGCGTACTCAGCATGCTTGAATGCTTACCTTTGCATTTGAAAAATTCCAAAGAACTACAGAGAAGTTCGAAAAGGCCCTTTGGTGATCTACTGGTGACCCACACTAAGCGCCCTGAATCCACACTATGGCCATCCTTTGGCTCACAACCTTCCAATGACCATTCGATTTCACTTCGGATTCTCTCGTTAAGCGGCTTTTGACTAGATCCGTCCTATAGTCTGCACGTTTGTGTTGACGAGACTTACATTTGCGATGTCATGAAGTGGTCCCTTTATTGATTGGTTTCCACGAAACAGTAATTATTGATGATCGAATATGGCGGTCTTTTATAAATGACCTTGTGGCTGCAGATCCTTTGAAATGATCATGTGACAGATGTGCGTTGTGAAAGGCTATTTGTTTGATTGATAATTTTTTAGTTTTGCCTTTGTTTCTTCGTAGTCCTACTGCAAAAAAAAGTAACTTTTTGGCGCATTGCGGGCGCTGTCACAGTAGCTTCGATCTAGGGGCGGGGCACATAAGTACGGTAGCATTATATCGATGGACAGCCAATGGGCTAAAAGTGATGCGTGCTTAGCGACCTTTCACAGGCCGCTACTGGCTGTGTGGCTATGTGCACATATCGATTACCATGTCTGTGATTGGTGATTCTGCGTCTCCTGCATCTCTGTGAATGCTCTCTCTGCGTCTCTTGCCTCTCTTCCATGTATGGCAGTTTCGGTTCGTTGAGGCTGATCCCCATTCGAGTACTTTTCGGTGATATTTTGATAAGCCCACTTCTGGTTTTTTGTTATGAAGTTTCAGAATGTTTCATTTTGAGTTTGATGCCGTTTTGCTAACATATATAATATTGTTGCCTTTTCATGTATTTTTATTGTCATATGTTTAGTTATATTTCACTTTCTTTTCTTTTTTTGTTTCGTCTGTTTCTTGTGTTCAGATTTGCCGTGTTTTGTACACACAATTTTTATTGTAAGGAGAGAGCGTTGCACTAAAGACACGTCACTGATCTAAAGAAATGGATGAACGTGGCTGATTACCGATGTCGCCTTTTCTTAAGCTGCTTAGAGAAAGTACCACAACTTTTTATTTGAAATCTTCATAAGAGCTCTCGTTGCTGAAGGGTACCAATATCGTGTTTCATTTTCATCTACATAGTCGTTTCCTCTGTTTTTAGTGCAATCGCATATTTTAATATTCCCTTTTTTCGTCAAGATGCCTTATCAGGGTATCGTTTGATTCTTATTTAAATCTTTTTTTTTTTGATTCCTGAATGCACCTATGAGAGGGATCGGACATGCCATTTGAATATTATAGGAAGGGGTTAAATGCGGCTTATGTACTCACTGGAATGCAGCGAGCACGAACGTGGTGTTGCTAAGTTATGTGATTGCATTCTTAATTTGGATTATTGTTTCATTCAAAGTTACATTGTGTGAGTGTTTCCTGCTTTTGACTACCCCTCGCCCCTGTCCATCCCTATTCCAGGTGCTTTTGTCATTATGTTGTGTATTAATGATCATTTGCTAATAAATAAAAATAAAAATAAAATGTTTCGTCTAGCAAAGGAAGGAAAGGTCAACGAATGAGGAAACTCGTCTCCTTCACGACCAGTTGGATGAATTTATCGATGAATTTTTCCACAATGTATATCATCAGACATTTTGATGGACAAAGCGCATGTAAATATGAATTACCTACTTGGAAAAAAGCAGCGTTAACCCTCCAACTCCTCAGTTTCATTTATGAGGAGTGCTTCTAGAGGTATCACTCAAGTATGACCACTTTTATTTGGAGGTGGAATTAGTTAAATGTGCTGAGGTTGTTGCTCAGACGGGGTGATGAGAGTTATTGCATGCATAGTTATATTTCGATAGAGCTGTTGTTTGCATTGACGCACTCGGATATGGGGGAAGGAAGAAGATTTTTGTTGGAGAGTATGGTGAAATTAGCAACATTTCTTTAGACGATATTCTAAAGATTGGAGAAAATATATTGCGAAGTTTGATTGTTTGCTTGAATTTTTTGCGTATTTATTTATTGAAACGATTTGTTAATACACCACGCATCCATAGAGTCATAGCATATCACGGTGACACCTGCCAGTATGAAGGAATGCTGTATATGGATTAGTTTAAGAGAACACATTACAGCAGGCAAGGAACGCATTTCGATTGCAACACTTTGCTTTGTGACCAACCTCTTTCGTGAGCTGATTGTTCTTGTAAAAAAAAATTTTGCACATGTTGCGCCGTATATCATTTCATTCACATTACAGTTTCCTGCTGTCGCTGTGCTTTTCGTCTTCGTAGACTTGATTAATACCTCAGAGAAGGGTGTTCCAGTAGTCCTCTTAGGTTTTATTTCCGCTCGCTGAGAACCGTCATTTGCGCTGCACCGCTCCGAGAATAAAATCGCAATCATCATCCTTCTTCACACTCATGCAGTAGGGAAATAATATGCGCTTTTGTTCAACATGAAGAAATAGTTCCCATTTTCGACCTTCACTGTCGTTGTTTATGTCCCACGATAGTGATGATTCATGCTTGTCGGGGACTTTTTCCTCTGATGTCAACGGTTCCTTTCTGTCATAGCTTCACTTCTTAAGCACAAATATAACTTCTTTGTGCTTCGTAAATTTTATTCTGCTTGGTGCTATGAGATTTTTCACCTGCTTTCTATATGTGAAGTGGATGCACTCTGCGATTTCTATAATATTAACTGAAATACGTTGTTTTAAGTTCAACGCTGTGTATAGTAATGACATCGAATGCTATAACCGTAAACGGCAAACTGCGAATATCTGATCCTAGGTGTTCACCGAAATTTTGATTTCTTGTGTTGCATGGGCATTATGGAAGTAGTGAACCCATCTAAATGCTTCGAAATCACTAAAAACAGAAATATTTGGGAACGTAATCATGAGCAAGTACTCGTCACAAAAATTTCCTATTTCTTGGTGGATCAACTTGACATCGTTAATGACTGCCCATCGTCGCTGCCCAGCCAAAAAAGCCTGAAGCCACTGCAGCCGTTCACATCTCGAGTACTCTAGCAATTCTTCAGAGTCTATTTCACTCTTGCACCCAGGAATGTTTTTAAAATATATATGAAGTCCGCTATCTGAAACGGACTACTGTGAAAGAGCTTAGGGGTGTTCGTTGCTTCCATCGAGCAATCTTTTGAACTATGATACCGTATCTACGCTGTGATACCATATCAGACCGAAATAACCGTGATGCCGTAGTTACGCTTCACTCCGCCCCCATAAAGCACAATAGACTTTAAGTTTATGTGACTCTTCACTGATATTGAAAGTGGTTTCTCTATTTGTCTGATAACTACTCCCACAAAAATATAGTTGAGTCAAAAAATAACACCGTGGGATCCATTGAATCAACATTTTCAACTAATACTGCTAAGTATTACAGGCAGCAGTAACAACAGATGTCGATTATAACAATAAGTAATCCCTATTGGTGCCGCGAATAGGTACCACACACAGTCAAGTATTATTAGCAATGGTAGTAATAAGATTAACCAATCGAAATTAGTATTAGTCGTTAATCGACCAAAACTTGGCTGATGCCAAAAGCGTTTAGAAAAATCAAACTTTTGTTGTACCCTGGAAAAATGAACTGTTATTTCTCGCTGGTAGAAAGCGATCAAAATTTTCGCTTCCAGTTTGAATTCTCAGAACCATCATGGGATATTGTTTGATCAATACATACATACTTCGATTCACATAATTTTATTTCAACAACAGTAAATGAACACCCAATTGAGAACGATCAACATGTAACATAACAAAACAAACCGAGCAATAACGCCACAGCCACTGCGGTATGAAAGTAAGGATGTTCCTTGGAAATGATAATTGCAAAGGAAACCATGAGACAAAATTCTGAAGGAAGTTCCGATTACAGAGAAGTTTGATTGCGAAGTCCGCAATTTCCTTATGATGAGAAGTTTCACATATAATCTGACAAATAATTATGCCACCAGATTGGATATAGTTCAGTACCAATGGCTGAATACTAGACCACACATAGTCCCCGGAACATTGTTTGTTGTAGCAATTCAAGGATGCTTCACCACTGCCCTTTTGGTGAGGGAAGGATACCTGTAACATTATATATAAGATATTCTATAAGATGCGAATAAATCAGAGTTTATATTTTCACAGATGACGGTGTTTAGAAGGATGCGCTTAAAAGGTCTCATTTAATTCTTTGAAGTTAAAAAATAATTAAAAATATTCATAGAGATACGTATATCTATGAAACAACTACCCTATTAGTATACAATCAGCAAAAAATCATTTAAGTGCATTGCCACAATTTTCCACTCTCCATGATTTACCATTCTATTTATTAAGTCAACTTTCTATCTGTTATCCACCAATAAAACATAAACTATAATACAGTCCATGTATCCTTAGCATATAACCGTTCGTTCTTAGCGTTCTTGAATGGAGATGGCGCGGAACTGCTCTGTGATGATGATAAACAAGTCCATGCGCAGTGCAATCCAGACTATCAACGATACGATTGGATGGATCGCTAGTGATGTGCCGTCTATCTCAGGCTGGCTGAAAGACCATGTCGGAGATTTTTACGAGCGATGTGAAAGGTGCTATGATCTTTATGGATGCTGTATTATTGATTCACCTTTATTGTTGTTAACATAGTCGATAACAGACACTTCAGTTGCGTTCGCTTGATATATAGACAAAATATAGAGCCAAAAACTACGCTCTACATTTTTCTAAAACTTCGCGATAGTGCTTGGAGGCGACATTTATCGTCACCATTTGCTCATCTGCGACTTGAACCATTAAATCGCAAGCACTGACGGAGCTGTCCGATTTTCCCAGCTGAAGGTTTCTGCATGATTTCTGTCCCGACTGCTTTGAGCGCCGGACTTTATTTTTGCTAAAAGATTCTCAAGAAGATGACCTACGAACTTCTTTCTCTCCGGAAACGCCGTTGACTTAGAAGAATTCGGGACATTTGGTTGGTTTGCTTGCTGGGATATTGTAGAGAGCTGAGATATCTGTAGAAGAGCTCTTCCTTTATGCTTATTGTTGACCGCTGTCCATAAAGCACTTAAAGGTTGCGAAAAATTTTTTTGCTACTGTCATTTGACATTTCTCTTTGGTGATTTGCTCACTGCGATGCCATATAATTCTTTCAAAGACTCCGAGATGAATCGTTTGATCCCACCAGCTCTCTGGAGCATATGCACTGCGGCAGCTGGTTCTTCCCCAGAACTTCTTCAGTAGTGAGACAATTTCTAGCTGAATAAATCAATGGCCACACCCTGATAAAACAATCGACGTGTGATAGCATGTACCATCAATTGGAGATGAAACGTGCACTGTGCTATAAATATTGAAATGAATAAGCACATTCTTTTGCATTCGGCCTTATCACAAGTTTTTAGGGGTTAATTCGGCATCAGTCTGGCACGTAAAAGAAGGAATCAAGGATTGAATTCAATCCGACCAACAAATATATTATGAAACGTTATATGGAAACAAACATCGAAAATCAAATGCAACACAATGAACTAACTTAAGCGTGCCTTGAATACGGCATCTAGAAACGTTTATATGGTGCTATCACGTATTCTTTGAACTCCAAAAGTGGGACTTAGGATCCGCCAAGGTTAAATCAGAGCATGGAGCTACGCTACCTGAGCAATCGCAAAAAAATTGTTGCACAACAATTGGCTGATTGACCATTGTTTTTGATGCCTTTGGTGTGGAAATTCGGCCCCCGCATTATATGCAATGAAAACGATATGTAGTTTGGAAAAAAAATATACTTTCCACCTAAGGTGAGCAATATCTTTATTCATTATGCATGACATGAGCAATCGGGAACAATATATGTTATTAGAGATTTATCAGCTATGTTGCTGAAGAGTTGAACGTGTGCAGTTATAGACAAACAAGGTGATCGCTGTAGTCGCAAAAAGAGGTTGATGATCACAAGCACAGCAAAAACCAACACAATGAAACATAAATGTAGGCACACAAAGCATAAGCTACATGTTAATATACAACGTGAAATGTTCGCGCTGATTTGTTAAAAGAAGAATCGGTGATATGATAGTCAGTGCTACATGAATGAGGTGTTTTAAATTCACACTTTTGAAGGTGTCGAACAAAAAATAGTCAGTGCTACAAGGAAAGGTTATCCTTGATACCTTACAGCGTATCATTTCGCTATTAAATCAAACCGCTGACGAAAAAACTCTTCTGAGTTTCTAATTTATATCGCATGATGTTCAAAGTTACTCCACTAAATTAGGTAGCCTCTTGTAGAGGTGCCAACTAGAAGAATTCGAAGGAATAAATAATATAGATACCGGAGATAACTTCATACGTTTTGGGGACTATTTCAATTTCCTCAGCTCAAAAGGTAATAAGTCCATACGCGTCATCACTGTAATCGCTTCTTTGCAGAATTGAGACAGTTCTTTAATATGCATAGATTCTATTATCTCCGTACTTCTTATTGTTTGAAGCGTGTAAGGAGAGGAATCGCGATCAATAACTGATGGGACGAAAATTGTATACAACCTTGTGAATGCCTTTGTAAAGCCATCTCTGCCTTTAATACCTTCCGATGAGATCGTCTGTTTCATGCAAAGGATTTTGCAATCCTAGCTTGTAAGCATTCCACAGCATTCATGTCCACAAAAAAGGATTGCTTTGCGCTTGTGAGTTAATCGCTATTAGTTTTGTCACTATTATTTACTTTCGTTTTATTGTTGCTTATAAATGCGTCGATTGTCTATCTTTCAAAATCGACGAGTTTTATGCACTAGTTGTTGATGTGTTGCGCGGATTATTCGCGTATGTCATAGGTGCCCTCTCTGTTATTCTCTGTTATTCACCCTCCAGCGGTTGTATGCCCTTTGCTTATTTCCTTGAGGCAACTGTTCACGCATGTCATAGGTGACCTTAACCTCGAATCATGGGTGCGTCAACATGATCTCTCCCTCTCAACGACATTACCGTTTGAAATGATTGGATTTCGACGACAGATTTTAGAGATTTATGATTTTTATGAATTGCGTGATCGATTTGTGCGAAACAATAGAAAATTTCAAGTGAGCACATCAAATATTTCTTATCCATATTCGACAACTGAGGCAAAAAAACATTTCGTGCTGTTTGGGTGATATAGACACCATGATCAAGAAGCACTTTAGAAATGGGCGAAACATTTCTAGATCAAATAATTTCGCCAGAAATCAGCAGCAATTGTTTGCTCATGCTGAGCATAAAAAGTAGTTCTATAAAAAATTTTAGCAGCAAAATAAACGTTTGGCAGTTGTCACTATTCTCAAGCGTAATGATATGAATGTATCTGTCGACAACTTAGGGAAACGCGATCTGTTCGTAGATTTGTTCTCAGACTTTTTGGACGAGATGTCAATTTTCAGCTTGAGTTTCTTAGTTAAAGAGAAAAAGGTCAATTAAGCATGGCTGACGAAAGCAATGAGCTCATGAGGCTGCCATAGCCCAAGTGAAGAATACAATTCCTTTAACGCTAGGTGGAACTTCACTATATTCTATAAAGCATGCACCAGTCACAATTTCAATCCCTCTAGATATGATTTTATAGAGAAATGTTCCTATTGCTTAGTTCGTTCAGCATGGATGAAGTCGTTCTCTTATTGAAAAAGTTACCATCCTCGTCATTAAAATCTAGACCAGTAAGCCATACATCTTCTTTTTGCGAGACTATGCAAATTATTGTTAAAGATACTATGCAGCATTACAATTACGTAGTGTCTTATAGCCTTAAGTGCCCTGCATAGGATGACTTTTTGCCAGGTCGATCTACTCCTTTGCATCTATCTTTCCTGTCATACACTGAATCACTACCACTCATAAACTGTTTCAACAACGGTTCATACACCAGCAACTTGTATTTACTTGATTTCCCAACACTTCATCCTTAATGGAAAACGGGGATTCACTGCAACTACTGATACAAAGCACCTCCCTTACGAATGAATCCCTCACTCGCTAAACCGAAAAACTTGATTGCAGAAATCCTCAGAAGCCTTCATTGTTTCACGTATACAACATGCGCATTAAACATTGTACTGCAAACTACTTAGAGCGTCAAATTGAACGTCTCTTTTTATAAAGAGACTGTCTTCACGGGCACCGTTATCGCAACCTCTTACCGAAGAATATTGGAGACCGTATGCAACGTCGAGCACGTTGTCATTATTAGATGATTGTTCTTATATGACAGCGCCACGGATACGTCCACAGCGACGCGCTTACTGTTGTTTCGGTTGCTTCTGCCCGTTTATATATTGGTCATCAAAATGGGAGAGGTCTATTCTGAAGACATTCTTTCTGCCGTTGCTAGAGAGTCAACATTGTTTGAGAGCTCCTAATTTTTGGCTTTGAATGTTATCGTTTTCCTCAGATAAGGTGCTCAAAATTCGCATTTGCAAATCTATCACACTCTCACGACGTCATTTCTGCGCGTATTTACATAGCCTCTGTGATTCTCTACTGTTTCAATACGGGAAATGTGGGAGCTAGAGTTACAAATTTTGCTGACTACAATCTACAGCCTAGATTCACCAAAAGTTTTAACTATCAAAGTTGATCCGTCAGCCTGAAAGCAATTGCAACATCTAATATGCGCAAAATTAGCAAGTATTTTACAAACATTGAGGCTGCATGTAGAGAAGAGCCAAGTCAGAAAGACGAGTGCTTTATAGAAATTTTGTAGAAAATGGTTGTATCAGGTAAAATATGCTTTCTTCACATAATGTAATTTATAAATTATTCGAAAATTATGAGCTGTTTTCCGATGGGCATGCTGCGAAAGCACATGTTACCCCGCTTTCAGGAGTTTCCCTACCCGATTTTCCATATATTAGAAACTGAACGGGGTTCTAACAGGCAAAAACTCGCTCTGTGATGGTCATCATTCCGGAAGAGCAATGTTATGGTTGCATAAAAATGTTCTTTATTCATTAAAGGATATGAGATGTGCGTATAATTATTGTTGACATTAGTTTGTTTGGTGATATTACCACATTTTCCGGTATATTCAAATAGATCGGTGCTTAATTCGCAATGCGAATATGAGAATGCAATCATCTATAGCTCAAAAATATTTCACCCTCATTGATTGTAAATTAAGAATTTCTTAATTAAAATATTTTCAACAGAAATTTCGTTATCATTTACAGCGATAATGAGTTAAAGATAATGCACACTTCGCACGTGTATAGACAATAAAAACTACTGTTATCACACACTATATACGTGAGATTTGATGACTATCGCCAGTCTATTAGCAAGTTCACATCGTAAGAGTCGGCAAAATAGCAGTCAGTTGATTGCAGTTGTCGGCAAAATGCTTTGGATCGTGCTACTTTTACTAGTAGCCCATGTGGCGAGCGGACAGGATTTTACGCCAGATAAGCAGCATTTGCTAAGGAAAGGTGGCCTCTATGATGGCGAACGTGAGTTTTACTTTTTAGTACTCAAACTGTAATCTTTGTTTTTACTAATTGTGGGCGCGACTCATTCCCATCTAGTATCTCCAACTCACCCCACTGATCCCACCTCACAGAGTCAAGTAGAAACTGAAGGTCGATTAGAAATATCGGAGATTTCATGACGTAACTCACAATCGGATGGTGAGAATTGAAAGTTCCAGAAATACAAGAGAAAGTCTATAGAAAAATGTAAAACTGTCGGGCGATTCTTCCAGCAAAACAAGCTAACATAAACGTTTGTCAGTAGCAGATAAGCGTTATTAGCACTTCAGTTCTTTGTTCACAGCAAACGTATCACATCATAGGTTTGCGATTGCTAATTCACAAATTCTCCCTAAAAACGAGCGAGTGGTGAAACTTTTAGAAATTTGTTAGAGTACATAAAGGGTGGTCGCTAATCTCGCACATAATGCAAATGCATCTATCGCTTAGCACACTCATAGGCTAAAGAATTTTAATGCAAAATAATTGTTCTGCAACACTCATGGAAAGATTACGTATTTTTAGTTATAGACCACCTAATGCATCAGAATAGTGGCAGAAAAAATCCTTGTGCTCGACGGTTCGATAACTCTCATGAAAGCATAATGTCTCTATAGGAATTGATATTTCTTTCGAGAGTTTGTGCCTCTCTCGTTCAATGCTTTTTTTGCATTCTTCTCTCATCTTTTCGTGGTTACAATTCTGAATTTGAAGAAATTATTTGTAATGCTCTCTATGATCCGTTATATTAGGAGATGAGTGTTACATTTATTCAAAGAAACTTTAACTTTCGCAATTAACCATTTTTTGTTCCATAGGAAGCTCCCAAACAACTCTTTGATGTCCTTTACTGTAAGATCCTTACGGTCAAGTGATCTTTCCAATAGTCATTACGAATAAGAATTTTTGACATTTTAGAAACGATTTACAGTCACACAACATTCTCAGTATCATTCCATGCGCAAAGTTTCTCGGTCTATGAGTATCGAATTCATCCCACTTGATAATTGATTAATTTAGGCAGTTACAAGCGGTCATAATCTTGACAGCATGGTCACACCCATTTCACTATAATACATCTTTATCGATATCATTTGTCTCAGGGGCAAACGAAGGTATAAGATACCCTCTATGAAAAAAAAAAATGTCACATGACGTTGCCGTAAGTGCCCCTCACCCATTAGGATGTCGTAATCTTCTTCTTCCGACGACGACTGCGAACACGTCCTTCTTTTTCCTTATCTCGGTATTTTGCTCATTAAAAAAAAATGAGCGACCATGTTGGGTTGTAAATTTTGATGCATAAACTGACATTGGCAAGTTTTCACTTAGCAAAGCCTTAGATAATGAATGGTGCTGTTCGATGAGCACAACTATGCACATATTGCATCAGACACGATACGCTTATGAGCCATCTTGTGCAAATATTGCATCACTCATAATGAGCGTATAATGCTATAATCAATGTGCAACTGATATATTTGAAGGCATGTTAAAAAACATAAATTCTTACCTCATCCTACAACAGAGCACCTCTCGGATGATTGGAACTGCTGGAACGCGAACAGCCGACAATTGGAGATTACAGAACGCGCAAGCGTTTTTGAATATTCGAGTCTCAGACAGAGAATATGATTTCCACCGACACGTACATGGAAATCCCAAATTTCATGAAGTGAACTAAATACTGCCTAAATTTATGCATACTTCTGTTCATTTTTCCTACAAAAATTTGCAGCACTTACTTATGCAAATTTTCTTGCTACATTTGTGACTTCGATTCCGGATTATTTCGATTCGTAAATACATACATTACACAAAGAACGAAAAACTCACGCTTTCTCATTACATTTCTGAAGTTGGAGTTTACTGCAGATTTCTCGGCATTTTTTTTAAATCCTTACCGAGCGCGCCAATGGCATGTATCCAATTGCAACTTCCCAACTTTCTAGTAGATCTACAAGCATAAATCGACGCCGTCTTTCTCAAGACGTCTGGAGCCCGGTAGATGCTAGATCCATTTTCGTGAACCTCGAAGGCGGTAGATCCATATAGTCGAGGAAGAAAATAATATTTCTCGAAATGTTTGCTCAACTATGTGCTCTTATGATCGGAATTTTTCAGCTGAAAAATACAATCGCTGTTCACCCGCAGGTTTCTCTTTTTAGGCTCAACTTTTCATCTCTATATCTTGTCGAGAGACTGATATCTTCCAAAGCGATATTCGGAGCATTGATTTTTGAAGTTCATTTTCAAGAGAGAAATTTTGATGTTTGATTCGATATTGCGGAAGCTTTGTACATTTGATTATAAAACGCTTTAAAATACTTCATTGTTTGTTCTTTAGGAACTGTACGCTGCATGCTGACTGAAAAAAGATTAAAGGGCGCAAAAAGCTGTCACAGTGGAATTAAGCAATGGGTGTAACGATAAACCACATGCCGATCAAATTGCTTTGTAAATAAACGACTTAAAAGTAATCAAACGGGATGAAATTATAATCAGCTAAATCTTAAGCATTCATACGATATCAAGCTTTTCATTTACTAGTACAAATTTTGCTGCTTACAATAGAAGAATATAGAATTTGACATACAATTTGCGATCCATTTAGCCAGCAAACATTCGTTTTTAGTGGATTTTTTCGGTGAACTATGTGCGGCTTTGTGCTGTCACACTTAAACTGATTTAGGAGAGAGAGAGAGCTTCATGATGCTTCGCTAAGTTGTGTGATATGTTTGGAAGTTGGAAAAGCGAAAATTCTCATTATTGATTAGCATACCTATATTATTATTTTCAACGTGACAACATGTCAACTCTCAGCTCACAAGTACAACTTTTGATATCATTCTGAAATTTGTATATTTAGTGACAGATTCTCGTTAACATTTGTCAGCAACTTATCATCGATATAGTTCTTATTTAATGGCTGCAGAATTTCCTGAAGAATATTAAACTTGAGAAAGTGTTTGAGAGCGCGCAAATTTCTCCGACAAAAACAAAATGAGAATAGCAATTGAAAAAAGCACACCATGAAGGTGAACAAATGTGTTCTGTTGTGCTCCAGCCAAAAAATATAGATGTTTCGTAAAGGTCTCGTAAAAAAGGCACGTTCAAATGAAACTTGTATCTGTTTCAGCGCATTTTTTATGATTTCTTGAGGACTGGGAAGGTTTAATTTGGGGCGCTAAAGTGCAAAAAGCGCAAATCGCGCCAGCTCCTTTGACCCGTTTCTTTGCCTCCAGTTAATTTTGCAGAATTCATTAAAGTGAAGTCCGCGCATTCATTATAGTGATAAAGCGAACACCGTACTTTTGCAATCGCTATTAAAATGGTCTTTCGCTGGCCTATTCAAGTGGCGCTCAGCATGCTCATCTTTGCGCACAAGGGCTTGGGGTTTGCAAATGGCTCTTACTCTAAGCCTCTGTGATTCAGAAATGAGGTACTAAGTAGGGAAAAAATTATGGCTTCTGGCTATGCTATAGATTGCAACTGCTCAATTTCGTCGTTATTGCTTTTGGCATTCGAAAACGGAGACTACCTTACGGTCCGATTCGCGCATACACAACATCAGATGGAAGGATGTACATTTGTGAAAAGAATTTCTGAAAGGGAAATTTTGATGCACTTCAATACTTTGTTGTTAAGTTGATTACTGATTTATGTGTCTTATCACTAGCTGTGTGCTAACCTTATCGTTGTTTCGATGACGCCGACGCATTCACGCCACGTCAAATGTTAAAGCTCACTTGTATGATTAGTGAACATATGTCATCGATTAGGCAAAGACTGCTGATTTGTTGCTAAGGTATCGCTAACAATGAACTTTGATCAGGCTTAAGTGGGTATTGTGAAGGAGTGGAACCATTCAATCGCTGTATAAATATTTGCATCGGAAATTCATCAGCAGGGACCGTCTTCAAATTTCTTCGCACTCTTCACTATATTAGCAAAATCGCGCGGTCGAAATGCTATGCTTGGAATATAAGAATGACCATGGAAACGGTTGCTCCTTCTGGGTCATGGTGTGCGTGTACGTTGAAAGGGGCAGGAGCCTGCATTGGTGGACATCAAAAACCTCTGCGAAGATGAAGTGGCGGAGGAATTGAAGAGGATGACTAGTGAGAGGAGGCGAGCAAGCATATCCTATTCGATAAGGTACGCAAAGCATTACATGCGCAAGGAATTTGTTGTATCGTGCAACAGAGATTCGGTGAATGTTGAAAGTATTGGTTCAGGCCTGACTTCGTTAAAGGTGCTAAATGATTAAGGTATAGTAAAACTTCGAGCGTATATCTCCATGGAAATGATCAAGAAGTGATAAATGCAAGCCATTTTCATGTTTTAGAAGAGTGCTTTTCGATAACATATTAAAACAGTAAAACTACGATATGCATTTTTTTGTACTTAATTCATTTGAACGGTCATTTTCGTCGACTACTAACAAGCCACAAATGTACGAAATAATACCAACATGTTTTACTTAGTCTCACGATAGTAGAGATCTCTCACAAAAGAATGGTTTCTTTAGTCAGGTCGGTTTGGGATGAAAATTCGACCTGTGTGAAACGAATGCAAATTTTTTCATGCGCCTTTATGCCTGCAATTGTTTTCTCGAGCAACGGAATGGTGAAAAAGGTTCTTATAGAGATGATATGTGGTAAACAATGTACGGACCAGATTTCGTAGCTTCAGATCCGATACTGTGGGTTTTAAAGTTTGTGACTCTCGGGTACGATGGGGCGCGATGCTGGGCCATTGCGGTTCTTAGATGAAAATCCAGGAAAAGTTATCAACTTTTTGTTGTCATAATAACGAAATACATAAAAATTAGCATGGTTTATTGTTTCGGCTTTATTGCTCACGCCACTGATATGTGACGCTACTATCATCGATAGCTGAGGCATGGAACGAGAGGAATAAGACACTCGAGTATGATTGTCGAGGCTGCACTCAGGCATGGCACGATATACACCTATATATGGATATATACGAAAGCAGATAGTCGGCTAATTCGAAATAAACAACCGGTATTTGTAGCTCTATGCGCGCTTAGCGTATGTCTCATTATGCGTCTCATCTTGCAATTGTTTGCTCAGTTAAAATTTGAAAATGCTATTCCTCATCTTTGATGAGAAGGATCGTTCTTGATCAAACTTTGGTAGACCTGTCATTTGTAACCAAGAAATTTGTCGATCGAGCAGAATGGAAGAGTTGACCCACTCGTTTGTCGATCGAGCAGAATGGAAGAGTTGACCCACTCGTGGGCTTGCTTGTCATTGTGAGCGTATTCATTTCACAATGCGATTGCTTCAGTGATTGGTCCAATAAAGCGAGCCGATTTGATTTGTATGCAATTTTTTTTCCATCTGCTGATTAAGTTGCACAGTATGGTTATGGTATTTCATTTGCCAGTTTGCTCGATGCGTCTTCTCAATTCAGTTTCTCGATTCTGCCTCGTACTTTGTGTTATCCGGCGGCTTTAGCATTGCTTTCACTCGATTTAGTGGCCCTATCTATTTAGCTTGGAAGGGCACCCATATGTCTTATAGTATTACAAGCTTGTTAAATTTCAGACGAACTCCATGGCAAAGCACGTTATGCGGATTCTTTCCTTCCTGGATCTACAGGCGAAAGGGATCGTCGCATACCGGAATTCGTCGAACCTATTGAGTATTTTGTTCAGATACAACCATATTTTGAAAATGACAAAATTCCAATTCCTAAAGGTTAGAAGTTTGCAGACGCTATAACTTTTTTTCGCATTACGCTGTCTATTGTGTTATAGTTATATATTTTCGACTCATTTAACGACAGCGCACTAAGATGTGGATCATTTTATGGAATGTGAAATTGTTTCAGGGAAAGTGAATATGACTTTCGACGCTCGCTGCACTTTCATCTTTCGTGTTAAGCAACAAACAAGCAACGTAACACTGCATTCACTTCTACTCACCTATGAGAGCGTTAGGTTGATGGATGAAGACGGCAATCCGCTTATACGAAATGCCTCCTACTCATTCAATGAAACGTTAAACCATATCGTAAGAATTTCAACCACTTGCTGACGTGTTTGCTCTTTTCTTAGCATCGATTTGTCAACATTTCGTTAGTAGGAAACTGGAAGATGCCCAGGCCGAAGGGGCTGGAAAGGAGAGCACGACATTCGTGTGGCCTGAGCAAAGCATATGTATTCCCGCAACTAGCACGGAACTGCGCGATCGGCTGTTAAGCACAGCAAATAAAAATTTGCAGGAATCCCAAAGTACACAAAACCGACTTAACCTTGAATGAGCAGGTATTGCACCTGAAAGTCACTATGATTTTCTAATCATATCAATGCGTCACCATTCCCACGTAATCCACCCTTACTTTATTCAGTTACAGATGCCACATTTTTAGGATTTTCAGTGATAAAAGTTCGTCGGATAGTATCAAGTTGTAAGTCGAATTGGAAGTTTCACCATTCCGCATATATAGTGGAGAAGACTGGAAATTTAGGAAGGTTTGAAGAAAAATTATCGAACAACGCAAAAATTTTCGCTTCATTGGCTAATGTTCCGAACAGCCGAGGCCCATTACTTGCAGCACTCCCAAATGCTTGCCAATGTGTATATCTCACATTCACTATGTGTTCACCAATCAAAGTTCGACGTGTATCCACCAATGGGTCACCTGTTTGGGCGACAGTGAATTTATCGTGTGAAAGCCTGGTAAATACGGCATCCGTCGTGCTCAATTTCACCATGTGTCATCTCCTACCAGGTGCATAGTGCCTCCAATGGAGGCTGATGGCTGATCTAACTGATCGCGCATGGCCTGCAGTGAAAAGAACGCACTCATAGCCCTTCCTTGTCATTGCCTTATGCCAGTGGGGGGTTGTGTGAGTATTAGTATGAAATTGGAGTGTTTTTCCTTTTTGAATCTTTCAATGTGTCATCGTCTGTGCAGAAACTGCTAAGGTTTCGTAACGATTGTCATCGAAGAAGAAGCGCTGATTTCATGATGCCTATTATACTTCATGTCAGAATGGGAATGGGCTGCGGGAACTGCTTGCGTAGGGCACCGAGCGAAAATAGACGAAAACGTGGGCAAAAGTGTTCCCAAGCGGTGAATTCTAGTAGAGGTCTGGTTGATCGGTGGCTAGCCTGGCGAGGCGTCAGAACCGATCGCCCGCACTGGAAGTTTCGCATCATCTGTTATAATCCTAATCCATTTCGCAGATTTCTTATCACCTTGTTTCATATTCTCAATAAAAGTGTAATTTACACTATTGAACTTACGATGAAAGCAACTTTCGGATGTCACTTACAACTGCGAAATAAGGATTTGATCGGACATGGCAAAAAGAAACGACAAGTTTTCTTGCCAATTTGGGCTCTTAACAAAAGCCAATGAATTGGCACCTTTTACAGTTGAAAAAATTGCCTTGTAGACGTAAAACTTTGCAGCACTCGGCATTTGCTAATGTTAAGGGTTTTCGGCGCCATAACTATCATTTCCATTAAAGTTGAAGTGAATTTCTCATGTGAAGATATTCTTGGATGCCGAACTTAGTGCTTAAATAGTTGTATCATCTGCTCTTATTCAATGCATCTACTTCGGTAACCGTTGTTCATGTATTGCAGATTATTGAGACTGGCGACTACCTCAATGTTGGGCAAACTTATATGCTGCAATTTGTTTATGTTGGTGAAATTCACAATTATTTGGATACGGGTCTTTATTACACTTCTTATGTCGATACCAAAGGCAAATCCCAGTAAGACTTGCTGGAAAATGTTCGCGATTAATGTGGGAACCAACGAATTGAATTTGCGCATTTAGCATCGATCACATCCCTGGGCAGGCGGAAATGAGTCTGCAAGTTTCGCGCAGTTGGCGTTTTATCAAAAATGTTGGAGATGAGTAATGAGCAGATAACTTGTGGTTGCTTTAGCCATAATCGCAGTGAAGCAAGTAAATGTTCTGCAGCTTCATTGCAATTATGGTGACTACGACGATCTCCAGTTCACCTGCGAGGATGAAGATAATTGCACTAATCGTTGAAACTGGTCGACCTTTCCAAGTTCTTCAGTATCTTTGAGATTTCTTTGATTTTTGCTATGCTTCATATTCTCGCTCACCATTGTTGACAGCAAGCTGCTTGCAGCTTCATGTTGGCAACTCATTTGGAACCAGCAAGGGCTCGATGGATTTTCCCATGTCTCGATGAACCCGCATATAAGGCGGTATTTCACATTACACTTATATATCCGAAAGGGTTAATTGCATTAGCAAACGCTATGGAACGAACTCCCGTCTCAATGAATCCACCACTGTAAATTTTTTCTTGTCATTTCACCACTAGAATCCTAATCAATATATTTTTAATCACGAATTTATAGCAACTAACCAACCATACGAAAGGTGGAAATGCGCATCCGAACAAAGGTTGATGGACTCATATCTATCGTTTATTAACTGTAAACATTGTCTTTACCACCATTCATAAATCGATGTCATTTAGCAGTCGTTAATGGGATCGTTTTGTTATTTTCATTGAATATTGCTCCCAATATTTGTAACGATTATTACAAAATTTGCGAAAAAGACAAACAATTCGTTGTCGATGTAGCAGCAAAATGATTGAAATGATTTTATTTTGATGACTTTCTTTTTATAGAGAAGACTGGGAAGTAATTCAATTTCCACCAACGCTGAAAATGTCCACATATATTCTTGCATTCGCCATAGGGCCTTATGTGAAGGCAGAGACGATAAACGACGATGGGATACTCGTGAGTCTTTCCGAATTATAAGGGAATTGTGAATTAAGAAATTTTTTTTTCAATGGCAATCTAGAAATTGATCTGACGATTTGAAATATGCGAACGCCGCTAAATACATTCAAAAAATCTAAAAATTTTCAACTTGACTCCTTCAATTGCAGTATATCGATCGAAGTGATACTTCGGCGTGTGTTTAATGAACGAGTTTTCTTGCCAATATGAAAGCGTTAGAAAACAATCTAGATGGAACGAATCGCTTATTATTATTATTGAATTGTTGTTTACTATGTTTTCATTCATATTCGATTCACTTTAATCATTCTTCGTTGCACCAAGTATACAATTCCATAGAGTTTCATTGGTTCTTTTTTGTTAGGTGAGAAGCTGGGGCTGGACCGGACAAGAGGATTACCTGACGTTTGCCGTCGATGTGGCAGCAAAATGCCTCCACACAATGGGAAATTATTTGAATTACACATATCCTTATATAAAATCAGGTAAGATATATGAAATTCACCTGCTTTTCTTTTTTCCTTGAGTTTCATGCGCTCCAATTATGTGTGCTAAATGTGCTTTAATCAAGAAAGATGAAAGAAGTGCAAGCTATTTTCAATAGCGCCGAATATGAAGTGAGACGTTTTAAATGGATATTATTGAATTCATGAACGCCTCATTTTTCACATTTTTTCCGGCGATTGTTCTTGTAACGAATCAAACTCCTTTTCGAGCCCCTGTTTGCAGTCGAGCATCCTGATAAAAGCAAATTTTTATTAGTCGAACTGGCATCCCCACTTGGGCCCAAGGCCATCGCATGCGAAGAACCAACATGGGCGAACAAACAACGACGAATACAACCAACGAGTACAACGATGGCTGATTAGAATGGGCAATAACAGTCCTTATATACCTACTCATAGCAGCAAAGCGACACTTATTAGAGCATTTCATACTGCATACTGTTCTCCGATCACAATCCAGCTCTACGATCAAAATTGTTACATTTTAAATTCACGAAACATTTGTGGATATTTTCCTAGATAAGTCTTGGTGGAATCCATTTTGTTCGTAGTGAGCAGCCATCGCTTGGTGCAACAAGGAACATGGATATTTCAACTGCTGAAGAGATGCGACTTAAATTCTGCAATGTCGCAAGCAGATGAATGAATTTCTTTATTTTCATCATGTAGAGGAGATTTGCAC
Source organism: Baylisascaris procyonis (assembly GCA_037389465.1). Lineage (NCBI taxonomy): Eukaryota > Metazoa > Nematoda > Chromadorea > Rhabditida > Ascarididae > Baylisascaris > Baylisascaris procyonis. Next base: position 2,135,812 of record JAZARR010000153.1, read on the forward strand.
TATTTCTTTCACCTCCATTGGTAGCGTCAAATGAGAGTTGAAGAAGCAATATCTCTCTTCAGAGAATGTTGTTCTTCGAAGAAATTTTTCAGAGCATTACTATTAAAAAATCGTGTTTTTATATTTTATTTCGCTGGGATGTTCTCGAAAACTGTACAAATATGAGGAGAGTTTCTGAACTTCCTCACATGTCGGCAAGCATAACGAACGTCTGCAAAATTGCGTGTGAGCTTTCGTTGTGACAGATAGAACTTTCATCAGGTACCATGATTTGATTTCATTATGATGTTCTTTTGAAGATCAGATCGGTTTACCGGAATTCGTTGCTGGCGCAATGGAGAATTACGGTCTTATCGTCTACAAGTATCAATATGTTGCTATTCATCCCAAGGTATTTCTGTTAGAAGCCGTATAAATTTTTCTGTAAAAAAGTATCGATGCAGAATAATGGCTTAATATTACGGCTGAACTAAGCAACCCTGCAACGAAGAGTATGGAAACCGTTTGCACAAAATGTTGCGCTTCGCAAATATTACTTTTCTGTTCGAGAAGGCGGTGTTTCAGGCGAAAGCACTTTTGCCCAATGAGATTTACCTTATTTTTAAATGAGATTTTAGACTAATGGTTTTTTTATATCTTTTTCTCGCAGATAATTTTCTGTTGCAAATTGTGCGCTCCTATTTCATACATCCAGTCGGCTGATTCGTTAGTATTCGTATTTTTTAAGTTATAAGCTTAGTGAACTAATCAGTGGGACACTCCTATTCTCTTGCTGTCGCTTTTCGAAGGGTCGTTCTGATTTCTCTGTTATCAGTGTCAATTTATCGGTTTTCTAACACTGTTCATCTGTTCAATGTATGCACAGGTTGGCGTTTCAATGTTTTTTTTCATGCAGTTGTTGCCATTTTACGTGGAAATGGCTCACTCTATTGACAACCTTATCAGGATTAATCCGCAACATGGTAAGGTTTGTGGCTTTAGAAAGAAACCTGTCGGAATGAACGAAGGCTGAAGATAACACAATGACCAAACTGCCTGAAGGCACACGAGCGATTTACGCTTGTTGTATCACAGCTAGGGCAAATCGTGGGAATAGCTAGAAATTCGATTGTAGAAAGAAACTAGGAGAGGAAGGAATATTTCGCGGAATGTTTTTCATTGCATTAATCACTTTTCAGATCTCAACAACAGAAGCGAAGCAGGCGGCAGCGAAAGTGATATGCCATGAATTAGCGCATCAATGGTTCGGGAATACAGTGACGGCAGCGTGGTGGGATGATCTTTTCCTCAACGAGGGTTTCGCTGCATTCTTTGAACGATTCAATATGAAGCTAGCAATACCATCACAAACACCGTACATCGTTCGTTTGTTGATTTCTTTTGCGAACATTAAAAAAATTACTGTTGGAATCAAAAAATATTCAATTTCAATAGTTTGATAAGCAAAATAATAGTTTTGAAAAAAAAAAAGAGAAAGAGGGCAATTTTATAACACTTTGTGTTATGTGTAACACTGGCACATTAAACATCATAATGGTTATCTTTGACGTTTGAAATCCGTTTTCACTTTTGTGCTCGAGCAGTGAGATAAATATCTGACGACTGCAATTTGCAAGGGTAGTTTTGACATTTCTTGACTAGATCGTGTTCTGAAATTGCTGCTTTTTCTTCTTTTCTTCCAAATTTTTTCCTCTGAAGCTTGCGACAGCATATTATTATCAGCGGCATGATTTTTCCGTTGATGTCATTGAAAGGAATTAAGAAAAATGTTGAGTCACTAGGTGATCTATTTGAACCATCTAGTGAATATTTCAATGTCATTATAGGTTACGTATGCGTGAATGCGTATATGAAAAGAACGATCAGAAAGTTTGCAGCTTTAGCTTGCTGTCATTGAAGCATCACAGTATTCTGCATTGAAGTTTTACTTTCCGAAGTTCAGCCAATCATTGATTCGAAGATGTTCCTTCAGAAAACTTTCCTACTGACTTCTTTTCGCGGGATAAATTAATGACGAGAGCTGGTCATTTGTACGTCAGAGAAAGAGGATCGCTTATGGCTGTTAGAACCAACAAGTCATAATTCACTATTTAGTAGGCATGCAACTTATCAACCGCCCGTTTGCAACTTTTGGTCCGAAACAATAGGCCGTGAAAATCCCACAAAATTGGAGTTGGAAACGCGGAGGGAAAAGGGAAGCAGGATTGAACGAACCTCGATGTGTAGTTTCCAACTATGGACTTTTCGAGGTCCAGCTTGGTGCATGAGTGTGTTGTTTTTGTTAAAAAATGAGTATCCCACCAGTATCCGACGCACACTAAAAATACACTTTGAAATTTAGGCTATATTGTTAGACGGTATAGATCATGCTTCAATATGTTCGTAAGAAGTGCGGCAATTGTGTTCTCACTGGAATTTTGCAAACTGTCGCATCTTTAGTATCTCAGATATCATACGCTTTCTAGAAGCCGCTTTTAATAAAGCAAAATCTGCGATATAGTCATATTTTTAATGATGAGTGTTGAGTTAGGAAATGAAGGAGATTTTACGGCACCCAAAAATATTTATGCTGCTATTCATTTTTACAGAATTCTCGACAGCTTACAGGAAACAAAATTGTACGCACAAAGAGTTCAGCCATCGCTGGTAGTTGACGCAGACGTTGCAAGGTCGCATCCTCTCTACGCCTATGATGGTCCCGAATTCGATAGTGAGTATATCGAAATTTTGTTTCGGTCTTTCGACCGTGAATTGATAGTGATTGAGGATGTTTTGTTGAGAGAAACTCGAGCAGAGAAGAGAAGATTTTAATCGACGTTTCGGCTATGAGACACCATCAGGAGATGCCTCTTTGCCGAGATGTTCAGTGCAATGTTCTCTTCTCTACGAGTTGTCTACAACGACATCCCCTATTGATAAAGATATCCGTCTGTTTCCGCTAAGCGCTTCATACAAGACGAATTTTTGCAAGACGATTCTCGGAACCTTTATTTTTCCAGAAGGCCTCTCCTTTAATAACCTTTCATCTCATGTCGCATTTCCTATCATACTGTTTCGATACTTTCATAAGGTCCACCTTATATTTATTAGGGCTAACAAATTTTGCTGCTTTTTTATATCTGCGAGAGCTCTTCAACAGTTTCGGAAGTCATTCACCCATGAAGAATTATTTAGAGGAATTGAAGGTTGCAAACCCACTGAGGCATAAAATGACGCAATTTTGGCAGATATGCGCATCTATAGCAATACCGTGGCAGTCTGTTTATGACCTCAGGCCTGAGATAAGTACCACTTTCACCACCTTAATTCGAACGTTGAGGAAGGAACGTGATCATGTAAACAAGTGGTGGTGGATGGTCTTCAAAAAGTTCCCTTGGCTCTTCGGCTCCCACATCTTACTAATCTTAAGTTACTAGACTATCAAAAAACGTTGCAATGTTCTACGCATCGAACCTGAGATTGCTCCTTTGAGGGAATCCTTCGCTCTTTGGTGCTTTATGGTATCCATTGTGAGCGAAATCGAACTCCAGATTAACACTAAGCAATAATTGCGCTTACACAAGATCAATTTAATGTAATGCAAATTTTTTTTTGATTTTGCAGCCATCACCTATGGCAAAGGTGCATCGATATTGCGAATGATTTATTCGGTGCTTGGAGAAGATGCATTTCGGAGTGCACTTCAAGATTATATTAAAGAGTATCAATTTTCGAACGCAGTCCATCAAAATCTCTTCGATAAATTCACTGCCGTATGATTTTATTTTTTTTTTTTCATTATTTTTTGTGTTTTTCCCGCTTGTTAATTTTGAAATAGACTGTAATTGCATTGTATGGAGACAAACCACATTTTATCAGACAGTATTCATTTTGGGTAGGGTTAACGTTCCCTAACACATTTTCGCATTAAAAGAGGGTAAATAAATAATAGACGCATCATATGACATTTCTGTCGATCGCAGTACAGTGAACTTCTGCTATGATTATCCAGAAAAGCAGTAAATGGTTTTAAGGATTTTTTGAGGGAACGATGTAGCCAGAAGCGAGTGGATTGAAAGTTCTAAATCGTTGGATCCGTGTTATCTTAAATGATTTTTTTCTTTTCTTTCTTAATTTTCTACACTGCCTTCTTTGCACGCATCGTCTTAAAACTCTGATGCGACAAGTGAATTAGTGCTCCTCATTAGTTCACGTCCATGCTTAAGGGAATGAAGCAAGGAATAATGCGGGGAAAAAAAGAAACAACGCTTTCTCGAGGAACACTGGGAAATTTCAAATAGGGGTATGATATGGTGGAGGTCTCTAGAAATGTCGCAACACATTGGGAGATATCGACAAGTCGTGTATTCTTTGTCGGTGGGGCATGGGCGATCCACTTTTCTTATATCCTCTCGAGTAAACCTTAGATTATTCTTTTGTTGCCGTACAGTTTTTTTTCACGCACGATCCTCGTTCCATCTAGGCATAGAAATCGAATCGCATTTTATTAGACGAAAGTTTTCAGTGTTGGACAGAAACAATGATCGTCTGCAATCCTCTTTTTTCATTTGAAGCACATATCACATATGGACGATTTTTACTTACTTCTTCCCTCTCCGGTTATCGAAAATGCTAACTAGGAACTTCGGATGTTTAGTAATTGAGCTGCGATGATACGGGAAGCAAATGTTTGTTGGAATTCCCAGGAAAATTTGCTCAAAAACTTACATTTTCATGCATTTTAGTCGGTTTTTCCAAGTCAGTTAGGTAGTGAATAAAGCTCATCGTTTGATCTCAAATTGATCATTTATAGGGATTCTACAATGGCCGCTGATTGCTTGCCAATTACGAGGCCACAAATATTGAAATGAATTAAGAATGTCAGAAAAATTGAGGAAATGCCTGCACGTAGTTGAATCAGATATGATGTTATGCATAAGTTAACACGGTTTAACACGTACTACATACTGCTACTCATTCGTGAGTAAGCACACAAAATTGAGCTGTTACTTTATAAAGCATCACCTAAATAAACAGATTTGCATAACATTTTATGAGAAGAGTATACACGATGAGAAAAAATATTTTATCCTTACATTTGTTTTTCCTTTATTTATGCGTTATTCATTTTTGACGCCATTCTTTCTTTCAGCATTCAAAAAATATCACCGATTGGTGTGGCAGGCCACTTAATGCTACAAGTTTTCTCAATCCCTGGTTCCATCAACAGGTGTGTTATCGTCGAAGCCTATTCACAAAATTTATGCAAATAACGTCTAAGTGAGAGTTTCTTGACAACGTGCTCCTCTTGGTAAGAGCGCTATCATATGGAAAAATGCTGACTCCCACACGTGAAGTTAGAAACACACTCAGAAAGAAGGACATTACGGTATGGAGCTATGAATAAGTTGATCAATCGAGACGCGTTCGAACGGAATACTTCTTGGAGGAATGCTATTACAATTGAACGTCATATTCCCACATTGTGTTGAAAATGATTTTCCTGCATGTTATTCGTTCCGCTTTATATAATTTCAAAACAGATTTTCAACTCGAATATCCAGCTTTCAGCTTTTTGCTGTTTCTTTGAAAAGTTGGAAGCAATTTGCGGTTTGCTGAGTCATATGCTTAAGATTATTAACGACGTTTGTAGGATTTTCCATTGGTGACCGTGACGAATAATCAATTGATGGGTTCAGCCGTTTTCTCACAAGAACCTTTCAATGATCGTTCCAAATTGCCGTCAAGCGACTATAACTATTCGTGGCCTATTCCATTCATCTACCGAGATTATAGCAACTCCTATCTAAGTCCAGTTGATACACTCCAATGGATGAAACCTGGTGAGATTTCATTTAACGCACATCGATGTACTATTTGGCGCCAACTTTACACAAATTATTTTGCATCTTATAAAGATTATGCAATAGGTGCGGCATAAATGTAACGAAGTTTGTGCAGCAATAACAATTTCGCTGAATATCGTCGCTTCTTGTACCGGGTGTAGTGCTTAGTGAATTTTCGCATACTTCACGAGTCATTCATATCCCGTGGAAGGTTTCTTCTTTATCGGGCAAGTGTTGGATCCTAGTCGCCGTTTATTGTCAGTAATGTTTCGATGGTATAGAAAAATAACCTTTCCTTAGCAGCCAATTTCCCATGCTATTTATCGACTATTCCACGAGAAACTTATAAGAGGCGCAAGTATTCCGAATCTTTGCTGTTATAACAGTTTATTCCACCTCTTAAGTATTGGAAAATATTGGATCCACTCATAGAATCGATAAACTAAGGTGGTCAAGCCTAACAACTGTTGAATCGATCTTCCGCAAAAAAAGGCAGTATTATTGTGGTTGACTTAAGAATTTTCGTTTGCTTTGCACACACTCCGCTAAAAACCGTATAATGTTCCCAATATCCAACACAGTGACTTCCCTCGATGCACGAATGCTGAAATATGCTTCTATCCCTCCTACCCATGCTTTAAGTTACGATATGGTAGCAGCTATGCGGTTGCCAATGAATGAGAGGTTCACAGGATGAGCCGCAGGTAGGGTTCGACGAGAGCGAGCGCTTTGGTCATTTGGACTGAAATTGCCAATTGTGTTGCACCTTCGAAAGTTATGAATCAATGCATGCTTGAATATTCATTGCTATCGCTACGAATAATTTTGGTCGGATTGTTTTTTATATTTCTTATTCACGTCACGACCACTCTAAAATCGTTGTTATTATCTGCATTCATCAGGGATGAAACCGTTTTGGAAGTGCTCATGACTTTATCAACATTCAGACATTCCAGTCTTTCTGGTGTTTATGCTCAAATAAAGTTGCTTGCATGTAATTTTTGAATGTTTATGGCCGTGAAGGATGGGGGAGCAGTCGGTTTGATTTGACCTGTGAGAGCGGTGCAAAGATGTACTAGAAATATTTTTGCAGTAACCTTTGATTGTAAACGATGGCATTTGTGAATTCATTTAGCACAATGCATTTATATTTGTCGCGACAGAGCAGCATCATCAAGTTTTTTTTCTCATTTCTGCGCATTTGGCCGTTCATTTTAGGAGCTCAACCCAGCTTTTTGATGTGAGATTGGTAGAATCCCAGCTTTCCCGTTTTCCATTTTCCAACCTTCGTGCTATTCTGAACATTATAGCTCTGCGCTTTTTTTTTTCTGCCCTCAAAAGAAATCACCTCATGATTTCTTCGTCGATGACGAAAGTACAGACGACTATTCTCGATGACTGGCTGCACACATTTCATTGGCGTTATTTGATAATTGAGAGAGCAACACTGTTTGCTGATGCATTATTGCTACCTATAACTGATAGAAACTTTTATTAGTCTCAATAGAATAGACTGTTTGTGTTTTCTTGATTGTCGAATAAAATGTCGACGTGGCAGTACTTGTCACAATAAATGAGAGGAGAGCAACATGAAGCACAATCTTTGCATCAACGAATATTGAACTTATTTTGCTAAATGATACATCTATTTCTATAGAATATGAGCAATGCCCTTCAACGGCCCATAATCGTGCATTGCATTGGAATATCGGTAACGCTGGTTCGTCGGCACACCTTCGAGTACAATACGATGATGTGGGATTTGCAAGGATGATGGATAGATTGAAGACAAAACGTGATGTTGATTTCACAATGAACGATCGGATGGAGCTTATTGGAGATGAGCTTGCCTTGTTGAAGTTGGTTTTTCTTATTTTGCTTGCTGATAAATTAGTAATGAGTAGCGAAGTGAAAAGCGCTTTTCCTTGATAGCAGAAGTTATGAAACGAATAATTTAAATAATTTCAGTAGTTTGCGATAAAATCTTAGCAATAATACCTGTCATAGGAATGAGAACAAATAGGCGAATAAAGAATTGTTCCAGCGAAACTTTAGGCCCTTTGCTGCGGAACCTTTTGCTCGTCGTTTCTTATGGAAGATTTGTGCTAAATTTTCGCCTCTCGTCAATGCATATGGTTAATCTCACGTTATGCAGCTCAAAACTGCGGTCATTTGTTCGCGCGTTCGTCACCTCAAAAATGACCACAGCTTGGACTTCCATCTTCACCTTCCTGTAGTGGAAGTGGCGGTTCCAACATGCCTAAAACTTGGAGTTTTCCCAGTTTTGGGCGTACAAGCAATGAAAAATTGACCAAGGATGGAGAATTTTCAACTTTTACAACATTTGTTGAGCATTTTAGTTCAACGAAATTGTAATTTACCAAAATATTCGAGCAGCAAAGTGTTTTAGTGCTTTCGAGTGCGTTTTTTTACACCCATCGCTTTATTACATTAGAAAGGTGTTGTGCTCATCGAGTTCGGCGCAACCTTGCAGTAATTTCCTTTGACTCTTTAAAAGTCAGCGCGAGATACTCGGCCATCATTTAATGCTATCGAAGCGAGTCTTATAGTTAAAGGAAAGGGCATACATTTTTTTCCGCCTACCAGGTTTATTGTGGCTTTCATGGTTGTCTAGTGAGGAATTATGTTAGGTCGCGGCTTTTCATAAACGATCCGCTTAAAGCTATCGAATAGCTATTAATGGATTTTGTGTGCGGTTTGTTTTCGATGACGGAGTCATCATCAGATGCACATTTAGACCATTTTCCCCCCGGGTGTCAGGGCACCTAGAATACTCGGACAACTGGGCATCTCGGAAAATTGTTCTAGGCCAACTGGCACCGCTATCAAGCTTATTTCCCGGGCCTCAAGCGAAATGATTTCCCAATGAAGCAAGACCCTTTCGGTGAGGATTAACAAAACATTGTTTTTGTTTTACGGACATTCAAGTAAAATGAGTCCCACATGTCATTCCTTGACAGCGTCCAGTAATGTTTTTGCAATGATGAACTTTCAGGAGGAGAAGTGCTGCAGGCGAGCCATTCTCATACAAAAATTTGATCGCAGTTCTCAAGGCCGTGATCCCAAATTCACCTCGTTTTGGTGCGTTTGAAATGGCAGAATTAGCTATTCCGACATTGGAAGCGATCTTCATGGACGGACCGGATTATGTCCTGTTCCAGGTGTCGCATTAATTTTTTGTTTCCATTTAAACGCGTCGCAGAAACAATTCTCATCAATGTCTATTGGACGAAGAGGTCTAATTACTATGTTTCAGTGTTACCCAAACTCGTCATGTCGGTCATTCGGTGTTCCCATTCTTTATCTGACTTGATTTCTGGCAGAGATATGTGCATATGCACATTCTGGTAGAAAAGAATGGTTTTGCTATATAGGCCAAAGGAAAGGTCCAGGCCAATAAAATTTTGCGAGCTACGAGTTTTTATGGCTTTAATCCGAGTCAACTAAGGAATAAACTGATGTTAAAGTTTTCCTTCCTTTGTGAAGACAGTGTTCTTAGGATTCTGATGGATGTTTAACGACGAAGCTCATTTCTGGATTATTCCTTAATTGTATCGTTTCCTAATAGCGCACATCGATCGTTCTAAGATTTGAATACCTTGAATTGATTATTTCAATTTCAATTGCTCACGCACAACAGCATAGCCAGATGTTGAATTTTTGAAGAGGAATATTCGGCAGTTCATTTCTTTCCGGGGCAAATGGGGTTACTTCAGAAAAATTCATCAAAATCTATGTGAGGTCAATGAAATGCTTCACTGAATTATTAAAGAATACTGTTAGCATCGCATTTACAATGGTCACTAAGAGATTTTTTGCTGCTGAATATGCAAATGCTTGCAATATAGACAGTTGAACGACACCACTATAGACTGAGATGAGAGCGCTTACTTGGTGATTTTTAATCAGATGTTATTTAGAAAAAAAGTATTTGGCGTTTTGCACAATTCTAAGAAGCTTATAGACAAATCGGAGAGAGCAAAAAAAACCTGAAAGATATCTGCTAAAAATTTTTGCATGTCATGAATGCATGAAATATATGTGGATGCCAGTCTATTTGATCATTTACTTCCAAAAATTCCGCATTATTCTATTGCTAGATGTTACAGCTGATTTAGATCTACGCCAAAAAGCGCTAATAGACTATGTATAGATGCCACTGAAATTTGATAAAAACATTTTTTTTAAATGAACACATCGTAATGAATCATAATTGCATAGAATTAAATGCAGCACACCTTGTATCATTCCAGTAGTACCATAGCGACCACCTGTTCCTATTGTGATATGCATAAGTTTGCTAAGCAAGCACTATGAACGCAAGTATGATGCCATTCATATTCGCGTATGAAATTCGTTACTGCCTTATCTCTTCAACTGTTCTGACCTTTATTGAAACTTCATCGAATATATAGACGAATAGATACTCATTTCATTCGCTAACTTAATAAAGCTTTCATGAAAGTCATTTCTAAGTATATATGAGGCATTTTTTTGCCAAGAATTGGTCATTTGACCTTCTATTGACGAAGTGCCAAAAGAATGAAGCAATGAGATATAATTTTTTTTTTGCTGGATGCGGAATATGCTCAGAGAAGTGATATCTGAAAGTGCATATGTAGTAATTTATTAGTAGTATAATATCTATGATGTTGTGATTCGTATAAGGTGATGCTGATATGGAGTTGAGAGAGAAATATTTCATGCTTGAAAGAGACTGGTGAGTTATCTAGTCAGTAGTATGGTATCAGCAGTTATTTTCTCCTTCCAAAAGTTATATGGCCGTTTTTAATCGGAAGAAAGGAGTGGAAAAGATGGAGGAGGGATGGGCGGAGGAAGGGAGGAGGGAAGAGATCGGTGCTCTAGCCTGCGCACTGTTGAAAAAAAAAAACATTTCATGGAAGGAAATGTATTGATTTCTCTATAACTGGAACCGATTCGAAGACTTTTGTGTAAAAAAATTTTTTTTAGAAATTGATTCAAAAATTGTTGGAGGAGAATTATCAAATTCTTGGCTTCAATGCGACGGATAAAAGTTGGGACACCAAGTAAGTTTTATCGAATATATTCTCTTGAAAGTTACACGAAACAATGTTTTGCACCTGTGCCCCATTGTTTTGCAGTAATGAAAATCTGTGAGAGCCTTGTCTATGTCTGAGGATTTCGTGCATACATCATAGAGTACCAGCAAAAAAAGTAGCGTTTTTGTTAACGACTAGTATATATATATATACATATATATATATATATATATATATATATATATATATATATATATATATAGGAAGAAATTTCCACAACTGCCTTCAAGGAAAAGCCTGATTCGACAAGACTTGGGCTTGAAACTTTAAAAATTTATGTGATTTAGCTGGAGGACGAGGAGCGACAACATTTTCAAGGTTTTTACCTTCCAACGCTTCCGTTGTCAGTCGAGATCGCAATGCAGTCCTTTTACTGAGAAAGTGTAATAAGCTGATATGGATGTGTTCTTATGAGTATAAGAAAATGTTTCATCTTGACGCCTGCTCATCTTGGCTATTTTATTTGAGAAATAAGTGACCATCACAACATTATCTTTTCTATGAAATATTCTTCCACATTTATTAGTAGGTTTTTTTTTCTGCAAGGGTTTTCGCTGTATCATTTCTCACAGTTTTAAATAACTACTTGACATCTTTGCAAGGGACCATCCCACTAGTACATTTTTTAAAGTAAGGAAAGTCCGTCTACGCGATCATATATATGTTGCGTTGATTTTCTCCCTTACAAAAATATTTGATCAACATTAGGGATTCCAGTGTAACAGATATTCCAGATATGCCCATCAGCATTAACGACTTTTTTGCTTGAAGAATTCGTTCAACCATAAAACTTTCATCGCAGATGTTATGTGGCATTCTGAATTGAAAACTTTTAAGGGCACATCCAGCACACCACTATTTTTTGAAATAATAAATGAAGTCGAAAGAGCAGATAGCACAATATTCCTTCTCAAATTCTGCTCATCGCAGCAATTATTTTTATAAGTTGCTTGCAGGTACATAAAATAATGTCCTGTAATTTCAACCACCCAACATCCGTAGAAATCCTTTGCAAAAGATTCGTTCTTCGATTGCCTCACTTTTTTTTTTCATTTCTATAGCCTGAAGTGAAATTTGGAATAGTGGAGAATGTGTGGAAATTTTTTGAATACCTATTTTTCCTTCAAAAGTTGACGAATCCGCCTCTGATATGCTATTGGGTGTAATCCTATGATGTGTTTGATATTCGGACACTATACTGTCATGTTACAATTAGCAAAAAGGCACAATCGTTGCAAATTATTTGCAATGCGAATCTTCCGTGAGGTGAATTCAGGTTCATTTACCTTGCTTATCGTTTGCAGTATTGCACGCTATAAGATGTTGCCATATATGGTTCGTTATGAGGTTGGCACTGCTCTCGAAGATGGCTATAAACTTTTCCAACAATTTATCGCTGAATGCAAAGACACAACAATAGGCGTAGAAGCTTGTTCAACGTAAGAACGCTTCTTATTTCAATGACATGTTTTCGTTAGCCTGTAGAATCTATGCTATGGCAACCAACTGCTCATTTCTCACAACCGTAGCACTTTCTAAAGGTTAATTCATTTGTTACTCATTTTTGATAACGTTATCATGCGTTGATTATGGTGCTTGCATATTGCAAAATAAGAAAAAGAATGCATTTTATAAAAATGTGACTATATTTTATAATTCATCTCAAATCAGTGACTTTTTGTTTTGCTCGCTTCTTTTTGTGTTTGATTCTACTCGAAAGCCTTATAGGTATCGTTGATAATTAAATTTATTCACCTTAAGCGATGTCCTTCAGGTGTCATATCACTGCACTGTTTCCTTTTTCTAGAGATTTTCGCCTAACTGTAGTTAGCGTCAGAAAACATTGCTAGCCCCTGAAGACTTCAAAGCTTCCTATTGAATATTCATTAAGCCTATTCACCTTTTATCGGGTTATCTAGCCGAAGTTGTACAGTTTGTGAACCTCCGATGTGATCCATAAATAGTACACGAAATTTCTAGTTGAGGTTGAGTTCATGGATATTGCAGTATCGATCCAGATGTAAGGAAAGCGGTCTATTGTGCTGGTGGCCGTAAAGGAACTCAAGAGGAATTCAACATTTTACTAAGGCTTTTCAACCAACAAGTTCACAACAATTACTACTTTTATGGAGAATATTTTGCAATGCTTCAGGGTATGGCATGTTCTACTCGACAAAACGATATGAATGAGTTAGTTTTGAATTGATTACTCAAAAGCTTAAATATTCTCCTAATTTTTAGAAAAATTTAAAGTTTGGAAATTGAGTAGTCTTAATTTTTTGGTGCTAAAACCATTTCAATTGTCAATGATGATTCTTAGAAAATTGAAGAATTGAATAAATGGAGATTTGGAAACCGATTGAAAGAGCTCATAATAAATTGTTGATAAAAATAGTATAGGAAACTATTTGCACAAGTGAGTAATATTGGCACAACAACTTCTGTGCAATTCATAGCAAATTACTATGCAATATGTGGGGGGGGGGGCTGGAGAAGGGGAAGGGTTGTGGTTTGAAGATTCGACCAATCCTACAGAACACTCTCCCATTTTTTTTTTTTTTTTTTTGAAATGATTTGGAACGTGATGTTTTTGTAAGAACGCTTAGATGCATGTTAACTTATAACAATCCCACGCGCAATGAAATATCTTATAAAGACTCCAGGGAATGAGTTCTCCCAATTAGTGTGGAACATCTTTGTAATTTAGATTGTTTTTTTTCGTCAATAAGGCTGCAGTTTAGTGGTTCTTTTTTTTTAATTTGATCAATGAGATTTTATCTAGTCAATTGAAACCTTTCACTCTTACAATGTGGCCACAAAAATATTAAAACTCACGTAATAATGTATGTTTCTCTAAGCAGTTATTTCTTAGCCAAGCAACGTTGTTCATCAAAACTAACTTAGAAAATGCTTGAAGTTAATAAAAATTCATGTAACAAAACAGAATTTCATCTTATTCGAGTTATCTTTACAAAAAATTGCTTTGATTGATGTCCAAAATTTGTATTCATTAAGGGTGATCAAGAAAGGACTAATCGATTTTAAGTATCGCCCTTCTGTTTTATTCTATAATGTTTTGAACCCGAAAGGAAGTCAATGGATGGCCGAATATCTGATTGCTAACCAAGCGAGCGTGCTAGAATCGGTGAACTTCGATGAGTATTTAGATGCAATGACTTCAACGTGGTACACACAGGATCGACTGGAACAGGTGGAACTTCACATTTAGCTGCTTTTCAAATGACTCATTGCCTCCTTTTTCCTTCCGGTGTTTTGTCCATTTTGCTCTTTGGTCATCCCCTCATGCACGCAGTTCGTGTCTATGCGATCTACAGTAAGCTTTAGTTGTTCTTCCTTGAGAGTGCTTTTCGCCTTCAAACTGTCCCCCTCTCTCTACCTTCTATAATAAAACTGTTCAGCTGAATAAGCCACGTTTCCCCAGGAAACTCTTCAGAAACATAGCTTACTTTCATAGATCTGAAATCGTGTGCAATATTGTTTTAGCACGCAGAAATTTTGTAAGAGGAAACGATTCAGAAGTGAATGAAAAACGCCTAAAAATTTTCCACAAAACCATATATCTCTGTTTCGTGCTAGGTGATAACATATCTGAATTAGCTTGACAACAGTGATTTCATAATAGTTGTTAATTGAGTTTTGCCGTGGATGGTTCTTATAAAAAAAGGTAAGTGTGAAAAAGTACATCCTGACAATATATAGCAGGAGGGGATTGTTTGGGACAGGGGTTAAGGTTTCCTTTGATTCATATACGTAGTGAGTTGATCTTTTATTGCATGCAACAGGAATTGACTGATAAGAGCGATGCAATTAAGATATGTTCTGTAAGCTAAATATCGCAACGTCAACTCTCATTTCGGAATAGAGAGCATTTTTGCGATTTTACAACAGCATTGTTATCAAATAGTTATTGCAGCTTGTTTATGCTTGGTATATCGCTGTTTTGATATTGAGTTATACGATGGATGAAGTAAACATGGTCCATAGCAAGTGTTGGATTTAATAAGGAAATCTATTATTCTAGATCATTTCCTTTCCATCTTTCACATACGATCGATAATATCCAATGAACGAACATCAATATCCTTTTTCAGCCTTAACATTTTATAATGACGTTGAAATGTCGCGCTATCAATCTAGAAACGTCTGCTATTCGATGAGCCTTCTTCCCTTAAACCATTTTGCTTTATCGCTTTAATGAAGAATTGATTCAGCTTGCGAACATTAGAACTAGTCTTCAAGCAATGAACGAAGAGCAGAAAAACCTATTTGATGCGTATTATAATCGGACGGTGAGATACGTGGAATGGCGGAACAAATACTACGCTGATTTGTGTAAGTTATGATTTGTTACTACTGTTGTGGTTGTTGCATCAAGCAATGGCAATTTAAGGTTTTGGTTCCCTGGTTTTATCACCTGTTATTTGAGTCAGGTACGAGTCGAATTTTTCGCCTTAATTGGCCGAAGATCGACCCAGTTTGGAGGAACTAATTTGAAAGAAGTGTTGAATGAGGGCATGAACGATGAAAAAACGGCTATCTTAGAGTTTCTTTCTGCGTTGTGATTAGGCGTTTCCAATAATCGACAATAGCGTGATCTACTGCCGCCTCGAAAGTTGAATATGGCCTCGTTTTCATTTATTTCTGTTCGCAGAATTCTCGCTATCTTATTCAGCATCTTGAGAATTTTTCAGCTCTTTCCACATTGTTGAAGGTCTAGAAATTATTTGATAGGAAATTGTTGAAGACTTATTTCTTTATCTTTCAATTGCAAGAGGCAGTGAAAAAAATCACTGAGCTTGTGAAATGAAACAGAAAGATAAATTATAGTGGTTCTATGGACGATTTTGCTCTTGTAATAAAAAATCTATGCCAATTAAGTTTTCCTTTCAAAATGAAGTGAACATCTTATTTTCTCCAATTTCTCTTCATTCGTATTATTCACTTTTAACGTGAGTATTTACGATCTGAAGAAATATTTCCCAAATTCTATTGAAATTATTCTAATTGTATTGAAGAAAGCGTATCGTTTTCAGCACGAGTGCTCTATGATGCTTTTGTGATTGGACCATTCGACATGGAAAATTGGAATACACGATTGCCACGCAATTTTCAACCATTATCGTATAATATTACGATACGACCACACTTTCCTGGATCAGCTAAATATCCATGGTACAAGAATATGACATTCGAAGGATTAGTCGATGTAATTTTTTGTTTCTTGTTACGTCGCAAGGAACCGAGAAAATGAGCAGTGGATTAATTTTTTGACGAAGATGGGCAGAGGAAATAAAATTGATTATTGCGTGAGACATTGTTACGTCGACATGTTTGTTAGCAGAAATGGTTTTGAAATGTTTCGATGAAAATATGAGGATAGGCGATCGGAAGCTCAACTGCAGTGGTATTTATAACGAAAAAATGTGACATCGTGAACACAAGCTGCGTGGAGACTGCTGATCTCTATATGCCGTGCCAGCTTGGGACACCTTCCGATGGGCACAGCGACTATGAGAATTTCCTTTATACTGCCGGAGCTTGTGCTTATATCGGTGTTGCCGAAGAAAGGAGACGGAATATCCGTCTTTAGGTATAGGCAATGAAAACAAATACCGTCATAAGCTTTCGGAGATAACCTGGTGATGAGAATTCGGGAAGCTGGAACAGTAGCGGCTACTCGACACTCACCTTTTACATTTGCTTCAGAATTCCACGAGTTCTGCAACCGCTCTATTAATCATTATTACTTGGTCTCTATGAAATCCCGAGGTTGTGGAGTGCAGGAAATAGGAAATCGCATTGATCTTATTGAAAGCGTAACGTTGCCAGTTATCTCTCTTCACCGGATGCTTTGCCTCCCTTTGCAAATTCCACATTACTGATATGAACATCGCTCATTCAAACATCGCTATTTGGAACCTTCTGAACATCAGTATCCTTCTCCTGTTTTCTTGCGATTTTCCTATGATGTCTGGCGCTGTGACAATTGATCACCTTTAGCGAGAAATCTTATCAGTCGCAATTATGTGTGATTATGATAATTTTATGATTTCAGATTGATTTTACGGTTGTGAACACAACAACAGAAATAAAACTCAATTCTCATAGAATGGTAATCGAAAAAACTAAAGTTCAACTCAGAGAACAATCCACCGGGCAAACGTACCCGATCGATGACGTTGTAAAGGACCTGGATTATGGTAGGCTGTCTTCATAAAAGTGAATGCTATTGGCTCATAGAAATTCATCCATCTCTTTCGCCATCTGCTATGTGAAATAGTGAGACAGCGAAGGATTTTGTCGTTTTGCGGTGATTGAAAGATATTTTAAATCGTACACAATTTTAACTTCAATTGAGGAGTTTACGAGAAGGCGTGGGTTTCAGTTCCTGCCCATGTCATATGCCTATTATTGGTGATAGATAGTCAAAGCGATTTTAACGAAAACCTATTGATTGATGCACAATGGGAACTACTGAATAAATCGTGTAGCTGGGTTATCGCCAGTCTTATTCTGCTTCTTGTCATTAAACGCTTTTCATTTCTTGTCATGGTTTTTTCTCATCAGTTTACCACATCTGGTGTATCTTCGAATGAATCGGCGAGGAGCGCAAACGCTGAAGCATTCAGTAAACTTTTCACCCACAGTCTTTCTAAGGAGGTTGAATGAAACGAAGTATTTAGAAGCGCCCAACAAAAAATTCACAAAAAGAAATCGTTTTGTGTCCAAATCACCGATCAAAGAGAATTCGAATCGCTGTTTCACTAATTGCTTGCGAAGGGCGTTCTCATTTTGATGCTTTATAGTGATTACCGCTGCAATATTTTCTTGGAAGGTTCCGGAAATTTTCTGTTCAAATTGGGAAGCTTCAATATATGTAATCATTGGAATTAAAAGAATGGGTAATTACTAGAAATGACGACGAGTTCATCAATAATATGGATTAACTGAAGATCCGCTATATAACAGAAATTCTTAGCGAGAATTGTTCCGCCTCCAGCTTCACATTTAGAGTCCCAAAAGTTCGACTACATAGGTTCAGGTCCAAAGGACGTTTACAATTGTTATCGAGAGTATATCGTTGATTTTAGGGCCAACATAAACTGCTTATCATCGATATATTTTTTGGAACTGTTCCTTAGTTTATCTTTTTTCAGCTTTTCTCACTCTCAAAACAACCGCTCCTCTCAATAAAGGCAGTAACTGGACTCTTTCGTTCAATTATACTGGTTTCGTTTTTGGTGTTCCCAGCAAAGGAGTTTATACGAATACAAATTTCTTCGAATTCAACGGCAAAATGGCGTAAGATACCATTTTTTTTCATTCTGTGTCTATGTGAATGGTTATAGTGATGTGGGAACTGTACATTTATAACCTAAGAATTTCTATGCAGCTTTCACCGGTGGAATTTCTGATTCTGATTTTCGTCGCCACTGAAGAAAATATCGTTTCTGAAAGGGAAAGAAGATTTGCTAATGATCACATTCTGTGTGTTCGGCTGTTCCGCGAGCCCATAGTGTCGATGCCGTGTATGTTCGCACATACTTCTGTATCTATTCGTCTGACACTTTTATCTCGGCGATAACCGAAGCTGGAGCACCGGTGCTCAATGAGTAGGGCATATTTAGCTGATTCTAGATGACCCTTTTACCAACTCTCAAGTCGAACAATGAAGCCCTAAAAGATTTGTGGACAATTTTATCTCATCTGTCCACGACCACTAGGGTCATACAGGATCATGGAGGTGAACATAATGCCCAATATCTGTATGACTTGTGAGTTTAGATAGAACATGAATTCATCACTCAGTTGTAATGAGCACCTGGCGGTAGCGACTAACGCGTTAAGCAAAATTTCAAAAAATCTCATGATATTGTCTTCCATGGCTACCGTTTCTTTGCCGTCGCTTGTGGGGTCAGTCACTAAAGTAATGACACTGTGGTATTAGCTTGTATAGTAATTGTTTTGAAACACTTTTGCTGCTTTTGAGTCAAATATGGAAAGTATGGTTTTTATGGAGTTATGGAAATAAACAGATTTTTAACGCTTGCTTTTAATGCGTTCTTCATTCTCAGAATGAGAAACGCGGATAGCAGTTGATCGTTTTGCATTTCAGATGGATTTTCTCAACGTATTTCGAATCGGGACCAAGTGCTAGATCACTCTTGCCAAGCTTTGATGAGCCGGATTATAAGGCGACATGGGAAATGACTCTTGAGCATCCTGCAGATATGATTGCTCTTGGTAACATGCCCGATAAGGGATTCACTGTACAGCCTGATGGTAAGTATGGCAGTTAAGGTTTTGTCCATTGAGGCACTGAATGAACTAAGTGAGAGTACTTTTTATGCATTCAATGAGAGGGAACAGTTCGATTAAAAAAAATCTTTTCGCCAAAAAATCACTCTTCAGCTTTTTATATTTTCTTAATTTTGGCTCGTAAAAATGAAATTTGCTTCATGATGTTGCTGAAGTTGTCGATATGACCGTGCGAACATATGGACACTCTGATTATGGTATGCTTTATCCCACTGGCATTCTTTTACGAAGTCCTCTCTTGTCAGTGGGTCAAATGAGGGTAATCGAAACTCGGAGCCACCATTTTTCCGCATCACAAATAAAACTACTTTGACATATTATGTTTCAGCTATGAGCGCTGTCGCAAATTCAGCAAACGTACTGACCAAATAAAATTTCTGTCGATTCGTCACCGAAATGCTGACGTGAACGAGTCGAAATATTTCGTTTATAAAAGGAGTTTATTCGCTTTTTTATTCGATCGCGGCTGGCACTCTAACTCAGCGGCCCACTTTAATGAGAGGAATGTCGTAGACCAGTAGTAATACATGAGGAGAAAAACGCTAACATAAACTTCATAATGTCGTACAGGCTGGGCTGCTACACGCTTCTCGCCAACACCATTTATGTCAAGCTATTTGTTGGCGGTAGCGGCGGGACATTTCGCATCGCTGGAGACCGTTTCTGAGACGAACGTTCTTATTCGCGTATGGGCGTGGACTGGTATGGAAGTCTATGCAGAAACTTCACTAAAGGTCACT
Organism: Baylisascaris procyonis; assembly: GCA_037389465.1. NCBI lineage: Eukaryota > Metazoa > Nematoda > Chromadorea > Rhabditida > Ascarididae > Baylisascaris > Baylisascaris procyonis. The sequence continues at coordinate 2,155,819 of JAZARR010000153.1, forward strand.
TTTCTTATCAGCAATTGATATTGAATGAAAGTGCGGAGACGTTCTCTGAGCGAATAGTGAGTGTTTTCTGGACCCGTTAAAATGCACTATGCTCGCAGCTTTTGAGCCCTTATTTCGGCCATATTGAATGCATTTCTTAGTCATCCTGCTAGCCTACAGCAATCGTCGCCAGAGACCAACCCTTCGCTTGAGCATAGAAGAAAATAAGCTCACCCCTCTCTTCCCCTTCCTTTGTGATACTTGAAAAAAAGATTTATTTTTGCGCATCTAAAAGATTATGTCCTATCGGCAAATTTATTAGGGTCCCCTCTCGCAATAAGAGCTCAACCCTTAATAGGCATTGTGTCCACTGAGATGAATGAAAGTTTGTGAATCGGAACTCCCTTATTCTCATTTATTGGGGAATACTCCTCGTCTTTAAAACGAGCTTATTCGGTATCTGCATTTGACGTAAATTTTGAGCGCAAGGGGCGATATGGTTCATTCATAGGCGAGTGCTTGCTCTGCTTTTTCTGAGCTGACTTTTATTGGGATGATTGGAGCATCTCTGAGAATGCTTGTCAAAATGAAATGGAGAAATTGTTACATTTAGTGGAATATTAGAATAATTCACTACTGGAATGAATGTGATCTTTTATTGGAAACCACACCCTGTTTCATTCAACTTCCGGCTTTCTTTCACCGGTAGATCGCACCTCCTGTGTATTGTTCTTCTCACTTCGTTTGACTGTATTGCTCACAATAGGCCAAGTATCTACAGTATAACTGAGTGTCAAAGACCACAGCGTTCAGGAATCAGTCGATTTCCATTGTTTGCTGATGGTTGTTGACTTTTGTGTACTTTTGGTCCTTATATCTCCGTGGAATCTCCTGAAATCGATTTGGATCTTTGAAATGGGTTACCATTAATAGAATATTTGAAATGTCATGCATCCTCATATGTATTGTTGTATGGCTATGAGAGCCCCTTGTTTTCAGGTGGTAGCAGCACAGGTGGACTTTATGGCAACATATTTCGATTGCCCTTATCCACTGCCAAAGCTTGGTATGATGAATTCTTTGGATTCAGTTCTGTTAATTCCATTTTCAATTATGCACCTTTTTCATTTCATTTAGTAATCAGCATTGATATCGTCATCCCAAGAATAATCATATTTTTGCCACCGTACTCGTTTTCACAGTATCAGGTACGGCACAGTAATGTAAGAAATCTTGAGCCCTTCTATGCAGTCTATTTCTTGGAAGCACTGCAAATACAGTATCGTACCAATTTCTAGAAAAAAATTGGATGTGTAGCATACGATTTTCGCTCTGTATCTGTACCTGAAATTCAATTCATTTCTTCGTCGATTCAGAATCAGTGCCGTTCTAGGTGCTTGTCCATTTAATTTGACCGTTGCGTCATGATGCGTCTCCATCCATTGGCGTTTCAAAGTGAGAAAATATTTCTTTCAAGATGAGTGGCTAAAGTTTAGGCAGAAGATCATTAGTAACATCGATACACGTGCCGAATTGTGTTACGTTCCTCTCTTTCCGTAATATTTGTTCTCTCCCTCTTCTTTTTGAATAGAGACCGTTTTGTGTGAAGCTCGTGAAAGCTTTCAATTATTTGTGGTTCATATGACGAAGGTCGCAAGGCACTGCATAACTATAATTTTCACACCTTACATATGTGCATACTTGCACGGGGCTACAGTTGAAGAGGAATATATCTGCTTGGTTGTCCCATTTTCAGGCCTAATAAGTTTGCTTTTAATCGGCGATTTTTCTTTTATTTCATTAGTGTATTTTGCTGTTTTTGGCGCCGTAAGCCTGAGTGTCTTTATGGAGAGTCTGGTGTAAGTATCGCCTCATAGCGTACATTGTGCCTTTTTTGCCATTTCGCAGATAGCTTCCTCTGCGTTAACAAGCCGCTGACGAAGTATTTTTCTAGAAGGCTCGGAACAAAAGAAGGCGTAGGAGTTTCTCTCCTCAAAGACCCTTAAAATAATGAGTTCTGCTATGCCTTTCTTGTTCATGGATATCAAGAAAACCCAAACTGCTGAAACGGCATTTTGATTATTATTATATAGTTTTCAACCAAAAACACTCGCTACGGCATTGCATCAAATCTAAAATCCTGCATACACTCTAAGCGTAGTACGCTAGGTTTTTGAAGTGATGGAACTTTAATGCTGTATAATTCTTGTGCAAGAAGTGCGAGTAGAATATCATACCAAAAAATTTACCGTAAGGACTCATTGGCAAAGATCTTTCGGTTTCGTAATAATATCGCTCATTGTGATAATACAGTACTTTATTGCATGCTTGTGCAATTTCCGGTGATGAGAGCGTTGAACTACCTATTTGCTTGTTTATCTATTTTCATTGACACTAAAGTATCAAATTTTAAGATATGCTTGCACTGCCACAGTATACAACAATGACGGGCGCAGAAGAACACTGGGGCTTCATCCATATGGCGTACAGGAGAGCACTTCTCGATCCGCTCTATGCGAGTGCACAAACCTATGCAGATGTTGCACGTGTATCAGCGCATGAAACGGTTCATCAGGTGCACCTCTGACTTCATGGCAATTCTTGGATTTTCTCAAGAAAGAAACGAGAAAATTTCTGGCAGAACTTTTTGGACGTAAATTCTTTTTCGTGCCACAAGAAACCTCAAAATTGCGGTTTTCAAATGAAAGCAGCGCTTTTCTTTCTTTCAGTTGTTCCGTTTTCATTTCGAAAACGCAATCCATGCGGTAGAACCTCTAAATGCGGCCCTATTTCATCAACAACTCGTCAAAGAATTTCAAAGTTTACTCTTTTTAGCTAAATCGAATAGTCTCGAACTTCGCTGCCCTCAATCATTCTAACACTGCGACAATTTATTTCACGTAAATCTTTCATCGCAAATGCACGAAAGAAAATTTGCATATGTCAGCAAATTGTCGACAGAACTTTCTCATACAAATAATGCTTCAGCTATTTCATCTAACTGTTACTATGAGTGGATTTGATGAAACGATGCTTCAAAAAGTGATGACACTCATCGGACATTTTCGCGCTTCCTTTAGAAATAAAACTGCCGGTGATAGATGAATTTCTTTCATCTTCTTTCAACGTTCGTTTAGTTTCCGCTTAATTGCATGCATAGGATTATCATTTTTGGAACGGCATAGGCGGTATGCGAACTGATCCACTTAAACATCTACTACTGAGACTGGATTAGAAAGCCTACATATTTAAAGCAGTATAGAGAGTTGACTGAATAAAAGGGTTATCGGACGGTTAAATTTAAAGCGATGAAAACGAAATCGAGGCCACTCGTCAAAATCAAGAAATCCAGGTAGAACGGCAATTTCTAACCATTCCGACCAATTTATCCTAAAACCAAATTTTCCTTGTTCAAATATTTGAATTCCTAAACCCTTTTGCTGTTTTGAGGTTAGAATGTTCAACATTGTGGGGCTGAATCCTATGACTCATCGAAAATGTCTGTAAAAGTCAACATGCTTAAGTGCAGATAATAAGCCTATCATCATAGGCAAGCAAAGAACACCTAATGATGAGACCATTTTGGTAAAGCCTAAAAGCACGCCGCTAAGCTTACGCCGCTTGAGATGATATTTTTCCCTCGCAACGCAAATTCTCCATTATTTATATTGTCACTAACGTGTTTCTACCTAAGCCCTCTTCCCGAACCTAGCACGCAAGCTGCCCTCTCTTCGGAAGAGCGAGCAATGGTAAGTCGAAACCTGAGCGCACCGACTAAACCGCTAAAGAAAAAAGCATTGAAGCATGAAAGGAAAATATGCAAGCCAATGTAGCGGGCAAGTAGCTGCACGATCCAACGAAGCCTAGGTGGACATCTGTTATAGTCTTGGACCTGCTCAAGACCAGCAGTATCTAGGAAAACGTGGATAGTTTTTTTTTTCATTATCGATCTCTTATGAGGTTTCAGAACTATTTTCTTCCCGCGGAACGAGAATTACCCGATTACGCGAGGGATTTTGTTTTCTGCGATGCAAGAAATGTTTTTCGCAAGCATTCCTCAAAATTTCCAGAAAGTGTTTTCCGCGAAAAGTCATTAATGAGATAGGAATAATCGCTTTTGTAGCTGTCTCAGCGAACGTTTCTTATTAATCCTATTCGATCGCACTGGTGGTGTTTAATAGTTAATTACTTATTTCAGTGGTACGGAAATTTAGTTACAATGAAGTTCTGGCCATTTATATTCTTGAATGAGGCATTCGCTAACTACTGGGAAACATTCGGTGTCGAAAAGGCGTTCCCAACGCAAAACAAATACAACGTAAGTGTTTCCTGAGAGTATTTTTGAGATTTCTTCTCGCTAATCATCCTCAATTTTCTGATCGTATCCATCCTGGCCGTATGTAAAGAAAATATGCCCAAGGATTCATTCGTCAAGAATTTCCCAACATTCGTTTGTGGAAAATCTAATGTGTTGTATAGAGTGTGGGAGTGTGAAGGATTCATTGCAAGAGTGTGAGATGCATTGTTCTCACGGCTATTGGATATCATGACATTATCTCATAAATTGCGCTCCAGTGTTTCTCAAGTAGAAATCGGCGATGTTTCTTGGTTTATCTATATGTTTGTCCGTGTCAGTATATGGCATGTCTAAATCCATCGGTAGCGCTCTTCTTAGCATTTCCCACAAAGTCGAGAAGCTTGCCATTTAGCGCGTGTTATCGTTGGCATGAAAGAATCTGTGTCGAAGTCACTTCATAAAGGAACAAACATGAGTTTATCGCTCTCATAGCTCAATTCAACAGCCGCACTCACAGTGTTGCATTAATATAATGCGGGATAGTATTTGAGTAGTACATTCAGTATTACATTTTGAAACACATCATCATTTGTCACGTGCTTCCGAGTGCAACCGTATGCGTTTTTCTCTTCCAAATTTAGGTCACTTTGAAAGCGATATAGCTTGGATCAGTCGATTACCTGAGGTATTATTTATTCCGTCGATGGCGATGTTTTGGCTTTCTAGACGCAAAAACGCTTCATTGCTCAGTCTTTTTGATACGCATTGCTACAATGGTTATCATGCAAAAACACTACTAGAATTTATAGCTGAACTTCATTATTATTGATACGTTGCATCAAGGTCATTGCTGTTATTGATTTATATTGACTCACGAGGAACGGTTTTCTCTGTCACTTCATATTATCGAGAAGGTGAATACACGTAGAGAGCAGAAAGTGTGGCTCGCATGAATGGAAGTCTGGGCCACGCTAGCTTAAAAAATGGTGAGCATGAGCTCTTTTGAAAAATTGTTTGTCAAGAACTCCCCAGTATATTGCCTCCTTCGAACTCTCGCCAAGACTATCAACTTAAACAGTTCTCCTAATTTTTTTCTTATTCAGAAATGCGCCTTTCGTTAACAACGGAAATTTTTATTGAAAGAGTTGTATTTTCAGAAATTCGAGCGATTCAGGAAAGCTCTATCTGCTTATGTTACCGACTCATCGACCGACACATCTAAACCTGTCGTTCCAGATGGACCGAGTTACTTCACAGGAATTCCCTATAATAAGGCAAAAATTTTTTTGCTTTACTTGCGAATAATAAGAGATATTTTCCATTCTATAAGAGTTCTTCGTGCAATATAAATAAACCACCATTAATTCATGATGCATTTCTCATTTCTGGGTCTCTTACGATTATAGCTAAATGCCACTACAATTTTTTTATTACAGTTGTAGACGAAATAAAGCCTTCAGATGCTGTAGCAGTTTTAACGTTCAGGAATTATTTAAGAAATACATTGATGTTTTATTCGATTCGATTCTCAAAATTTCGTTTCTCTATGCAAAAAAATTAAGCACTTGAATTTTTAACTCCTGTTTTATCGTTCGTATATATAGTGGAGTTCATTTAAAAGCTCCTAAAAACTTATCGTTTCCATAAGATGGCTCCGGTTTTCGCTTATGTTAACTCGTATATCTGTGAGGAGCTAGAAGGGAGAGAGTGATGCACTTACAAGCAATCTTTAGTAAACTCCAATTTCTATTATTATTGAATTGTGATTCAAGAATTATATATGAAAAAAATAAACATCGTCGGTTGAGTGCATCCATCTCAGTGTATGCAGCCTATTATTTCTGTGACCTACGAAGACTTACTCTCAAATGCCATTAAGGATTATCTTTCAGGGAGCAAGTCTTTTACATATGCTTAGCAATACTATATCCGCACGCGTCCTACAACTTGGCCTACAGCAATATCTGAAGAAATATCAATATTCAAATGCAAATGACGTGCAGTTATGGGCCGAAATAACTGAGGTTAGTTCTCGTTTACGGAATGAATCTATTCGGACATCATATTTCTCAAAAAAGAATTGTCTAAACCCGTTTTCCTTAGGAATATCGTCCTTTTTTTACGGCATGCTCAACCCTAACAACAATTAACTGCGAAAGAGAAATAAAGATAAATGGTTGTCGTTTCGTGAAATCTCGACCAACCTTTGCAACGTAACCACTTGATCAACTATGGAACGCTTAGAATAGTTAAGCTGTTCTCATCTTGAGGTTGATTTCAAGGTGCGCTATGTCATATAGTTCTATCAAACTGCCATCTCTGTTTTTCACCTTAATGGATTCTGATCACAGAAATAGCCCTGTGTTTCTCGCACAGCACTGCGTTGCCTCAGCCTTCTTAGAACGTTGTCCAATGTTTAACCCACTGTTTCATATATACCACCCATGCTGCTTAGGAGACTATACCGAATTTTAAAGTACCTCAAGCAGTTCAACATCGTGCAAAAGTCTGAAGAAATGCGTCAAGGTACAGTGAAGTGAGTTTGTCAAAAGGTGCACTATTGTACAACACATTGGCTATTTTTGCATTACGTTATGGCAGTTCACCGCTGAACAGTATATTCCTCTAAAAGTTGATATTTTCAAATGATCGTCTGCCTTGCACTATCTATCATATTTGGTGCACTTTGCAGTATTACGAAATATTCGTCGTATACACTACAGTCTACATAGTTGTATGAAGAGATTCAGCGCAACGTAGAATGATAAAGGTGAGTTAACGGAAAGAAATGCACTGCAGTGCGAATATGCGGTATTCGCATTGAGCCATGATAGTTAGGGGAACACTCGTGAAAGGCTTGGCAGAACTTCTATAGGATCATATGCTGAAATGCGTATATGCGGCTCGATTTCTTGCTTAACCTCTGAGCAAATATCGTATTTCCAGGCAGCTAGAAGGGAAAACGTGCTTGATTGGAACGGAAATCCACTGAATGTGCAAAAGCTAATGGATACTTGGATTTATCAGGTAGGATAACAGCTGTGTAATTCTTGAACGCTTTGAGAGGTATGCTGATATAAAAAAGCCAGTAGAAATAGGATAAGAAGTGTTGTCGCAATATTCGGCTATAAATTCTCATTGTTTGGACGACGTCATTAATTTGATGGTTATGGTAAGAGCGAAGTGATTTAACTTTTTTCATTTGATCACTGCAATTAGCTAAATTGATTTGTTTGAATTTCATTTTTCGTGAATTATCACGGCAGATGTTCAATCAATTCCCTTTGAATTGCTTTTTGAAGAGGCTATTCTTTTGGTCTTTCTGAATACGACTCAGGTTGCACAAAATGGTAGCAAACAACAAATCAAAATCTATGTTCATAACCATTATAGAAACGCGACTTATTTGATATTTGAATGAGCAAATTCTTTACGCAATAATTACCACAAGGCTAGATATCAAAGCCTTTAAATGCTTCAAATTTAGCGTCCTGCATCTTCTTTAGGCTATAAACTATATTTGTGGACATGTCTCAGGATAACTTAATTGAAGCTTATGTTCTTAAGGCAACTGTGATGTCGTTAAACTACCGGCTCCGGTTTTTGGGCAACTCCGACCACTTCAGTGATGCTGTATATAGTTTTGGTTTAAAAAAAACGTTTCGGGCGGATGTACATGAAGCACTGATTTGTTTAGTTGATTTTGCATAAAGCGTTTTATTAGTTTTACATAGAATTAAGCAGATATTTATCCATAATGAAGAAAGTAAGAATTCTTTTATAAGGCTTCAAATAATTTACTAAAAGAAACTACCGGGCGAAAAGTATTGAAAGTTTGTAGTTGACCTATTTTTTCAATTTTTCAAGAGCGAACATCAATTCTAGGCCACAAAGATTGTTCTATTTAGGCAACATACCCCGTATTGAAAGTGGCTAATCAGGGAGGAACCGTCGTCTATAGTCAGGAACCTTTCATCAGCAATACTTCAGCTCTTCAGTCAAGCCCATTCAATTTTAAATGGATAATACCAGTGTTCTCTCAGACTCGTACAGGTATGAGACTAATGCATTTTATGCCATCGGTTTTGCACGTTCCATAGTGAACTTTTATAATTTAATTAGAATATTGCGGGTTTCACGTGTCTATATTAAGTACAACAATCTAACATGTCGTAACGGTGAACGATCCCGCTATTTGCTGTTCTAGGAGAAAAAGTGGCGCTCCTTACCTCGCTTTTCTCCTTCACTCTCTCTCTCTCTCTCTCTCTCTCTCTCTCTCTCTCTCTCTCTCTCTCTCTCTCTCTCTGTAGTGTTTCTGACTCAGTAAGAATGCCTCGCTATTTCCGCTCACTTGTAGATCTCGGACAGGTAACTTCCTTTCACATATTTGAAACGTTGCATAGGCAGTGAGCGTTCCTTTGTCGGAATTTTTTATTTTTTTTGTGTCAGCTTTAGAAGAAAATTCAGCCGTTCGTATGATGACATTGAAATATCTCTTTCCTCATAAGTAGCAAATCATGTTGCTTGCTACAGCAACTCGATTCCCCAACCACCGATGTTTATTCCTCTCATGAGGCATTTTTCTCGTTGAAATATCTAATAATTTTCGATGATATATGATATGCAGGCCCTTTCTTCTTACATGTTAGATGCCTTCTTAGAAATGCATTGTTTCTGCTATAACTCCAGGTACTACTTTCCATTATTTCGTTGGTGCTGATGGATCAAATTCATTCTGGACTCGGCCATTTACAACCGAGTGGCAAGTCGATAATCCAGCATTCCAGGTATTTTTAAATCCTTCCTTTGGCCCTGATCTTGGTTGCTTTCAACAATTGACATTGTCAGATCAAATTTTTCCAATGTCCAGTTAAGGTCTCTAAGAAACATCGAAAAAGTAAAAGCAAAAGGGAGTAAAAAATGGCGTGTAAATTTCCGAAAGCAGCAAGGAATTCGAGGAAACCAGCGAACAGATTTTGCAAGCCACATAAGCTGTCTATATTTCGCAGAATTTATGGTCTAATGAATTCCTTCTCTCTCCAGTCTAATCTGATCACTAAAATTCTTTCAACAGTGCAAATTAGCAGCCAAACTTTATTTCTCGCCCTTTAAATTGTTCGGCTGCGGAGTGCTTTTGCGTGAAGGACGTTAGTTATTATTGAGAACAAAAAAGCAGTAAGAGGAAGGAAGTAGTGGGTCATAAAAAAAACGATTTTTTTCATCCGTTTGCTGATTTAATAACAGTAATAAAGTTAAAGGATGCAGCTGAATGTAGCATATTATCTCCATAGGAATTACAGAAAAATCTGCCCCACAGAGAGCCTTTTTTTTTTCATCGTTCGCAGTACAAATATTCTCCGTCTTCGCGGGTGCTTCAATGTAACATTGCTTGCAACGTTCATCATCGATCTAGTGATTTTTTGAATTTATAAAGGGAGAATGGAGAGGGGGACCGACATTATTCGCTTTTTTTTTATTTCTGCTTTTAGAGCAGCGCAGAAAAAGAGAGGTAGGAATTTTGTGCGGATAAATTTCCATTCAATTCAACGAATATCTGCACTCTATCCTTCCAAGCAAGTTTCAGTCATGTAAATATATTAGTATCAAATCCTCAATTTTCAGCGTGAGTTTATGTGGAGTTGGTCGATGAAGAAGTCATATGAAATATAATAATATAACATATTTTTCAGCTTCTCTCTACATTCATAGATATTAAAAAGCTATAAAATCGACGTACTATTTATGACGTATGATATGAGATACAGAAAGAACCAGTAATTTGCAAACGATGACACTTGCGGCATATTTCTCGTAGAGTTTATCCCTCGATATTTCAATAGGAATATAAAATGGACCCACTGAAACCAGCACAGGTAGAACATAAGCTCAGAAGCAATGGACTTATTCAAGAGAGCAGGACATTGTGAGTTTACGTGGGCTGGCTTGCATAATCATATTCGCCATATGTACTGCATCTTTTTTCTCAACTTGTTTCCAAGAAATGAATGGTGTAGATGTCAGTGGTGCATCACATCACCAGGAATCATTACTGATTCCGTATGTGAATTACGCCATCAAAGAGATCTTCAATCGTTAAGATTAACGACTCCTTTGATGATCAATAGATCAATGTCAATAATACCATAGATGTAGTGGCAATATGTCTGCTGGGTTAAAATAACATGTGTTCATTTATTGTTTATGTTTATTTGAAGGGATTCTTCCGTGTGTGGTACGATGAGGATACGTGGAGTCCAATATTGAATCAGTTGAGAAGTGATCCGCTTGTATTCGATGAATTAACAAGAGCACAGCTGATTTCCGACGCAATTGCTCTACAAGAGTAAATAGTTTTTAGCAATGTTCGAAAAAGGGAAAGGTGTTAAAAATTAGTGGTAAAATGCCCGAGGCGACATTGCTTTCTCTTTATTTATCCCCTCCCGCATCTCCGGCTTCTTTCTTTCGTTTTTTCCGTCGGGCACGAACTTCCCGGCCATATGTGCCTAATATGCATCAAATGTATTCGTAATGAAAATTCATAAGACGTGATGTAAACGGTTTCATTTAACATAACTAATGACAAGAGTTGCGGGGAGCATATACGCCAATGAGAGATTGGCGGCAAGAAAAATTTCCGTTTGCGAAGAAAGCGATTGAAGTTCGAGCCATTGCCATTGTGGCGCTGGTTGTATGGGCTTATGGGGAATTCGGAGGTACCGAGTGTTTTTTATGTTTTGTTGCAATTCTGTAAAGTGAACGTCAAGGTTTGCTGGCGAATTTAAACAACGACACCAAAATTTCGCTTTTCCACATAGTCAACCTATCGTTTGACTGTTAACGGATCTCCTTTTTGTCATTGCTCAACTTTGCACTCTTTGATTCATCCACGTTGTTCACCGATCACAATTCTATGGTTTCAGTTAAAAAACTACCTCAATATTCACTCAAATCAGATTTCCTTGTCACTGCCTCATTCACTGATTAAATGATTTTCCATACTTGAAAGTCCTATAGAACTTTCTAAAAGGGCGGTGTAGATAGTCAGTCGATTATTCTACGCTGAAACACTATGGCTGCCTTTCGAGGTATAAGCCCACTTAAGAAAGCGCTCCTCATTCTACCAATAGAGCCGTCGTGCGGGCCTGTTTGCAGAGGCCTTTCTACTAAGATTTAAAAGCGGCTATTACCATTTTTAAGGTCCCCAGATATTGCGTCCTATCCCTGTTGTCACAGTTCATGTTGTATCCTGGAGAGCAAGATAGATGCAGAAGTGTAATGATCATTGCCGCCTCTCGGTAAGAACAGAGTTCCAATTCCTTTGTGCAAGGGGCACCGTTCTACGTTTGGTACGGGTATAATGTCAACTCATGAATTCCCTGCGTATACATCTGGCGACTTTCTTCACTTTTTCCCTCCATCGGGACCATCTAAGCATTCTTCTATAAGGCTAAAGTTCTTATGCGAAAAACACATGTATTGTGACTTTTGGAAGAAAGTGAATAGGTTCTTTTACTTATTTCACCATCTTTCTCGGCCTTCTCGATCCTTCAAGTCGCTTCGTCATCATTTCTCATGGTATTGAGGCAGTGGTAACCTTTATATCTCGTAGCTTTTTGTTGACATAATGGATTCTAGGTAACTCTTAACTCAGGATCTGAATTGACTCTATCATGTATAAGCAGATTCCTGACTGTTCTCGATATTGGCAATCTGCTGCATTAAACATGAAAAAATAGATCTTGATGCTTTCGGTCTTTTGCTGATTTAGGCCTGGTAATGTTGGTTATTTAGAGAGTTTGAACCCATATGTTAAATCTTCTTAAGTCCTCATACGATCAGGATGCGAAATGAGTTTACCTGAACCCCGAAGGTGGAAGAACACCGCATATTTTGACACTGCTGCAGGACATATAGTAATATTTCTAAGCGGTAATAAACTTTCCAGGAGAGGATCGGTGAAATGGGCGAGAGTATTGGATCTATTGCTTACGCTTAAAGATGAGAAAGAACTTGCACCGTGGTATGCTGCGAGATCCACTTTGAATCTGTTCTTACAAATGTTCCAGAACTCACAACATTGGACTGCAATGAAGGTATTGTTTCCATTGGTTCAATCTTAACTCTTTACGTCACTTTCTCGGTTGAGCAGAAGTTTTTTGCCGGAATGGAAGCGATTTTAGAAGAGATCCAGGTTTTCAATTACTCATGCAATTTCTTACTCATGTGGGAAAAATTCCCTGGCAAATCCAGCATTAAATTTTCGGCAGTTGGTCGGGAGAGTGAATTTGCAAAGCTGTTTTCCCGTTGCTGTTCATCGATCATTCAAGAGGTTGGCTCTAGATTGAGCTGTCAGATTACATTTGAACGCGCAATAATGACGAATTTCGAACATGTCATGAGCAGAATTACCTTCAGTAGATTTCAGCTGCTTCGATTCATGTATGCACTTAATGATTAGTCCGGTAAAACCGCATCTAAAGAATATTGAAACACCCTTCAGTTGCTTATTGCTGAACTGGTCAAATTTATGATCTTTGTTGGACATTTGCGCATACTCTTTGAAATGTTGGATAGTTGGCAACGCAATAGCGATGTTAGATCAATTTCACTCGATTGTTTGTAATAATTTACGCAAACTTTTAGATGAATATGTTCATTTCTCAATTCACTGCAGTCATCGTCGTGAAGAAACTCAACTTTGCCATTTCTTATGCATTGCATTGTTTTGCAATAATTGCCGAAAAAATGCCTGAGAAGATTTGAGGCCCTCTGAATTATTGGACAACGAATGAATAGGGCATTTTTCAAAAGGAACTTTCGGTGATAGTCACGAGTGAATTATGTTCAATTTTTGCGCTTCTTAATTGCATTGTCATGAAGTCGTTTGTAGCTTCACATCAGTATAGACAATTCGCCGTGCGTTGAATCTTTCGAAAAGCTCATTTTACAGGCATTTATTGGTAAGATAGTCGATGAACGTTATAAAACACTCGCTTGGAAGCAAAACGACGACTGGAGCTATGAGTAAGGCATCACATGATTGGTTTTCATCCCATTTATTTCTTTTTTCTCCAGCATACAAGTGAAGCTTATATACCTGGTGCTGCTTTTGATAGCAGTGAACATAAATGAGGTCATCTCTACATTCCTGATTATGTGGAATAGAAGAGTGACGAGGAGAAAAGGCCATGTTGTGGTTCAGTCTGGGCCTGGTATTTCAGATATGTTTTCGGGATACTTTCACTTTCAGAGAAATGACGGCGAACCATGCTTTTTAGTCGTCGTGGAAATTCGCAAACCAAGTAGGCAATCGGCTGGATGCAATGATTGCTGCTTTATGAATCATATGAAGGACCACAGGGACTTGAGCACGGAAAACTGTCGCTGGGAATGCTTAAAACTTAGTACCTAGCGATGAAAATATCTTCCAAAAGTTTCCGCACTCACGACCTGGCCCAAGAAGTGGAGTGAAATGCAGCTAGTTGATGTCATAACCGGAAGAACGGGCATGCGTGTAATATGCGGCATCTGTGGACATGTCATCAGGAGGTTTTTATGGTTATATAAACCTCAGTCTAAATACTTGCTCGAATATTTCTCTATCTTAGGTCTTCGTTGTTTGCCAAATCTTCGGTTAGCGAGGACGCATCTACCAGGATGGATCTGCAACATTCTTAGCAAGCGAAATTCAAAACTCTTTTGTCACATGTAATAGATTTTAGATTATTCGACGTATCTCTTCACTTTACTTTCTTTCTTCAATACTGCGTTTTAGGTGCACAGGTCATTGCTTCATTAAATTTCAGCATCCTATCGACATACATTACTGAATGGGCATGCAAAGTGGAACATGGGGATTGCCGTTCAAATGCCAGTGCTTCATTCAAGGAATTTATAACACTTTGCGAGCATTCAAAATCGGGCACCGGCAAATGCAATAGGTTTTAATCTATATTCCATCTGTTCCAACTACAACTGTTAAATGGATGTTGAAGAAAGATATCGTAGAACTTTTCATTGTGGAATCGAGTATGTGCATTCGTATTTTGGAGTAAAAATCAGTATTGGATTATTCCAGTTGCCAACAACCGAGATGACCTTAAAATTTTCTTCGCATTTTTAAATTAATCACTAATTTCCTATTTGTCGAATTAAGCAGTCTTTTCATGCGTTTCTTTGCGGACTGAGAATCTTTTACTGTTTTCCAGTGGAAAGAAAAGATTTTTTGGCGTACGGGAAAGCGATTTAATCATATAATGAAACAGCTGCGTCTTTACCTTCACTTATTTGACTATCAATCATTTCGAACGTCTTATCCCGTATTCATCTAAGTAGCCACTTGCAGGCGAAAATACATGACTACACTTTTCATGACATCTTGTTATTGAGGGCAATAAGATTAAACTTCGATGAATCTTGTATGAGCTTATCCAAAAAGATCATATATATTTTGATGGTTGCTAAAGGCTTTGCGATTCAAGTATAAACAAGACGGTAGCATTTAAATGTGCGAAGCGTTTCCTTATATAAGTGTTTCGAATCCAATTGATTCAGCTTATTTCACTAAGTGCAAAATTCATGGAACTTTTTTTCGTTGAGGTGCTGCAAAAGACGCATGCAGACTTTTACTATTAGGATAGAGTCCACAGTAATGCATTATAGCTTTTGATGATTATTTTGAATGTGAATATATTTGAGGATGCCATACGCGATGAGACTCTCACAGTATTGTTGGGGTACCTATATGAATTCGCATGTAACGGATGTTGTCAGTAAAATGTATCGTTGGTTTGAGCAAAATTCGAAATATTTCGCTCGTGATAGCAAGAATCTACTTGAGGCACAAGCGTGCACAACGAGTATAACAAGGATCAATGCGTGAGCTATTTGAATCATTTGTGTAATATTATAGGCAAATTTGTTATCACCTTTAGGAACAATTCCTAATATTTAAGTAATGTTAATTTAAAATAATTAAAAAAATCAATATTTAAGCTGAAATTTTCAATAAAGCTGAATTATCTCTTGGGTCTCAAGAAAGTGTGAGGAGTATTGTTTTGTTTATTCACCTTATGGGCACACTTGTTTGTCATTTTAGTCGCATATTCGAACCTCTTATGAATTATCTTTCTCAATATATATCATTGGGAAAAATCTTTCATCCAAAACATCCCGGTGCATTTCTTGAAAAAAAAAAAGAATTTCTTTCTCGAATATCTACCTTTACATAGGTAAGAACAGAACTCGTTTAAGAATATTTCCTGAAATAACGGGCTAACAAAACCAACTCCACAATAATTTTACTTTCCAATTCCATTTGAGAACGAAAATTCTGCATTATAAAGACCGTTATATTTTCAGGCTCATACACGATGCACTAAGCGGCAATTTACCTGCCGAAATTGTCACATACCTAGGTGAACGTGGTAACGGACAGTATTTATGGGACTATTTCGTAGAGCATCCCGATGAGGTCAAATATGGCGTTGTGAACACAGCCGACTATATGATTGCCGCTATGGCACAGTGGAGTAACACCGATCAGGTAGGTTGTTGCACTTGCTATAAATGACTTAAATCGATGCCCTCAAATATTCCGACAGTCCATTACATTAGAGATTGAAGACAAGACGAAATCTTGGCGTAGTGATGCGGCCAAGTGAAACGGACGGATAATCTATGAGTGGATGCACATTTTTGAACAATGGGTGGCTGCCTAGTAAAATACCACCCAGTCATCTCATAGTGAACACTTGGTGCGTTCGCGTTACGGTATCTGTGTGCGTTATTGTCGAAGAGAGTGAGTCTCTACCGTTTTCTCTCTATGTCATGATGTGATACAGTCTGATGAGGTAAGGACAATCGGGCGAATGAAATAATGATAGTAAACAATGTTTTGATCATTTCTCAACTCAATTTCAGCATTTTATGGCAAGACGATTCGTGCAAAAGCTCGTGCAATTTCTATAAAACGTGTTGCACCTATTTTTGCTCAAGCAAAGCTAGTGAAGTCCGGGCAATGCCTCTATATGTTGTGCATGAGCGTAGTTAGAGTGATGGCTGATGTCAGTAAGAAAGATGAAGCGTATTCCTTTCGAAGTAAGATGCAAGCATCACCTTTTCTTGCTTTCCATAACCGAGCAACCCTAGTTTGTACTCCAAATTCCCTGAGTAGGTAATTACTGCCACCGGATTTAATCGAGGCACTTCATACAGAGCTTACGTGTCCATGCTTCATCGGTGAGTTTCTGCTCCATCCATCTGTTGTGTTCCACACTATCAGAATGCCGCATATCTCCACGCTAGTATCATCTCTGTAAAAATTTTTTTTCTGAGTGTTCTCGGGAATCTTTCGCTTCTCCTCCTCCTATCCCATTTCCATTCTCCTATTCCTCTTGTCTGCCTGTGCGTTCGCTTTCGTTCCGTCCCTTTCTTTTGCTCACCACATGCAGTTGGACCTGTGGGTCAACCTTTGCTTGCCAGAGAGAAGAGAAAATATTATGGGCATTTCGTTTAGGGCAAGCCACGCTTAAATTTCACCGGTTTCATTGGGTTTTTTTTTCTCTACCTACGAAGTACTACTAATATATCAGCAGCACACATTTGTTAATGAAATTTCTATCTTGTTGGAAAATTTTGCCTTCATTACTGAAGTCCGCTTCACTTGTTCCTCTGTCAGCCGTTCACTTCTTCATACGTCAGATGGCCAATGGCTTGTGAATGTGCGCATAACTATGAGTCTGTACATTCTTGCAAATCAGTAATTGCGCGCTTAGGCTTATTTTAGATCCTTAGAAATGCCAGGTCTAACAGAGTTTTGCTGTTAAAGATAGAACAGAGAGAGAGAGAGAGGAATACCTCTGTAATAGTTGTCTCATTGGAAATAGCAAATAGACGTGTTTTGATAACAAATTCTTTGTAAGCTGCGTACTTCCTATGAACTTCACGCATCGACAAATATTCACGTCTTTCATCTTATAATCCATAGAATTTTGTTCGATTCATGCATATTGATTATTTCGCCATCCACTAGATGTTGTATTCATGCTCATGTTTGTTTCAGGCAGAACAATTTTTAAGTGGAACTGAAGGAGGCGCATTGTCGGCTGACGATGTAGAAGCGATACTGGACGCGGAAAAGACGGTGAAAAACCGACAACAATGGCTACAGACCAATGAGGATGAAATCGCGGCATGGCTGAGCAGCCATATAGCCTTATTCTATGAGTAGGGTGATCCTTTGTTTTTCTCCACAATAAAGCGTTGCTCATGCATTGCATTATGCAGTTTTTCACTTATTTGTAGAGGATTTAATATGCATTGGGGAAATCATGCTGAAACGTTAGCATTTAGGGATTGATTTGAGGTGAAACTCACAAAGAGGGAATAAAGATCACTGATCCTGCTAAATTCAGATCCCATTGAACATATGATGGTTTAATGGTTGCCGACCGTATCCATGGTTCCAATGAGGAAGAAGGGAAACTGAAGGAGGAAACAGAAGACCAGGCTTATGAATGGAAAAAAAATGGTCTTATGCACCCAGGCGTCATACTGTTGAAAAAGGTTGTCGGGCGACGCAACAAGATTCGTTGAGTGATGCGAAAGAGGCAGGGACGGAAGGGATAGGTTGCACTGCAAAAATATTTGTTAAAGATGCAGTGGCATTCATTTCTACTTCATTTGCAGTAGTAGACATATTTCTGTTGATTTCGTCATAGATTTTCACTATCACCATCCAGGACATAAGATAACTCCAATAGAAGAAATTTTAGATCATATGCGTTGCTAGTAACTAAGAGATCCTTCTCAGCTCTGCAGTGTTCTAATAGGACGCTGAGTTTTGTTGGCCTGAGCTTATGTTGCTTAATCATCTAACTGACTAATTGTGCAGCCTGTCCATAGTATGTGGCCATTCCAGTAGTCATTATTTATGATCATTATTTGTGACACAAATTATGCATATATGTTTTGCTGTCTTCCACATCACCCTCCGAAAATGAACTGATTGTGGTGTTGAAAAGTGCGAACATAAAGCAAAACTGACTTTCCGCTTGTTCTGCAAAGCTTGAACTTTTCATCATTTATTGGTGTGCTGCGCGACAAGTCGGAGGTAAGACCTTTGCACCTACTTGAGCGCCACTTGTCACACGAGCGAGAAGTGCGTTCTCTGCAGTGTCGAAAAATCGAATGCAATATCTTTTAAAATGAGTGCAACGTAATGAACGCTCCAAAACGGTGATCCGATGCTGAGTCATTCATATGGTGAAGTCTTAGTGAAAATTTAGGTGCAATCGTTAGTGTTGGAACGATTGCACCCTGTGTTTCTGCATCTAGTGATTAGCAGAAACTAAACAGCCTTATTTTTACACTAGTTGGGAGTGATGCAATCGCTGCTGACGGCCTTCGTATCGCGGTTTCTTGATCGGCTTAAGAGAACGAACAATGAGTGCATGTTGTTTCACTTTGATGCAACAAGACCGTACAAAAAATCGGACGGACCACATAATCAGGTGATAGAAGCAAGAGGCGATTGTACTTTCGAAATTCTTCGGACGATGCAGAAAATGCACGCCGTCGCACATCATGACGAATATTTATACTGCTACGCGTAAATTACGCCAAATTAGTATACTTCTACTCGATAAAAATCAATGTTGATGTCTTTATAAAATGCCGCTTAAAAGATACGATGGTGTCTAAATGGATCTCCGATGAGCTCTTCAATCCGGTTGTCCATCCAATTTGACTATTCTTATTCATTTTATTTGCAACTGCCAAATTCTGTTTGCAACCCATCATTTCATTTATTCTCTCTCAACTCTTCTCCCCTTAATCTCGAGAAGAGTATAGAGAACTTGTTTATTTTAATGGTTGTAGAGGGGACTTATGCGCCTTAAAGTATTCTAATTGTTTCCTGCGATACTAGTGCCTCAACGTTAACATTAGGCGCTTGCGTCGGTAGATATTTGTGGCATAAAACATTTTGGCGATCGAATTTCTTTAATTGGAATTCTTGAACCTATGGAGACTTCACACCATGAAACCGTTGCACCGCCGCGTTTCTTTGCCTCGGTCGTAAGCAACATGATAATTTTCCTGTCGGATGATTGCGCCGCTGAATGCAGGTGAAGGTTCATTACAGTACATGATGTCACTAATCGTTTCTGCGCTGTCTTCGGATGATCCACACCGACTGAAAATGCAGGCTAGTCTTATAAAATTCGCTTATAGGATAATGAATGTTTCCTTCAGGTTTCGCATAAATTCTGAAGCAAAACTGTGTTTTCGTTTCGTTTTTTTTTCGGGTGCCGTTTATAGAGACGTGAGCGAGAAATCTTTGCACGCTACGCTTCAGCTGTTTCCGAGAGAATCTCTTTTAGAATCTTGATGAAAAGCGTTTTTGGGACGAGTACTTAGAAAGGATCCATCCATTACATTTCTTGTCTGGTCAAGGTGAGACATGCATCGTATACTGCCGTAGGTTGTATTATTTATATTTACGATGAGCCATCATCGAATGTTCATGACTTATTCGCTTCACTTGCATTGACATTGCAATGTTATGCACACATTTGTGGCTGACTGTCGCTCTTCTTGCCATAGCGGTCGCATAGCCAGGATGACATCGAGGAGAAGGTAAGGACGGCCGAGAAAATACCTCCTTCGAAATCAGGTTTATTGGGCAAAAGAAACTGCTTTAGCTGATGATTGAAGTTACTGGCATTCCAAGTAGGCATCAAAATTTTAAGGGGCATTTGAAAGAATGAGCCGGGAGAGCAGCTTATGCTTTTGGCCTTCAAGCAAACTGTCAGATAATTTGGGACCACATCGCTCAAACGTCTCTATCTCTCCCTCAGCCATCCCTATTTACCTCACTTCAAATAAGCGTCCTATTTGAAGTGTGCTGTGAACTGAAATATCCGCTATATCTTTGGAGTTTCGCTGCTGCAGTTCATACTATCTATTCTATAAAAACTTTTCACCCACCTCGAAGGGAACAATAGTTCCCGATGCGAAATTGTCGCTTCAATTAAGGATAGAAACTAATAGAAGAGTTAACTATTGTCTTTGCACATTCAGCTGCTGCAAATGTTCACTTTCTTAACGTAATGCGTGCTTACTAAGGAATGATACGTTGGTTTCCTTTTATTATGAACATTTCTCTAAAGTTCTCCACTTTTTTTTTCAACATGGCTTCAATTCGTTTCGCCCAACGTATCAAAATCAAAGGAGACGAACTTAAACGTTTAGCATCACATCGGTTCGACAAGGTCAAGAGCACTTATCTCATGAAAAAGGATATATGTGGATGTAGTAAGTGTTGCTGAGAACATCGAGATAGATATGAAAGATTTATAATGAAACCAGAGCTTCAATAACTTTATTATTTTCATATAGAATGCGAGTAATCTGGTCTACAAACAAGCAAATTAGACGGCATTTTGAATGCGATGATGCGAAAAGATCACTTTCAAGGCTCATAATTTTGTTCCGTATTAGTCATATTACGCTTTCAAACATTCAAACGTGCTTAAAATGCGAGCGCATAACGTTTCACAATCATTGTTTTGATATCGACTATGCATTGTGTACAATCCTTCGAAATGCTAACTACTAGTCACGTCGCATATGATGTTGTGGAATGTCTGACAATAAACTTGAAATCGAAGACACATATTTTATGGTTTATGCTTTTCTGCGCTCAAAATCTTCGAGTCAGTTATAAGCGAACGCATAATCGAGTATTCAACGTGTTATGTCTGCGTGTTTGTCTGTGTGCATGTCTGCCGACTGATTGTTTATATAAATTAGCAATTAACTTGATGAGTTACTGTCAACTGCATTACTAGTCGGTGTTACCTGTTTGCCTGTTTTCGATTCTTCATACATATATTTGCTTCTTTTCACGTACGTTCGCTTACTTTTGGTTTTTTTCCTTAATAAGGACCTCACTTTAGCCTAGCATATTTATTGTTGGCGATCATGCCTCCTGTGGTGATTACCTTGTGGAATTCATCAATTCAAGTTTTCTTCTATTCTTTCAATGCAAGGTGACGTTAGAACAAACAATAAATTTAATCAGAGATAATTGCAATGATTGTTGACTTAATCGATTGGTCAGTAAAGAAATTTCGATAGTTTGCAGGATCCGCCCATTAGTTCTTCGCCTTTTTGATATTTCCTCTGATATATGGTACAATTGTTTCTATAGACCAACCTATACTCACGGAAACGAAAACTCTTACAGTCTATTAGTATTTAGATGGGATACATATGAGAGGGAACGAATGCAATAGGGAAGTTTTTAGCGAATGATTAAAATATTTTCGCAGCTTGAGAGTTGCGCGGATGGCAATAAAGCTGAGTCGTCAATTTGATGAATTCCATTCAAGAATTCCTTAGTTTGCGCGTAGATTCGATATGTGCAGTTTTATAAATTACTGCTTTTAGCTAATCTTGTAGGAAATTGAGCAATCGCACATTGCGAATATTAGTCGAGTAGACAGTTTACCTGGTCAACATTCATATACCACTAGCATGAAAATTCGACATTCGAAATTTAGCGGAGCCAATCGACTTGTAGTTTGCATCAGAGGGTTCACCTTTATCGTTCATCTCACTTAATTAATAGATCCTCTACAGATGACAAATGTTGCATATGTTTTACTGTTTCATTGAGAATTAAAGAAATCAACCAGCCGGATGAACAATGCTGCAAAACCGTATAATTTGCTACTCTCATGTGCATGTTTTTTTCACTCACTAACGGTTTATGCACTCCTTGCAAAGAGTATAGGGAGCACCAACGCAAAAAAAAAGAGAAATCAAAAGTGATCAACATAACAGATTACGATAAGCATGTGATTCATATCACAACAATTCATAGCGATATATAAACATCTCACTAATGCAAAGGCTTAACCGGGTTTTTTTGACGTTTTCAACAGCACTCAGTTGAACATCAAAGAGCAACAAAGAAATAGATTTTGTGATATTTGAAGTGAGCTTTGTAGCAACATAATGCCTATCAGAGAGAATTACTTTTAATAAAGAGCGCATAAGACGCTTTGCTTGGAGTTGAAGAGCAGATATGCACAACAATTTGAAACCATGAGCAATTCTAAAAAAAATGGTTTCCTCATCTCCATTTTTAAATACTGCTAAGGTCGATTATATGAATGAAAAAAATTTTACTTGTTGTAGTCACAAATCTCTTTTCTTTCAAAGATACAAATTTACGGAAACTTAAATATTTTTGGGTATTTTGTAAGTCATCGAAAGTAGAAACGTTTAGCTGGATTTTTTAGTTTGCTTATTAGTTTTG
The DNA here is from genome assembly GCA_037389465.1 of Baylisascaris procyonis. Classification (NCBI taxonomy): domain Eukaryota; kingdom Metazoa; phylum Nematoda; class Chromadorea; order Rhabditida; family Ascarididae; genus Baylisascaris; species Baylisascaris procyonis. The sequence continues at coordinate 2,178,423 of JAZARR010000153.1, forward strand.
TTAAGCAAAATGGAGCTGAAACTTTGCATAACTGTTTCTTCGAAAGAAATTTTTGGGGAAAACACAGCAGAGAAGACACGATATAGGCTTTCGCAGTCCTATGCATTAAAGCAACTAGTTTAGTAACTCGCTTACAAAATAACAAAACATGCCCACATGCGTTTCTTGATCTCAGGGGTTGTGAGACTGTCAGCAAATTTATTTAAAACGCAATCGAACTGTCAGCAGAATGCATGCGAATTTTTCTTTATATTTAAGTGGACTTTAACGATTGTGAAGTGGACGGATGAGTTCGGAAGTTGAAGAGGGCGGAAGAGTGGTTGCAGACTTTGCACAACATATTTTTCTGCCCTAATCTTCTGAATGATGAAGTTCAAACTAGAGTCAGACATGCTGCAATCCTTGCATACGCATCCATACATCAAGATACGAACTAGTGTTTGATATTCAACCGCCACTTCCCCGGAGAGGTGGAGAGGGAGACCTCTTTCGTATGCATCTACACAAACAATATTGCCATAAGAAGCTTGTGATTGCGACTTTGTAATCATTTAAATTCGTTGAAATTTAAAGGCTGAGTTGAGTTGGAGAAAACACCAGAGACCGTAACTGCACGCGAACTTTTACTGATCAGCTACACTATATTTTATCCTCTCAGATCTGATGCGCTCATTCTGAGGTGAACAGCGCGATTTCGACTAGAACTTCTGTCAAACTTATGAAGGAATTCTGTAATCCACGGTAGATGTAACCATTCTGCAGCAGTTATGGTGTCTTTGGTGTTTTCTTCAATTCAACTCACCCTATAAATTCCAAAGATATCAGGTGATTCCAAATTCGCAGCCACAAGCTTGCCATCGCAAATACTCTTGCACCCTCCAACTGCGATATGCTCGGTGCAAACAACGCTAGTAAACATTCAACTGATTTTAGCGCAGCCTGCTTGATCGCGCTAAATTTGTAATATTCTCGAATATTTGCAAACTTAATGATTACTTCACCATTGTGGAACGTTATCTTCCTTCAGTCATAGTGCCTTGTTCAGAAATTCTGTGGTAATGGCGTCTTCCATGAACTGCAGTCTGGTGGACGGCGTTCTATCCGTTCGGCATCTTGCAGGCGGCGCTGTAGTACTCAGCATTTCGCTCCATGTGTTTTGCGCTGTGGCCAATGAAAACACGGTTCCGGTTTGCCCTTGCTCAGCTATATGCTTGCGCTATTTCTCGATGACTTGTGGCGCAATCTCTCTCGAAGTTATCGACCGGTTTTTTGCGCCAATAATCACTCCTGAGGTTCAAGAATCAATGGAACCCCTTTTTTTCCGTCGAACTTTGAAGCATTGCACTGTCAGTAGAATACACCCGATTTCTACCGTTATATGACTCAGTGATTCATAATCACCTATGCAACGTGTTCAGCAATAAAAATTTGATAAGCCATAAACAGTGATAAGGAAAGTAACTTCATTATCAACGTTTGGAGTCGTTAATTTTAAAGTGCCTTCTGCCTTTTTCATTGCACTGTCCGACTAGAACGCAAGCTGGTCGACCATTGCAAGTAGTGCTCACTCTATATGGCTACTTCGTGGTTACCACTTTTGCTAATAGTGACCCCCCTTGCTCTATGCAGTCAATATATCCCACCAAGCAGTAAATGTAAGTTCCCATTTTCCTCTTTATAACAGTTTGAATGACAGCGATTAATGAGTAGAACACCATTTAGATATCATCAAAAGTTTCCCAAGTGTTATTGAATAAAATGGAGAAAAGACAAAATTTTAGGAGTAAATTTTCCTATGAGTTTGAGAGGGCGAACTCTATGATGTGCTTGTAAAGCCTAAGGTCTGTCACAAATGTAGTACCCCATTAAAAGCTTCTAAGAAATCAAGTCTTAGATGGCAAGGAATCACAGGCAATTGGCCAGCTGCGTTAGACAGCGGGAAGGTCAATCATTATGGCCTCAGATAACGCATGAAGGAAACGTTTTCTCGAAAATAGCTTAGTTCTTGAAGGAATGGAAATTGAAAGCATGGTTCATTCTCACTCTAGGGATCTCTTTTCACATTCGACACTGACTGGTGTGGTTGAATAATTGTGAAAAGGCAGTTTCTGAACTATGATTTTCGCTTCCTAGAAGGTAAAAATTATAAAATATCGGCAGTCTTCGCTGGATCTTTATTTCAAAGGAAATAAGGTATCAAACCTCTTTATCTAAAATTCAATCAATTAGAAAATATAATTTCTTGCCATATTTGATGAACATATGAATAAAAATGGCGCATAAGCAGTCTACGACTTGAATCAAATAAAACCCGACAGATAACTTCAAAAGTATCCGTCTTCGTGATCGGAAAGTAATCGTGAAGGTCATTTGAAATCGTGGGAAATCGTATGCTATTACAACAAGTAGTGGTCCTCTCTATCGTTCCGAATTCGAAACATAGTTCAGTTCAAAGAGCATCTTTTTAAATGAATTTTTCCTCAATTTCCAGTTCTATACATAGGGCAAGGAGGAGCGATAGGTATATGTTAGATATTGCAGTAACGGGAGTAGTTTATGAAAAGATTTAAAAAATGTTAAATGAAAACTTGCGAGATGCTTGGCGAAGGGATATTAGAACACCTCAAAATAATCACTGCAAATAAATTGAAGGTGATTTTTGAATGCCAATGGTATAATCGCTACCATAAATGAAGCCATTATATTCAAGAGTTATGCTGATATGTGGAGGGCAATTAAATTTTCTCTTGGGGTAGTTAAAAAATTTTCTTAGCTGAATTTGTTAATTAATACCACTTCGCAGTGCAATCTCCACTTGCGGAATAGTTCAGCAGCTGCTTTATTTATTCGTCAAATTCTCTTCCTAGACATTGATTCTAGGTTGCTTATTCCCACTTAATATTGCGATGCCCATAGCTTTTCTTACTTTCCATCGCTATTGTTAACATTCGCGATTTTTAGATCACAAATGTATTATTATTACTACTATGCTCAACGTTCATTTAAATGTTTTTTTTTTTTGCCAATACAGTTTATAAAGAATGGCCGGATATCAAAACAGATGATATGCAGGCAAAATGAACATATTTCGCAATTTATTTTTAGCCAGTACTATTTCCTCTTAGCACTCACTTCAACTACATATTGTTTTTCTTCAGTGCCGATTTCTATTTTCCGTATTATTTTTAAACCAAAATTATGCCTACTAAATGTTGGATGTGCATGAAACAATTGTGCCGTAACACTACGCACTGAGAACTTTTGATCGTCTGATCGATTCGTGGTGATAGGGAAATGACTTCATGAAATATGCAATTTCCATATGACCCTAACTGATAGCTGGAGGCAATCGTTCAATGCTTGTGCGATAGAGCCATACTGATTGTTGATCGTTGTGGCCAACGTTCTTTGTACCAAAGATATGCCTTTCCCTATCACGCTTATCAGCGATCAATTTCACGCCACACTCTGATATGACTGCATGATCATATTGCATCAGAAAATATTTTTAATAGATTTGCACAGTATGTTTCAAAAAACGTACCAGATTGATCGGCATATTCGTGGCTCTTGTTGTATTCGGTTAGTGGGTAGAATCTTTTTCGAAGTGTAGACTATTGCTAACCATTCAAGGAATTCTTCAAAATAGAAAAACGGAGCTCCATATTGGCCTCATCTAAATACTCCGAATTTTGATCATATAATACGATAGGTTTTCTAGACAGAGAAAGAGGAATGACGCTATTTAACATACTCAGCAAAGATATTGAACTTATTTGTATTTGCATCGGCCTGCATGATGCAAAAGCATTTGCGAGACTCCGTATTCCGTTCGATTCAACATTTCATTTTATAGGACCGTTCACATACTGACGTCAATACTTCTTTATGCCACTTTTCTAAAAACACAGTGGTTAGATGATGCGGTAGTGATAATTTTTGTAAAGGAAACAACAATCTTTGAGGTAAGTCGAACTAAAAAACATTGGCAACGTGCAAAAATTAGAGCAATATGGCTAAATTTTTCTGTTGCAGCCAGTAATGGGGTTAAAACTGTTGTGCATTTTAGGCGTAGTGCAAAAAATGCAACAGTAGAAATGTTGCTACAAGCTACACGATTGCAGATTTCAATTATAGTGGAAGAATCTCATAGCATTGTTTCGAATTTCTGGTCGTCACACTTTTTTTGTCAAATCACCGAGATGGAAGCGGTAAAAAATTGATTTCATTATGCGTCCTCATTTCTACACTATCTTTGCCTATTACATTTTGCGTCTATTATAGTAAGCTATTTCAGATGATCGAGCGGATCCATCGCTGCGGGACGACCAATCTGGTTTTCACACAAAACAGAAAGCGTATGCGTTTGACTTACCAGGAACTGAAAATGAGCGAATGAGACGAATACCGGAAAAGATCACACCACTTCACTATTATGTGCGCATTCGACCATACTTTCCGAATCCGTACACAGAAATGCCCACAGGTATGGTGAAATGCCTCAGCAGATTATCGGCTATTAATCATAATTGATCCATATTCCAACGAATAGCTGCGACACCAAAAAAAATATGCCAACTTGACATTGCCATTTTCCCTAAGTATAGTGCCCCTGATTGCATTCTCAAAGAGGCTCTGACAATGGTATTTCCATTGCATTTAGAAGTATTTCAATAGGTCCATCCATGCTCACTACTCTGAATGCTTTGCAGCATGCAGTGTGAAGACTATCCTAAATCAATAGAACTTGAACTGTCGTCAAGCACTTTTGCGACTTACGAGAGCACGCTAAGGCTAAGGCAAATAGCTTTCTACTTGTGTATCAGTGCGTCTATCACAACGTCTGCCTTATATCTATCTATCAATTTATTTGCCCTTTACAGAATTAGCTATCGAATCAAAATGTTATCTCGCAGTTAGTGATACTACACGCATTCTGAGTATTTCAATTTTATACCCTTGCGTTACAAATGCAAAATTAATAGTAGTCTAATATTTGTGCATACCTGAATGAAAAAAGTTTCTCTCAACCAGTGAGGCAAAGAAATATAGGAATTACACCATGAACAGGTCAATGAAAAAGACAACACATTCACCCATCGCATTGAGGTCCCACTATGCAAATCGATCTACGAACCATATTGTTAGCAAGTAAATGTAAGGAAAATGAATGCGTTGAGAGTCACGGAAGAAACCTACAGTAATATAGAAGGTGTATGATGGTATGAAAACAAAAACTATCTAGCTACAGCAGAAAGACTGAGACTTTAGCATAACAGAAACCTGATGGAAATCATACAGTGTTCCGTTCCGTTCACCTCTTCATTCATTTCAGCAGGGTATCAGCAACTATTAAACATGTTAAGTAAGGGATCCGTACTTTAAAGGTGACCCGACGGAGCGTACAAATCTTCGACACAATATTTATTTTGCCAAACTCAATGATAAAGAACAGACCAATACAAAACTCGCCCAAGTTTTGCTGGCATTTAAACGTTTTCAATTTCATTCAGAGTCGATCGATCCGCATTAAAGATCGTTTAGGAGAAATCACAGCATACCGATCAAGACTCCTGGCATAAGGTTCAGTGCGATAGGCGCATAAACACAACAGAATATACCTACCTATCTGACACACCTGCAATGCGTTTATTCTGCAAATTATGCAAAAAACCTCTAAGACGACTACGTTACCTGCCGTTTCCGGCAATAAATAAGAATGAATTCGAGCAATCGATGAATTTTCATTGCATCTACTTTGCGCAGCTTCAACGATATGTTCCATGCGATATTGATGAAGTAAAGAGCTCTTCATTCCTTGGAGAATTAAATTTTGTTTGCCTCTTTTCAGGTCGCAACATGACATTCGACGGTATCCAAACTTTCATTTTCCGTGTGAAGGAGGCAACTCAGACGATTACACTGCATACGTTGGACTTGACATACAACTCGATGAAACTCATGGACCATGATGGAATACTTATCGAGGATAATCCACAATATTCATTCAATGAAACTTTGCACCATCTGGTAAGTGGTTCACGAATAGAATAGCCATAAAAGTCAAACCGCCTAGTCCGTAAGAACAACTTGCGGATGACTGTATATGAGCCTGTGCGAGCGGAGTGAGGATGTGGGGAGCATGTAACGACTGCGTAAAGATGAACCGGAAAGGAAAAATTTGACCAGGTTGCCAACCACAACAAGCACTAAATAGGATGGATATGCTTTCCCATCCGTGTCTGCTACTACGAAACAGTCTGTTTTCTTCTTCATGAATAAACACACCACAATTGATAATAGCCTTGAGGTCGATCGGCGCAATTCGTCACAGTAACCAGACATATGATTTAATTTAGAAAAACGAGAATTGTGGCTCTCCTTCCTCCTCCCCATCCTCTTCCTCTTCGCTCGATCCCAGCTGTTCACTTCAGTATGCCGATGTTAACAGTTAACAATTGTTTCACTTAGAAAGCAATGACGAGCAAAGTTAAATTGGCATATATCAAGAGTGTCCTCACATGTCACATCCAATGTCGTTCAGTATTGCTTGAAACTCAGATAATCACGCCGAAAACGACGCTGGAAGTGGGGGAGACATATGTGATGCAGTTCGATTATCAAGGAAACATTCACGACTACCTCACCGCTGGCCTCTATTACACGTCTTATGTGGATGTCAATCATACAGTACAGTAAGTTTCATGTTGCCTTTCTGGCTGGAACACCATCAAAAGACTTGGAAGAACTGTCGAGATAAATGTGCATTACTGTTATCGAGGCTTATAAAGAAGTTCCTCATTCATGGAAGGCCGCCGACTATGCCGCCACAAGTTCTCCGCACACCAGATGCACACAATTTGAAAACCGACAAGCTCCAAAAAAAGTATCGAATTCTCGAAATTCAAAATCCACTTGGACATATTTCTAGCGAGCGTGATGCGCCTTGCAAAATTTTTGTACATCCTTTCGATCGAAAAAAAAAATCACTGGCTGGCGTTAGATTCATCCCGGCTGCCAATAGAGGTAACTACGATACCTGCAACGAGCTTACCAATCAATGTTGAATTGAATCCGCTGCTATACTGCAAACCTTGAGCTCCTTTTTTTATTCAAGTGTTTCTATCATACTAGTGCTAAGAATTTCTAAAGCATATAATGTGCAATCAGCTTATTCAAACCCTGCAGAAGCTGCGATCCTTCTAGTGTTGTTGGAGAGGTGTGATAATGAAATCTTTAAAGGGATTTTTGGCATATATTTCTCAGCAATTGAAGTGGGCTGAAATGTTTTCGACATTTAGGCTGTTCATTTCAGAAATTTTGCTTTTCTAAGATGAGGTAAGGAAGAATTTCGGAAATCTTTTACCTTAATTTAAAATATTTTAAGGTGAGGTGAGCGAATTAAGCAACGGCTAATGCAGACATGCTATGGTGAAAGTTATAAAGTTGAAACCAGCTAAAGCAAGCTAAAGACTTTTTTGTTGAGCCAGATGCAAGCTTCCTAGACAGATTACGCGAAATGGAATAAAATTGACGGCTGTCAGTCATAGTCCTCTTATGTCCTCCAGAACGGGTGCGGAGACCGATTGAGTGACACTAAAACAAGAAAGAATAATTTATCTGGAAATTGTTGTGGATTTAGATGCCTTGAAGGCACCGGATCTTTGATGATCCCAACAAAATGTGCGCTGTAATCAGACGCAACATAAATCATTTTACGATGTTTGCATAGCCTTCCCGTTGCATCCAACGCAGCACATCTGCATTATTGACGCTTTCATAAATACTTGAATATTATAAAATACATTATGTACACATGGTGTTTCATGCGTTGAATCTAGAGCATGTTCTAAAATATTATGGCGCGTTTATCCTACCTCTAAATTAGCGCGAATATTAGGGAAAAACATTAAACTAAGGCGAGTTAATAATGAAACTTATAGTTGGATGGTTGTCACACACATGGAACCGGCTCGAGCTCGGTCTGTCTTCCCATGCCTCGATGAGCCAGCTTATAAGGCTATATTTCACATCACACTCATATATCCCGATGGTTTTGTGGCACTTGCAAATACAATGGAACGCACTTCTGTACCTGTTCGCGCATACGGGTAAGAAATTGGATTCTCTAGTTTTGGTAAAAATAGTATGCTCTAGTTTTGCATCTTTGCCAGCAGATTCCTTGCTATTTGCCTATAAATATCGCACCACCACTCTTTCCAAACTGATGCAGCATGATCAGAAGGAGGAGAATGAAAAGGATGTGAAAGTAAGGGAAGAGAACCAACTTCTTACCTCCTTTCTGGCCCCGTTAGTGTGGCAAGTGTCAGTTTCCCATCTTCAGCCGTCTCCTGTTTATATATATATATATATATATATATATATATATATATATATATATATATATATATCCATTTGTCCATTTGGAGGCTATCCATTTGGAGTCCTTCTTGAACAATTCCGAACGGCTGAACCTCCTAAATAAACAACTCAATGCTAGTATAAAGATTTCCGGTTCTTCCTCGAAATCACGTGTGCGGTATACTTTTGCAGGAACGGATGGAGTGTGATTCAATTTCCACCATCTTTGAAAATGTCCACGTATTTAGTTGCATTTGCCGTGGGGCCTTTCGTGAGTCGAGAGACCTACGATCAAGCTGGAACACTGGTATTTTATTCACCTTTTCTTATAAACGTTGTCTGTCTTTAAACAAGATTCTAATTTCTCATACATAAATGATCCATAACAGCATACAGTTTGAATAACGTATGCGCACTCAGTGTACACTGATTATCTTTGAGTGTTTCCCAATAGCGGATTAACTACAGAAGAAGCACTATACTGTCGCAAAAGCCCACCGTAATTATGAAGACACATCACAGAGATCTGTTGGCGAATCCAGCAAAATTTAGACGGCTGCTTCCCTTGGATTGCGGCAGATATTGCTCATCACTGTATTTTCACGTTACTGCACCAACAATTTAAATCACTTGAAGCCAAATGCCACACCACTTGCAAGACTTCTGGCTAATTATCTAAACTTCCACATTTACTTATGAAACGAAAAAAGGCTACCTAGAACGCGAAAAAAGTCGGCCGCGCTGCCACTTGTTGTAAGGAGAAACGCAAGGTGAGGAAGGTGGTTTTTTCTTCGAAGGGAGCTCGAGATTGCAAGCGATACCTATCACTTATTAATTTCCGACAGCACTTACTGAGAGAGGAAATCAAGATAAGTAAAGAAAGTAGGGGCAAAAGTTGAGGGAAATGGCCTCGAGTGGAAAAATCTTTAGGAAACACAATCTGGCGGAGCTGAAATTCGAAGGATCCAATGCACGGAGGAATCTCAGAATCTCCTGGTCTTGCCGTTTCGTTGATGCCACCAAGATGATGTGCGTTGCGTAATTGTGTGTGTCTGTGTGTGTGTCTGTATGTGTCTGTGTGTGTCTGTGTGTCTGTGTGTCTTTTCAGCCATTTTCAATTCACTGTTGCAGGTTCGTATTTGGGGATGGACAGGTCAAGAGAAGTACCTCGACTTTGCTGCAGAAATATCCGCTAAGTGTCTTTATGAAATGGGTCGCTACACTAACTTCAAATATCCTATGACGAAATCGGGTGAGTAGCCAACGTGAACCTGCTGTTCAGTATAGGCTGCTAAAAATAACCCATGTTACAAGATATGCTTCGCTGTACTGTGCAGTAATGAGAAAATATTCACTGCGAATACGCATACATACCAAATGGCTACGAACATATATAGAAGCAGTTTGATCTTAGGTCAGTTGCAAGTGTGGGAATGTAAAAGTTTGAATTGAATTTTGTGGGTTTCTGCCAACCTACCTTCTGCAAGAATATTCCCTTCTGGGCGCGCTTGTATGTGCGAGGCATCTATGTGTTTTTCTAAGGGGCGCGTATGCGCAACATGCGGATGTTTGTTAGATCTGTGGTGAAGTTTAATGTTCATCAACTTCAAAAAGCCCCGAGCGCATATGTCCTCGAAATGACTTACAGATTTCATACATTTGATGGAGATGAATTTAAGGAGTACGCTTACGGCCGTGAAAAATGTGATTGAAGAACCGTTCGGTTGGTGCAATGAGTGGCTTTCTTACATTGCTTCTTCGTCTATATCACCTGAGCAGCCAGCTTCATCAGGTTGCCAGAGAACAAGAAATATGCAAAATAATATCTCCATAGTCCACTTGAGACTCGCTCATATAAGCCTTCAGTCGCTTACGTGAGAAGGCGCAATTTTATATGAGTGAACAAAAACGAAATATTTTTTGAGAATTTCGAAGAGCTTAACCTGAGAAATGTATGCATTGTCATGCTTGTTCTATTTTTCCTTTCAAAATTTATATAACTAATCAATTACCTGCTTATATGCTGTGAGAAAGTGCACTTTGCGCTAGGCCTTTTATTGGGCGTCTAAACTTATCCCTCCTCATTCACAGATCCAATTTTAGTTGTGAAACCAAATCTGGATTGTGAAACGCAATCCAGAACCAAATAAAAATAGTTGTAATGCCCAGAACAGCATTGTAGACACGGGAATGAGATAGATAAAACGGTTTAAATTGAACCTCATGTTGGGGAGCTTATATAATTTCTTATAGCTCTATAATCAATTCCATTATATTGCTAAGACTGCAAATTTAGAGGGAGTTGCGTAGAGCATAATACGCGACCCATTGATAACAACATGATACATTGGAGTAACGATGCTATGCGCATTTACGTCTGTCACGTCCCTATGCTTTGCTACAGCGTTCCTGCCACCTTTCTTTATACGGGGTGGATCATTGTTAAGGAGTTTGTTTCGTTTTCTTCGTGAATTTTCTGAAGAAATTAGAGGGGAAATTTTTTGAGAGTGGGCGGAAGGAGGCTGCGTGAAATATAAAACGCTGCTCAATTCCTTTCAATTCAATAACTGTTTCATTGAATTTCTTCCTCAACGATATCATTCTTAAAGCATTCTCTCGCTTCTTCATCGTATTATGCGTTCGATCAACAACCTTCCATTTTGCGATATTCTTGTGCTTGGAATCATATTTACTAGATAAAAGATGTCCTCTCTGCCTGCATACCTCCGTGACGTTCAAACAGGAACGTTTTCAAATCATCTGCTTAGTGTGGTCACCATTTTCACTAATTTTTATTCAGATCAACTTGGCTTACCGGAATTCGTTGCTGGTGCGATGGAAAATTATGGTCTCATCATTTATAAATATCAATTTATTGCTTACGATCATCGTGTAAGTGTATTGCGATTTCTGAATTTATAATTGATTTTTTGCTACTTTTTACGCAGTCATGAAGGAGGATTTCTAGGAGCTTTGTAGTCTTAGTCATATTATTGTTAGTCTTAGTGAAACGTCATTCAGCAGTATATATTAAAAGTCAGCTTAAGCAATACTAAGAATACTCTGCCTTTCGCTGTGGATTTCTTTCGCATTATTAAATACATTGAATAATAAAAATAAAAGAAGTTTAATCTTTTTTCTGATAATCGCATCATTCAGCAAGTGATATTGCATCGCAAAAGATCACGCAGATGGTAGTCAAGCATAAAGAGCGATTTATTAAACGCAAATGGGAGTGATGGTTAAATTTCGAACCCTGGCAGTAATATTCACGATTTGATGTGAAGATATGCATTGAAGAATGGAAACTATAGTTACAATAAGTCGGCATCAGTAAGCCACATAGGAAGCTTCAGGTTTTCCGATGGAGAGTTTAGTTTGCGAAACGTTGTCCATATCGTGACTGGCTCAGAACCATGAGTGCATCAATTCATGCGCCTGAATTCGTTTCTAATTAACATTTGATCTTCCCTTCTCGCTTGCAGCTCCAATCGACGTTCTACAAGCAGAGTGCAGCAAAAGTGATGTGCCATGAGCTAGCACACCAGTGGTTTGGTGATACCGTAACCGCATCGTGGTGGGACGACTTATTCCTCCAAGAGGGCATGGCAGCCTTCTTCCAGAATTACGGTCTTAGAATGGCGCTGCCAGAGCAGATACCATTCCTTGTATGTGATGCATTTTTGAGAAGGAGATTCTTTCTTTAACGAATGCTGCTCTTTAAAGTCACCAATTTAACTAATAGTTCATATAAGTCACGATGTTGTAAGTAAAGCGCATGCATGATTCGTTCGTGCCGGATTCTAGCATATTTACTTTGCTTATTTGCTGTGCTATATTGCGGCGTTTGTCGTGCTTGTCCATGTCGTGTAGTTTCATTACTATTATGCAGATGAATTTTAGCTCGATTTTAAATTTTGTATTTTTTTCTTAAAAATGTTCGGGCACCAATCAAAGAATGTTTAAGGCATGCATTCACTGAACAGATTTCCCCGTTATGTTACAGAAGAAATTCAATCCTTCATCCCTTGAGGCTATCAACGATCACTATACTCCACTTCTCGCGAATCTCACATATATGATGGTCTCGTTCTCCGTCAACGGCCATACGCTGCTGTTTTTACTAAATTCTTTTATGTCTAGCCAATCTTGCTGAAAAGCAACCTGAAGCGTTAAATTTGTAGGGGGAAATGTTCACTATGGCTATGTGTTCTATAAAGAACTTGTGCAAGAAAGGTTCATATGAAAAACATATACTTGAAGAGTTCCTAGCGTAACTTTGATTTCTTTTTTTTTAAAATACTATGCTCCTTTCTTTCAGGAGGGAAAATTCTTAGTGGAAACAATGCAGGCTGCTCTCGAATCGGATGCATCGTTGAGTTATCCGTCGCATCCGATATACGACGTTGACGGTCCATTCTTTGATGGTAAAGATATGTCATTTTTTCGGAGAGCCGAGAGCGTTTGCACAAAGAGGCATCCCTGTTCTTACGTGTTGTAATATCGAGGTAGTATGTATAAGTTTCGAGCAGTACGTACGATACAACTTCGTTGAAAGCTTCGATGCATTACAATCGAAGGAAGGGCATGGGAGGATACTACTACTAGGCTACTATAATACAGGGAATGTGGTCGTATAGAAACCTCCAGAAATGAATGTTTGTTGGGCTTGAAAATGGCGGGAGATGTGAAGTTGGTATTTTGGTTCGTGCAGTTAGTTGCCCAAAACATTTCAGAAGTATCGCTGGAGAGATAGGCAAATAGTATAGTCTTCAAATGTTTTTATCGACCTTTCCCTTGCAGACTTCCTGAAATCAGCGCCGTATTTCCTTGATCTCACTACTGCGCAGATTTATGTAAACTTCGGACCAACTGGTTGTTACTTCAAATATTTATGCGTGCTTTCTGTCTACTTATGGAACAAATAGAGGAGTATTAAAGCTCTACCAGTTGCTTGCAGATATCACCTATCAGAAAGGAGCGTCAGTGATGCGCATGATGCGATCGCTTGTTGGGCCAGATGCATTCCAAAAAGCTCTTCAAGACTATATTGCAATGTATAAGTTCTCCACCGCAAATCACACAATGTTTTTTGAGAGATTTACAGCAGTATGTTGAACTTTCTTGTGCTTTTTTTTAACTCCTAAACTCTAGAAATTGTTCATAAGGATCATAAAAATAAGATCTCCTGACTTCTATCAGTTGAGAGCATGGGAACTAAAGCCCAAGAACGAAATTTTCGTCGCTAGCCTCATTTCGATATCTGCAGAATAGTGGCCTTTCATAGGAAGTTTTAATAAGAGTAGAAATGGGAACTTTTGTTAACGTTGGTCGAGAATACTTCCGCATCGTTTGTTCTGAATGTGTGTGAAGCGAAGAGATTGGCATATAGCTTTGCGATCTATTTCTGTCTTCGATAAAACATGAGCGATTATATGTCACAGTGTATCCAAAAAATCCCAACATTGTAATTAAGGAATGTGCACTCGTTGCTGCTACTCTCGGGAGTGGTACATGCGGACGATTGCCGCAAAAATCGAATTTTGTGAGAATTGTTTTAAAATTTTTCCTTTCTATCTTTAAAGGTGAGCTTTTCGCACTTCAGTCCCTTAATCAACATCTAATGACACCAGTTCTACAGATAGAATCATACGTGGTGCGAAAAATTCACCGTGAAAGTTTCCGTTTTGAATGCGATTCACTATGTTGCAGGCAAACGGAGGTATTGTCAAAGATTGGTGTGGTCGCCCATTGAATGCAACTTTGTTCTTAGATCCATGGTTTATTCAACAGGTTTGTGCATAACTTCTAAAAATTAACATTCCATTTTACACATACTTTCTACCAATCTTTGCAAAAAAGCACAAGTCTTTGGGTACGTATGTACCTGCCTACTTGTTTGTGAAGTTATTCAACCCCAAAACGAGGAAGATTATGGTAATGGAATTTTTATATAAATTGACCACTTCTCAAATTTCATGCCCAGATTTCTTCCATATGATTCACATATTTCGAGAGCTCTTAGATATTTAAGCATCGCAACTTTATTTGCATCTACCTTCGTTCGGTTCCGGTATGGATAAAATATCAGTTTTCTTGTCCTTCGGAAAGGTGCTTAAAACATTATTTAAGTGTTTTCGATCATCCTAACACTGCTCGATTGTATCAGTAGAATTACAAGAAACATATGCCATATGAAGTCATAGGCCGGAGTTCCTACCTGTTTAATTCATTTTTATGGGAATATCATGATGCTTTAGGAAGCAAGCGTTCTCATTGACCGCATTGAAAATTCTAGTTTTAAGGAATAATAATATCTACTGAAAGGGTTAGTGCTTAAGCATTAGGATTTCTAAAAAAAAAGATAAATATAGAAGCGTGCTGTAGAGTTTCACTAGTTGTCGGCAGATAGTGAAACATGCGGAAGAGCGAATAAGTAATTCAATTAATGGGACCAAATGCATAAATCTTCCACAAAATGCCCATTTCTTACCACCCGACTGGTTTAAAATGAAAATTTCGTTCGCTGGGAGCGGAGTGCATACTTTTGGCAAATTTAAACGATAGAATGTTTTTTTTTTCGGTGGCTGTACATTCACTCATATTTCATCCAATTGAACTGTTTGAGATAACGTGTTCAAATGACTTCCAAGATCAACGCATTACACACTCGCTGCAAAATTAAGGGGAATAAGAAATTCTTACAGACAAGAAATTCTTGCTTCTGAAAGCAAGCAGTTTCATGAATCCGTAGCTAAAAAAAAGCCAGATTTTGGATTGCACTTAAACATCGCCAAGAAACCTGATCAGCAAAATTCATGGCTGCTTCAAGCGTAAACTGTCCACCGAAAGGGTAATGAATCATTGCAAACTTGCCGACGGATATACGTTCTCTTGTGTGAATCAGACTCATTACAATCGATAGTGACAATTTCCACCTGTCAGACTTAGAAACGCATTGATGCCGTCATTTTATATCTTCGCAATGAATAATTTCCGGCATAATCGAATTTCAGAGCTTCCCTGAAATATTCGTGACAAATAATCAATTAACGAGTCCATCAGTTCTTACACAAGAACCATTCAACGAGTATAGTACACTTCCGCCAAGCGCTGTTTACAACTACTCATGGCCTATTCCACTATACTTCAGGTTCTACAAGGATTTCTACAGGAACAATAATGCTAGCTTCATGTGGCTCCCACCAGGTTTAGCATAGTCATTTTAGAATTTGCTAATTTTTTTCATGCAAATGAGCAAATGATTTCCATATAAGATAGGAGCATGAAAGCGCCCTCATTTATTGTAATCAGCTTTTTAGTGTCTCCAAAGATAAAGGGTATCGCAATTTGCAATTTGTCAGAGCAGTCGCATCTAATGAAAACTGTGATGACCTCTCTGAGAAGCTGTTTTCCGTGCATTTAGTTCTCGTCCTGATGCACGCTGTAATCCCCCTCGCATCACTGCGTTGAGCTCTAAAGAATTTATGCGTTGAATATCTACACCTTAGAAATTTCTAAGGAGGTTGGAAATTCGACACTGTGCTTATCCCGAACATTTTATGAATTGCGAAGGTGAAGTTAGTTGATGTAAACAAGTTTTCTACCTTTACCGAATTTCTGCATGAAAGCTTCGAACAAAAATCATTAGCATTTGAATATAACGACGGGAATGAAAGTAAACTTTCTATGCACTCCAGCAGATGCAAATTGCGGTGCAATGAAGGAGGGAGTGAGCGTTCATGACAGAATGCTACATTGGGATGTCGAGAATGCAGATGCAAGTTCGTTTGTACGTGTTGAATACGACGATATCGGCTACGACAGACTCATGCAACGATTGAGGGCAAAACCTGATGAGTTCTCACTCGCTGATAAGGTTATACTCATCGGTGACCGACTGGCATTCCTGCAGTGAGTTATATTTGTGGTCCTTTTAGTGCTTTGAGAATAATTTGCTCACGCCTAGGCGAAAATGAGCGCTTTATGGAAAGTTTTAACATACCTTTGATAATACGGTAAACGGGAGTGATGAAAAGTGATTATCAATGAATATCAAAATTCCTTCCTGAGATATTTGAAAGTTTCTGTATTAGAGCTCACAAATTCAACAAAGAGTTGGTTCAACTAAAATTCAACGCTATGCTACGTATTGCACCAAATATCATGAACTCGCAGCATTTTAAGCTAAGCATATGGAATT
This sequence comes from Baylisascaris procyonis, assembly GCA_037389465.1. Taxonomy (NCBI): domain Eukaryota; kingdom Metazoa; phylum Nematoda; class Chromadorea; order Rhabditida; family Ascarididae; genus Baylisascaris; species Baylisascaris procyonis. The sequence continues at coordinate 2,194,987 of JAZARR010000153.1, forward strand.
TTTACGTTTTGTCATCGAAGAAAAGCATCGGCGAACATCCTGAGGTTCACTGATAGTTTAAATCCATCATATCATCCCAATTGATGTTGTTTTAGAAGGAGCATTGAGAGAGGTGAACCATTTTCATATCAACGGTTACTCGATGTTGTAACAGCGATTCTTCCCAACTATCCACATTTCGGTGTTATGGAGGAAGCGCAGTTTGTTATTGATCCACTCGAGCGGATGTTCTTGGATGGCCCTGATTATGGCCTTTTCAAAGTAAGCTCGCTGTTTGTTGTTGCTTTTGTTTAACAAAGCTCTAAACGTTGAATCAAAGCATTGCACTTCACATAGAGTTACTTCATTTTCGATGCATTATTTGATCGTCCATTTGCCTTAAGAAATATGCTGCCTCAAAGCAGTGTTTTGCAGTTTGGAATGGCATAAATCAGTTGATTGACGAGCTCATCTGAACCACTTGAACCCTTGCGAATTTGTTAATTTATAGAGCAGAGTTGCGATACCTTTTTCATTTATCTTTTCAGGTTCCCAGATTTCCTTTTCTCGCAAGCTCTATTTCTATTTCACTCAAGCTTTCTGTTCCGCGTGGTTATTTCGTTTCCAGTTCACCTGCTGCAATTTTCTATGTTTGTATTGGTGAATCCATAAATGGTATCATTGTGAACTTATTTGAATATTTCATGACAATAATAATTTTTTTATAGAGGTTCATCCACAAGGTGCTGACTGAGAACTACAATCTTCTTCAGTGGAATGTAACTGGAGATTGGGACACCGAGTAAGTGTTACGAGTAAAGTACATTATGTGCGTTTAGAGTCGCTTAATACCACATGAGCATTTTCGCATTGTTTTTGGCAGTAATGAGCACAAGATTGCAGAAGGTTGTAGCGAAACAAGAATTGCCCCGGAATACATTGCATTCTAAAAAGGAGCATTTTTTTTTCTATTTAAGGGTACGAGCGACTTGTTGATGAACGAATATATAGCAAACAAATTTTGCGCCAGAATACGCATGTTGAACATAAAATATCACTTTTCTGCTCTAATGCTTATCTGCATACATCACCAACATCAAGAATCACTATTACCACCCTCATACAAGAGGGATTCATACGGTAATTACAGTAACGCTTAAAACTTCTTTCCACCTTCTCATGTTGAGAAGCTGAGGCAAATAGTGTGATTATCAAAGCGATAAACCGGAGAAGAGATGATGGCTTATTGCGGATCACCATTGTGGATGAAGCGCATCGAAGCATATATTGATAGAATTATCTCTATTCGTTCGTTCATATGGACTACCTTGTGTTTTTCAGCGCCACGCGGTATTTGTTGCTACCATATGCAGTTCGCTACGATGTTGGTAATGCGACTACAGTGGCAACTACACTCTTCCGTACGATCCTTGAACAGTGTTCATCAGCAACAGCCGGTGTCGACGAATGCAATACGTACTATTTTTAAAGCTCTTAATTGCAATTATTCAAGCGTCTTTTTTGATAGTGTTGCACTCATTGCTTTGGGTTATGCTTTCACCTTCATGGTTCTAGATTATTTCGCTTCTTGCATTGCTCTGGGCTGAAGGATACTTTTTTTCCGTGAATCTAAGACATCGTTTTCCATAACGGAGTTCTTTCGCAGTTGATTTAATAGCAAGCTGTTACGGGCTTTCTTTCTGAATGTTCTCATAAAAATTGTCTGAGGAAAAATATATGAAGGGGCGCTCTTGCATCAACTATGATCTCATTTATAATCAGTATACCAACTGCTATTCATTTTGAGGGAGTCAATTCATCGATTTCTGCTTTATTTTCTTGTGAATATGACGCTTGCTTGCAAATTGCTTTGCTTACTTGCACTCAAATCAACAAAGCATTCGTCGCGAATAAATGCTTCTTCGCATCGTTTCCATTTCGGCTTACGAGGAGGAGTGGCGCTAGGGCTTAGGTAAGTTTTGTGGCCGTCGGTTGGACGAGTCGATCCACCGTTGATCCGTTTTGGAGTAGTGTCGGACATAATTCATCCCTCTCGTCCTAACGAGGGTCGTGGACGGATTGACTCGCTACGACCGAGCCAAGGAATTTTATTGGATCCCACTTACAGCCGACATCATAGTAACCGAAATGAATCACTGAACAGGGAGGTTTTGCGTATAATGATCCGTTTCTAATTCACAGTTGCATCTACTGATTGCAGAGTTCATCCTGATCTGCGAATCGCCGCATATTGTGGTGGGATCAAGACTGGTACAACTAAAGATTTCGATCGCCTATTCGAACTCTTCAACCAACAATACGCCAACAATTTCTATTTCTATCAAGAATACTTTGCAATGATAGAGGGAATGGCTTGTACCACTAGGCAAGCAGATATGAACAAGTAAGCCAATGTTCAGTTCAGTTTGCACAGTTGCGGGCGAGTTGGGGATCGAAATATTGCATTCGATCACCAGTAAGTGGTCAAGTGGTCATCGAGTGCACCTGTTTGATATCCGTAGAGGAAGCGTCAAGTTGTCACATAACCCGAGGCGCTAAGATCCGACAAATGGGAGTGTATAGATAAGATTCGATTCACATCAATGTGACGAGTTGGGTTTGAAATGAACCTTTTTGTATTTGGCCTGCTTTGCCCTCCCTGATCGAATGTTGCATAAAGTCAATTATTATTCGACTGAGTTGGACTTATCTCTTCAAACGATGACTTTTATTAGGCTGATTTCTATGTGGAGTCATCCACTTAAGCTATTGGTGCTCTATACTTTTGATGTAATCTCTAAGGTTTTCAAAGTCAGTGGTTTGATTTCTTTTGCAGAATGCATGACTTATTTACGATTCCCATGTTATCATAAAGTGGGAGTTTTTTCGTTCCTTTTTCACAAGAAATAAATTCGCTGGCACATTTCGGTGATTGAGATTTGGGAAAGAATTAACACGACAAAGCCTCCTACTAATGATCACACTTGAACTGTAGTCAAAATTTTATAATGTAATGAGCTCTTTATATATAAAAGCGCATTCGAGTCGCCAAAGTTATCAGTCATATTCATGAATCTATTCGTATCCCTTACTAACGCTGAATAATGCAATAATCTTAGTGTTTTAGATACATGAAATATAAACGGGAAGCTAATCATCATTAACTCCCCATTATAACCTAATAAATCAAAATATTCAAATGCCTTCTCAAAAGTTAGGAAATATTAAGATGGATGGAATTTATTTAGGTTAATCAAGAGGATACTCAATATTGTTCGCTTTCCACAAGACAAGTATAAGCTTGCAAGTTTGCCATACACTATAGTGGTGAAAAATCCAATGGCTGGTGAGTGGATGGCTCAATATCTCCTCAACAATAAAGATGAAGTGCTTAGCTCAGCGAATTTTGAAGAATATCTGCAATCGATGACATCCGTTTGGCATACGAGAGCTCGTTTAGCCCAGGTAACATTTAGCGTATCAGTTTAATTCAAGAGATGAGATTACTGCAGCTTTTCTAAGCGATGAAGAAAGTTTATTGCACTGGGATTTGAGAAAGCGTTTTCTGGAATATGTTCGGAAGCAATATGATGACGCTAGAGTGAGGTGATTTGTAACTGGTTGCGTCAAAAAATGCTTTTTTTTCAGATGCAAGATATTAGAGATCGTTTGAGCGTCGGAGCAACTGAAACACAGAAGGAACTACTTGAAAAATACTATAATGTTACGGCATCAAACGTCGAATGGAGAGCAAAGCACTACCCTGATTTATGTAAATTCTTTGAATTCGTTTCTTTTTTTTTTCTATGGTTTTTCCACATGTCATCATATTCGTTCTCACTAATATATGAAAGCTCATTTCGTCCATTTCGGCGGACTCAAAATCCTACAAAAATGTTGATGATTTGGCCAAAAAATGTATTGCTGAACGTATCGAAATTCCTGTGGTTAGCACTGATCATTATGAAGTTACCACTGATCCATCGTTGCTATTCCCACTCGTTATAAGTAACTCCGTCTGAACACAGCTGAGGAAGGAAGCAAAGAAAGAATTGACCCAATAGCTGGTTTCAATATCATATTAGGAAGACCATGGTAATATCTTCTACCTGATGTCCTTCTATGTTATGGGTATCTCGCTATTAGCTCTGAAGGCTATGGGAACTGTGACATGATGATCTCTGCCCCTATTCTCTATTGTAATTGCGCATTAGAGCTTTCCCTCAACGGTTTCCTATTTAATTTGGGTGCTGTGCTGTAGCGTCGCACCGTTGACAGCTGTTAAGCAGCGCTTGTGACAGTAATTTTACAGCGAGAACGTTCTATAATGATTATGTGATTGGTCCATTTGATATGGAAAACTGGAACACGAGATTACCCGTTGGTCTGAAGCCGTACTCGTATGAGATCGATATTAAACCATATATTCCTGGATCTGCAAAGTATCCATGGTATAAGAATATGACTTTCGATGGATCGGTTAAGGTACCTATTACATAGTAGAATTTAGTCAATCACTTCAAGTTCTCCATGTTGTTCTCATGAGTAATTTATCATTAACTGTTTTATGGTTCGCTATTGCATCACTCACATTCAACGAACGCTGATTCACCGATGGCATGAGGACGCTTGAATGACCAGCTAGTTCACTAAGTGCTGCTATGTCACGGAAATACAACATGGAAACCGTTTTGCTTTGACATTTCATTTGTTACGCTTATTTCGTCGTGCATTCTCTCTTTCTTGGTTACAGTGCAAAAAGTATTTTTTCATGATGCTTACCTACTGAAACGTATGCAACATGCTGACAACCATAAATTCTATTTTATGAAGGTTAAGGCAATAAGAAAGTATGGAAAAGAATGAAATTCTCTCATAGATCATATTTGCGGCCATAGAACCAGTATCTGACTACATCACTATCAACGCGCATAGAATGGTGATTGACGCATCCGATATTACGCTTCAAAGGACAGATGGACAAGGACCCGTCTATACTTTCACCACGATCGAAAAAGACTTTGAATTAGGTTCGTGTTATATCTTTATAAAGTAGATCCCTCCTAAGACATGTGAAAGATGATGCTTTCACCTATGGTGCTTCTTTGGCCGCAAAAGGTGGTCATTTTAATGCTTGCCCTGTCGATAAACGAAGGCTGTGGTTAATTGGCGAGAAGAAGAATGCATGATCTGCTAGAATGAGTTGTAAGATCGTTTCCAAATGTAATTTGAGGTTTCGTCTTGCTATGCTAAACCCTCAAATAACTGTTCCATTGTAGTACAGGTCACTCTCCGTTATGGTAAATGGAACTTGTTAGATTTGGACACATATCTCATTAATCCATTCATGCAATTGAATGCGTTTCTAAGAAATTCACCTTGACATTGATATAGTGATTGGCTAGATGAGACAGAGGCGATGACTGTTATGTAAAAATAACTATCTATCTAGATCGATATATCGAAATTTTACTTCGCCGAGAAATTGCTGCCATCGAGGTGTGCCGCTTTTCGAAATAACGGCAAAATTGCCCGGCAGTTCAACGAGAGAAAATGTTTTATGCATATTTAAAGGTTTTAAAAATGCGCACAATAGCAACACCATATTCATGCGTATGTATGTGCAGCCATTTGTCGATTATTTTAGCACATAGAGTGTTGAAGCTGAAGCAAAGAAATTACGTTAACACAATTCGAGTCTTCGGATCATCTCATGCACATTTTTTTTACTGTTCATGAGAATGTTGACATATTATTGTGGCTTGAAGTCTCCAGGGAGTTTATCAGCCAAATTTGTCTTTTTACCAGACGGATGCAGTACAAGACCGATTTTTGATTGCATTTGGATTGATCAAATTGACTGAAATTCAATTGAAAAGCGATTTTATCTAATTTTTTAACAGACACATTCTCAAGCGCTTTGTTTCCTTGCCCATCCAGTTGATCGGTTAAAAAGAGCATATCTTGCCCAGCTTCCCACCTTTCTTTCATGGTTGCCGATCGGAATTGGAAGCTGCAAAGCGAGTGTTTTATGAATTCCTCTTGCTGATATTTAAAAAAAAAAATTTTGCCTTCTTCTTTAGATATGTCCATTTTTGCAATCAAATCAGTCAACCTGAAAGCGCTCTTTATTAACAGTTTGCAAATATGTTTATTCCTAATATCCTTTCCTGTTTGACCTATGTTTTTAGTAGCTTTACTTCGCTGACAATATAATAAAATATTTTTAGCTTTCTTGAAAATTCCCCTTCCGAATGGCCTCACTCTAAATCCTGGCGTTAACTGGACGCTCTCAATAACCTATACTGGCTTCATCTTTGGTAATCCAAGTAAAGGCGTATACACGAACACCAACTTCTTCGAATTTAATGGCAAAATGGCGTATGTAATTGTTCTTAAAAAATTAATATATATTACATTCGAATGAGATACGTATCGCTGAAATTTTGATATCACTTGCGACAGTTTTTTTTTTTTCATTCGTTTATATTGATCTTGCTGGCTGTGGTGTGAAAAAATATAAAAATGTGAATAGCGACAAAGGCGCCGCTATGCCACTTGAGATCATCGCAGATTGAATAAACGCATATTTGAGAGGGTGAAACCCATTCATTCAAGAGGCTTTATATATTGGATGGTATAGAAATGAAGATTTAAGCTGAAAAGGGGACTTCAACGCTTATTTGATAAATAAAAGTGCAATAGCGGGATCGATTACACACAGTGGATTTTGGCCGTGGATCAAATACATCTGGAATATGGGAAATAAAAAGCAGAGGAAATACTCTCAGCTTGAAAAGGTATGCAGCATGAAGCAGTTGCTGCTGATTATGGGTGTATTATAAGTCAGTTCCCGTTTGTGCAATTGTGCACAAATCTGCTACCGCCGAGAAGTTTCGAATAGAAACAATATTTAAATTGCGTATTTTAGTTGGATATTCTCAACATATTTCGAGTCAGGACCAAGCGCTCGTTCACTCTTACCATGCTTCGATCAGCCGAACTATAAGGCAACTTGGCAACTCACCTTGCATCATCCGGCTGATATGATAGCACTAGGAAATATGCCTGATGAAGGTTTCACTGTACAAGAAGATGGTAGGCGTGATATGCTAATTTCCTAACCTTTAAATTCATCAATAATAAATGAATTAGCTGGAATACTCGCCACCTATTTAAGTTAGAATGTTTTCTACAACAAATAATCTAGTGAACAGTCTTTTGAGATGTATTCGAAATGTTAAAATTTGTGAGATTATTTCGTGAGCAGTTGGAATCTGAGGGAAACGAGGGGACAGATATAGGACGGACGTTGCAAATGCTAAGATCCCAAAATCAGGTTTCTGAGATTTTGAATCTTCCTGTAATAAGAAATTCTATTTCCTTTTGAGGCATTTGTCCAATGATGAACGTCAAATGCAAAAGGCTAAGTTCATAAGAGGTGAATTATACGAATGCGATATTGCATCAGTCAAATGCACATTATTTGAAATTCTCATTCACAATGGTCGAAAATAATTGAATTTTCTCGTCACAGGTTGGGCAACAACCTATTTCCCTCAGACACCATTGATGTCGAGCTATTTACTTGCTATGGCTGCGGGTCATTTCGCCTCACTTCAAACCGTATCCGAAACCGGAGTTCTTGTGCGCACTTGGGCGTGGACTGGTATGGAGAAGTATGCCGAGATCGCATTGAAGGTAAGGCGTTTGCAATGTCTTTACTGTTTCACCATATATCTTACAAGTCTTTTTTGATTGTTTTTCGAGTTTTTTGAGGATGTAATTCGTATGAAATTACAAAGCAAAAACGATCAAGCATTGAAGCTCGTGCTAGAATGTTCTGTTAGAGAGATAGGTTCATTAAGTAAATATTCAACAATTTTTTCTTTTCATTTCCGGGAATTTCCTGGCCGAATTTAATTACGCACTGTTTGCTGGTTTATTGCTGCGAAGCTTTTCCTATAATCTCCAGCTTAACTTATCACAATCAAAAATCCCTCTACTAATGTATACTGTACTTCTGAAATCAAGTCTTTTTGAAACAACACCGATGAAATGGTAATATAGTTGATTGAGGCATTAACATTTCAATTGTTGAAAATGTCATGTTTAAGACAGCAGCCGGAACTGTCGACTTCCTCTCGACACACTTCAACTGCCCCTACATGCTTCCTAAACTCGGTATGCCTTGGTATCAATCTCCTACGAACCTTGTCTGTGAGATTCCTCAATAGTTTGTTTAGGTAAGAAGGTCATACTGAAATTCAGAAACTATGACCGAATGTGCACGGTTGCGAACTTGAATGTGTGCAAGGAAACGAATGTAAAGTGTTATCTCGAAAATGTGGTAAGAAACCGAATTGATGGATCGCAGTAATAATTTCTGAGTAGAAGATGAATTTTATTGAAAATTAAATGCTCATAATTGAAGAACCGTGCATCAAAGAAAGAAAACGCTCGTTTTACTACATTATTATGAAAGTTCCTCAGGTAAACAAGCATTTTCTTCCTCGGAGCCTCAGAAAATTTTGCCTTATAATATCGCATTTTTTGAGGAAAACTTTCAGATTTTCTGTGAGTAATCACATTTATTTGTGTAGTGGACAAAAGAAACGTTAAAACATTTTTAGACGTTCTTGCATTGCCTCAATATACAACGGTAAGCGGTGCCGAAGAGCATTGGGGATTTATTCATATACTCTATCGTTATATGCTAGCCGACAAAGAATATGCTACATCGGCGGACTATGCAGATATTATCTCAATTACAGCACATGAAACTGTTCATCAAGTCAGTTCTACAACCTCAACATTTCCTACGTAGTTTTTTTCACACTGAGACCATACTTAAATAATTTGAAAGTAAGAGCGCAATCTATTTTTATCAAAAGAATGCAACTAAGGCGATGAAAGAATGTATTAAAAGAAATTATTCTGGTCACAAGTATTTTTCTTTCTACAAAAATAACTACTTTCAAGCACCAAAAACAAAACACCAAGCTATAGGTGATATATGTGTATGAATACGAAAATATTTTTCCGTATTCGCTTTAGGAGCGAATGATTCTAGCTTAAGTCTTTCTTCGAAGCTGCAATTTTTTTTCGTATTGTTCCATCTCTCTTGGCTGTATTTTTTGGAAGCCAAATATAATCATTTTTATTCGGTATTCTTTGAATGATTTTCATGTTCCTTATGAAGTTCCATCACTTCCTAGTCTTCGAAAAGAACACTCCCGAAGGAGCAGTAATTTTATAGTTAGACTACGAGCTGACCAATGAATGAAATAAGTAAGGAACTATCCGTATGAATCCTATAAATAAATTGATGCCAGTTTTTTACTTAAGTATAAAAGAAAACGACGCCAATATCTATCTATACGGCTAATTACAGCATTGTTATTGCATATATATCACCAGTAGTTTCCTTCATACCTGACAAATAGGACTGAAATCACAGACGAGTTGTTGACGTTTCAAATTAAGGAATGCGCATATGGAATTGAGCTTTGTATTTACATGATTCTTGATGGATCTAAGAATAATGACAAAATGTTTAGTGGTTCGGCAATTTGGTCACAATTGAATTTTGGCCACAAATATTTCTCAATGAAGCGTTCGCTAATTATTGGGAGACGAATGGAGCCAATCATACATTCCCTGAACAAGCGTCTAATAATGTAAAATCTTTCAGAAATTCTTATTTAATCACTTCTTCTTTGAAAAAGTTAAGTTCACTCATTTCAGTCTGATATGAATGATAACGAAAAGAAACAATAATAAAAGAGTTTGATAATATCTGAAGGTAATGAGATAAGGATACCCTTAAAGGGATTTCCCTGATATTCCCGTGTGGGCGTCACAATAAGGTGATATACACAGTTTATCATGACAATAGCGCAGATATTTGCATAGCTTATTGTAGCTCGCGGGGGATAGTCACAACTTATAAACCGATAGCTGCAGCCCATCGATTGATTTTTCCGATGGACCTTTAGGACTGTCATCTCTCACTCACATGGACACATTTACCAATTGTTCTCGGAATCGAGTACCACTAATGCAAATCAAAATCCACTTATCAATGTTAGTCTCATCCTTTAAGCTGTATATAACAATTTTTGTGAAATTTTTCATGCGAGAAGCCGTGCTGTGACGATTTGTGCAGAAATTTTGTAAATGCTTAATAGTAAAAGTTTTTCAATAACTAACATTTAAGTATGATTGCGTGACCGCATAGTGATGGTAACGTACCAGTTCGCATAATGAACGTGGAAAATGAAAATTATCCATATACAGATACAGATCAATGAATTCGACGTTTTATTCTGCAGAAATTATTACAATACTTCTTTGAAGGTCCGCATTGAAGAGCAATATAACTCTATGAATATTTTTAAATGTAGCTGTTACCTTCACGTAACAGTGCTCTTTTTCTAGAAATTGGAGAGATTCCTCAAGGCATATAGCGGCTTCAGTACTGATTCTTCGCCATCAAGTTCGAAACCAGTTGTACCCGATAGGCCGCGTTACTTCACCGGCATACCGTATAACAAGGTTTTGTTCTTTAGTCTTTCGTCCTTTCGAGCACTAATGCCCTTGTTTTTACCTTCATAATTTATCTCTACGTATAATGAAAAAAAAAAGAAAAATATTCGCTTATTGCCTAACAGTAAATGATATCGAACCATATAAAGTCTTTCCTTCATTGCAGTGATTTGGCGAATGAATTTCAATAATAAACCTGGCCAGCGCCAGTTGGAATGGAGTGAATTTTGGAGTAAAATTCATAAGCTTCAAATCGCAATTGTGCTTTTAATCCTATATAAGCGTTGCATCCTGGAAGCTTGAAAGGGTAATGCTCATCCTGCTTCTTTCTTTCTTAAGTAATTTAGAGTAATTCGATTCAGCGAATTGTTCTCCGCATTACTCATAAAAACATACAAGCAAAAATATCATTTTTGTCAGAAATTATTGTAGACTACGGAGTATGAAGGCAGGAAATACACATTACTTTATTATAGACAAATTCCATTCTATGAAACATATCAAAACAGGAATTGCTAAGGTGATTCTTGGTGCGTTGTTGGTTATTGAATATTTTTAGGAAGAGTAATGACATAAACGTTTAGGGTGCCACTTTGCTGTATATGATGAGTCAAGCGTTGAGTCCCTCAGTCCTCCAACAAGGTCTACAAGCATACCTCAAAAAGCATCAATATGGAAATGTAGTCGCATCCGATTTATTCAGTTCTTTAACGGAGGTTAGTTTCAATCTTCCTTCATATTGCTATGAAGAAATCTGCAAGAGAATAAATCATCCTCGAACAAAACTTTCTTCTTCTAAAGGATCAGAATGAATTAGAACTTGAAGCACAACCATATATTTGCTAAATTTTTCTGAGTGAAAAAATTCTATGCATTTCAACAGTTACATATTTTAATATGCATTTTTGGCCTAATTGGCAAACTTAAAGCCTCAAATGATCACTTGTGTTACGTTACGCTATTTTATGTATTATATTTGATGAATGAAAATGTTATGCTTAAAATGGATATGAATTCCTTTGATGATGAACTCATTGTGGCAGGTCGCTTAAATCCTTATTAAATCAAAGAATTATGTCTTCGAGGCGGTTGATCCATCCCTAACATGTACTTCTTCAAACGTACAATAATATTCGCTATCAGTGAAATCTCCTTACCATAAATTGCACTAAATACAATCAGTGAATCTCATCTGTCGAAAACAGTTTTAATTTTACTCAGCGAATGAGCGACAGACTGAAGTGAATCGCTTATCTATGTAACATTACATAATATATTGCTCAATAATACGAGTATTTGGGTATCGGCCACAGAAGGAAGAAATAAAATAAAGCTACTGGTTGCATAGGCGCTTCATGTGGCGATATAACGTTTTCAGAGGTGGTATCTCAAATGCGTGGCATAGATAGAAGAGCTCATAGTAAAACATTAAGTGACCATTGGGTTAGTCCAAAAACCGTTTAAACAGAAACACGGCACAGAAACTTACTGCAGCGGGCAGTAAGGCTAGTCGGGCATTGTGTCATTAACCATACAGTTCCCTTTACATTAGAAATGACCCAGCAGTTGGGTTGTAGCTGTTAGTGTACATTGTGAGCATATCGTTTTATAACTCCTATTCCAGGCGGCAAGAGCAAACAATTTAAAGGACTGGAACAACGGGCCGCTAAATGTAAGCGAATTGATGGGCGCATGGATATATCAAGTAAGTTGAACTAATTGAATTCATTGAGGTCATTAAATCTCACCTCGGAATAGGTTTGTTTACTGGACGTTCGTATTGGCCGTCTCCGGTCTCCAGCCATCAGGAATCACTTTTTGCCTGCTACACGCATTGTCCCAAAGGAGCCTCCATTTTGTCAGTAATATGCACGAAGGTTTCGGCAAACCACCTATTGACCTTCCCATATAGTTGGCACCAAACACAACATGCCAAAACCCTGTAAAATGCCATTCCGCTGCTTTGGCGCACTATCGGAATGCTGTGGCCTTATAATAATTGCCAGAATACAACAGTTTGTCCAATGACAGGTTTTTAGGTCATGATTAGCTGGTGCAGCACACAAATTGACTGCGCAAGGTGGTGTGTTCAAAAAGCGGAACCGCAAGCTAAACATTAAAATGTATCGTTAGTGGGGAGCTTCCGTCTCAACCATTGCTTAAAGCCTAATATGTGGGTTGCATAGCTCATAAAATGAACGAGTATGATGTTTAAAAATTGATCGGCGCTTCGATTTCTCTCTCTGTTTAGAAAGGGATAAATTCAACACGCATTGCAATGTTTGATTCGATGACAAATTCGATGCTATCATTGTCGTGGCGAATATTGAATAGATTTGCAAAATTGAGTTCCACATATTAGACCAGAGTTCTTTTTCTTTTTTTTTTGGCGGTCCAATCTTTCAATGTCGACTTTCAGTTATCACTCAGTTTAACTTAATTTCAAATAAACATATCTTTTAGCAAGTTTTCATACAATTGTTACCTCGCTTTTCTAAACCAGAACATTACTTGCATCGAAATCGTTGAAATGAGCCGCAGTGGGATAGTTTCTATAAAAATAAGATAGCGAGGTTCATTTATTGCGAGATCACTTTCAGGCCACATATCCAGTTCTGAAGGTCGTCGTACAGGGGGAACAAGTTACGTATTCTCAGGAACCTTATATTTTGAACACGACAACACTCCAGCCTAGCAACTATGGCTATCTCTGGAACATACCCGTACATTCACAAACACCAGAAGGTGATGCTGAATTTTAGTTTGGATTTTTCTTTAATCCTCCTTCCATATTTTCTTCTCTCTTCTTACGTCGCTTTCGGAATAGCTACAAGTAGTCCCTTTTGCTGAAAATATGCTGTAGTAATACATTCGTTGCTAATTGTGTTGATATTCCTGGAGTAGAAAATTGAGGTCTTCATATTGTATGCGAGGCATCGCAGGTTCGGCTCCTTTTCGCGGATTTCCGAGAGTGTTTCCGAGAGTGTCTTGCATTGCGATAGCTACGAAATCCTTTGGGACATGAAGCTGGGAGCTCCCAAGCTTTCGTTTAGAAGTCTCTAACTCTAAGCATCGTACGCTATGCTGTTCGCGTATAGACATCAGTTGAAGCCATGATGTAGATAGCATACTGCAACGCTTTCCCTCGAGAATTCTTCCGTACTATTGAGACAGAAGTGGTGGCGGTGTTCCTCACTGGCAGTGACTGTCCGCTGCATTGTTTGAATTATTAGGTGAATACCACTATCTATTGCACACTTAAAAATGCCTCTACCTCATACCCATCTTGATTTTATTTGGTGTTCCGTTGTACAGCACAATGTTCTCTGTATTCATGGTGGAAAGAAATTCCAATCTTTCATGTCAAAGCTTTCAATGCACCAGATAACCTAATGATTCTTGCGTGCCCTCCACTTTTGACTGGGATTTTCTTTTGCGATCTGGGGAAATGAGCAACCCTCACGACTTTTGAAAACCAGGAAACGTAGAAGGAATTATGCTTATATTGACTTTGAGAAATTCCAAATTCGAAACCCAGAACATGGGAACCTCACTTCCTTCACTCACTTCTTAGATTTTCATGGTCTTGAACGAGAATCAGTGCCCCGAACAATTTCTGCGTTGGCATTAGTGGCAATCCATTTTGTGGTGGCTGCACAACAAATCTATTGGCACTGCAGATTGATTTGTTAAAGAAATTGTTTGCTATAGTCGGTAGCACGTGACCCTTAAGTCATTTCTTATTGCCCCAAATCGATTATCACTTTCTTTGCGGCGATATCTCTGTTTCGTTCTCAAGAAGAGTATTTCGGTCATTAAGAATCGAAAACCGTCTTTTTGTATGACTCATAAAAATTTTGAGGGAATAGAATTTCGACATAAGTTTCCTTCGTTCCCTTATTGTTTCAATATTTGCGATATCATATGGATTAGTGGAATGTTTAAAATTAGATATATGTTTTTGTTGACTGCAATAAGAATAGCTTCTTGCTCGATATATTCACTCCTATTAAACGTGATGTTCAGTATCAACGAAGAGTTTTTAATCGTTATAAAAAATTATTCAGGAATGCAATTCCACTATTTCACTGGCAAAGATGGTTCAAACGATTTCTGGAAACGGCAGTTCAATAATAAGTGGCAAGTAGACAACGCCGCTTTGGGTGTATGTTTTATAAGACCGCCTCTTTTGACAAGCTGTTAATTAATGTCATATTAAGTTAGCCAATGATGAAAAGACATTCGTACTCACTAATATTATATCTATCACGGGTTAACTCTGAGTTCAGGACTACTTAATATGAACGGCCCGGAAAAGAAGATCTCTTTATAGCCGAAATATAAACTCAGTGATCTCTCCAATCTCGAAAAAGAACTTCCTCATCACCTTGTGGTTCTGTCTCGAACTTAAAATAAACTTGCTCAAAAAAACCAAAGTTGTTCTAAAAATCTTCCTTATATGATTCAGTGATGGTGTGTTACAAAGGAAGCGATGATAAAATGATTTTTATTTACAACCTTAACGATTTCTTTTATACTTTTTTTCCATTCGTGACAGCTTATAATTAGCAGACTTCCTCAAATTCTCTTGATATGATTTTAGGGATTCTTCCGCGTTTGGTATGACGATACTACATGGTTGCCCATTTACAATCAGCTTTTGACTGATCCATTTGTTTTCGATGTTCTTACGAGAGCACAACTGGTCTCAGATACCATATCATTGCGCCAGTAAGTTTCACCTGTAAATTCAAAACCTGGTTTATTGGCCTTTGTTGTAAAGTAATGCCGTCCGCACTCGGTGATCAGAAGCTTTCAAAAAAATAGTACCTGACATGTACTGCATGCTCCGTCGTCCAGGATAGCGAAATATAAAGTTTTGCGCAGAATAGAAACCAAGAGGGACAAGAAGGCAATCGAATCACACCGGAAATTGCCAGATGATGGGAAGCAGTTTTTGGAGGCATTATACGACAAGAACATTTCTGAGCACATTGGAGATGACTAGTGGATTGGTTCATAAATGCTCTTCTTATTGTTGCGAAATCTTACATTATTTTTAATGCTTTCAGCACAATATTATATCGTTAGATGTGCGTTAATTTTTCAACCTCTATCCTTTGAGCTGTGTTTCAAAATCCTTTCCTTCCCGTGAACGAGTGATGCAACAAAGTCTTTAGTGAATTTTGATTTCGGAAAGCGAAATATGGACGGATCACATTTATATGAATCGGATTAAACTATTCAATTCCATTGCTGCACGAATTTTCAAATCAGAAGTTATTTCTCTATCTCGTTCGACAAAAACATACCGGTTTTTGTCTTTCAAACAACTGTCAGATAGGTGGTCTGTCAAACTGAATCCCTCACTCAGTCTATATTCGAAGTAATCGATCACAGCCGGCGATGATTCTTTCATTACGGAATTTTGAGAATGAATCTTGTCGGTGCAGTGACTGAAACCGTTGTATTCAAGAGTTGCTGCTCGTTACCCTAAGCATATGTTTTTGCAGGAGAGGTTCGCTGAATTGGAATCGAGTACTCCAGATTGGGCTTTATCTTTCTGCGGAAACGGAATATGCTCCCTATTATGCGTTCAGGCCTGTCATAAGTGATTTCATTACTATGTACGCCGGCACATCGAATTGGAACAGAGTAAAGGTATGTAAATAGAAATTCATGCAGCGCCCGGTGCAAAAAATATGCATTTAACGTTACATAATTTTAGCACGACAACATAGTCAAATAGTCAAAAGTTTATTTGCAGTGCATAATGAGAGGGCAAACCTATTTGCTGCTGCAAGTTTATGATGGCTCCGATTCCTTTATTACTGAACCCCATTTGAAAGATTTTATTTTAACGGAATAACGATAGGTAATGACTAGTCGATATGATGCCGCATAGGGGCATTTGAACAAAGGAATCTTCCCGGAAGGATTCGAAGCTAATTGCGCTAGACGTCCTTCGCATATAATGGGCCACTGAACTTATTGACTTAAAAATAAATTTCCTCCGAGCGTAGTAGAGTGTTCACGATTCTAGAAAAGAGGTCATCGAAATGCCCTATTCAATATCTTTTTATAGTGCTTCGATTGATAGCGATAGGTTAACATCATATAGCAGCAAAAACGCGGTTGTTTTTATACTTTTGAAGCATCAGATATACACCATCAATATTGCACAATTTTGAGATATTCTCTATTCTTTCAATAACGATTTTATAGGCATATATCACCAAAGTCATTGGACCTATATACGACAGAATAGGGTGGACAAACAGTTCCGATTGGACGCAAAAGTACGTTTAATAAAATCTATAAATTTTTTCTCCTGAAAATGTTGTTTGATATTTCGAATAATTTCGATCAACTGATTTGGACTAAAAATTATTGCTGCTGCACGCTTTTGAGAAAATTCATTGTTTTCACCGCATTTCCTTGCAACATCGTTTCAGTTTCAATCCATCTTTTTTCAGCCATATTACAAACCATCATTTCTCATGCTGTTCGAATTACTCTTATGCATAGCAATTACTGCTTAAATGAGAAATAACGAGCATTGAATAGAAGAGGACGAGAAATTCCGCTACTTTAGACAGTTAACCACTGCTTTCGCTGGAAAAATGCTT
This sequence comes from Baylisascaris procyonis, assembly GCA_037389465.1. Classification (NCBI taxonomy): domain Eukaryota; kingdom Metazoa; phylum Nematoda; class Chromadorea; order Rhabditida; family Ascarididae; genus Baylisascaris; species Baylisascaris procyonis. The sequence continues at coordinate 2,212,143 of JAZARR010000153.1, forward strand.
CGAGAAATGAGCACCGTAACAATTTTTAGCATGTTGGCATCATCAGTGACCGAATACGCATGTAGAGTTGATTATGCTGGATGCCGTCAACGAGCGTCCAGTGAGTTTATCAATTTCCACACAAACTGTGAGCTGTCGAGATCAGGAACCGGCTTATGCAACAGGTAACTTTATTGCTCGAGTTTTCGGTGCATTACCAATTAATTCGCATATTCAATGCCTAGTGTTTTGAAAATCGCCATAGGATTGCATTGTCCGTGATCAGTGTATTATAAAACTAAAATAAGTTTGCATTTCGCTTCTAAAGCACAAAATGAATAATGCAGCGTTGGCTACTTAAGTGTTCTAAATGTTCCAAATGGCGACTAAACTGCGCTATAGCGTCATTTCCAACGTTCATAGCGGTTTAGGACGTGTCTATTCTTAGTTCCAATGCGATCTTGTCGCTTTCAGTTTGAGTGTTTTTTATTTAGCATATAGGTAGGAGCGTGAATTGAAGAAAGCGAATTTGGTTTTTTTACGGACACATTTAGTTATCACTGCCATTGTGCGGGCATTATCGTAGAAAAAATCAGCCACAGATTCAGCCACTTAGAACTGTTCATAACTTATCAGGAATTAAAAGAGTTTGATTCGTGGAAAAACATTTTTTCTTCTGAATTTGTTTAGCCTAATATCAAACGAAAGGTTTTCATGAAGTCATCGTAATTATAGATTTTTGCTTTGGTAAAGGGAATTTATGGGCTTCCAATGCTGCTTTTTTTGATAGTATCTAGACATAACAATTTCCACTGATAGCGATAGCTTGCTGGCGGAATTTGCAGATAACGATAATGTCTGGAAGAAGTGTCCACTGTTTAGCGCAGAACTGGTTTTGAATTCACAGCCATTGGTCAAACTAACGTTCATGTAGTTCATTTATTTATTTTCTGCCATTTGGAATTAAAAAAACTCATTACTGTCAAACGCATTTTTGTCACATAGAGTATTTGCTACAATCTACGATCATCACTTAATTAGATCATTTTTTTGGCTGGAATGCTCCTGAAAAGAAAAATCGTTTTTTTATTTCAGTTTGGTACCCGATTTGAGACGTTCACAATATTGCTGGGGTGTTCGGCAAAATGCGGCCAAGATTGATGCAGTTAAGAAATTATATCAGTGGTTTGTCGACAATTCCAAATATTTCCACCGGGATACGGAAAATCTTTTAGAAGCACAAGCGTGCACAACGGATAGCACGATTCTCAACAGGTATGTTTGTGACGTCGATCAGATGGATTGATGAGTCGATGTTATGGTTTTTTATATGAGAGATATCATTCGCATGCATAGTGAGTTTTTTTCCACTTGAATTAAACGAACACTAAAAATTATTCGCTTCGAAGGCAGATCAAGGCGATAAAAGTAGTAAGAAATATTAAACGCATTGGTGGCATGCACTCCATTTCCTCTCAGTTTTGAATGCTTCTACTTGTAGCAGAATGCAGAGCTCAATTATCGTCACGATATCTGAGAACGGTGAAATATGAAGCGTGAAAGAACCTGTTTCAAAGAGGTTTTCTTAATAATGTCTTCTTATCATTGACGTTCATGGATTGGTACTTTTGAAACTTACGTATATGAACAACGAGTGATGCATAGAAAGTTCATTGCAAACACTTCCTCCTTCATCTCATACGAAGTGAACGCTAATATTGGTCGCCTTCATTAGCTTCGAGCAGTTTTAGCGTGTAACTTCGTGGTGCTTCAGGCAGCTATGAAGAACCCGAAAGTTCGGACTTTCGGAAATTACCAGGAAAGCGCTGAATCCAGAGCTACCTAGAAATATCTAGGAAAATCCCGGGTTATCAACTAAGATTTTTTCTATCTCTTCATCTTCTTTCAGCTTAATAAGTGATACACTCGTTGGTAAACTACCAACATCAATGATCACCTATATCGGTAATCGAGACGAAACACGTCGGGTCCTTTGGAACTTCTTCATCAGTCATCAGGATGACGTATCGTTTGGCGTACCCGATTTTTCAACTTATATGACTGCTGCAATGGCGAGATGGAATTCGCAAGACGACTACGATGTGGTAAGTTTCAATACAACTATATATATATATATATATATATATATATATATATATATATATATATATATATATATATATATATATATATATATATATATATGCTGCTATTTCAAACATTCGCTTCACTCTGAGTTCTCCAATGAATTTTTGGTCAGTTCCTGATTGTGGATCGTTCAGACCTTCTAGCACTTTATCGATAGGTTTTTCGTAAACTCCGACGGGAACGCCTTTGTAACTCAAAAGCCGCTTTTGCAAATTGCGACAATGAAATCTAGTCGCTGCAGGTTTGGTTCAAGCTATGCGATGACAGTCGCCTGACCTCTCTCCCACCTCATCCCGATATTCTCGTGCTTGTTGCCATTCGTCACATTCTCTGCAATTATTTTGCTTAAGGGCCTCAGAAGACTTGGCAGTCAGCCTTGTCGAACTACTACCAAATACGGACTTAATTTCATTCTTATCGAGGATTTGTGGAATCGATCACTTTCTTACTGTGTGGCCGTATTAGGTAATATTAACGGATACTGATGCGGGCACGCATGACGCACCAGTGGCAAAGCTCCCTCATCTATGGCTAATCAAACGTTTTCCCGCATTCATCCAGCTCCAAGCATGCCTCGTTTTGGAGACCTCAGCGCAACTAGTTTTGAACCTGCAGTCAGGGCAGGATGATATTGATCCCGCACCATGTCGTCTCGATGAAACTGCTTGGTGAGATTATGTTTTCCTAGTGACCATGCCATGAAAATTGATAGAATATAGTGAACTTTCTCTGCGTTTCAATCTGTGAGTAGAGTGGAAATAAGAGTGGCTGCGACTTTCATGGGCCAACGGCCGAACCCCATGAATTTCATTTAATGGTGTGTGCTCTAATCTCGAAGAAATACTACGCATGTGGCTTTATATATGAAAAGTTTCGGATGGCCGAGTTATGTGCTTTGTTTCAGGCGTCCAACTTTCTACAAACCTCTAGTGGGCAGAACCTATCTTCTGACGAGAGGGCAGCAATACAATCTGCGATGGCAACCGTTCAGAGCAGAATCGACTGGCACCAACAAAACGACAATGAGATTATCTCATGGTTGAATAGTAATGGTGCAGTACTTTACGAGTAATCTTTAAAACCTCTAGCCATACTGTTATCGCATCGTTGAACTATTTGCTTATATGTTACCGATGTGGAAAGATTGTTTCGTTTTGTTCACGAGTGATTTCTCACGAATAAATACTGACCTCTAGATAAATGCTGAGGGACACACAAGTACAAACAAGTATGTAGGCTCTCTCGGAGATCGAATATATGACTAGCAAAAAAAAGCAAGATTTTCGGAGAATTTCACCATGACAGAATGAAATCATTACACCAAAACATCTGTATAGAGCAACCGAATTAGCGGCCTCAGCTATGTGTTGCCTTCACCGATCACGAATACTGAAGGTGCTTTCAAGGCTGCCTATTAACACGCATTGTGTGGATATTCTGAACAAATCAAACACTGATTGCGGAGATGACACTATTTTCCCAAAAAAACATTCCTTGCATCCGAATCGAGAACGCCTCGAAGCATCAAGAGGTTATTTCACCGGAACTGCTTATTGGATTCCTCCTAATACGGTTGTGAGCACAGTCAATATAAGAACACCGCAGACATGAATGGCGATTTCATCGCATCGGAAATGCGCATGAAGTTTTGGTAATCAGCGAAACTAGCGGTCAGTTTGAATGCACGCTGCGGTGAATTGGCAAGGAAGACGCCAAGTTGGGCCTAAAAATAGACCGCAGCAAAACAAAGTACTTGCGATCAAAGGCGTTGCGGAATTTGCGAATAATGGTAGCTAGGAATCGATGGGCTGAAAGAATAGGTTTATAAGTTATGCGAACTGCTTTCTCGAAGAGTTCAGGGGATGTGACAGAGTTCAATAATATTAGAAGAACAGCAGATCCATACGCGCAAACATTTTCACCTCGACAGTGATACTGTCCATGTCTTATTACAAAATGGTGAGGAAGGAAGAGCAGACGTTCGCAATAGCTCAGAGGACGATAAATAATGCAAGGAATTTCACTCAAGTTTCACATAACAAGAGTGCGGCGACAGGACGAAGTGGTGGCAAGCATTTTAACAGGAGGAACGAGGACACTGAAAATGGATGTGCCAAACACGCAGCGTAGTTCGCAGATAGCACAAGGACACCAGGTGTTTTCGGTTGGCATCAAAAGAAGAGAGCAGCCCACTAGGATGCCCTCAAGGAAAACGTTGGCATTCCGGATGAATGTGGAGAAATGCACGCGGTGAAAAGCGCACGTGATCGGCGTTGCTCTCAGGGCATCCGAAAATCAAACAGTTCAGTCGGGCCAAGTGTTGTGTATTCTCAAGCGTTGCTATTATGCGCTTTAAAAAATCTGCAATGGTGGATTAAAAATTTTGGCAGTCTCCTGCATAGTTTTCCCGGGTCAACGAAGCGAAAATCCAGTCGTCATCCAAGATATTTTTTTAGTTCAAAGTTTTTATTCATCAACATCAATTCATTATCAGTCGAAGGCATTTTTAGATTCATCAAAAATTCTTTTGGTCCTCATTAGAACAAATTCTGTTAGCAAACTATGCAGGAAATAATCCTTGAAGTATTAATTCTATTGCATAAAACCTCTACCTAGACATTTCCATCGCTTCAAGTTTTTCTGATCCCGGAGCAAGTCTATACAGCAAAGAAAGGCACATCCCACAACAGAGAGCAAATACCATCCTAATGCGCTTTTGCATAAGCTTACAAATCAAATACCGCACCATAAAGAATCAAATATTTCAACTTTTTTTTTCATCATGGAATGACCGTGCCAATGTCCCTTCAACGCCATAAATGAGCGCCGTTCTAACTGATAAGTGTTGCTTGATGAACGGCAACAGTTAATTGCATGTGCTGCTTGCTATGCTATCGGTTATTGTCAGCTTACACGTGGCACATCGAAATAAATCATTTTTTGAAACGTCGATTTATCAAAGATAATTTTTTAGTTCGATTCCATATTTATTAATCAAACAACAACAGATAGAAACTCTGATATACAAAGTAAACAGTGTACTGATAAGAACTACAAATTTCAATGCAGTGGCATTCTACGCACCAAAACTATTCATTTTATACATTGAGATGGTGAGTAAGATATATTCTAAGCTCATAATAAGTGGCCTAAATGTACGATGTTTAGCCAGAAAATCGCTTGTTGTCGCAGAGAAAATACCGTGGATCATACACGAGGTGAAGTACGAACACATACTCTTGTGAGACAAAACGCAGATGCAGACGACCAATTCTGCCGTTCCTCACGGTATTGCTAGCTATTATAAAGTGGATTCATTTCGATGAAAACCTAAGACACAACCTCAGCTAATCAACACTGACGAAAAAGATGCTGTTTCTAAAATGTTAACTTATTACTTCATACTGTGAGCGACAGCCAACCGATGGGGTTCGCGTGTAGTTCGCTCTCCTCCTCGTTGAAAACGATGCACAATCACAGTGAGATGGATTTCTTGACCATCATAGGGAAGCAGACTTCTTCATCTCCTATTTCAAGAGGTTCGAGTAAGCAGCAAGAAAACCCATTAGAATTTTTAGAAATCACAATACACAATGAGATCAAAAGAGGATTGCAATAAATACCGCAACAACGACGCAATATATTCATTGTATCATTGCTGTGTTGCAATAAACCACTGATTGCAATGAAGTGATGAGCAGTATCGAATATTAAAAAATAAATTTCTGGAGTGATATATAAAGATTTCCTTTTTATTCGAATTGAAAAGAAATTAAATAAAAATTTTCTGCTTGAGGATTCGGTATGTAGCAATAGAAACAAAGTATTAAGTTCCTCCTCACGGAAATAAGCTAAGCGTCATCATTCCACATCCCGACGAAGGCATTAGTGACGCCTAATATTGAGAAGAGGCATTTTTATGCAAAACTCGAGAAAATTTTGCCGGAATTTTGTTTTTATTAATGGGAGGTGTGTGGTTTTACACATTCATGAGCGAGGATTTGAAACGTTTTTTACGGAAGTCATGAACATGTTCTTATGTCAGTTTCAATGTCAACTGATATATCGTGGAAATGGCAGATCCAGAAAACTAAATAGTAACCTTATTATTTTATCAGTAACAATTTCACTAATGAAACTATTTATTTAAACATATTTATGTGCAAATTTGTCACTAATTTACGCAACAAAGAACGGCTTAAAATATCAACTTTAAGATATGAGAACAACAATTATAATATTGAGCGATTTGATAACATGAGTGTGAAAATATTTCTGCTATAAACGTTTACATTTTTACACGTGGCCATAGGTATTTGACGTTCAAAGTCCATAATGTTTTTGAATTTTATCATAGAATCCAAGCGGTCTATGATGCATTTCGACCAATTGCAAAATTTCAACCATTTAGATGTTTAACTTTTATCACTGCAACTAAGGCTAATGGATCGTTCTGAAATATGTGCGCATCGCAAATGCGGTTTTTTAAAAGCGTACGAAAATATTTGGACTTTGTTGCTGGTCGCATTTCATTTCGTTTAAGTGATGCAGTTGCCTTTTGCGAATCTGTCGTCATCTCTTTTTAATGAAGTATGTTTCCTTGTCAAAGCAGATTCGCATATTATGATTGCACTTCTCTAGATGTAACCGACAGCATGATAGCTCAATTCCATTTCCCAATTGCTTCACACTCGAAATAAAGCCACTCATACAACAGCATTCCCTAAAACATCCTTCAATTTGCACCATAAAATTTTCTTTCACATTCTAGGGTTTCATCTTTCATGCAATCCTTTAAACGCTGTTAGTTTTAAGCGCAAGACAATATTCTAATTTATTATCATCCGCATAAGCAAGAGAGCTGAAAATTCTTGGAGGATCAACTAAATTTTCTTGGAATACAAAGAATAATGAAGCGTGCATTGCCATTACTGTATTGCTTAAAGATTTTTGAACGACTCAGCAAACACCGTACTTGACACGTTCTCCTTTTGTTATCAACACAAAAACTAATTGATCGTTTAATGCTGATGCAATTTGAGAAGCGCATTTCTTCATTCAAAAGTCAATTATTTTATTATCATTCTACCAAGGAAGAAGGGCAGCTTCAGAGCATTGCCCATACGCCACCTTCGACTGGCGCTCGATAATGGCTTTTGTGCATTGTCTGGTGCAAATCTTTTGTATCGCAACCATCTGGTTGTCAATCGATGCCACCAAAACAACGAATCGTGAGTGCCTCTGTTTATTTCATTTGTTAATTTGTGCCTTAGTTTGAATGATAAACATCGGTTCCTTAGTAAAACTTCACTACCTATATGAGATTATTCAACACTTAGAAGCAAGCCCTCAAGGTTGATTAACTCCGTAGAGCCACTTATTCCATCTCAAATAGTACTAAAAAAAATTGTCATCTGCGCTGCAGCATATTTTAAAATACAGCTCTATAAACGAGTAATATACCAGCAGTTGTACATTGTCCTGATACGGATGTTCACTGAAGAAAGCTTCATAAAACACAATGATACGGAGAATCCAATAACTTTCTTAATAAATTTGAAGCATATTCGTGAATCATTTGCAAGTTTATTTGCAAAGCATGTATGTTCTCACTATAGCAGCACGAACGCACAAAACTTCACAGCGGGTAAGTAAATTAAAAATAGAAAAGAATGCAATATGGGAATAATATAGCCAAGAATATATTGAACAGAAAATAAACTCCATCTATTTGGCTCCTATTCGACTAATGACAGCAACGACCAAATGACAGCTTGGCACTGCAATGTAGTCGTTGTTTAAAATGCACAAGTCGCAAAAATTTCTTCTGTATCGTAAGCCAGATTATTTAGTTTTATGCTGTTAAGAAAGTGAAAGCAATGAAAATCAAATTCGTTGGATGCAGAAATCGATATCTTAGGGCTTTTCTGATATCTCATAGAATTTCGGCGTTATAATCGAGTTTTCACTTGAGGCGACTGTTGGTCCGGTGCCTTTGGCAACGAATGCAAACACAGAATGATGAACAGAATAACCTAACCACCTCTTGGACCGCCCATTTATATCTTTTGCCCACTTTGGCTAGGCTCATTTCTGAAATCAACAACTTGGAACATTCCAACGACGTTCCCTATAAGCAAGTCAAAATGTGTCATTTTGCGTTCAAATCAGAAATGGTTTGTTTGGTGATCATTTGTGATCACTTGCAAATACACGAATGTGATATGGTGGGATAATAGAGACATCTGTTTCAGTCATTTATTCCTTTAACTTTCAGGTCTCTTCGATTCTTTTGTGCCACAAACAGAAAGATTTGCTCCAGCGCCTGAAGGCAAATGGGCCTTTAAGTCGAGCACAAAAGCGCTCACCGAAGAGGAGAAGAGATTGAAGGATGTACTCGAGGCGGAAGACTATTACATTAGATTGCAACCATATTTTCCGGTACCCGGAATCACCATACCTGCTGGTATTCTTATAAATTTGAAAAAGAACAACAATATGAATATTTAGTGAAAATCTTGCTATGATCATTTAGTCAATTCCGACTCGTTTACATCTATAATGGAAGGAATCTGCAATCGGTAGAAATTTATAGGTATTATTGTACGTTGTCCCCTTTATGCGTGTGTAGATGCGTGCACAGCTCGTCAATATTCGTACGTTTCACTAGCATGTTACGCAAGTCTTACATTTATTAAGTGAAGTATTACTACCAAGTTACTTTCATGGGCTTACTGTTTCACTGCACCAAGTGAAGACTTGCGATATTCTGCCCAACAATCATTGATTCCATTGATCTACCAGGTAAATAAGACGACTGTGTCGTCGACTCTATTGAGGCCAACCGTTGGCACAATTTTTGACGCAATAATTTAGAGCTAGCAACTCTTCTGATTCCTAATCGCATTTCAATTTGAACATCCGTCCAGATTATTCAATTTCACTCTTAGGCAACACTCATTATTTTCGATGAATCTTCCTTCATCCGTGCCAAATTATTCCGCATTTGAAAGTGGTTGAGAAATCCTTCAATCCAAGTTGAAGAACAGTTTAAAATCATAAATCTATTGAAGCAATTCTCTATAGTTCGCTCTTTCCTTGTGCATTCAAACAAACGAGTTTTTTTTTTACGCATAATCGTCAAAACGTAGTATTATCTGCTGCAGGAAAAGTTCCAAATATAAAATTTCGATAGGTTCTTAAACGTACATTTCATACTATTTCCATATTTTTTCATCATTTCGAAGGTAGAAATAAATGGAATGTTTACACGAAGCTACAACATTGATAGATTCCTGACAACAAATAAAAAAATTTCAGGCCGAAATATGACATTTGATGGCGTGACAACGTTCCGATTCAAAGTCAAGAAACCAACATCAACGTTCACTCTCTACAGCTTTAATCTTCAATATGAGACGATCACACTGATGGACTCAGAAGGATTGCCACTCAGTATTGCTTCGCACACAGTCAACACAACGATTGATCATTTGGTTGGTGCTTTAAGAGAAAAAACGAAATATTGGGAAAATAAAAAAAGAAGAATTAGGAAACCTTGCTGCAAAAGAACTGTAAATTAATAAATGAAGGAAGCAGTCGGCAGATCATTGTAGAACTGCCTAATTAGCAAATCTCTCTTGTTCCATAATTCCTCCTATACGTACAAAAAAAATATTTTGAATCATCTATTGCTTTGCCATCCTTCATATTTGCTTGGACTAAGGAATTTCATAACGTCCGATGCGAATGCTACAGCACACTTAGGTTCTTACCGTAGCAGCATATGTGATAACTTGGCATTCGATCACAAAATCAAATGCATAAGCAAAGCTCGTAGTAGAAAACGTAGAGTGTTTTGTGTATGAGAAATTGTTAAGAATAAATATGAGTTATAGCATCGAGCAGCGAATTTTCTCTATCGAAGATGAATAAAACATGCAGCACTGTTTTATTTCTTTTCTCATGGCTAAAAATATTCAGAAGGTCGATCACAAAAATGACAAATTCTGCTCTATTCTGCGCTAATTCGTGCTCGAAGATGATATTCTAGCTTGGACGACTGAATGCTCACTTATTGTGCATGCGAACATCGTAGTGCACCCTGAGCACACTAGCAACATCAGCAAAGAGTTTCCGTCGCTGTTCTTCTGTAAATTCACTGCAGAGTGTCTCTAAGTTTGCTGAATAGTTCAGCACATTGGGAAAATTAGGCGGTAAGTAAGCGCCTTCTCCATCTCTAAATGCGGTCATGATCGCCGCATCAGATATTGCTGCCGTAGGTGATCGAGTCTCTGTCACGCCTTAATTGTATTTCTGGATGTCTAACATTGAGGTGGAAACAGGTCACGATGGCATACCACACTATGGTTTCAAATAAAATATCTAACGCTGCTCACATATATACCGTTTGCAGATAATTACACCCTCTCAAACACCGAGCGTTGGCGACACATATTTGCTCCAATTCAAGTACACCGGTCTTATCAACCGATATCAAGACGGTGGTCTCTACTATACTTATTATGTTGATCTCGACGATACAGTGCAGTAAGCAAAAATATTTTCACTAAATCCACTCCAACTCATAAATAATTTTATTTGCTAGGCATTGTAAAAATTTCCGTCACAAATCGCACTATCTGTGAACAATCCTTCATCCAGAATTCTCATCAAACAGCTATTCCTTATCTATTTACCATAGCATTGCATTACATAGAGAAAGTCATCAAAAATCTAAAAAAAAAACTTGTTAAATCATACGAAATTTATCACTATTATAAGCGTAGCAAGTGCAGCTAATGCTTTTAAGTACATGGAATAGTTCCTAATAACGAATTGTATGTAACGAACGAAATGAAGCATAGGATATGTCGCTTATGCAAAAACTATATTCCCACTCGATGCACATATTTAATTTTATAAGAAATATGTTTCGACTAGCTACAATCGCTACCGATTCTCAAGGATAGTCTGAAAATTTCGAGACAAATTTCGTGAAAAAAAAAGAAGTTCATTGGCGAAGAGCTCAAAAGCTCATAAATAAGGGCTGGGTGAAATGGTTAGGAGCTTGTTGAGATTTAAATCTCTGAGACAGCGAAGAGCGTTATCGACCATAGGGAAATTCGAAAACAGCGTAAAGTAATAAAAACCTTGATTTGCAGAATTAAAAGATATTTAAAGTAATTACAGTAAAGGCAATTACTCACAAACGATGAATGAATTTTGCTTAGACTTTATCGGTGCAATCTGCGTCAATCAAAAAGCCAAATTTGTGCCATAATATTTGAGTTGTTTCAACCATATAACGGATTTGCACTTCCGAAATTAACTAAATGCATAATCAGCGAACCTTAGTAAGAAAAACTACAGTATCTTGTTTGTGAGGAACTCAAAGGAATTATATGTGTAATGCGCTAGTTGAGAAAATCCTACTGATTGCTAAGAAAGAATTTCCTTATGGAAAATCGAAATTTCAATGATTTCTAAATATTTGTTCATGTCCTTAAAGGTGAACGCGAATAAAGACGAGAGGTCTAAATCTTGTAGCTCACATATTTGCTTCCACTCTTACATTGCTGTTTTCGTAGCCGCTTTTCAAGCCCAGGGTGTTTGTTCTGCTAGTTATAACTGTTTCGTCGATTAAAATAGGGCGACCAAGAATGTAGATGAGGCGAAATAAAGGAAATAGCCAAATTGCGGGAGGAGCAGGCAATCCATCGATGGAAATGAATAACAATTTGGTGCATGAAAAAACAGTTTGTATAGTTTTGACAGAGGCAAAATGTGCAGCAGTCGGGCATGAAAAGCATTGAGGATTCCTACTTCACTGACAATTTTTTTTTTCAAATTTCTCTCATGAGTTTCCAAACTTTTCACGATGCATTCTTCTGCTTTTAACTGGTATGCAAGTTTCTGAGACTGCATAAACTACCGCTAAGTCGATGGCACATGAAATATCAATAAGATCTTGGAAATTAAAAGCCGAGTGAACGGGCACCATTGAAGCAGAAATGAAAGGACTGAAAAGATACTTGCAAGAAGTAGTTTATATCAGTATTGAACTTGAAAAGATCAAATGATACAATCAGTATTGAACTTGAAAAGATCAAATGATACACATAGACAATAGCCGTGCGGCGCTATTTTAGCAGGGTAGTAGAGTTAGTTGCATGCCTTTATGCATTTGAGTGTCACCGCTAGTGAATTTTATAGTTGGATGGTTGCCACACACATGGAAAATGGTTATCAAGCACGTTCTGTGTTTCCATGCTTGGATGAACCCCCCTATAAGGCAATATTCCATATGACGCTGATTTACCCTCAAGGTCTAATTGCATTATCGAATGAGATGGAGCGAGAATCTGTCGATCTGGGGTAAGTTAACTTTGAAAGCATCGTTATTTTTCATTAAGCATTAGCAATTCGATTCTTCAACGTGTTTTACTGGTAATATTTGGTGCCGTTCTCTGATGCAATCAATGTGTATATTGTTCCGAACCATTGTGATGTACTCAAACAACATCGATTTCCGATGTTTCTGTCTCGTAATGATTGTAGAGCAACTGATAATGATAACAGTTTCGTTCATAAGGATAAAATTTACATCATTGTACTTTTATCACATAATTGGCGAGCGAAATTGTTCAATGATGCAATTTAAACAAAACTTCATAAGATGTGTTTTTCACACTTCGAATTCAATGTTGTAATTTGCAAACAAATGATCGGTTTTTTATGAAAGCAACTCATTTCGGTCAAAACCTCCCAATTAGAGGAAGAATATCATTCAATCAAGAATTCTTACTTCATTTCCATTCACTTAAATTTCGGTATTTCTTCTCATGTAACTAATTTCTTTAAGATCAGGGTGGAGACTCACACGATATCCACCAACACCAAAAATGTCAACATACCTTGTGGCGCTTGCAATCGGTCCATTCGTCAGCAAAAGCGTTATTAATGAAGCTGGAACACTGGTGAGTAAGGCCATAGCCTTTAACGGTTTATCACAACTTTATTATGGTCCACTTTCAAGGCGCTGAAGAAGCGCACAGCGCTGCAGAGTATATCGTTTCTGATTATGTATAGTTTCCTGTCATTTTTTTTTCATGCACTGATGTACTGTGATCGCTTCCTGGATTCAGGCGGCGTCGGACATGAGCCTCCTAATAGGAAGGACTTTTTCCGGCTCCTCGATGATATCAAAGCGATTCTCCCTCATCAAAACTCCCACCCCTTTCGTAACCACATGCTATATCCATCTACTCCTCACACAAGATACGCGAAGGTTAAACATGGTTATGGACAATTCTGTTGAATAATGGAGGAGCCGAGATGCGGTTCTTCGATTTTATGAGCATAACAGTTGGATGTTTTAAATAACAACCAGTAAGTTCTTATTTAGCATTAAATATATCACACATCGAAACGTTGAAAAAGCCACAAAGGAAAAAATGCAGAGCTATAACGACCATAATCACATAAAAATGCACAGAAGTTGAAATATTTGCAAACGGTTGCAATCCCAACGTAGTGTTTGCATTCGACAGGCACACAATCAGTGGCGCGCACACTGCTTGAAGCATGATAAAGAATTGACCATAACCCCATCACGTGATCATTAACGACGCGGAAAGCGATATAATTAAATGAATCAGCTCCGCACGTTACTGCCTCCTTTACCTGAAACGGGTGCTGCCTCAAAAACTAATGAAAACCAACTTTCAAAAGGGCTCCGGAGGACCTCTAACAGTTTAAAGGCGTCGGCATAGATAGAACTCTTGACCACGAACAGGGGAAGCTGTACGACAACAAAGAAATTTCGACTTGAAGATATGAAGCCGCGATTCGTACATGGGCTGAAACGGTTCAAGACGCTATGTTGATGGAGCGCAATTATGCTTTAACGCTTATAACATTGGAAATTAAAATTGATATGCGTTCATAAACTTCTTAGAGGTATGTGAAATTGTTGCAGATTCGTGTGTGGGGTTGGACTGGACAGGACAAATATCTTGATTTTGCAGCGAATCATTCAGCTAAATGTCTGTATTCACTTGGCGTCTACCTCAATTACACCTATCCAATGACCAAATCAGGTACATACTTTTTATGACGTCATACAATTTTTGTGCTTTATCCTTATGCTTCTTCTCTGTTAGGCAGTCGCATGTGCTTTTTGGTTTATCTGGTTGTTGATCTAATCTTGAAGTGCGAAGGTTTCTCGTTGCGATGTTCTACGGTTATAATCTGCAGCAAGATGATGGAAACGCTCGAACTAAATTTCGATTCAATTCAATCATAGCTCTGCTCTTCAAATGTTTCCTCTAATCATTTCCTATGTTGTCATCGTTTCCTAAAAAAAAAAACTTGCTTCCCTCTTGCTTGCTAAATTCTAAATTTAAGACTACATTCTTGCAATACAATCATAGTTTCGAACAGTTTAATACATTCAGAAGCGGTTTTCGTGTGAGCGGCGCTGCCTTTCTCCATTATCATCTCCCAAATGCGCATTCCAAACTATTGCCATCATAATGCACTTTCATGACACAATTTTTAAGTATCGGCGGATATGAACGGAAATATCGAACTGCCTGGTGAATAACGTTATCGTTACATGGAGCCATGGAATATGAGCTGTGCAAATCATTTCAGATCAAATCGGATTACCTGAATTCCGAGCGGGTGCAATGGAAAACTTTGGTCTAATTATTTATAAGTACCAGTATATTGCTTTCAATCCCGATGTGAGTTCTTCCTTCACTTTGTTTATGCACATCAATTTCCGCGGGTTATTTTTGCATGAACGAAGTGCTCTGCTTCGAGAACCTCTTCGTCAAGCATTCATTCGATTACGCTAAAAAGAGTTTTGGATATTCAGATGCATCACCTTTTTAGGCGGAAAACGGTGCATGATTGTAAAAATATTCCCAAGAAGAAAATCAACTCAAAATTAATATAATGTGAAAGATGAGATATGCAAAGAATCCGTTCGGCGCTACGTTAATGTTTTCATTTACAATGTGGATAGTTGTTTATTTTCATTCTTCGGATGGTGAAATCTTATATCCAATGCGTGACAATAAAAGGCGTATTCGAATTGTATATATGTATATCCGTTCTGCTACAAATTAAAAAAAAAAATAAAAAATCTGCAGCTTCCTATTCTTAACAAAAATTGGCGACTGATCAAATTCGATCACAAATTATGGCTCATTGATTTTAGCTAGGAAAAACATCGATGGCGCACAAAGTTTTTCGTTTTGAATGATTTTTTTTTCTGCAATATTTATGAATTTTTCCTATCTTTCTAGGATCTCTGTAATGTTTGATTGCAAATTGCGTTTTAAAAAGCTCCACTTTTGCGATTGATCTTCCCCATCTCAATCGGTGTACGATGATATCGCCCATGTACGATCCCAATGTGCGTAGACAATTGTGAATGGGCGTCGTTTCCTATTAGCAGGCATTTGGGCTTGGGAAATTACCAGCTGTAATGAGAGAAGGAGTTCGAAAAAAAGAGTGCGCGATGGTTCATTAGAGTTATTGCTCTAATTTTGAGATTTCTGTTTGCTTTCGTCACTTTCGATGGAAATATCAGGAATGCAAAGAACATTGATGTAAACGTTATGCCGTGAAAGTTTCCAACATATCCTGTTACAGGTGCACTCCACCTATGTTAAACAGGCAGCTGCTGGAGTGATGTGTCATGAACTTGCCCATCAATGGTTTGGTGATATCGTTACAGCGTCGTGGTGGACTGAATTGGTTGTTAACGAGGGCTTCGCAAATTATTTCGAAGTTTACAACCAAGCAATGGCCGTACCAGAACAGGCTGAATTCCTTGTTCGTATTGGACAATGAGTCATCTTTTACGAAATTTCCTCCTCACTTTCTTCGATCACTTTTATATTCGTCGTTATAGGAATGGCATATGGACCTGGTGCAACAATAGAGGGAAGGGGAGGGGGAAGGAGGAGTTCACTGTTAAATGTACGCCTCAACGGTAGTGTGGTGGGTGTTTGAACCATTGCCCACAGACAGCATTTTTAGCGATATGAGCTATGGTTACTTTATCTATTCATATAACAAGTAGGGTCAAAAATGTTGTTCGCCACCGGCGTTCATGAGATGCTTCCCATCTGTGGTGCTCGTCCGATAGCTAGCCACCAAAAAATGCTCACGCTCGATGGTTTTTATCCGTGTAAAGAAATGACTGTGACCGTTAAAATTATGCATTTTCTTCATATCAATGTGAATCAATATGCACAGATTATTTGTTTTCCCCCGTCGAAAATTTTATTTCTTTATTGAAGATCATTTCGGTGTTTCTACATAATTCGGGTAACGAACAGCAAGAAATTCATCGTTGATTTCTTCTTGCTCGATGCGTCTTATAATTTTGCATGCCAAACATCAATGACGATAAAAATATGACTGTCCTAAATGCATAGCAAAATTCGCATCAAGCGAGTAAATTCCATGCTATCAATGACAATAGAGGCTATTGCCAATACTCTAATATATTTGCATGGTAGCGGAAGTTCGGACAGGATGTGGTCTCGAGTGAAAGAGTGGCGTCAACTCGATGGAACGAATCGTTGATCCATGCTAAATATACTCAAAGAGTTATTTAAGTTGAGAAATATTATCCATTGCGTCTGGAAGATCTGCTGTTCCTACTCAATCCCATATAAGGGCCGGTCATTTGCAATTTCAGGATGCTCGATTCCTTGTGGACATGCAAAGCGTTCTCGAGTACGATTCCGATCTAAGCAGATCGCATCCAGTCGTTCCACCTGAGGGACGCTATTTTGATAGTATGTATTTCAACTTCAGAACTAAAGAAATCTGTAAAATGTGGTGGTTTCTGATTATGTAATGCTTTGTAATGGTTTCCCATTCTTGAGTGCAAACCAAAATCTTTTAAAGTGTTGAGCAGATGTGTTGAAATTTATTTACCGTTCTTCATATGCTGTACGCCAACGACAGGCATGCGTGCAACATTCAGCAGAGTATAGGCGCATAGCATGTATTATTTCATCAAAGAATATGATACTGTAATATTTTTTGTTGCAGCTTGTTAGCCCATATCATGTAATAAGGCTATGCGCTAAAATAGAGCATTTTATTGTCATCTTTAGCACAGGCTAGGGCCTCTATAAATTTCTTCAGCAAGTGGTAGAAAGGTAATTAGAGCTGTCTTACAATATTATATAGGATCAATGAACTGAAGGAAGTCACAATTTTATCTTAAAGAGCGATAATGTTGCAGAACTAACAAGCTTGTTTAATGCGTCACTTTAATTAGAAACTATATTTCATTACAAATCAAAATGTGTGATTGGAAAGACGGCAATTCTTATTCAGATGTTATGCAACGAGGTCTTTTTACCTAAAAAGTTTGAAAGTTGAATCCGGAAGAAGAGCACCATGATTTTCAATGACGTGGTGTAGATGAAGGAGATAAATAAGAAGTGCAATCTTCAAGATGGAGATTAGAATGAATTAGTTGTGCCATTCCGCCGCACTATCGAAATAGTTACTGTTTCTCAGATTATCGCGTTACCCGATACGGCGAGGGTAACCATCAAAAGGTAACCGTAAGACTGCCTAATAAAGCACGTCGTAGGTAGTTACGCTGTAAGTGGGAGGGGCGGATAGTCGCAAGTGGAAAATATTCAGATGAGGGGGTCTTGGATAGTTGGGAAAAGGTAGAATGTGAAGAACGGAAGAAATCGGAAGGTGAAAATCCTTCGAAAAAATACAGTTTCCAGAGTGAATCGATTCTTTAGTAAGCAGGTCACACTCTGAATCCATCCGCCTAAAAAGAGCTCGTGTAACGAGCTGCGGCACCGCGGGGAAAGATAGGATACATCCGTTGTTCATATGAAAATGTTTGACAGCTACGAGAATATGGATGAGGGCATGTTCATTCAGAAATAATTCCATTGCCAACGAATACCTCTTTCTAGTACCATTTTGTCGACTCAGGAAAGTTTTGGCCTAGATTTTAGCGTGTTCTACAAACTAAAATATCAAAGTCACCCTTCATTCATTAGTCACCTTATTCGTTTTGTTGTAACATTAAAGAAACAATTCTTCAAGGTATAACGTACGATAAGGGTGCGTCACTATTTCGCATGACAAGGATAACGCTTGGCGAAGAAGTATTCCGTGAAGCACTTCAGGACTACATCCATTCGTATGCCTATTCGAATGCGGACCACGACATGCTCTTCTCGAAGTTCACAGCGGTTCGTTTGCATTACTTCGAGATGTTTTCCGGCTTCAGTTGAATCAACGTGGGAAGAGGGGAGCAGGGAGGGATAATGTCAGCCTTTGAACTCTTATAAATGCCTATAAATTTGTCATTTTCAATGAAACTTTCGGCGTAATCCAAATTTGTTACAGACTTTCCCTATTCAGAAGTTGACATTTCTTGGCAAATTTAAAAGCTTACATTTTCAGGCTGCCCAAAAGCACAATCTGAGAGATTGGTGCGGTCGACCGCTGAACGTTTCAGACTTTCTCGATCCATGGTTCCTTCAGCAGGTTTGCGTCTTCTTTTCCTCCCTGTCTCTTGAATAATTCACAGATGAACTCTACTAATTGATAATTTGTATGTGAGAGCATGAAACAGTTGAGCTGCATTATCAAAACGTTTGCGAAGAGTTGTCTATGCGACTGCGATCGTGTCTGACGTGAATCTGACGAAAACGTACATATTTGAGAAGAATATATTTTAGTTGTTTGAAGACAATCAGCCATCGTTCTTTAATTAATTTCTCTCATTTTATTACCTATATACTGTCTGTTTTTGCGAAAACTTATTGTACAGCGTACAGCCGTTCACTTGTGGCACCAATGCAACGTTCATTCATTGCTTGTTGCAGTTGTTATTTTACATCACATTTTAGGATCAACGAATGATGTAAAAAAACTAGCAGCAGAATTTCCATTCGAATTGTTGGCAAGCAATCTCTATCTGTCCTAATCGTCAGCATCGTATACTTGAGTTAATTCTTCAATTGCTTATGCTATTTAGTGCCTGAGTTCAGGAGAAATTGCGTTTCATCAGTACACAAATGAATTCTTTTCAGTGTTTCCCGTTGCTTACCGTTACAAACAATCAGCTCATGGCTAATGCTATCACAACTCAGCAACCATACAATAACATTTCTTCCTTGCCAGTCAGCAAGTACCCCTTCAATTACAGTTGGCCGGTGCCACTATTCAATCAAGATTATTTGAATGTCGTGCCGGAATTCCGCTGGCTTGAACCAGGTGTGTTGCTTAGTGTTTCATAAGTTAGTTTCGTCCTAGCAGAAAACAGATATCTGCCTAAATGATAGTGATCTTTTTACAATTACAACGGGTTTTCTGGGGTGGACGCAAAATACCAAGGTCACTTCCTTTCATGATGCGCGATCACCTTCGGCTCAGGGTTATGGAGGCTCCTTACTGACCCGAATTTTGCGTACTTACCAACGAAGGACAAAAAAAGTAAAAGAGTTCGAAAAAAACCTGCTCATACATCAGGCAGGAGGATAAGTCGTGATGAAATTTCTGTGCACCATTATTTTTGAAGTCCGGATTGAGCCACATATAACTTAGCGAGTCAAAGACAACACAAATGCTAATTGCATAGGTAAAATTTCTTATCGTGACGTTTTATATATCTTTTCTTTTGCATCTTCAGATTACAATAGCTGCGGATATGTGCAAACAAAAGCTGCGGCAAACAACAGAGCACTTCATTGGGATTTTGAAAATTCAAGGTCTAGTGCATTCGCACGTGTCGAATACGATGACATTGGATATGCGAGATTGGTGGACGAGTTGAAAGCGAATCGAGACACTCACTTCACCACGGCCGATAAAATCGCCATTTTAGGCGATGAAATTGCTTTCCTCGAGTACGTGAAAACATTGTAACTTCAATTGATGCCTAATTAGTTGAGTGTTATGTCTCAGATATTAGCGAATTAGTGGATTTCTTAAAGCGTTTGAGATTTGAGCGTAACCTGGTAATTCATCACGCCTCTTCATTAGGCTTCGATTGGAGAATGTCACGCTGCGGCTTTGAGAATTTTTTTTTTCGATTTGAGCTTAATTATGTGAAAGAATATGTCTCCTTCGAAATAAGGCAATCTATGATGTTCGGCGTTTCTGAGCAAACTAATTTGTAGTTTTATCAGTGAGATCAAAACTGCCAACAGGTTTCACCTTCTTGTTGAGGCAGCAGTTAGAGTAAAATGAACGCAGTAACGAACCTAATATTGATGAATCGACGTAACGTCGGAAAGAACGGTTGCATTCACAGCCTGATGTCATTTGGCATTGTAGGATGGAGCTTGGCATGCCTACAGATGCTATGGTTTTTATATTTCAGGAGAAAGAAGAGTAGCAATCAGCAATTTTCTTATAAGAGACTTATTGAGCTGATGACAATAATCCTTCCAAACTATCCACATTATGGACCATTCTATTTGGCACAATCGATTATCGATGAACTTGAACTTCTCTTCGAAGATGGACTCGACTACGAACTTTTCCAGGTAATATTTGCCATAGGTTGGCAATCATGAAAACCTAACTGGCTACGCACACACACACAGTCCCAGTTTCGTCGGAAATTCGGGCTTAATGCAGAAATCTGCCGAGCCGATAACAGCATTGAAGTGCGACTCCGAAACACCTTTGCAATTCAACTGTACGAATCAAGGCTGCAACGTCGCAACTGCGATGTACTTAGATTTCGTAAAACCGAATTACTAGATCTCTCCAAACTGTCGCTTGGCTCTGTGCAGCGCAGTTGCATTTCGCAATGCCCAAAAATGTGAATATCTAAGGTTATGTTTTGAGGAGTTATTAGTGCTCAAAGATTATCGTGTGTAGCTGCAACATTGATACACGAGATTTCGCAATTATCGCTTTAGAACTTCAGGTTATAATACCCAGTAGAGGCACTGAAAATGTAATACTGAGATAGATGAACGTCGATTGAATCTCCTCTTAAGAAAAATTGCAGAGATTTATAAACGCTCTTTTACTGACGAATTATCAATCACTTGGCTGGACCGCTACAGAAGATTGGGACAACGAGTAAGAGTTTCCGACTATTTGATGCAAATTTTTGGTTATTTTGAATGGGAGTGATCAGTATGCCTTCGGAACACAATTTAAATTGAATATGAGATGAAATGCTAAATTTATTTGCTGGTAATCTCGATGATTGCCCATCGAAAGATTAATTCTTCGTTGGGCTTACGAGGCAAGTTCTTTCACATCAAGGGTGATGGATTAATAGGCGTGATGACAATCACTTTACTTCGAATGGACTTATAAGTTTCGCTTCTCGTTGCGCCTGCACTGCAAAATTTTCATTTATTGGCAATTTTCGGCATGGGGAGTCAATTGAGCAGCGAGAATATTCCATTAGAAAATCTCACTGCATTTTGGGGTCGTTGCAAATTCGCATTTATGTTTCTACTTTGGCTATTTTCCTCAAAGGCTTTGTTTCACTGTCGAACTTCATTTTTCACATGAAGAAATTCTCGTAGAGTTGTAAAGAACGCTAGAAAGATGGTCGTCATTGGCCAATTGTTTGTGCTCATATCGAATGGGGCAAAAATTTGTGCGCTTACGATTCGCTATTTCTGAGGTTATACATATAGATTTCAAAATTAGGGCATCTCGTCCCTCAAAGAAATGATGTGGTTCTTTTAAAATTTGCATAGATATTCGCATACCTAGCTCCTATCTGACTTTTCGCCACTGACTTCCCTTCTATCTTCTGTCAAATTAGCATAATTTTCTGGCTTTTTGCTTTCTGGCTTTATATATATATATATATATATATATATATATATATATATATATATATATATATATATGTATATAAATATGAATTTGGTGCGAATATTTTACGAAAAGAAGCAACGAAATTATGTCCACAGTTGTCCAAAAAAGTGCAGTTGCAAGGCTCTTGATCGCTCAGGCGGTTTATTTTGAATAGATCGCTTATCTTTGCAGAAAACTTATGATAGTCAAATTGCTTATCTTTGTCGCGCTATGGTTTGCTGAATGCGGAACTAAACGGCATAGGTAGCGGCCTTTTGGCAATTAGAAGCCGCCATCGATAAAATTCAGCCAAATACTCTAGGAGGATGGCAAGTAACATTTAGGTTGCGGTGGTTGGAAACGCGTCGCTATTTTTCGGGAATACAATCGTTGATCTTGAGCTCGAGATGATTTGTTTGCTTTCGACCTATACGAGAATCCCGTCACAACTTTTCTAATACGGTTTATTAGCGAATCCGTTATTCCATATATGGATTAAAGGGAATTTGTTTCAATGAAAGCGATCAGAAATGTTGCATTAAACTGTTGCGCCTATATTTTATTCCTCATCTTTGCTTTATTTCAATTGCGAAACGGCCGAATTGTTTAAGTATTGCACGCTATCTAATGCTACCATATGCTGTCCGATATAATGTTGGTGATTCGGTAGCTGAAGCATCAAATCTCTTCGCTGGTTTCGTCTCCGATTGTGCTACAACGACAACAGGCGTGGATACTTGCTCGAGGTTAGTCGTTTCACCAATGTGGGAGATTTCAACGATTGCCTGCATAGCATTCTGAGGAAAAGTTTTAGTGAGGTCGTTAGCCTTTTCGTTCTCTTCATTGGGTTTTTTCTTTCAATATATGACACAGCAACGCATCCATTTGAATCCTTTACTGTATTCAGCTGATGAACAAACGGTAGTCAATGATATTGTGACATCAGACGTTTAAAGGGAAATTTAATCCTGCCATCTGACAAGGAAATGTTTGAAGCGGTTGAAAATGTCACTATGATGTTCTTACCGTAATCGATACAGTACTTCGGCGGCGATGAGATAAATACGCTGTAGCGTATGTTCATCGGAAAAAGCATATCATTGTCTATCGGTAGTCAATGGTTATGTAAAAGTTAACAAAGGAAGATCCACAAAACAGATAATCAATAAATCACAACATGAAGGAGAAGGTTCTATAGAGGGGACAATTATGATTTGTGACGAAAATGGTGCATGGTTGAAAGAAATAGTTGATATGATGGCAATATTAGTGCAAAGTCGATACGGTATTCATATCTCCATTTGGGATGAATCCTCTTACTAATTCTCTTACTAACTGATTTCTCAGAGTGCTACCAATTTGATGTTATGCTTTATTCATTTGTTTGCAGTAAAAAGTGTTTCCTGATTCGCTTAATCGATATGAACCTTCCCTATTTCTTCGAGAAAATGATTGAGAGAATATAATTACTTATGTTTTCCAGAATCCATCCAGATATCCGCAAAGCTGTTTATTGTGCTGGTATAGAGCATGGAACTGCTAGCGATTTCCAGTTCCTAATGAAAATGTATCAACAGCAAGTACAGCACGGTTTCTATTTCTATCAGGAGTATTATGCGATGCTTTTCGGATTATCTTGTACGCAATCTCAAACCGACATGAATAGGTATATATATTCTGTGAGATAACACTACCGGTAAATGCATTCACTCCTTGACCACATGAGATAACTCAAAAATGATAGGCCGTCAAAGAATGTTGGCAAAGCCTTTGGCGATTTGTGGATCCACTAAATTTTAAAGTGCTTTCATTTGGTCGAAATATTGCTATTGAATGACGGAAATATTTCGTCTCGCATAATTCCTTGGTGTTATTTCATTTCAAGGAAAGTGGACACTATGGGCTTATACAACAATATTTCCATCTAATGATTAAGATCAACGATGTATGATTTTGCAGCCTTATTTCCATAATGCTTGAAGCATATCGACCAAGCACTGCATATAAACCATTGGCGTATTTGTCCCGGAATCCAGTCGCAAGTGATATCATGCTTACATATTTGAGAAATAACGTCAATGAAATTCTGAATTCGCCATACCTCCGTGAGTATTTGGACGCTATGACTGCAACTTGGCAAACAAATGCCCGTGTAAATCAGGTAGACTATGCAAATATCTGTTTTCTTTTCACGCATTTCAAGCAGTGAAGAGGTGCTGGCCGAACACGGTTGATACATATCGCAAGTTTAATGGTTAAAACCTTCATTGCCGCTCTTTAGGTGATTTAACCTGACGAAATCAGACCTTTTCGATTGCTCATTGATCTGCTTGTAATAAAAGGTGAGGTCAGGTGAAGGGCTTCATATTGTTTGTTAAGATCTAAAAGTTTGAATGTATTTGACAGAAGTGATATACAAGGTGCGACAACGGTTCGAAGGATTGGAAAAATGCGTATATACGCCGGTCTTCGGCGTACGGGACATAAATAGCTTGAAAAACGTGGAAACAACAGTGAAAAAAGAGGTCTCACTCGAAAAGAAAATGCATAGTTTTAATCGTTGTAAACGAAAGGGCAACGGAAGAGTGTATGAAAAATTTTTTTTGTGGTTTAGCGCTCGCTTCATCCTTCGTCGGTTTCTTTCACCGTAGGGTGTTCACGTCCGTAAATCATCTCGTCTAAATCTACACCATTTTCACACAATTCGTTACTTAATTTCACCGCTTTCGAGCATTCTCAAGTATTTTTTTTTTTTCATTCGTCGGACATGACAATATTTATCCTGCGAATTGAATGTCAAGAAGGAAACGTGCATTTTCAAAGAAAAGACGTTTTGCAGTACGAAAAGCTTGTGGCTGATCTCAGCAATTCGATGACTCCGGCTCAGAAAGCAGTCTTTGACGTATGTGCCAAACAGCTACAAGCACAGGTTGACTGGTCGACTAACTACTTCCCGGATATTGGTTAGGATTTCATTTCTCCCATTCTTCGATGGCTTGTTGTGCGTAAATCCTATGTCACTTTGAAACGAGTGCCCAAATATTGAACGATTTCTGTTTCCAGATCAAACAAACTTCAGCCTTATTATGTCAGTAAATGGAAATAAATGTGTACCGTGAGAATGATTATTATAAAACTGTGATTGGTACCAAATTTTTCCAGAAAAGGTATTAGTGATAGAGAGTAAGAGAAGTGGAAGTGTGGATTAATCTCAAGAAATGAAACTACTACAGGGCATATCTTCTACGATCAGTTCGTGAAGAAAGGTGACGAACCGTGGAGCGAGCGATTGCCAAAGGATCTTATGCCGCTAACGTATGACGTATTCGTGCAACCGTATTTCCCCTCATCGGGCGCTTATGATTGGTCGAAGAATATGACATTCGACTCCACCGTTAATGTAGGTGAACGCAACGATCAGACATTTGATATCAAACTTCTGCGGACCCCTTTGGAAAAAGTGAATAATGGCTAGGTCATGTCTGTGTGGATGTATGCATGTGTCTGTCCCCAAGATGAATTTTTCCCTTGTATTACGTATCTTTCATTCGATTTGCTCCGGCGTGTCCGGTTTTTGTGCGATTCGCAGGAAAGCTTTTTGGGAAATTTGTAAAATAGTTCGTTTCCAAAAAAGGACTTTTCATGTATGGTGGAAGCTCATGAATATTGATCATCTAGACAGCGTTCTTGTGGGTAACGATATTCAGAAGAACATGAAATCTGCCTCTGAAATGCTGCAATTCGCTGGTACACGTATTATTTTAACAGTCGAAGAACTGGGAGGGTCGTCCACCTGCACCTTGGTAAGAGTCGACTGTTGCGCTGTTTTCCGAAGCGAAGACGTATGAGCGACTGCCTATTACTATATGCAGTAAACCATACTAATGGATTTTTTCTCCTAACTCATTAGAATTCTCCTAACTCACATACCAATGGTGCAAAAAAAAAGAAACAAGAAATCGAATTAGTTTGCTGAAATCAACATTGAAACACTAAATGAAATACACCGTGAAACCTCATTGATGAGAATCCACCTGTGTTCTCTGTATGACATTGTGAAACTTAGCTACAGACAAATCAGCTGATTGCTCACAAGATATAGGTGGTCGATGTTCATAGTTCTGAGAAGAACATATTCGCTTTTCCATCAGCCGTCAACAAAAGCAAACGAATATTCAACATTCTTCAACGACTTAACAACCTACTTACATCTCCGGACCAGTCACTTTACTTTGTCGAGTTTAGTAATTGAACATGTCTTGGAAACGTAGTTTCAAAAGGAATCCAACAATCGGCTGAGTAATTATCCTTGTGTTCTTTATGAACTGACTAAAAAATTCTTAAAACAGTTTTCGTAAAAGTTCGAACAATTTGCGCCGTAATGCGAGAAAACAGATTCCACTTGTGCAACGTTCACCCAAAACCACATAAATATGCTGAATATGCACACTCTCACTGAATAATCTAATAGTGTTTGCCTGATTGATGAGGGTGCTTTTATCTTTTCCGATGCTTGAGATCATTTCTCGAACCTCCTTCGGTTCAGTTTAGTCATGTAAACTTCTAAGGTGTTGGACTGGACTATGAATTAAGCTTATGGCTTAAAGTTTAGTTTAATGCCAGCTTAGCCCAGTTCATTCCGCCATCAGCTGAATTCAGCTGGCGAAAGTATAGAAAACATGTCGTTTCGACTGATGTCGATCGTTTCTTCGAAGGTGCGCCTTCGTCTACCTTGATAGCTTTTGCATATGAACATTGGGTTATTTGCAGCTAATTTGCATTTTTTTAGATTACAATAGAGGTCAAAGTGGCCACTGATAAAGTAAATATCAGTGTGCACAGACTTCTCATTCAGCCATCCGATGTGACGGTGATGGAGAATAACGGACGTGCGATAGGTGTTTCAAGAATAGTCAAAGACTATGATAACGGTAAAGCGTTAACCATTTCGTACTTGGGGCAGATTATATTTTTGATACGACTTTGGTGCAGATCGTCTAGGAATTCCCATGTGAATAACAGCTGGACAAGCGGTCGCAAGAAGCATTCAAGAGGTAAATTTGAGGCAGTAACCTCTGAAGGTCAGCGACGGAAGCTTGAAGAAAATGAACTGCCAAGGAGTAATACATCCACCAGTGATCCTAAAAATTCGATAGTTCAGACCTTTTTTAAAGCGAATGAGCGCGGAGAAGAGGTACTTTTACTGTAGGATCAAACATGAGGATAATTCGAAAAAAAAAGATCTAGATTTCCTTTTATTTTATATGGCGTTTATTTCCTGGGAATAAAAGGGTTGGGGTAGCTGAAAGACAGGTAGGGCGAAAGGGCTTTCGATGTATCTGAAAATTGTGCTTGGCTCACCACTAAGGTATCATTGAATAACCAGAAGATGAATATATATCTATAAGCGCCGCTAATCGTTAAAGAGTCGAAAGCTTTTTGCCAGGAAAGACGTCAAGCGTTTGTGGTACTTGGCCAACTGAGTTTAGAGCACTGAGAACATAGAATGCTGTGGGGAAAAAGGAATGCGTAAGTAAACCTCCTAAGGGAGCTGTTGTATAAGAGTTGTGTTGCAATTCTGCTCACTTCATTTCTTCATGATCGCTTTCTTCCATTTTTCTCTAAACGAATCAAAACTTATCACAAATTAATGCAATTTTACTGTTTCAGGTATTATGACGATTCACTTTGATCGACAACTTAGCCAAGGCACGACGTTCTCTCTTTACATTAAGGCTATTGGTTTCATCTTCGATGTTCCAAGCGAAGGTGTTTACACCAATGTCAATTATTTCGAATTTAATGGAAAGATGGCGTAAGCTTTTTATAATGCATAGGTCGCTGTTGTGTTATTTCTTACTGCAAACGTATGTAGTTGCCCTACGGCAGTCATAGGGAATACTGCAGATATTTTGAACAACCACTTGCCATGCTGATAAAGATATTTAAACCATTTCTGCTAGGAAGTTTACGTGAAGGTTTTATGGATACGTGTCACATGGGGTCATGGCCAAAACTGATACTCCATAGGTCCACTTTAAAGAACATGCTCTACTGAGCTCTAACCATTTTTCTTTAACATTTGCTGGTTTTGAGTGTTTCTAAGCGGATAAACAAAACCACTTAACAAGACGATTTATTCCCCTCAATGATGAAATATTTCTTGCTAAATGTATTAAAGCGTCTTTTTGTTGTGTTAGTACTGAATAAGTATAGAGCACAAATGTTGCCTGATCAATATAAGCAATAATGAAATATGTATCGTTATTTAACATTTTCAGGTGGATTTTATCAACTGATATGGAATCGGGTCCCGAAATTCGTTCACTGGTACCTTGCTTCGATGAACCATACTTCAAAGCGAGATGGACTACTACCATCAAGCATGCAGCTGACATGATTGCACTCGGCAATATGAACGACCGAGGATCCGTTATCGATACTACGGAATACGGTTAATGCATCCTTTTGCAATTCTGATCCACAATAGTACCTCAGTGATTTAAATGAAAAGAGTGATATTTCTCTACAGGTGTTCTAAGTTTGCAAACTTTATGCGAGGCAATTTTATTAACGTTAGTTGAAGTTTCTTCACCTTCCTTTCGTTCCGTGGTGTATTTATGGATTTCTGTACATTCGGGCACATTCCCGAAAGGTGACAACAATTCTTCTCGAAGCTTGCTTTTCTCCCGTCGGAAAAAAAGATCCACTCACCGATGAAGTAGTTTTGATGAATTTTCATTCATCTTCCAGCTATTTCCGTCTTTAAAGTGAGGTTCACTGGAAATGTTACCAAGGTGATCATCCAGCAGCTGATCGTATGATAATGAAAATTGCTTCAGGATGGGCAACAACTTCGTTCGTACAAACGCCACCACTTTCGAGTTACTTGATTGCATTGGCCGTTGGGCATTTTGCTTCTCTCGAGAAGATCTCAAAAAGCGGTATTTTGATTCGTGTATGGGGTTGGACTGGAATGGAACGATATGCTCAGGAGGGTCTCGACGTAAGTGATCCCGTTACATGATGCTTGTTCAGTGCACCGTTGCGCAGGTGAAGTAGGTATACACATGTTGTTCGTCGATCGTTGCTGTGACTCATCTCTATTCAAACGTCGACAAAGTAAACATGCGCGCTCAATGATGAAGGTAGCGGAAGCACACCTAGAGATGCTAGGGTATAGTAGGATATTTCTATTCATATAATCCACTTGCTACGTAAATAGTTTTCCCATTAGCTGGAGTGTTACAACACTGCTAATTTTCAGTTGGCTGCCGGAACTGTGGATTACATGACGGAACTACTCAACGTTTCTTATCCACTGCCGAAGCTTGGTATGACCACCGATCATGTATTTACTTGGCGAGTCTTATCTCAGCAGAATTCTTGACTTGTGGAATGTATGACTAGAGCATGCAATGCACTTGAATGTCTTCTAAAGCATTCCGGCATCACCCTTCTTTCCATTCCTTCACCGCTCCCATCCAATTCTCATCTCAACGCAATTGTTTTGGCACCGTTGATTGCTTGTAGAAGAGGAAGAAGGAATATGACAAACTTACGAATTGTGAGCCAATGAAACGTGTCAAAGAAAGCACTTGTCCGGTTTTAATTCAGCTCACAATTACACAAGTTGTGTACCGACCCTAAAAAGCATGGCTTTAAGATGCAAATGTGGCACGGTGGCTATATCAATTCAAATAGTCGTTTCTCAGATAATATAAATTCATATCTTCACATCTCTGACCTCTTCAGCTTGTGATAAAAAGGAAAGAATGTCTTGAAAGAGAATCAATTCGTTCATGCAATATATCTTTGCAAACAAATCTTCATTTTGCTGTCGAAAATCAAAAAAAAGCATCATTTAAAGGTGCAAATTGACTGGTGCAGTTGAAGTTTTGAATGAATGAAGTAGTCCTCATAAGTTCAAAATGTTACTATAAATGCGAAGAGCAGAGATAAGCCTATGTACTTTCGTATAGGACTGGACTTACTTTTAAGTCTGACAATAATCAAAAAGAATTAAAAATAATCGAAAGACTTTCGAAATTGTTTCTCGGAGCATTCTCTTCGTGGACGATGACTCTATTCGTGATTTCTTTGAAATAATACGTCTCACAAATGACTAAGGGTATTATATGCCTTCCCGGAATGTTCTTAGATTAGCGAATTTCGCAGGAACCATTTCTTGCTAGGAAACGACTGTAATGAGACTTAGTTTTACTTTCTTACAAAATAAACGTTGTATTTGTGAGTTGTGATATATCAAATGCACTTCAATGTTTTTTATTGAAGATTTTGTCGCAATGCCACAGTATACGGGATCTTCGAGTGCAATGGAAAACTGGGGACTAGTATGTATGAAATACACTGCGGTACTTATCGATCCACTATATGCAGCTGCAAGCGAGTATACCACAGTGGCTCGAGTAACACCTCATGAAGTTGTGCATCAAGTACGCCAACTTTTTCATTTGCCGATATGATGGCTTCTCGCTTTGGTTTTTCAGGAGTGACTACGTCGGGACGATTGAACTTTCGATTCTTTTTAAACCACGATACCCACTACTGGCCGCGCTTTAATTTCAGTTGTAGGAAACGACACTATTGTCATGCGAATTGCAAATTTTAAATTCCATCCTCAAGGTTTCAGGCAGGAAGTTAGTGAGATAAGATATTGGCTCGCGATAAGAATCACCGGCATTGTTGAATTCTTAACTATGATATTATATTTTTCACATGCATATTTTTTCCTCATATTTCCACGGAATCACTTCTAGCGTATGTTGTTTCAGTGGTTCGGGAATCTTGTAACGACCGATTGGTGGTCGCTCTTATTTCTCAACGAAGCGTTTGCACAATACTATTACGTCCAGGGAGCCGATTATACATATCCAGAACAGGAGAAATATGCTGTAAGTTCAATTATTGCATAAGTCTCTTTCCGATCAATTTGAACACAAATTAAGAATCTTCCAATTCCGCATATTCAGGAGTTCTTATTCTTTACTTGATAATATATGAAAGACGCCTTTCATTGATCGATAAATGTTGTCCTCGCTGTTTGAAGCGAAACGCATATTCTGCCATTTGGTCTTAGTCGCCAACAACGGCCCAGTTTTCCTTGTCTTCACTAACCGGTAAAATTTTATTTCTCGTGCTGAATAATTAAGCCGCCATTTTAGTGATACCAAATAGTGGAAATAAGCAAAGGAATTCCAAAATTACGCAATATACCAATACGTTTGCTCGGTTTGCTCAGTGGCGGGACTGGAGCTTCATGATGTGAAAATGCTTTTAGAAATTTCAAACTTCATTGTTGATTGGCCCATAGATGAATGGAAGATTCGAAGGAGGAAAAATGGACGATTGAATGGAAAATTCAGCGATATATATATATAGAATCTGTTTGAGTAACGTTAGCAAAATTGCACCTCATAGTATTTTTTGTGAGGAGGAGAAGAGACTTTGTGGTGAACAGATATGGGAACTTAGAACGACGTACAAGGCATTTTGCATTACCTCTGCTTAAAAATCATAAAATTTAGAGATATCTACGATTCTTTCTGGCAGACTACGCGCTAATACGTGACGCTGATCCAAGTATGACAAGGCCTATTATTACAAATCGGAAACCTATATTCACATATGCACCATATTACAAGGTTTGCAGAGATGCTTTTAAATGAGTGACGGAAAATACCTGAGAACCCCTATTAATTGAAAAGGTAGTATTCGTTCAAACCTAAGTATAGTAGTTCGATAATTTCTTCTAGTTGAATCGTTCTGTTGGTTCGCAAAATTCCGTCAACTGGATCGAAATTCTGCACGAATGCGCCGGATTTTTTTACGTTGCTTTCAGATCTAAAAAAAAATTTTCCACCCTCACTTTCTTATGTTTGCTTTGAATTTTAAGTGTTTTTTGTTAAAGCTTGATGCAGGTTTGGTAACTGATGAATGAAATTGGCAACGAGTTAGAAAAACCAAAGAGCAATTCCTCACAACTTTTCTAGATTTTGTGAAAAAATAAAACTCTAAATTTCCCGACGGAGACAGGGCTTCCTTTGGTGATAGTTCATCTGCATAGCTGTTGCTAACTGAATAACGTTAAGGTTGAATAATGGAGAAAAATTCACCAAATGATTAGAATTCCACATGCTGGGGAATGAGATCTTGCATGAATCTCATCATGCTCATCACAAATTTCGTCGAATCTGGTCCTAAGAGAGATAGTGACTTGTTATGAATAATCTTTTATGACTTGTGATAAAAGCTAATAACAACTAGTCCTTTAACTAGTAACGCTCGACAGATTTGTGATAACATTATGACACTTTCAGTTACTACATTATAACTGATTATGGATTTAGGGATCATCGTTGCTTTATATGCTCAATAACGCGATTGGAATGGCAGTAATGGAAGAAGGCCTGCGCGGATATTTCCAACAAAACGCTTGGAAAACCACAACCGATGAGATTTTATGGAGTGCGATCACCAATGTTCGTTGAGCGTTTCGGTGGTATTATTGAGAAAAATAAAAATTAACTGCGCAGAACACCTGAAATAGGTAACCTAATATAAACTAGGTGAGCATGATTGCTCTGAATAACGGATGTTTTCAGCGAAAAATAAAATACGCTTAAAGTTCCAAACGTCTAAAGTGTCCCTTTGATTGAACGCTTCCGGCTTTGATTGTAGGCATTTCCATTGTGCATAATCGTTTGACTCATGACATTTGACGGTTATGTTGAGAAGATGGAGATCACGTCGCCTCATGAACTCCTCAAGGGAATTTTTAAAAAAATTATAGCATTACTTATGAAAGTACGTGGGGATGTTAAATTGGTCCACATTATCAGAGACAAATTACTTGAAGGGCGTAAGTTTTACCTTATTTAGTTTTGCATTTTTCACTAGCTGTATATAGGATATGAATTCAACTTCAAAGTTCAAAGTTTAAGCTTTTTTTTTGCAGGCAACAAGTGCGAATAACATTGAGGGATGGGACGGTCAACCGCTAAACGTTAAAACTCTCATGGATCCATGGACGAAACAGGTATCATTTCATTATGATTCTTGCACGCTTCAAAATATTATGCTGATGGACAAGGTTTCACTACTTCTACTATCTATTGTTGAAATAATCACTGCCAATATCCCTCGTATACATGATGAGAACTTTTTACTGCATAGAAATACTATTTCAATGAGGTTTGCGATTATGTATGCGAAAGTTCCTAAGCGTTGATTCAAGTAACGATTGCTTTTTTATAGGAGACTTTCCCTATACTGAAGATTGTAACGAACGGACAGACCGTAACCTATTCTCAAGAGCCGTTCATAAGCGATGTAGCTTCTCTTGAACCGAGCGATTTCAATTACAAATGGTACATCCCGGTGTATAGTCAAACACCTCAAGGTGCGGTCTATAATGTTACTTGCGATTACTCAACAAAACGAGTATTTATATCTTCACGAATATCTAATTTTTTATCTGCTGTACTCTCTAACCGCACACACAAATTGTGCTGTAATTCTTATGGTTTCTAGCCACTGTTGCATTAAGGATAGGTAAATTTAGGATATAAAACTTTCCCGCCTCAACATGAAACTTTTCTACATATCACAGCTACGGAATAGGAGCACTATGAGATGTATTTTATTCGAAATTTGCGTATTCATTCTTCAAGAAATGGAGTGAACCAATGTCGTTAAATCCAAGTTCTTCGCATTCTTTTTCAATAATTTTGCTACTGCGTTGCCGATATATGCACAAAAAATATTCTTTTTTCTATTCATTCTTTAATTATTTGTTACCTAAATACCAGAGGAAATTCTGATTATGAGATCACTTTTGCGGCTATTGCTTGTCTGATCAACGAGAATAATTATTCCTTCGTGCGTTTACCAATCAGTTGCTGAGGGTGGAAAGAGTATAGTTGCTACATTTACAGGTTTATCTTTCCACTATTTTACTCCGACCGGCGCATGGACACGACCGTTGGGTACTTCCTGGCAGGTTGATAATCCTTCAAGCGTGGTGGGTTTCTTTATTCCCTGGTTACTGCTCATGTACTTTTAGCTTTACGATATCCTAGCTTCCAAGCGGCAACTTATGTATTTTATTTGCTGCTGTGTGGTTGCTTCAAGTTCATTTCATTTAATTCACTTTCTTTACTTGTTTACTATTGAAACTTATCAAGTGAATGTGGGTGGAAATTTAAATGAAATAGTTTATTTCTGTTAAGTGTTTTCAAATTCTTCAGGGTTTTTATCGTGTTTGGTACGACGACAGTACATGGGAACCGATTCGCAATCAGTTAAATTCCAATTTTTCGGTTTTCGACGAATTGACTCGAGCGCAATTCATTGCCGATGCATATGCATTAAGGGGGTAAGCATAAAATATCTTTGCATAATTGTCCAATTATAAAAGTTTTCATAGAAACGAATAATTTCCATGTGAAGTCGAGAAATATTGTCTTTCGCTCTGATTACGTAAAAACCACTTTCCTGACGTTCAGTGCTAATGGTTGTTTTTATCGTACAAAGTTTTCGCTACTTGAAAGATCAATGAGCGACATATTTTCCGACCAAAAAAAACCAACATAGCTTTTTCACAAAGACATATTCAAACGATCGCCTAAGTGGCCGTTATTGGTTGTTATACGCTATGGCGAGATAGGCAAATGGGGAAATTTGTGTGAGGGGGATGATGCGACGCGGAAATTTATCAGTATATATATCGAGCGTTTTCCTTACTTTCGGATATCACTGAATGAGGATTCCTTGGCATTTAATGAGGATATCTAACTCTCCCTCTTCCATGTAGCATGTGCCCGTGAGTACGACCGATCATTTCCTGAAGATTATTAGAATCGAGCTACAGCAATCACTAAATAAGCTAATGGAGATGTAAAGGGTGAAGGAAGGCTCTTTGCTGTCGTCGCTTTATATCGCTTCGCTAAGTTATACTTTACAGCGTCAGAATTTGTGGAAAAATTGACTGGCAACGGGTATGAGTGTCATTACATTAGCAGGTTTAGCAGTTTTCAGGAGTACGATTAATACCACCTCTTTCATAAAAGCATAACTTGGGAGAAGTATAACTGCATCACCTTTAATTCATTCCAAATTCGATACAATCCATTGTTAATTATTCGTTTCAGGAGAGGTTCTTTGCCCTGGTCGAGGGTACTCGAGTTAGTGACGTTTATTAGTAAGGACGTTGAATATGCGCCACATTTTGCCTTCCAGAGATTGAGAACTCAATTGCTATCTGCATTCAAGGGTACATCCGATATGCCGAAGATTAAGGTACTGACCTATTGGTACTCAATGCCTTGCAGCTACGGCTGAGCTAAGTACGAGCGCATAAACATGTTTTGCGGGAAAAAAAGTACATGACTGGTGGGCGGCCGAATGGCGATTTTGCTTGCGTTCAGAAAAAAAACACATTCAGTCTTTCTGGGTATCGACGGGTGTCACTAAAAACCAATAGCCGTCGATCCATTTTCGGTCGCTGGCAAGTGACCGAGAGAGGTTCGAGTTGGTAACAACGGTTTTGGCAGTTCTTAAGTGAGATAAATTCTGAAGTGCAGAATTCTTCGGGCTAGAGCCTGTCAATTCAACTTCCTGTGACTGCCAGGAAAAAATGAAACATTTGAAATCTATATCCCATTTGCATTCTATTTCATGATATCGTGAAATGCTTCAACAGCATTGCATCACAAGTTTGCCGTGATTAGCAATACAACTGCTTCAACAGCAATTATCAAACAGTCTTCTGCTGACGAACCCATTGGGGAGCAGATGGATTAATGGACAATCAACATTTTTATGTGAATGGCAAAAAAAGCACAGGTTTCATACCGTCATTGTTGTCGTCGGCCCATATGATGGGCTGAAGCAAATGTATGTGAATGGCGAGAGGATTGCCGCAGAAAAATAATTCTATACGATTTCGGTTATAGTAATGGAAGAAAATGCCGTGATTTCAGACCTTTGTGCAACAATCAGTAGATCTCGCTTATCAGATACATGGATGGTCAAATAGTAGCGATTGGGCCATTGGGTAAGTTCTTTTATGTTATTGCCTTCATTTCTTATTTGTGGGCCGTTATTGCTGACGGGGTGCTGGAAGTTTGTCGCATTTATATTTTGAATGCCGCAAGTTCCTAAAACTGTTTGTTCATTTTCTTTGGAACTACTCAGCAAAAATAACGTCCAATGTTCTTTTTTCCTTTCAGGAGTCTTACGAATCTGGTGACAGAAGACGCATGCGCTGCAGGTAATGCCGATTGCCTTTCAAGAGCGAGCACACTGTTTAAAGACTTCCTCGTTAACTGCGAACATTCGACGACAGGAACAGGCCTCTGCAATAGGTATGCATCGGAGTTTATTTGCTGTTCGTTTGCTCCACTATGCGTAAAAATCACGCTGTTATAACGTTACGGATATCCTTTTAACTGCAGTAGAATTGAGTAGTCTACACGTGAGCTCAGTACAAATCTATCAGCAAACGGCAAATTTAAAATCGCTCAATCCCATATAGAGGTAGCGAACCTAAACGTCCGTCAGGAGAAGTGCTAACAAATGATTAGATCTGCGATATAGTTCTTCTATTTCAATTGATGTGGCCTCTTTTACAACTTTTTTCTAAGTGAACATAACTTGGCAAAAATTCTTGAAAGTATGCTAACAGTCACCAGGTTCCGCAATTATAGGCTCACTTTTTCACATGCTAAGGCTTCGAACAAGGAGATGAATACGCATAGTGATGTATGCAGGAGCACAAAATTGTGTTAATCAGCTGTTGCAAAAGAAGTCTAGCGTTATAGAAGTCGACAACAACGGGAAAACGGGCCAGTAGGAACGCACCAAAAAAACGTCCTTCTAGTTCCGCGCGTCACATAAATGACTCTTGTGAGTTGCTAAAAAATAATAAGACCCGTCTATTGAATAATGCGTTCATGTTTTTAGTGATCGAATAACTCGTGCAAAGTCTATAGTGAAAGTTTTCTCGTCCGACTAATTGCGGAATGCAACATGATCCCGGAAAAATTCTAAGGAATGCTGATGTCTTCGCACATTTAAATGTGTGGATATGATTGTAGATGTAATTGTTTCGTTTCGAAACAAATAGGTCGACATGAAACTTGATGAGGGTTTCTGTCATCTTGTAGGTTGTGATGTCGTCGTAATGCGTTGCGGAAATTACATTCGCAAAAATCCAGAAAAGTAGACTGCATGTACAAAAATCCAGTGAATACTTTGAAAAAAAAGTTTAACAGTCGGATGTTTGGTGATGAAGTCAGAGCAAAATCTCGCCTTCGATTTTTGGCAACTGGAATCGATATGTTGGTGAAATGCATGCTGACATAGTCATTTTGAATGTGAATTTGGCAAATCTGCAACGAAGAGCAGAATCCATTCCTGCCGATTTCCGCTTCATTGTAAGAAATTTACAAACCTCTAAAAATTCAACTGCCTTGAAAATTCCAAATTTCGGCGAAATGATGCTCCCTAAAATTTGAACACGAATCGGTACTATTGCCACCCGGTTGCCTGTAATATTTCGAGCACTGCCAGTTTTAAAGGTTATTATAATAACCATTGCGTCGTGATAATGTAGCGTTTGTTTTGCGAAAATGTGAAACAGTATGCCAAAAGCTCAGCCAAGGATTCGTAGTCATCGAACAATTACCTATAGGAAGTGCTCTTTTCGATCTCTGCTTAGTGTCCCTTAAGCAGGTTCTGCACCGAAGAAGACAAGCTGAGGTCGTTTAGGATTCTGAAATTACTAGTGGTGGTTCCAATCCATTCGATTCCGGCAGTAGAGCATATGTCACCAACGTCAGCATGTGTGCTGTGAACGTTGAGAAGGTAGAAGAAACGTGTGGCTAGGACGAATGAACATCCGATGTGGCTGCCTTATTATCATGCGTCAACGAGTCCCACCTGTTTTCGTGCATTTCCGAATACTTGGACATTATAGCTTATGTTGCCGTTCGTGAAGTTTTTGCTCTTCAATGAGCAAGCTACTGAATTATATTTCCATCTGTAGCCTTTCAAATCTTAAATGAGTTTAGCCGTAATAACTTCTTATAAATTTCTAGAAATACTAGAGCATTAGGATCATTGCAACTGACTTCCGTAATATTCATGCAGATTCACATATACAACGAGCATTCACTTCTTTTATCCGTTCTACCTAATAAATCACTAAGATTTGACATCATTTCAGTGATGTTGCGCCAGATGTGAGAAGGACTCAATACTGCTATGGTCTGGCACAAAATCCACAAGGCGCCACTTTAGTTGAGCGTATGTATCGATGGTTCGAGGAGAATTCCTATTATTTCCGCAGAGACGACGACAACCTTTTAAATGCGCTCGCATGTACATCTGATTCGACCTTGAGGAGCAGGTGAAAGAAGAAGGCTCCAGAGTTCCCAATAGAACCTTAGGGCATCACTACTAAACCTGCGTCACACTGATATTCTGGCATGATAGAGTTGTGGTTTCCATTAGTGGTGACCGTCCGCTCCGAGATGCGTCCTCAACAGTCGTTTTTCTTCAAAATTAGCAACAGCAGTTTTGATTACCCTGGAGTCTGGCGATGGCGTTAAGAAATGCTGACGCCATTGCCTGGTAACTTCGGCAAAGTTCACACATATTTGTTATGAAGCATCACTATCAAAACGCATTCTTGCAGTGAGCGCCTCATAAAACTTATCCCTTTCCGAAACACAAAAGCGTAACGAAGATATCGGTCACGGAACAACCCATCACTACCTATGGGCGAACCTGTATATATGAGCAATCATTGGCGCAAACAATACACATATACATCCAAATGCCTGCGGAGGCACGCACATGTTCCCCCCTCTTTCTCCTTCGGAGACATACGCGGTTATCGCGATGGTCTCATACGGTGATGCTTTTCCAGGTTAATATCTCAAGCGCTGAGTGGGGAATACCCTGCAACTCTTCTCACTTACATATCTCAGCACGATGATACGAACAGTGTTTTATGGGATTACTTCACCAGTCACATCGAAGAAGTCGTCTACGGAGTGCCCAGTTTTTCGGCTTTTATCACTGCTGCTACGAGCTCATGGAATAGTGCACAAAATCTGAGCACTGTAAGTTCAACATGAATTCATCGAGCTTCACGATCAATGAAAGTTCCAGCACTGACTTCATTAACGAGAGTGGATGCTCACAGGCCCATAGCCAATTCGGAAACAATTAAATATATCTTTGAATAAGTCGTGTGTCATAGGCGAAGATGTGCGAAATGTTGAGGCCGTGACAGCGCTAGATCCAAAATTGTAACAGTTAGTAAAAGATGCAAGTTCGCAGTGTTCTGCCTGGTAACGTTACAAGCGAGCAATGAAAGACATGTAAGGTGGAACGTTCAAGGGTTATGAGGTGGTTTCGGTAATTGAAGCTGGTCCCTTATACCGTAGCGTCTCAACCATCCATAGCTTCGACTTCACCTTAACCGTTTTCGTGAAAAACACATCGTTCAAATCTTTTAGCAATTGCGCATTTCGATAAAATCTTTCTTGAAGGTTTTTCAGACATCACGATTACTTACCTGCTACGAATTCGAGCGCCAAAGCAACAGAATAGCATACATGACTTTTATGTTACTGCTAAATTACAGGCTATATAGACGGAAAATGTTCAGGAGGTTGCAGCAAAGCATTTCCTTGCATTGCCTCTTGCAACAAAGCGTTGCAGCAAAGCAAAATGTTTCGGTTTCCAGCATTGCCTTTGTGCCATCATCCACGGCTTGCTTACTTCCTCCACTTGCTTACTTACTTATTTAATTTACTTTCTTTACTTCCTTCAGCGGAGTTGTTGTGTCAGGCTCTTTCCGAACAGATGCATGTAGTGATTTCAGATAGACACGTTTCTTGCATCGAGCAATGGTCAGAATCTTTCAAATGAGAATCGACAAGTGCTGCAGAACGTAAAAACAACTGTGCAAAGCAATATCGATTGGCTTGCGAAGAATAGAAACGACATTATTGATTGGATTAATCAGAACTTGAACTGATATTTTGCTTGTTATAAGACCAACTATGCTTTGCATTTCGAAACTTGTTCTCCTAATCAAATACTTAAGAATGCTTGGAATGTGGCAATAAAGATTTGGCGAAGATGCTTCAAATGGGCAACTTATATTCATTCCAGTAGACAAAGGTTGTAACATACTTTTAAGATACCCTTTGGAATATCAGAATAACGTCGTCACTTGTAGCTATTAATATTATCAATGAGACCGCTGAAGTGAAGACATTAACAAGAATAACTTGTAAGAATTGAAAGGCAACAGCGATCAACAACTTATGGGTTGGAATATGTCCGAGTCAGGAGTTTTCATATCTGCCACCAATATTCGAGAAATCATAAATTGCCAATTTTTCCGAATAAACGGTTTAAACGATATGGAGATGTCAGTAAATTCCGCTAATCCTTGAGAAATCGATAAATTACGCTAAATTCATCGGTATTTTGATGGAAATTATCGAACGACAGCACATATTCTTCTCGCACTGTTGATTCGCAGACAATTCATTGGCGGCACAAAACTGACTATGAGTTCCGAAATAAGTTCATATGCGGTTCGAATGACGTAATCGGCCTGGACGATATTCATACATACACAGTTAAAAATCATCATCTTCACGACTTCTGTTGAAAACAACGTTGGTGAAGCTCCGCTTGCTCCGTTTGCCATGGTTTCCGCCCAGAAATCTTCCTACAGGATGCTATCGCCGCTGATTTTGCCCAATATGTTGCTCACTGAAGATGCATTCCGCTCATATCGGGAGTGCGGCGTAGAGATACTTCTATGACGCCCAACATTAAACGATCCATTCTTTTTTCACTTTCTTATCATGAACGACGACAGTGTAACTGAGATAAGATGAGACATTGTTAGCATGTACAATCTTCGATAAGGGATCGCATGGCAGAGATAATTTCTGAGCACACCTTGAGCACATGATCACCGTTCGCTTTACTGCTTGCATTTATTGTCTAGTCGAAAAACTGCGTTATAAAAATTGTACACTTCAGGAAAGAAATTGGCAGCAAAATCAGCTATAGTCGGCACCGGTAGCTCACTTGTTTGTTCAATCCTGTAACAATCGCTTCCTGAGTCGCCTTTTGCACCATCTCAGGCACAAGAATGGACGGACACCCCTTCAAACATATTTTTCAAGGACTTCAGCGTTCAGAGCCATTTCCACCATGAAACTTGCAGATAATCAAGCCGGTTGCAAATGAGTAAGAAATTGAAATGTGAGCGATGATATGCTAGTCATTCATCAGCATGCTGTATTTTTCTTTCCCTCTGTTCATGGCATCAGTAAATTTCTTTCTTCTTCCTCACTTTCCTAACGAATTGCTAATACGAGCATTCAGTATTGGATGAACATACTGAGCAGATTGTACGGCAAGCATTCACTGAAATATAAAACGATTCCTATCGTTAATTACCGTCTTCAGCAAATACCTCCGAAGTAACATTGGCAAATTAACAAATATTGCTGACGATCACATGGTAGCAATAAGACGATTATCGTATTAGAGCTTGAAAAAACGGTGATGGTTATCACGGTGAACGATTTTATTGTTATCATCTTTAGAGATAAACGCATTCAATTGCATTTTATGATTTGGTTCACAGGTCAGTAATCATTTGATTGCATTTGCATCGAAGTTGTGTCGACGATGCAGTGCATTATTCATTCATCGACTTTACTTAGCTACAATCCGGTGACGATGATATTCAAACTTTTGCTAGTTGCTCTTTACTTATCCACTACTCATGCGATCGTCTACAGCAAGCGACAAGTGCAACGTCGTAAGTATTACATAGATGTTTTTTTTTAATTTGAAATGCCCGAACTCATTCATATCTAGTGAATGAGTGAAACAATCGGAAATCTATCGTAACAAATATCCCACTATACATATCCTCGCAAGTTTGTTCAAGCATTGAAGAGAACCAGCGACACTTCTATTATGACATTTCAGGGAACATCAGTAATCTAACGTAGAATACCAAATGATCATGTAACTGATTTCCATATTTTGGTTCATTTTACTGGTTGCATGTGTTAATGACTACATGGGAAGCGGTGTTGATGGCATCACATATAGTTCAACTAATCCAACGAGTTCCCTTCATTCCCCGCTCGCGGCTTTGCCTAAAAGGTGAGTAAAGCATGGGTGATGATAAAGAAATCAAAAGTTAAGTTCACTGGCTGGGAACTCTACGACCACCTACCGAACAATGATTAGAAGGTTCCTCCGATTGCCGATGATGGGCACGTTAAGGAGGTTAAGTTGGGGAAGCCAAACCAGTTCGGCTGGAATGGATTTTCCAAAATACCTGTCTAGCAGTCAGAACTCATTAAAATATCGTCAATTATATAATTAGAGTGCACAGTCAATTCGCTAACATGGCCACTGTCTACGCATTAGGCTGCTCCGATTAGTCGAGGGGACTTGATATACTCATGGGATTTAATTCATTGATGCAAGAAAGGAGAAATTGGTTTCCATCAGCAACGTTTCTATTCACAGCCTTAATTGTGAAGAATGTATTCATATTTTTAGTGAATTTTCTGATCGAACTTTAAAAGCTCAACTATTGTCCATGAGTTGCAATTTTTGCACCACAATCAGCTATTTTTTTTTTTTTTTTTTGATAGCTCCTAATCGAAAGAATTGCATCACTTTTTGATAAGCATGAAAAACGAATTTATGATGGATTCTTCTATATAATTTGATAACGTAATTATTGATTACTGAACAAATTTCACGGTTTCTGTGCTTTCTGAATAGCAAATAGTCGCAAGATTTCCTAGAATGAAATGAAATTTTGAAGAAAGGATCGTTGCGGTCACATAAAAATATTGGGATGAGACACTATCGTTTGGATGCGTAAACAAACGACATCCTCATGTATCATTCACATCAATTTGCAATCGCGTTGTGTGAACGGACAACAAATGTATTTGAAACTTAAACGCACAGATTCGAAAAATTTCATTGGTTCCATTCATATTTTCTAATTATCACTTTATCAACGAACCATGCTTTGCATGACGCTTAATACGTGAAGGCTAAGTGATCAAAAATTTTCTGAACGAACGGTCTAAAATTTTCAGCTTTATTCAATTCATCTGCCGCCCGACTGCCGGAAGGTAGAGAGAAGCAGCTGCCCGTTTTCCGTCCAGCGACCAGAGCAATAGAGAGGCTTCCTGATGTTCTTGAAGCAAAAGAATACTTCATAAGGATCAAACCATATTTTACATATCCAGGAGTTCAGATACCAGCAGGTAGGCATTCCGTTCGTTCGTTGAATTTGGGATGATATTCCGCATCTTCAGGATTAGGGAAAAGCCAGCGAAAATAGCAAAGGCGAAAACCTCCGACAGTTTTAGGAGAGTTCTTCCAGTGGAAAAAAGATGCGGATGTGGTGGGCGATTAAAGTGAACGGCATGTGAATGGCGTAGAATGGAACTTGCAATGGAAGTGCGGATACGAACGAACCCAGCTAGAGGAACTCATTTTAATAACGCAGCTGATAATCTGATTAATAGTGTTAATAAGAATAAGGGCATGAGAAATCCAGAATTAAACGATGATACTCTTTTGAGAGGCAACAACTTTTGGGTGGCTAAAAAAGAAGTCACTTACTTTCTAATAAACAGATCTTTTAGTCGCTAAAGGACGCTTTTACCAACTAAGCAAAACGCAGAAAATTTATATATATATATATATATATATATATATATATATATATATATATATATATATATATATATATATATATATATATATATATATAGGCAACCATTGAAATGGTCAACGATCGCTTATTTATAAACC
Organism: Baylisascaris procyonis; assembly: GCA_037389465.1. Taxonomy (NCBI): domain Eukaryota; kingdom Metazoa; phylum Nematoda; class Chromadorea; order Rhabditida; family Ascarididae; genus Baylisascaris; species Baylisascaris procyonis. Next base: position 2,256,042 of record JAZARR010000153.1, read on the forward strand.
AATTGCAGCAACGGCTCTTTACTTCTTTTAGACTATTGAATACTCATTTCAAATGAATTTCATCAAATATTCTCAGTAAACTAATCTCGTACTATAAAATCACATACTTATAAAAATTTATGTCCATTCCATGAGAATTTACTGAAAAATTTTAACTCGTCAAAACGATCGTGAACATCGTGAGCACAGAAAATACGGCTGTTAATTTTTTAAGTGAAAGGTTTCATCGACGAATGCTTGTACTTTCAAACACCAAGGATTACTGCTTACTCTTGCAGCTTATTCATCGAAAGCACAAACATTTGTGTTTTTTATAAGCAATAGCAACGAGTGAAAACGAAGAAAGCAATTGCAGGTCGAAATCACACATTTGATGGCCTATTGACATTTATTTTCACTGTTAAAAAACCCACCACAACATTTATACTACATTACTACGAACTGACATTCAGCACAGTAACGTTAACCGACTCGCAAGGCAATCCTCTAGCAATCGAATCTGTTACAATGAATGCGCTCTCTGAGCAAGTGGTTAGTTTTTCTTATTATCGTTTATATAGATGTAGGTCATTTACAAATCGATATTTAGTTCCTCATGAGGAATGATGCTGGGTGGTCGTTGTGCACCTTCATGATGTTTTGGCGGCTGAACATGGAACAAGCAGTGGACAAGTGGTGAGCTATAATGTTGCTTCAAAGGAAGGATACAGTTGTGCAGTTTGGCGGGCAACGACATGTTATATACTGCTCATACTTTTTGCACTCCAATAGTCCACAAATCATCATTGTTCATTTTCACTGATTGCCTGAAACCGATCAAAGTTAAACAAAGTTCCCATATGGTTTTTCGATTAATTTAGCCGTCGCTTTCTTCCCTTCCGTCTCTCTCTCTTCCTCCCTCTCTCTCCAGCGATACCTCATATCATATCGCTTTGTACAGATCACCCATAATCAGCAGAAAGAAAGTCAGTGATCAGGGTCAAAACTATTCTTATACACCCACAAATTTTCACTAAAAAATTTGCGCCATAATATTGAATTGCGCCTTCGTGCGCACACTTGTGCGTTTATTCGTGTCTCTCCGGCAGTTTTAAGTTGATAAGCTATAGTTATGAAGTTTAGTGCGCGTAATATGCGCCAGATTATGACGAGATGATGTATTTTTGCTGCTCAATCGACTTTGAAATAGAGTTATAACAATTTTTATTTGTAAGTTTGTACTGGACAAGTGAACATTGGATTAAAAAAGTCTGCACATATTTTTTCATCTATCGGATTATGGCTATACCTGTCCGTAAAGACTTTTGAGGTTTTGGAAGGCGAATCATCTTCTCAGGATTTTTATGCAGTCGTTTCCGATGATTGAAAAGAATTTTATTTTCAATATTCATCACATCTGACCATAATCGTTTCAGATAGTTAAACCATCACAACCACCCGTTGTTGACCAAACCTATATATTACAACTCAATTACACTGGCATTATCAACCGTTATGTATATGGAGGCCTTTTCTATACATACTATATCGATAATGATGGAGAATTGCAGTACGTTACTGCTGTTCATTTGAAAACAGAACGCATTCTTGCGACCAGTACTGATTTGACTACTTTAAGTAAGGGCGATTTCGGAGACCGAATTTGGCGGGGCGTCCATAAGATAGGATCCATTTACTTGGGCGAAGAATGGCATCAATGAGGGCCTCATTTGCAGTGCACTAAACATAATAAGGCAAGAAGCTCTTATAGTCAATGTAGTCAAGCTCGGCACCTTCGAAGCTCGGCCAAAGAAATAACCTTACCACCGTTCTGAAAACTCACTAACTAGGCTCACTGAATTGCAATGATTTTCTTAGCCGAACCTACGACATTTGCTTTGCATGACCTTATTCAGTTGATGGAGCTTCACTTTCCACCTGAGTTGTTTTGCTCATTTTGAGTAGATTTCGATTTGCTGTGGAATATTTCAAATGACGCAAACGTTTATAGTTATTTCCTTAATGGCTGTTGACCTTTTTAATTTCTTTCCGCTTCGAACGATTCCTTTAAGAACAAATCTTTTGAATCGCTGCAGGTTATTTTTACAGTTGGATGGTTGCGACGCATTTGGAGACTGGTGTGAATGCACGCTCGGTGTTTCCTTGCCTCGATGAACCAGCCTATAAAGCGATATTTCACATCACTGTGATCTACCCTAAGGGACTTATTGCTCTATCGAACATGATGGAGAGGCATTACGTCGATTTGGGGTAGGTGAAATGATCAACGCTGAACATAACTTAAAGGACGGTGAAAACGAGAGACCTCTTTGCCCCAAAGTTTCGTCCGGAATTTGGCACCGATAGCTTCAGTACCCATACTGCTTATGGTGAGTGGGACGAGAAAGAGAGGGATAAAATGTTGAGGAAGGGTGGGCTAGTGAAATGTTACGCAAAAATTTATTCTCGATATGGATGGTCCCCTTCGAACCTCTGTGTCATTAACAAGCGAGCTTTGTTGTAGTTTGTTGTTGCCCATAGATCTCGCTAGTTTGTTGTTGCCCATATTACCGTTATGCAATCCGTCCAATCATTCAGTCTCCGTCTTAGTCCTCATGCATTCCAGTTGCTAAACTTCACATTGGATTGTAGAAAGCAAATTTGTTTGGGCATTTGCAACTGCAGTCAGTGGTTCTTGTAAATCCGCGATTCGTGCTAAAGAGATGTGTACGGCAAAGCGTTCTTTCATAATTCCTTTGCCTGACTGTCCCCAATCAATGATCCTATCTCTTCCTGTACACTTTTGTGCTTTCCTCCACGAAATACATCTGATCCGTGATAGGTGCTGACATTCGAACAGATTGCGTCGATTTCCGCGAAGGCAATTTTAATAAGCCGATCAACATGGTAGAGCCCATATTATTTCAACTTTTCACGATGTTCATTTGATTTGAACACTCTTTCGTGCAGTGAGTCTTTCAGCGGAATGTTAGTCGTTGGGGGGGGGGGGGGAGGCGGATGAGCAACGGTGCAATGATTAGATTTGTTCGGCGCACGTGACATTTCTTCATCTTCCAAACATTCTACAGGTTCATCCTTTCTTCACCTCTCTCAAAGTTGTTGACTTGCTTGTCGTATTTAATCCACGATACTACTCTTAGAATAAATTTCCACTACATTATTGTCAAATACCGACCACTCAAAAAGTCATTATTTCAGTTTTTGTGTTCACGTTAAAATAAATGCTGTGTTTTATGCAGAGATGGATGGGTTTTCATCCGGTATCCACCAACACCAAAAATGTCGAGCTATCTTGTTGCATTCGCCGTTGGTCCATTCGTCTCAAAGAGTGTCGTCAATGATGCTGGAACATTGGTAATATTGCATCTGAAGTTCACTTTTTCAAGGAAAGGGAATAGAAGAGAACATATTCTATCGATTGCTTTGAAGCATCTATAGACATCTCAACTTAATTCAGCGTTTACATTCCCTAGCGAGAGCAACAATACGCTATAATTTTTTTAAGGTTCTTGAAATGAGAGACCAAGGCAGACACTACTGTTGTGGGCTCATGATTAGCGAAACTTAATTGAAAAGCTGTTTGTGTCAACAAGATCACATTCGTTAGAATCTATCTCCACGACAATTGCGTTTGTTTGATACGATGAGATGAGCCGTCACTTTATGAACAATTTGCTGCTGCCATTTATGGTTGTCAGCTGGAATGATGAGGACGTAATACTATGTGATAAGATGCTTTTTCAAAGTTTGCGATGCAATATTTCGCTGGAATAAATGCACGAAATGTGAACTCTTAGCAGTGCACATTCACTCAAAAGCATCGGAAAATATTCGAGCATTATGAGTCAGCCAAACTGAACACTTCGAATGCTTTTCAGGTACGGGTATGGGGTTGGACAGGTCAGGAAAATTATTTGGATTTTGCTGCCAACGTCTCTTCAAGATGTCTTTATGCGATAGGAAACTACTTGAATTTCACCTACCCACTATCCAAATCAGGTATAGTTTCTCAAAGTTATGCTTTTCTTCTTTAAAACGATTTTTCAGTATGGTGGAGACTTCTCAGCTGTTACGAATTCCCGTTTAAAGAAGATGCATAACGAAAAATAGTGCAGCTGTTTAATTGAATAGCTTATTAAGTTCACATTTCCGGCGTATTACGAACTAATATGACTGTCATTGAAAACCAGAGGGAAAATTGAAGTAGAAGTGGAGACAAAGAAAGGAAGTCGTCTTTCCTTTTACGTCTCTTTAGCGATAAAACGAGCAACCGTACCCGTGCCTCTTCTCCTTTCTCAAAAAGACGGGGAAAATTTTTAATTTTCACTCATTAAAGCAGTTCTCTGTAGAATGCCTTCCAATAGAGTGCGAGTGTCGGTTTCAGCCGAAAAGAGAGAGGGGAGGGGGGAAGGGGGAATCGCTTTGGCGGTAGAAGCGGACTAAGTTAGTGATGTAGGGTGGGGAAGCCTTCCTGTCGTTGAAATGTTACTGTGATAGGGAGATTGGTTTAGATTGATGGCGCAAGTAAACCTGCAGCACAAACATTTTTTGTTACGTGGGTAGCCGACAGAAATCGTGTCGATTGGTCAGCCGACTGCTTGATTAAATTATAAATATAGAAATTCCGCTGCATGTCGCATACCGTTATCAACTATAGTTTAAAATGCTGGATAATGGTTGACTGTGTTTGGACAATAAACTGGACGTATGTATTCAAAACGCACAGGAAGGTAGCTCTATCTGTAAGATAGCAGAGTTCGATACATTGCAGATCAACTTGGACTACCAGAATTTCCTGCCGGTGGAATGGAAAATCTTGGCTTAATCATCTATAAATATGTTTATACCATCTACAATCCGCAGGTGAGTTTAATACAGCAGCCTATCTTTGTAGTGGAGAACGCGTTACATATGTCCGACATTTTCTATTAGTGGCGCTGTTCGAAACTGCCACCGTTGACAATTATCAATTTGCAGTTTCGTTTGACAATTTTTTCTTTTCTCGTCAGTGAGTCACATTTTCATCGAATGCCACAGTTGCCAAACGAGTAATTTATTCGTTGTAACTAGCGAAGCTGTCATGGGATGTTCGTCATCAAAACTGTGGATTTTAAAGAGACCAAATTTTTGCGACATTCCATGAATTAGAATAGTTCAACTTACATTTTTTTCTTCACCGAACGAATACACACTCTGTTTAGTGCAGCAGACGAGTACCCAGAACATGTATTTAGATGCATAGTGCACATCAATCACACATGTATGATTTTAAGATTCATACGACTGAAGTAAAGCATAGAGCAGCTGAAGTATTGTGTCACGAGGTTGCACATCAGTGGTTCGGTGACATCGTAACACAATCTTGGTGGTCAGATATTGTTATCAGTGAAGGATTCGCCACATACTTCGAAATCTACGGCCAAGCAATGGCATTGCCGGAACAAGCAGAATTTCTTGTCAGTTTGCCGATTTTTTCTCGCATTCTTCTAATCGATTCGCAAATTGAGTGCAAAATTTTGTAGTGCGAGATTCATGTAATAGAACATAGGGTAGCATTATACGTTAGATCATTCATTGTTTTCCATGTTAGAAGGTCATTAATATTACACGTCCAATCCAAGTTCCATCAGTTGTAATTTCATTGCTGTCTGTTTATATTGCCTCATTTCAAACGAATGCCAATGAAAATTTACTCATTAAAACGCCATAAACTTTTCTTTGAAGAAAGTGATGTTTCGAACTCTATTGACATTTTCAATCATCTAATCATTGAATTACCCCAAAATTTGAGATATCTTAATAGGATTTTTTAAGTTCAAAGTTGATGAGTTATAATATGATGCGTTTATAAAACTCCTTAAGCGTTTATTCGTGACGTTTGGGCAAAACGTTTCTATTTCAATAATTTAACATTTCGTCTGACTTCGCTTCATTAACTTCAATGATTCACTTGTGCATTTCAATTCGTTTCCATATTAGTGAGGGGCATTTCGTCTATGAAACCGATATATCTGCTAGGGATAAGATGTGGCAGAATTCAACGTTGCCCAATGCTCCTACTATCGATGAAATAGTTTAGTCGTCTCGTTTCGATAACTTTTTGCACGAAAACGCCGCGTGAATAACTTTGGTTGTATTCTCATCTGATATATGACTAGATTAGTGACAATTAATTATACGGCATCAGTTCACTATTATAGAGCCATTTGCAGGAGGCAAAGTTTGTAGCCGAAACGATGCAAGATGCACTCAGTTTAGATAGCGCATTCACTTCTCATCCAATCATCACTGAAGATGGCGCCTTTGATTGTAAGTTCACTCACTTCAAAACCTCTGCAGTGTATAAAACAAAAAAAAAAATGTATTGATGCTTTATAGGTGATCAATTTTTGGTCTGAATAGTATTGGTTACGTCTCCATTTGGTTATTCTAGAATTTTACAGTATCCTTGGGTATCCTTCTAGTGAATTTTATGGTATCATGACTGTAATTTTTACTTTCACTCAAACAACAATTTCATTACATTACCACAATAAAATGTATTCTGATGCTTCATAAATTCCTTAAAGGGCGAAAACTTTCTTTTCTGCCTGCTTTCTAGCAGCTTTTTAGATGTTGGATTATTGCGGCGTTACACATAGTTTATGAGTAGCGGCACTCACATCAAGAAATTTTCTATCAGCATTTTAAGTCATTAAAAAAACTTTACGAAGTATACTGTTTGAGTGAAATGAACTGCATTGCAGCAATTGTATATGATAAGGGTGCATCGGTATGTCGGATGATACGTTTCACACTCGGTGAAGATGCTTGGCAAGAGGCATTACAAGATTTTATTCAAACTTACCAATTTTCGAATGTCGATCATCGGATGTTATTCGATAAATTCAATTTGGTCGGTTTTGCATGTAAATTTCCTACTCGCATAATTCATCAAATTCAGAGAAACTATACAAAACTTAGCACTTTTTAATGCACATTAATTCGGGTATAGGACCATGTAGATTTCCATTGATAAATGTCGTATATGGTTTGTTTTTGGAATATTGGTGTATGAAATACATAGATAATTATTTTTTTTTTAAATTTTACCGTTTTTGAAGTTCTCATGGTTGATCCTGCAAATGATTATCATCGCAGCCTAATATATTAAGTCATCTTGGTAGTACCTTAGGTTGTATATACTATTCCATAATGTTTCCACAGGATCAATGTGATGTGCCGATCTAACGGTATCGGTATTAAAGAGTCATCTCTATTTGTTTATTGTTCTGTTGAATCGTTACGCTGCTTCTGTCGATATAATGTAAGCCTTCGTTTACTTATAGGTTTATTTTTAGGCTGCTCAGAAACGCGGTTTAACCGACTGGTGTGATAGACCACTAAATATGTCACAATTTCTTGAGCCATGGTTCTTGCAACAGGTTTCTTACTTCACTTCTTCTTCTGTATCATTTCGCACCTTGAAAAGGTAATCACTAAATAAAATCAGTTCAAAGCACATAGAAAATGCGTCTCGTTGATATGTCTCATCAATCGTTATGAAAGGGAATGTATCTTTCTTTTATGATATTGATTTTTGATACAGCTAGACACATGGTGGCATGGTGGTTTTTGATCGTTTCTCATGGGCTTTCTTGCAATGGAGAAGGACGACATTCTATGATGTTCTTTGAGAATATTTTATAAACAGTAATAAATCTCGTCCTCAGATGGGAGGTGAAGTGCTTAATTTTCATGGTTGTAATAACATCAACACTAATTTTTAGTGTTTCCCATTGGTTACCCTCACAAACAATCAATTGACTGCTGATTCAATAATTACACAACAACCTTGCCAGTCAACAGATATGCTACCGCCGAGTGACTATCGATACACCTGGCCTATTCCACTCTTCAAACGCAACTATGTGAACACAACTTCGATGTTTCAGTGGATAAAACCAAGTTGGTTCCTTTTGAAATTATATCCTGTTGACCATGAATTAACATATCTAGTTATAATCTAGAAGACGGAGGTAAGCACCAGCATTTCCGTTCCTTTATTCACAGAAAGAACTGGCTGGTATAGGCTCGCAGGGTGCAGACGATGGGCATGGGAGCGATGGTGGGTGCTGTATGGCACACCCTCCCTGATGTAACTCCCCGCTTGGATCTCCTCCATCCTTCATTGGGAACATCGAAAGATTTCATTTCTATTCACAGCCTCCTCGTCTCCGAAATCCCCAACTGCTGAGAGTTTGAGTCGCTTTTCAGAAGCTACGAACTTCAAAAATTCCTATCTGATTCCATACCATGCCCGAATGTGGGGCCCAATCTCAAATATAAACGCCTGCATAACAAGTATAATAGGACTGAATTGGAGTGATTTCCAGTTTCGTCAAACAAACCTTCATTACGAAATTTGCAAACAAGCCGCATTCTCTCACTAGGAAACTCTCCAGAAGTGAACACTGATTTTTAGAAGTTGAGAGCGACCATAACCTAACGTGCTCTTACGCGAGGAAAAATAAGAGTAATCGCAGCACGTAATTCCTTCCCTCTGACATGCCTCCTAGATAGTAGTTATATCAAATACCGTCCTCTCCTTGCAAGTATTACTGCAAGTATTTCGAGCACAAGAGGGAAGGGATGCGACACTAAGCATATGCGTTTGACAAACACCCGTTACGAAGTCCTATATTTTCAAAGACGGTAAATTACATTCGGCGCAAAAACGTATGCATATTTTCACGTTGGTTTTTATGCAGACTACGACTATTGTGGAGAATACCGGACGAAAGCGAAGGTATTTCACGATCGAAACATTCCATTATCAAATGGGAGAGCTTTGCATTGGGAACTTGGCAATTCAAAAATGAGTGCTTTTATACGAATGCGATACGACGATATTGGACATGCGCGTCTTGTTGAAGATTTGAAAGCACACACTATGACACATTTCTCAATGTCCGACAAGATCACCATTCTTGCAGACGAAATCAACTCATTCATGTTTGTAGTTTACATAAAGTTTGCAAGCACTTTTTGGAAACGAAACAATTCTTGGATAGCCTCGTTTATTATAGTGAAGCATTTTCGTTTGATGACGATTCGGTCAAATTCGTTGTGAATCGTTATATCATTATCTTTTCCCTTCAGGCTTCTGAGGCTGCGACTGATAATTGCTCTAAATTTATCTTATTTCGATAAGTGATTAGAAAGTATAAAGGCAGCAATGAAAATTCGACTCAAAATTTGCGTTTCAAAAATATCGGCTAACTACCATCAGAAAGACAGCGGAAACAAGAGAATAAAATTTCGGTTTCCAGCCTAAACTCAATCGTCCAGTTCCAATCATTTTCATACTCACTTGAATCTGCCGTCTTGTAAATCTAGATACATAAGCAATCTAGACTTCGTTGTTCTTTAAGGAAATTGCAACTCATATTATTGCGTTCACCGCATGAACTATTTGCTTATTATCAGTTATGTGTTGAATTTCTCGATGCAACGATAGGTTCCCAGTATACTTCCAATGAGATCCTTTTAGTTTATGAAATTCATAGCTGAGAATGGTGTTCGTTGAAAATAACGGATGAAATTTTAGGGACGAACAATGGGAAACTGGACGATACTTATATGATAGAGTCATCGAACTAATGACAATTCTTCTACCGAATAATCCTCATTACGCGCTATTTATGCAATGTCAATCAATCATCGACGATCTTGAGTTGCTCTTCATCGATGGGATTGACTATGAACTTTTCCAGGTTAGCGCCAACATTGCCCTTCATTAACCTAATCATTTACGAATAGGAAATAATTAAAGCAGTCTTTTGAGAGGGGTTATTATGTTCTTCTAATTATGATTATACTAGAAGCTTTTTGAAAACATTCGAGCTATGAAATGCGGCTGATGAACTCTTAAGTGGCAAAAAACTGCGCCACTGTATTTATGCAAAATAATGACGTCATTCTACTCAACAGTATACCTCTTGTATAGCATGTTAACATCATATCAGTGTTATATGTACAATATAAACAATTTCAAATACGATTTTTAGCGTAAATGATAATTCAACACTAATAAATAAGACGTTTTTTGCAGATATTTACAGATTCAAGCACCACAGTTATTTGATATAAATAAGACGAGAATTCACTTTGAATATTTGCACATATACAGTGGTAATTAATTGAAGCGATGTAGTAGGTTCATGCGATGTCTCCAATAGTACAATTGGGAATAACCAAAACGAAAAAAATAAGTTTCTTCAAAACTATCGTGCTTGGTTATTTGAAAATGAGAGCGTATTGTACCGGACTATACCTGTCAGTTTGTTTCTAAACGAGTCGAGCATTAAAAAAAAGTATAGATGCTTTTTGGCGCACTAACTCATTGCCCATAATTAAATCAAAGCAACATTCTCGTATAGTCACATTAAGTTGGATTACCCCTTTGGAAGCTTATTTCTGAGCGATTAGTTCTATCATTGCCCCATTTCTAGGAAATTGTGCAGTATATGTCGTCCACCGATGAGGACCGATCATTTAGAATTTCAGACGTCAAAATTGGAAACTGAATTTCCTTTTTTTTTTATATTTTTCGTATCGATTTTTGTGCTTTTAATTTCGCGTTCGCCTTACCCATTTCATTTCAGAGGTTTATCAATGCTCTATTGCTTAGCAACTATGAAACTCTTGGTTGGACGGTAACTGGCAATTGGGATAACGAGTTAGTTATTTTTTGTTCATTATGAGTGAATATTTCATGACTTGATCAACAATTAACCGCTCATGACTGGATCGGCTCAATGGACTTCCGCATATCGTTGATAGAATTTTCCCTTACGAAAGCATAATTTCTTACCTTTCAATTGTGTGACTAAAATTATCTCTTGTATATTGAAGTCAGTGAACAATTTGACTCTTATTTTGAAGAATATTTCTTAATTTTTGCAATGTTTCAGCATGGCACGTTACCTAATGATGCCATACATAATTCGCTATCGATTGGGTAATTCTGTAAGCGAAGCATTGAAACTCTTCGATGGGATGGTCATCGACTGCAGCACAACAACGAATGGTATCGATGAATGCTCTCGGTTGGTTGCGACACCTTTTTATGAGCACATCGTTTTAGTGACAGCTGAGTGTTCGCTTATAAATAACAAAACCTGCGCAGTACGCTAAAGCGGCCACGTATGATAAATCATCAATTAGCTGGATCTTTTCAGAGTATTTAAAAAAATTGATTGCAAAATTAGAGTTTATCGCATTTCTCTCGAAATTTCCGCGAGAGTGGCTTAATTGCTGCAATATTTAGAAGGAATATTGATTGCATTGATGAAGCTTTCTTTGGGGGAAAATGTTTTAATCGCGTATTGCGGCATCCCAAACCACATGGTAATGATATATCTTTCATTGCTGGCTCACCAGGGCAAATAGAGTGATCCTCGTTGTCTAAGCGGTTGTCACCAATCGCCAAATTGAAGTCGATAGAGCTAGTTGCCCCGATGGTTTCTGAGTAACTGCGTTTATATAACCCTCCTCATTCTCGTGTACTCAAAGCCATCACTGCAAGACTAAGTTTTATAGGTGTTTCTTTGCAGCATTCATCCGGATATTCGTGAAGCTGTTTATTGTGCAGCAATAAGAGATGGTCCGCATGAGAATTTCCAATTTTTGTTGAAACTCTATTATCAACAAGTAACCAAAGGGAATTATTTCTATGAGGAGTACAACACGATGTTGGCAGGGATGACCTGTACACAATCAACAGAGGATCTGGAGTTGTAAGTAACATAAATACACTTTTTGAAGGGTTTCTTGATGCATTTTATTTTTCATGGGGGTGTTTACTTGGGTGACGCTCGGTATGTTCATTGAATTTGAAGGAAGAAATCCAGGTGGAAAACTTCAAAAAATGATGTATTCCTCCTGTGAAAACATTGTAGAAAGGGTCAGAAATGCAGAATCGCGACGTAATACTCATATTTTTAAACCATCTTGTTGTTTTATTCATGGCTGCATTTCATATGTTTCTGCGTATTGACGGTAGCATATTTTAGGCACAAAAACCTATAGTCAGTGAATTTCACATCGCGAAATAAAATAGCAGCGTCCATTGAACTTATTACGAATAATTTGCAAATACTTCTATAATTATATTGGTACTACTCTTTAAATTGCTATATAAGATGAACTATTCCATGCAAATGTATATCTAATGTCAGCAAATTATCATCTGTTTGATCTTCCTATTGTGAGTGCATGCTATCTTCCGTGAACCTTCCTGCAACTTTGAAATTCTTACAGTTTATTTACTGAACTGCTACAGCCGAAAGGAATCGTTACTTCGAGTGTATTCACGGCTTTGGGAAAGAATCCAATCGCAAGCGATGTGATGTACAACTTCTTCCGTCAGAATCCTTCAGAAGTGTTTTTTTCGGGCTATTTCCACGATTATGTACGTACAATGTTGTCAACTTGGCAAACACAATCTCGTGAAAATCAGGTAATCTACGCTTCTATTTCTTAAATCGACATCGAGAAAATTTTTGATTTGCTCTTGCAAATCTCTATCAGCAAAGCGCATTTTCGAGAAATCCCTCTCACGTTTACGCACTTCTTTATATGTGTCACTGTGCGCACATGCGCATTCAGCTTTCTATGGGCATTTATTTATTTATTTATTTATTAACGTGCTTATTTTTTGTGCAATCGTTTGTTTGCCTTCTTGCTTGCTTGCATGCTGGTTTGCCTGGTTGCTTCTTTTCAGATCCACTGAAGAAGAGTTGCCCAATTTTGTGCGTGTGTTATCACACATTACCAATTTTCAGCGACCATCAAGCTAATTTAACTAAAGGAGTTATAGTCACTTCAGTATATCGAGTGTTTGTTTAAGTATATTTGAAGGTTCAGTACATGCATCTTGAAATCGGCCGAGTTTCCTTCCGCACCTGTTGTATCACGCTTGCAAACGTAGGAATTGCAAGCGTCGGGAACAGAAAAAATACGAACACCTTCTATTAGATATACTGAAAAGACCGATGTGATTGCGAAACTTGTGCACTACTGTGCATGCTTTATTTTGATATTCTACCTTGCGTGACGAACGGTATTATTGAGGCGCGTCTCCCCTGAGGTGGAATTGGCGGTAGGATGCCTGGTGCCTAAGTATGTAAATACCGAGGGTTGTAGCAATTATTCGATTTCCTTTTTGTTGTATCTGAGTTGCGGTTTGTTGTGTCGGCTACGACGACGATAGGTAGGCCGAGTGGTAGGCAGAGCTAGTATAAGCACTTTATTGGGAAAATATACAATTGGCTTCCAAGATGAAGCAAAGGAGAAGGAAGGCTGTGACGGTAGAGATGAACACTGACGGGAGAGCGTGACGTACACCAGAAGAGGACTGCATCTGACGGGCTGAGAGCCGCCTTTTATAGGCCTCAGATACCGTCAGAGGCACAAAGACAGACAACGGCACTATGTAAGGCCACTCAACAAGTGCATGTGAAACTGTGATGATTCGCCACTTAAAAAGTGCAAAGCGATTACTACACTGTTTCATCACAATGGGATATCTTGGGTTGGCTCTACTGTGCCATACCCAACGTCACACACACACGAAGAAGTGCAAAACGGGTACTACGATGTTTCATCACGATCGGATATCTTGGATTGGCTCTTCGGCGCCATGCCCAACATTTTTTGTGGTCAAATTTTTATTACGTATGGATAAATTTCTGCCCTTGATTACGATAAAAGGTGTGCACATTTTAATTAAGGCATTGGGCAAAATTAGCAGTTGAATTTGATATAATAATATGTTCATGTGGTTATTATGCTCGTGTAGTGCGGCTAGAAATATTTGACTTTTTTATGGCGAATTCTCATTCAACTATTCATGGGGGGAGCATATTGTATGGTTCATTATTTATTACGTTTTTTTTTAAATTATTAACTGCTTTATTGAGGACATTTTCATTAAATCACCAGATTAGCCGTGAAGAAGATTTTGATCTGATCTGAACCTACATGAAGAGGAATTCTTGTCGAAGTGAATTTATTCTCTGATTGATATCCTGATCTTTCAGCGCAAAAATCATTATTTTTCTATTGGATAGGCGGAATTGTTTGAAACACAAGAAACATCAATAGACCGTATTCATCGGCTATCAGTTTATATCATTCAGTGCAGTATACAATTTCAGTGGATATACCTATTTACTACAAAATATATGAGAGCTTTTTTATATTTTATATTGTTCAGAAATGAGCGGATGCTTATCCAATACAGTAGAAATTGCCACACGAATCTAAGAATCCTCAAATTTATGCCGCACAGGTAATTCTCAGCATAGAGAGTGCACAATATCCTCATCATTAAACGTTCTATGCAGGTTTTTCGACATAAGCTACTATTAATTTTACTCATGCAATATGTTAGTAATCCTTGTTGATTACTCTTCTCTCGACCATAGTTTCCATGCGTTTTGCAATTTCGAACTTGAAAACCGCATTGCGGCATGATCAGAATCTATTGCAACAATGGGACTACAAATATTCATCCTATCCTCAATGGCTGAGGAGATTCCACTGCTAATTTTCGAGTCAATTCATCAATCTTCAAACGAATTACACGCACCTAAGTATGCCTATGAATTTATGCTTTGGAACGAATCGGATCGTATTTTGCGAAAATGCGAATCTGCAAACAATGTAAAACATTATTTTTGCTGCAAAATTTCTCCTTTCCTTGGAACTTAAATAATCAACAATTTTTAACGGGTAAAGAATCACGAAGCATTTCGTTTTTACAGACTTTCATTTACAGTTCTATCAATTGTCCGCAGAGTTATCAGAGGACGAAGAACTCCCTGTTGGCTTCCTCGCTCCCTATATGGCGGCGCTGTCAACGCAAGTTTCCTCGTTCGAGGAACGCTTTCCTAGTGTTGGTGCGTAACCCTCCATTTTTTTTTGTGTCTGTGCTTGAGGGGAGGGGTAGGGGGAACTAATTTCAAGTACTATTAACTGGCGGCCACGCTCATCTAGACGAAACAGTCATGTTGAATAGACACATTAATCAACAGGCGTGGAATATGCTGCAGATTTGGAACAGATAAAGCTTCAAATGGGTCTGGCTTACCTTTTTTTTCACGATATTAAATTTAAACAGGTGATTACTGCGCACCAAAAACAGCAATAATGCACCGATCGTAGCACTAATAGTAGGCGTATGAGTTATTTCGATATTACAAACATCCGGGGAATTTCATGAGTCATTTTGCTGTTGAGATGCCAACAAAAACTATACTGCAAAGCAAAAAAAAAAAAAAAATAGAGAGAGTTTAAGGAGCATATAAGACAACATAATTATGTGTGTACACTCAGCCTTCCTAAAAACCTCCTTACAGCATAAATTTTAAAGAAATTCATCACATATTCATACAAACTTTTTTTAAGTGAAAGGGACGGAAGTTGAAAGTATTGATGCTTGTTAAAGTATGTCTCAAAGTTGTAAGTTAGAAATTTCTACGAGTAATGGATTACGTTAGCACATTTGTCATCTGCTATGCATTTCTAGAATCGCTATTCATTATTATATTTCATCCTTTTTATATCTTCCTCAAAATGCGCATAATTCTTACTTTCTTTTCCTGATTGCACCTATAGAATGAATACCTTTTTCTAAGCAAAATGGGATTTTTTATCTCCTTCAACGCAATATCCCATTTTCATTAACCTATATTTCCACTATTAAAATTGCTTGCATCGTAGAAATGTATGAGAAAAGTTGAAATTATTGCAGCTCATATTTTCTACGATCGATTTGTGAAAATAGGCGATAGTCCTTGGAGTGAACGACTACCAAAGAGCTTGATGCCGTTGACGTACAATGCCTTCATGCAACCATATTTCCCATCATCTGCATTATATGAATACCACCAAAACATGACATTCAACTCGGCCGTAAATGTAAGCATTGTTCTGTCAGATTTTATCCATATCAATGGTAATTCTTCCTAGATGAACGTTTGGCAAAGAAATTCAGAAGTATTCGTCGATCTGGTGTACCCGATGATAATTTTCCTCCTCCGAGTGGTGAGGTGATGTTGGAAATAATATATGTTCGTTGCGCAGATTTAAGCATCGTTAATGCGCTCATCTTCCTGGTTGTTCGCAACCATTGAAATTTTCAGATTACAGTGACGGTTGTCACCGAAACTGATAGAATCAGCGTTAACGCACATCGTCTAATCATTGATCCAGTTAATGTCATATTGATGGATGCTGCTGGACAGCAGTTCAACTATTCGAAGATTGTCAAAGATTTCGATAATGGTAAACTCATGCTTGTCATAATATTACGCAAGAAAGATTGATATTTGTTATGGATGGCAAACGATTTCCCGATGCGACTTTCTCTAAGGGGAGCAGCCGTGATTTTCCCATCAAAACCGCTTCTAATATTGCGTATCTTTGTAAGAGGAAACCCGTTAGCGACTTTTCCACATCATTTTATCGTTTACTTCGGATGGGCAGGAAAGAACTGATCTCGTGTGTTGTCGATCAGTCGTTCAGTCAGACAACATTTTATGCGTTTCGTTTGTGGGCAATTTTCGGGTTCAGAGAGCCAGAAAAGAACCTGCAGATTTCTTAGACCTAATTCATAGATCGCTGTGAAGCCGTATAAAATTGCGCAAATTTTGCATGATGAGTGGGACGCAGCAACAGTTAGTATTTAATTTTGTGGGTCCTCATGGATAATCAGAGAATCGTCATGCGAGTTGGAGTGAGCTAAACAAACAGATAATGCTGAGGCCTTGAAATCAAAGGAGCGAATGAGTTGTTTCTAGCGGAGGTGAAAATTCAATTTGTCAGATACAAATTTTTTCCAAATAAAAGATGGTCGCTGCACACTGTTTTTCCTGTTCCGTTAGCATCTATGTGGATTCGACCACTGTCTGAATGACCTAGTGTACTATACTCCAATAAGCTCCACAAAAGTTAAGCGTAAAGACGGTTGAAATGCACTGTTCAATAAAGGACAATATCGATTTACTTTCATCAAATTTCTTCTCAAGTTATGTTAAGAATGCGTCAGCTATGAAAAATATTGTAGGCATTAGCGGAGAATTCATTTCTATTTCGTTCGGAATGAAGGGAAGAGGATGTGCAAAAACTCAGAAGAAAATTTTAATCTATGATTGGGATTGCATATTATTCATTTCATTTATCGTGTTAAATTAGCGGTTCAACACCTTTGCTTATTCTATTCTCTTAATGTATCCTTTGAACGATTAACGCAACTCAACAATTCGAACAATTATCATTTCATATTATTGATCGTGAACTTTACTGCTTTTCCCGAGGGTTTGGTGTGCCCATGTTGCGGAATCACTCAAAGGCCCTGAAAATCGTTGTTCATTCTAAGCGTGTGCCTTACCTTGTTACGATTCAGTGGTGATAGTTGTGTCCCATTGAGAGGTCGATAAAATATGCCATAAGCATTGTGCGAGAAATGGAAGACAAGGATAATGTAGGCTGTTTGTGGCGCACAATTTATAGACACTGACGATAATATCGGTTAATCGTTTTGCAATAAAGGATTTCTTTTTATTTACAGGTATAATGACCATCTATTTGAATTCATCACTCGACGTTAACAGCACATTTTCTCTTTATATCAAATCAATTGGTTTCATTTTCTATGGTCCCAGTGAAGGAGTTTACACAAATTTCAATCATTATGAATTCAATGGGAAAATGGCGTATGTACTTCGTTGACTTTTTTTTTTGTTTACTTTATAGCGCATAACGTAAACGTGAAGTGAGTGGGTTCTCTTTTTTAATTTCTTATCTTATCGATGTCATTAGCGTTTTACCGTTGCAGTTCAGTGCAACTGCAGAGCGACCGAGTTTGATTTTGGATGCGATCGCCAGATAAGTTGATATCCGATAAGATTCGAACTGCAATCCTTAAATGCTCATCAACTGTCTCCGAACGTGCTAACTTAACCACTACGCTACGCGATTTTCTGAATTCGCTGATATTTCTCTCTCCTATGATAAACAAGCTTACATAGATAGATTGAGTTAATACAAAAAAAAACTAAATTAAATTAAAAACTATTGAATTGCTCACCTCTGTTCGTTTCTATTTGCACTTTTTTTTAAAATTTTATTATCCTCCAACGTAAACGAAAATATGTGGCTCATGAGCTAAGGGTTGATGAAATGTGGAAAAACTTCGCCGCATTATTGGAACAAATGATTTGAACTGCTTGAATATCATGCTCACCTTTTTTTGAGTATGAAAGGAAATGTTTTCATGTTTCAATAGAGTTTTGATCCTAGCAGTTTATACAAAGGTGCGTTCATACGTGCTTGCAGATGGATTTTATCGACCGATATGACATCAGGACCTAGTCTTCGATCATTGGTGCCTTGCTTTGATGAACCACATTTCAAAGCAAAATGGCAATTGAGCATAAAGCACGCCGCTGATATGATCGCTCTTTCAAATACTATCCATACTGAAGTGATCGTTGATCAAAATGAACATGGTATAGTGCAGCTATCACTTCTCAATTTTATACATCAGCTTCGATTATTACTTTTGTTGGCCCGACGATGAAAACAGTCGGAACGAAACTAAATTCTTTGTGTGATGCGACAAGATCGAATCTGAAAAATATTTTGCACCTATCCTAATTTGGCATTTATCCGTTCATCAGTTTTTGGTCTATCCGATCGTTCATTTTCGAGTGTAAATAGCTTCTTGCATATGACTGGATCCATGAATGCTGAGAAGAGTGAATCGAAGAAAGATTCAGATGCACTCTCAGCCTGCAAAAAAGTTAATTTTCGGTCATGTGCTCAGCCCTCGTTCAGACAGGCAGGGGTACGTGAACTTCGTGAGGTCTCCATCTGATTCAATCTACGATATTTATTCGTGTCGAAGTTTCTTTCTTGTGAATGAATAATACTTCACAAAAAGTAGTGATGTCTGTGAAGTAATGAAATTTCTGTTCAATTCTTAAGCGGAAAGGTTCGCCGTCGGGCAGATCAGCAGTCCTTTAGGAACCCGTAATTCTCGACCGTCAATGAATTTCGTGGTTTTATTATCGCTGGATATTCAACACTTTTCAGGATGGGCAACCACATCATTCTCTCAGACTCCTCTGATGTCTACTTATTTGGTCGCATTAGCAATTGGTCATTTTGCATCGTTGCAAAAAGTCTCTGAAACCGGAGTTCTGGTACGAGTTTGGGCGTGGACTGGAATGGAAAGATACGCTGAGATGGGACTTGACGTGGGTTTTATCTTCCTTTGTATACGAACATTATTTTTTGTATACGAATTAAAAAAACGAACATTTATTCCCAGTGCCTCCTTCGCATTAATTGCTCGCATCCTAGTGAAGATGTCGAACGTTCTTTTAGTTTCCCTGAAGAGAAAGATCTTCCTCGATTTGTTAATTTTTGGACCAATATTGCATGAAAGCAATTAGGATGAGCAATTTTAAAGACAATAAACATTTCGATCACAGCGAATTTTGTTCGATCGTTGCATAGTTATAAAGAAATGCGATATTCGTAGTCAACGGAAATTATTTTGATTGCATCTGATCAGCAGTTATCGCTCCTATGACTCCTCTCTATGTACACTTTCTTTGGTGTACAGTAACAGCGAAATAGCTTTTCGGAATCATATGACGGAAATATGAGTAAGCATAATTTGTGTTGATATTTTATAGTTTGCTGCTGGCACAATCGATTATATGGCACGATTTCTCGACACACCTTATACGCTACCGAAAATTGGTAACGATTTGATTTAAGAGCTGATGCCTATCTCATTCATTGCAACGTTTTTCCGCTGTGAACATCGAACGCCAAGTTCACTAGAAAGCATTGCAATATCCTGAGATCGGAAATGATTTAGCAACGAACATAGAGTCTGATTCAAATGACGAACATGCCGAAATTCAGGGAAATCAGGAAGTTCGATCCAATGGGGAAATTTACAAAGCGGAAATGTTTGTCAGTGGGAGCTCGGATAAGAGAATATTACGGTGAATCACTATAGCAGCTAAATCTTTTCACAATATTTTTGAATATGTTCAGAGGAATATGGCTTCGCAGGAGCGAATGAAAAAAACCGTTTGCTATCGTGCATTACGCTTCGGTGCATTTCTTGAGTAGCCGTTCCGTCAAGTTTGTAAAACAAAATTATAGACATGGTCGCTGTACCCCAATATACCGGTGCTTCGAGAGCGATGGAAAATTGGGGTGTGATCTGTATGTCGTATGAGGCGGCACTCATCGATCCATTCTACGCAACAACGTCGGATTATAGCATAGTAGCTAGAGTAACACCACATGAAGTGGTGCATCAGGTATATTTTTTTACAACTATTTCAGTTGGAAGTTGTTATGAATAATTATAAACATGTGTACGTATATCCTTGCCTACGATGCTGTTCCATTTCATTTACTCGTTTGCAGTGGTTCGGAAATTTGGTTACACCTGATTGGTGGACAGTTCTCTTCCTAAGCGAGGCTTTCGCGCAGTATTACTATTCTAACGCTGCAAACTATACTTATCCACAGCAAGACAAATACGCTGTGAGTTTTTTATTGTATAGCACTGCTATTCGTTGCTATCAGCAATGTTCAAATTTGATTTATCGCAGCAACTCACCTCGATATCCCCTTCCGTTTTTTCTACGAACCTTGCCTTTGAATGATTCCGAGAAATTCTGCATTTGGTATTTTCGGTGCTCTAAAGGAATTCATATTTATAGGCATATAGTTGCAAATTTCGGAAAGGTGATGCTTTCATTCAGTTGTTCAGATTCGTCAGAAGTAAATGAAATAAATGAACAACTCTTAATGTGAGTCATTAGATTAGTTGCCACATTTCCTGGTGGCTATCAGCTTTAACAGCGTATTCATGGAAAAAATCCTGAAGTACTGAGCCTATTTGCTGCAGTGACTAGAAGGAGGATCACTTTGCGTTGCAAACATTCATCGGATATCTCGAAGGAAGCAATCCTTATGGGAGGCATGTCAAAAGCATTGCTGTCATTCCTTAAGCGTTAAACGAATCTTGAGCTGAATTTAACTAGAGCACAATTTTTCAGAAGTTTACACGCTTTTGGCTGGCTGACTACGCTCTCGAACGTGATGGCCAAATTGGTGTCACCAGGCCCATTATAACTGATCGGAAACCTCCATTCACTTATGCTCCATACTATAAGGTTTGCCTTGATAGTTTAGTGACTAATTCGGCAATCCAAGGCAAATATATTGATTCTCCATCAAAAGCGCTGCGGAAATGTAACTGCTTCTGGACCTTAGAGGTGGCTGTTCATTCGGGATATGTTCAGTGGTTTCATTCACGTTCCTATTTTCATATTCATTGGTTTATTTTCGTTTGTCCGCTTTCGTTGTAAGACACCGCAATATTTCCTTATCATTTCTTTGCAGGGTGCGTCAGTGCTTTACATGCTTGACAACGCAATTGGCACGGCAGTAATGCAAGAAGGCTTACGTGTTTATTTCAAGGAGAATGCGATGAAGACAGCCACTGAGAAGACTTTATGGGACGCTATTACTGCTGTAAGATATTGTTCTTATCTCCGGAAACTCAATGTGAGAGGCAAAATAGAGCTGTGCTTTATGTTCCTTTTCGTAAATACTGATTGGTGGTTTTTGATTTATTTTAAAAAAATGCAATATGAGAGAATCATCTCTTTGTTAATTTGAAGCTTCCCAGTGCACATATTTGTGGAGACTTTGGTGTTAATATTGTTAGACAGCGACTCGCTTTAGCCTATTTGCTTGTAGCTAAGGCATGTAATACGTTAAGGGATGTATTATATGGAACTTTCATTAGCTGCTCAAATTTCGTGTGCCGAAGTTGGAAAACATAAACGAGAGAGGATAAACGTCAAGAAAGAAAAAGGCGCAAATTCATCAACGAAAAAGTAATGAAGTAATGAAGAAATCAATAAAAGGAGGGATCAGTAATGAAATGAGAATTTTTTGAATAGTAGATTTTCTTAGTCATGGGTTCAGCAGCTTATTATATAGCCCTAGGGATATTTTCTGGAGCAGTGCTTTTGCTAAACATCTGAGCAGTTATGGTGTGGGTAGAATGATGATTTTCTGAAAAAAAGGATTCCTTAGGCAGCTGCAAACCATCATCTCTTGGATTGGAACAACCAATCGCTCAATGTGCAAACTCTTATGGATCCATGGACAAAACAGGTGAAGCTCTGTCTCCTTTGATCACAAAATACGCAAGCCATCTCTACTTGTCTGTAAGTAGGAATCAGCCAATAAAGCCAAGCATATTCCATATTTATCCCATATTTCGCACACTGCCTAATAAACGGTTAAATCTCGGCATAATCAAATGCTCCAAAACCTTCGCAAAATATCAGATGAGAAACGATGGAAAATGGTGGATTTCGTTGCAGGCTGCATGTGCGTTACATTAAAATATTTTCCTCACTTGAGCTTGAAGCTGATTCATGCAAATTTTCATCGTTCATGAGTTTTACGTTCAATTTATGTTTCATCCGACAACATGGAGTTTATAACTAGTTGTGATCCATTCACGTAAAATACATAAAGAAGCCAATAAAACTGCTAACACTATATTCTCATCGCATTATGTTTAATTTTTATATTAGCATTTGTTCCGAAAACATGAAAACTCTCCTGAAACGAGATTCACCAGTGAGCATCAAACAGTGCTTGGGGTTTTGATGAGAACTGATCCAAAAAAATTTTCTCACTACGGTGAAAGGTTTTCAATAGTGTCGTTTACGATAAGTTTGCAGGAGAATTTCCCCGTTCTGAGGTTAACAACTAATGGCCAAATTGTATCGTATTCACAAGAGCCATTTATAAGCAATTTATCGGCTCTTGCGCCAAGTACTTACGGTTATAAGTGGACAATTCCAGTATACAGTCAAACAAGCTCTGGTATGTTTATTGATGCTGATTTTGAACTGATAAGAATGTCACGCTGTTTGCGATTAGCTTTCTCAATAGATGGTTTAATTAGGAGATGCAAAGAGGTTTTACTCGAAGAACGTAAAGCAAATTTTTATCTCTTTGCTTCCCTGTTCTGTTGTGCATATAATCTGTGATATTAATGACAAACTTACATTACTTCGAAATAGTTGTAAAAGGTGTTATGAATGCGACAATTTGAGCTTGACCGGCAGCCTTCCGTTTGAGAGCAGGTTGGACATCGGTTCTGCGGCCATTGCAGGATTGCTCATAGCTTATGGATTGCAACGATCGGAGATCTTATAAATGCTAGTGTTATAAACATTGTTTCTCATCATCGACCCTGAGCGCTAATAGCAACAAAGAAATCTGTTGCAATAGCAACACTTTTTATTAGATAGTTGCTTCTTTCATTTCTCATCAGTGCTAATTTAAGCAGTTTAGGAACTACGTAACGGAGTGATGCACATTTTTTAAGAACGGTTTTCCGTCGTCACCTCATTTCATTTCCTCATACATTGTTGAAGTTATTTTTACTAAACGAACAGGAGTTTCGATTAACATTTGTGCGAATTGAAAGCGCATTTATATCGCTCGCGATCGAAAGCTTGAATCTTATTTTATAAATCTTATTTTATATCTTCAGGTAAATCATTCCGTTATTTCACTGCTACGGATGGATGGACACGCCCTTTAGGAAACTCTTGGCAGGTCGAAAATCCAGGAAGTGTGGTATGCTCAAGTTTCTGTCTAACAGTTCGATTTTGATTTCTTTGAGTGAACTGAAAAAGAGAATTGTTTCTGATTGCAGCTAGCTGTGGAATCTATTTACTCCGTCTAACCAAATGGTTACACCAGTAGTAGTATCTGTTCCTCTTCCTTTTATATCCTCACCACTTAAAACAAGATATACTAAAGTCAGCAGACCGGCGCAAGTTAATGATGACGAACTATTAAAGGACAGCTTGTTACATGACTTCCGACTGCAATCTGTTTAGTCCGTATAACCAAAATTGTTGCACCAGTAGTAATATCTGTTCGTCTTTTTACAAACAAGATATTACATTTCCGACTTTGTGGCACTGCAACAGCTAAATGTTGCAGGGTTGCTATCGCGTTTGGTACGATGAAAGCACGTGGGCACCAATTCATCAGCAACTCAATACGGATTTCACAGTATTCGACGAGCTGACTCGTGCGCAGTTCATCGCAGATGCAGTGGCACTTAGAGAGTAAGTAGAACACCATAGATTCTGAGATATTTCAAACGAAAATTATACACCGAGGAAGGGGTCACGCATATGATCGTTGAAGAGAGGGAGAAATGCACTATGTGTAAAACAGAATCAAGGAAGCCATGAGTCCATGCTGGAAGTGGAGACGTTTTTATTGACAGCTGCAATTTCATCTGTATCGGAAAGTGAATTTCAGTCTAAATATGCAAATTGAACACGCACTGAATATGAGTTCACATCTAAGGATGCCATTCATACAGTAATGCCGCCTTCCCATTTCCCCACTTTCCTCCTCATCCTCTCATATGAAAGTTGCAACTGCGCTTGCACATGGCGCGCAAAATGCGTTTATTGAAACATGCAAATTTGGAGCATCCATATATTCGTTAATTATCGCACTATCTGCGACACTATTTCTACCTCACTTTTCATATGCTAGAGGTCAGTGTTCATTTCGATATTCCGATTTATTTATTAGCTAGATCACGGCTGTGCAACAAATCGAAATGCATATGAAAATTTCAGGAGGGGATCGCTACCTTGGTCACGCGTTCTTGAATTCGTCACTTACTTAAGTAAAGAAACTGAATATGCGCCACATTTCGCATTCCAAAGAGTTCGTGATCAGCTTTTACGTGCTTTCAAAGGCACCTCCGATATGCCTGTCATTCACGTAAGTAATGCAACATGTTCAATATGGTCAATGAGATATGGGTGTTTTCTTACAGCTGTAATCGTAATGCGCTCAGTGGATATTTCACCGCTAATCGTGATGTTTGAGTGATCAAGGTGGAAAGGGCGCAAATCCCGGACTTCTTCATGTGATTAATTTATAGCTGGGACTGTATTCAGACTTCTACAGCAAATAACGAATGCGCCGTATGTGATAGGATTAGCAAGAGGAAGGGGATGGGATTTTAAGAGCGAGCATCAGAAAGGCGGAAGGGAAGCTGAAGCAGGCTGGTCCCGCTGATGGTCCCCGCAGGGGAGTGGGAGAAAAATTAGAGCAAAAGTTTGACCTTTAAAAGCGTGAGGTGAATCAAGAGCGCATTTTGGTAGCTTATTACATTCTTCTGCGATGTGAAACAATTTGAATTAGGCGCGACAAATGTCGGCGCATTAAATCTGAAGGTGAAGAGTTCAGACGTCAGACTTTTATTTTATTTATTTATTCCTTGAAAGTAAGTGATAGAGGAGGGTTCTCCTCGTAAATACTGCGGAAGCAGCAGGAGAAAATTTTAGAAAAACAGTAGGACACTACTGGATGGAAGAATATGGGGGTTGTAGTTAGCGAAGTAAGAGATTGAGAGATTTTTTTTTCCAGAATTTCATACAGCAATCGTTCGAAAAAGTGTATCGCCATGTCGGATGGGCGAATAACACTGATTGGACTATGGCGTTAGTTTAGAAGATACTTCTATTCGTCGCTTTTCTCTCTTCACTTTGTTTCTCTTTATATATGTTTCAGTATACGGTTTGTAAATGAATTATGTCAACGCAACGTTTGCATATCTACCTCTGGGTGGTCGAAATTATGAAATTTGGCAATCATTGTCCGCGACACAGAATTACTCATTCACTGGGTTTAAAAAAAATGGGATATAAGGAATAAGTCAGACTACTTCACAAGTGATCAAACCATACTTTGCCGCCAGTTGGATGAAAAACTGAATCTGTTGGGTTAAATATAAATGAGTAACACTGAGTGCGTTTTATTATTTGGCCGTTTTTCACGAAAGTATTTGTTCTGATCATTGAGAGAGCAAGATGACTTATCGTGTGCACTATTGGTCTTTATTTCTTCACTTGCTTCCTCTGGCACTAAGCATCCACTAAAAGTCGGACGCTAATTAGGGTTTTCAAGCCGGGAAGAGGGAACTACCGAGGAAAGAAGTTTGTTGATGTAACTTGGAAATAGCTGCTTTTCACTAATTCTATCCATTAGGCTCATGGTAACTAAGATGTCAATATAAAATCATTGTGAATAAATGCTACGTTCGCAATTTTAAGATAGGAGTGGGATGTGAATTTTTCTTATGAATTGTGAACCAAACGTTATGCAAATCCTACATATTTGGGTTTTAAGTTTTTAGAGTTTATGCATCGAAACGAGTGTTTATTCTGCTTTGAATTGGAACATGCAGTTGATGAACTCTTATCTTGAGTTTGGCCGATTATAAGCTCAAGAACTTCAACACTTTATTACGCCTAGGTGGAAACTCTCGTTCACAGCCAATATTCAACAACAGAGATCTAGAAGAGTGGATTATTTTCTTTTAATGCATTGTACACAATGTGTCTACAATCTCCTTTGAATTAATCATCGACATTTTGAAGTTTTAATATTAATTTCAGGGCAGTTGCCACTTTGGCCACAGATGGTATGTGCAGAACGGGATACGCTGCTTGCCTTGATGAAACAAAAACGCTCTTTTCGAATTTCCTAACGAACTGCGAATACGCCACTAGTGGAACAGGACTTTGCAATAGGTGAAACAACAACCATCAGCAATTTTTTCGCTTATTCTATCTCATGCTTTGCTTTACTCTTCACGCTGATAGAAGAAAAGAGGATGAAGTACAAAACATACATCCCATATCTATAAAATGACGAAATCTAATCTTATCCCCCAACTAAACTATGGTGAGATGATGCACTTTCTTTATTTAGTCGCGAAGTATTGCACTAAGATCGCGCGCGGATCACAGCAATAGTCCACGCTTTCGTGAGCAAAAAAAAAAGAGAAAACTTTTACTAAGTAAAAATGAAGAGACGATGGCATCTGAGGATCTTCTGTGAATTATTTGGAAATAGAAGGGTCTGCGCATTATTTCGACGAATGTAATAAAAAAATGAATTTTTAGTTGGTATTCTTATGGGTTATGATGAACCGTCTATTTGTTCAATTTTTTGTGCTCTCTGTGAGGCGTTGAGGAAAAGGATCTTTTCCCTTCTTTATGAACTATGCCAGTGTCTCGAAATTGAGCCAGCGTTTTCCCTTTTCCTTTCAATTGTCTCGTTAGCACTAAAGAATTTCACTGACTCCCATTTCCTTATGTAATCGTTGCCTGGATGTTATAGAAATTGATGCCAGTCAATGTTCTTAGAGAAAAAAACCGAGTTGGAGTCGTACGTGAAATAACAGCCTTTTTTTTAAAGCGATGTTCGTCCTGATGTGAGGAGAACGCAGTATTGTTATGGTTTATCGCAAACTCCTCAAGGTTACCAGCTGGTGGAGAGTATGTTTAATTGGTTCACGCTGAATTCTTATTATTTTAATCGTGATGGTGACAACCTATTGAATGCACTTGCATGTACTAACGACGACACATTATTGAACAGGTAAATGTTTATTTGGCTGAATTTATATCCATCATTGCAACATTTTCGCTTAGGAAGACGGAGTCTGTATGAATATTGGAGAGGTGGTATACAACGATCACAGAGTGAAATCTCAACGATTTGTCCAGGCATACCTACCCCCGTACGGGGGTAGATATGCCTGGACAAATCGCTCCTATATTTCTAAAACCATTCCATTGATCGGACCACCCGTTGTGTTATCAACCCTTCCGGGTTTGATAAAGTGGCTCAAATAAAGTCAGAGCATACAATCCGCCGAAAAGGGAACGAACCTCTATCAGTAGTAAGTGCGGAATAAAGAATTTATGGCGATGAATGATTTCGATTAACAAGGAATCGTTACATGGGACTCTGAAATGGAGAATTTTCCAGTTCGGGTGCATCGTTGAAGGGATTTTGATCCTTATAGCAAGGGAATAAAAACATGTTTATATCTCTGCTCGCTCGCTGAGGAATGAGCATTGTTTGCTTTTAATGAGGTGAAAAGATAGTTGATATCTGGAAGTGTGTGCATACTCATAAATGAAGCAGGTGACGGTGATCCGGAAAAAATTTCACTCACAAATGAGCACACATCCTGAATCCGTTGAATTTTCCAGAATTATTTTCCGACTCTATAATATTTTGCATATTTTAGCCTCATAGCCAGCGCATTAGCCGGCAAATATCCAGAAAAAGTTCTGAATTACATAGCCGAACATGATGGAACCGATCGCATTTTATGGGAGTATTTTGTTAAGCACACAACCGAGGTGATTTATGGTGTGCCAAGTTTCACCACCTATCTAACGGCAGCTGTTGGCACATGGAATACCGTAAAGGGCATCAACGAGGTTAGTTTTGCTGCTTTTTTAAACAGATGGATGAGCGCTCCGATTAGTACGACATGCGTTTTTGCAAGCCGTATTGGCATCATCTATGCCATGTTTGATACAATGCGGTTTGGAGCGAACTAGCCCTTCCCCAAAAATTTTACAATAGTCAAGTTGGTGAGTTAGTCTGGAAATTGAGGTCAACTTATGACGTTGATTGTGTGTATCAAACTTAAACTACATGAGGTATTCCTAGAGCTTAAGCTGTCTCCTACATATACAGAAAGATATTCTTGCGCTAAAGCACTGCAAATGCACATTTACATATTCAAAGAGGCAGCGTCGCCGCAGTGCGGCTCAGAAATGGAAATTTACATGAGCGCATAAGTGAAATGACGTTTTGAGTAGAAGAAAAAGCTACAAATTTAGCCAAATTACGCCGTGAAACCAAATCCGAAATGGCTTACACCCTTCTGTAAACTTATCTTACAAAAACGTGCTCTTCTGCCGCCGTCTCTGCATTTTGTGTGTACGCATCTGTCTTTGCAGAATTGCAACCAAGGCCAACAGCCTCATGTGTGGGTAAACCTAGAGTTACCCAGTTGATAGAAATGAAAGCACACATGGAATTCGATGCGAAATTCTGGATGATAGAATAGCTTGTAGGCGGATGATTTGAGGGTATTGATAAAATAAACTTGCAGATAAACGATTTTCTTACTACGACCTCAGGGCAAATGCTCTCCAGTGATGATTTGCAAGTAGTTCGGGATCTCGAAGCAACTATCCAAAAGAATATCGAATGGCTCGATGCAAACGGAAATGACATAACATCATGGATTAAAAATGCTTGAATGTGAAAGAATTTTATCCACTGTCTCTCATTTACTGCATTCGCCTTTTTTTTCCAAATTCAGCTTCCTTACTTGAGATGAGAGTTCACCTCAGTTTTCCATCTTTCTCAAACTTTATTTCTACTAGTTCGATTTATTCGTTTGTGCGCGAGTTTTTTAGATATTTATTATATTCCGGAATTCTGCCACCTCAAGGTTCAAAATAATTCTGAAGTAGGCATTGTCTTTCATGCGATATACTGAAATTGGGGAGCAAACACTATCTGCCCGAAATAAGTCCCCTATACGCGAGATACAAAGAAAACGCCTTGTTAAGCGAGCTTTCTCACAAACAACTCTCGAATTTATTATATGTCGTCTAACGATCAACAGAAGGCGGTATATGGCGATCGATTCAGCTCACTAGCAATAATTCTTTCTCAAGCTACCAATAAAAGCTTCTGTGCCGTTCGGATGCCAATGTTATAGCGATAATAAAATTATAATGCTGCATTGTTTTGTACAGCTTCATTATACACTGTAATGTGTGACTTTATTCACATTAGCTAATACACTGAATATTAATAAGGAGTGCAAAGAATACAAAAGCTTAGCAACCGTGAATGGTTTCCATTGCATTCTCAAATGTTTTCGCTAATCGTCTTATTCGGATTTACTGCTGGTATGAGATTTTCTTGCATTGCTAATATTGTTGCCATATGCTTTTTTTGACGAGAGAAGTAATTTAATGTAGTTTGAAATCCCGAAAGGTAGAGATATTTTTTATGGTTTAGAATGCACAGGGAAGTTCAATGCTTCGCGCCTTTAACTGTTCTCAATTTTTTCTTTTACTTATCATGTACTGGGGGAATTGCTCTCAGTGGAATCAATACATAATGTGGTAATAGTCTGTTGAGAAACGATGACAGTAAGAAAGTAATGTTGTTTGAGAATTTTGGGAAATCTCAGTGATGAAGAAGCCGACAGAAGAAGACTTCAGAGTGTCGATGTCATTGATATGAACATTTTACGAGTATTCGGAAGTATTCGGAAAATTCAGCTATTATAAAAGTGTCAGTTCATAATATATGCAAATTTCGAAGCGAATTATCCAGGAAATGCAAAATCGAAAGGTCTTATATTCATATGCATAAAAAGGCGAAACAGGCGAGGAATTAGAAGAAATTTACATACCAGTACTAGTAATGCCATCACACAGTGAACTAGTTCAAGGCTTCAAATAGCAGTAAGCGATCTCACCACCTCAGCAAAACTAATGAAACCTGATTTAGTGGCTGCACAGCAATGCTCAAATCGAAAAATGAGCGACGCAGATCGTTCAACGATCGTTGAGCAGCATAACCGCCTCAGATCCGAGCTTGCATTTGGTAAAGCGAAGACCATAAACGGTGGCTTTGCACCAAGCGGAAAGAACATTTACAAAATGGTTAGTTCCATAGTTAAATTGTTGATAAAAACTGCCGCAACACCATCGTCATCTTTCATACCTTTGTTATTGTCCATTTTCATACAAAAAAAAGCTGGAACCGTGGTAACTTTTGCCAGTGATAGAGATCTTTTTGAGGTACCCGAAAACGCGAATATATGCTTTTGCCGAAAAAACGCCATAAGAAGATTCGCTCTGATGCAGCATATGAAAAATTGATGATTTGAAGTACTCCTCTGAAATTGTTTCGAAGAAGCTGCCATCGGAAATTTCATTCCTGAAAACTGTTTCGGAATTTCTTCTCAACAAATTCTCTCTTAAAGGACATTCGTTCGTTTAAGGTCTGCTGATAACTTTTACCAGTAATCCCATATGTTAGTGCCCTCTTTAATTTTTGGATATATTAAACCCTTAGCTACAGGTTCTTTCAGGAAGAACCGAATACTTTTACTACGGCAATATAAGGTAATTTTCGATAAATCCGGTTTTAGCCCCCAATGGGCCAGAAAACATAAAAGCTTTATTTTTATATTTGAACAATAATTTGAGAGAAGTCCTTTGGGTCAAATTTTTTCTACAAGGGTTTCAAATTACACGGGACCAGTCCAA
The DNA here is from genome assembly GCA_037389465.1 of Baylisascaris procyonis. Lineage (NCBI taxonomy): Eukaryota > Metazoa > Nematoda > Chromadorea > Rhabditida > Ascarididae > Baylisascaris > Baylisascaris procyonis. The sequence continues at coordinate 2,287,364 of JAZARR010000153.1, forward strand.
TTCCTCACTTTTCTAAGTTGTCTAGTACCAACAAAGCTGAGACCGTTGTCGCACATGTAACACGCAGGCATAGTGTGAATAGGCAAAAAGTTCTAAGTTTGGAGGGGTCCTGCAGGAAACTTGCAAATTCAGCGCCTTTTTCGTGCTGTTAAAAAAAAAAGCTCGAAAGGTCGGGCAAAAGTGAGATATGGTATGCACTAATTGCCTCAATCAATCAATCTCTCAAGAGAACGTTTCTGATTCAGACATGGGACTGTGGGCTCGAGGATCGCTCGCAGCAATGGGCCGATAGATGCATTTTTGCGCATTCACCGTCGGACTTCCGGCAGGGAGCCGGAGAAAATATTTACCAGTTTTCGACTACAGGCGGCATTCCAACAACAGGTGAGCGCATTTGGCGTCTCAGAACACTTAAAATGTTCTTTCCTTACAAGATGATCTTGAAGTCGAATGTACAACAGTCCAACACCAACGCTGGATAGGAAGAATTAGAGCGCTGTAAGTAAATATGAGAGCTTTGTAGCTGCAAAGAACTTAGTAGCATTAAAAAATCATTTGACCATATAAGTATGAGTGCTCAGCTCTCTCACTACACTCTTTTTGTAGAACGACTATTCACAATATGATCCCATCACATTCTCTAGGAAGACGTCGCAGTTCATTCGGTGCGGAATTGATCATCAATTTCAACCATCAAAATCACAAATTGGCATTCCTCGCATTCGTGTTCCCATAAATTAAATTTCTTATGTAAACATCCAAGCATTCCCAAATATAACGGTATTATATGATGCGTTTCACCATGCGCAAGGTGAATGTTCGCAGAATAAAAAGGTATTAAGTGTACGAAAATTACGCTAATACGGCATGGAATAATAAATGCAGGATGCTTCTAGGATCCATCAAGAATATCCCACAACATTGAAATGTATGAAATGAGTGATAGCGGCTTTGGTTCAGATAGATTTTTAGCAGCAGAGCGAACAGATATGCATTCGTAGTTGCTCAATCAATTATAGCATTAAACGGAAATCTGTGCCCATTACGAGCGCACCTTCTGAAAATTTACTCAGTACCACCGACTTTGAAAAACAGCAATGCAAACTCATCGATAGTTCCAAGAGGCCAAGAAAAAAGCGCCTGGCGCATAACTGAACCGAATTGTTACCGACGATGAAATGATTAGCCACAATTGAAGCATACTTGTTGCAAATGGAATAGCAGTGAACACATAAGAGCCAACAAGAGTAAGTTCACAAGCATGCGTGCGCTGCAAAGCATCAGTCAAATAACGCAGTGAATTTGGTCGCCGATGCAAAAGAGCAACCGTTCGTCTAGGACGCAAAGAAATTCGGACCTCAAATATTGTTAATGAAACCGGAAGTGCCCAATTTTTGCAGCATGGAATTGGGATCATCCCCTCCAGAAAATAAATGAGATAGCGTAACGGTTGCAATAAGCACTTTCAGGAAGTAGTTGCTGCAATTGTCTTTCGCAGACAGACACCAACTTTTGCGTTCTTACCTATTTATTTGTCGGATTTCTGGTCTTCTTTCGAATCAAAAAATTTTCCTTTGTCGTCGGTAATGGCTGTATGATATTTCCGGAAGTTTGTCCTACTCTTTTGCTTCATCCCATTTCAGCTCACGAATTTTATGGCTTAATCAAGGACGCTGAATGTGCCAGATTCCTCTCTGCCCTTTAAATACTACAGCAGCTTCAATAGTTCCAAACCTTTTACGTCAATGTTACGTGACATTACACTCCAGTTGTCTTAAATGTTATCCACCGATTACAGAAGACCTGGTCGTAGATGCTGGAAGGGCCTGGTGGGCGGAACTTGTCCAATACGGCATCTCGAACAAGGATAACATTCTCACGATAGAAGTTTTCAATAAAGGCGTCGGGCACTTTACACAGGTTTGAAGCTTTTATTCACATGATATTGAAGTTGAATAGTGTATGAATTTCTAACCTCAGCTTCTCTTGCCGACCACGAAATCACCCCAGAAGTGCGGTTTTTTGTCGCCGAACATAGTTAAGTGATTACAATCTACAAGAGAACATCTGGTTTATTGTATATCTTCAGGGCTACTCAAAACTACTGTATTTCTCGTGTTTTAATATTGGCAAGGTTTCAGATGGCGTGGGGCGCTACAACGAAAATCGGTTGCGGAATTGCAACCAACTGTGGCAAAAGAGGACGGAATGTCATCATTGTTGTCTGCCAATATCTGGAGGCGTATGCTTCTTAAATATTGTTATAATATTCTATAATTTTTCCTCATAGATTCTCGTTTTTTTCGGAATTTTTTTTTTATTATTCTCTGAATATTTTATTCTCTGCGAGGGCCATATGAAATGAACACATTGGTTGAATAATCACTCAACTTCTTTCAATGAATTCTCACGACTTGAGTTTTTACGACAAGAAATTTAAACGCAAATGCGTCCTGCACATTCGATGATAGCATTTGACAGGACGCTAGTAGTGCTTGCGGATTTGCATTCATACGGCTAATGGATAGCGTGCATTTTATTGAAGGACGTGACTGGGCGATACAAGTGGTGGCGGTTTCCCGATTGAAAATGCATATAAATTTTTGAAGCGAGTGAATGAAATTTTCTCTTTTTTAAATATCATTTAACGATTAACCAAATACCTCTCGTGAAGTGCGTTGACTAATGATTAATCATGATAAAACCAGCCTTTCAGTGGTAATTACATCGATGAACCAATCTACGAACTTGGAAAACCATGTGTGAACGACGCCGAATGTACGACTTTCAAGAACTCAACATGTTCAACCGCAGATGGACTATGCGTCAAACCGGAACTCTAGAGCGGAAATAATACACAAAAAATTTTTACTGTGGCGTAACTTATTCTTCGGCGATAATCCTCAGCATGTTGGGCTTCGGCTGGAAACAAAACTCCTCCATCGGAATAACTTCGTTTATTTTCGAGTATGGCGAGCAATACGGTGAATTGTTTCGAAAACTTTCAAATCTTCACGTGAATTGTTCTCATAACTTTTCACTATAAAATTTATATTTCTATGATGTGCTGTCACACGCTTCTCAGAAAAAACAATATGCAAACAATGCGCGATTGATTCGCTCCAACTTTCACTGAATTTACGTAGCACAGGAGTGTCCTTTTCTTGCACTGCTAGAGCTGATGAAATCATGGAACACATTTGCAACCTGCAGGAACTAGGTTTGGCTTCATACATATATTTCCTATCAATGCCTGCTCTTCATTCAGTCAATTGAAGTTTATTTCAATTTCTTTCTCGTTTCGTCGGTCTTTCAAGGCATTCATGGCACGTCTTGCCTCGCTGTCTTTCTGCTGCCCTGAACGATTTAGCGATCCCTAAGCTTGGACGTTTATCTGTAGCTGATAAGTTAAAAAGTTACAGAAATGCTAGTTTACGATTTGAACCTTCGATGTCGATTTTGACCTTCGTTTTGTTTTTTAAGTAGCTAAGAGTGCGCTTTTAAATGTGCCGTCTTACTCGTTCCGGAGCGACCACTATGAGCTGCTCGGGGATCATCCCAAAGGCAATTTGGGCGTACAAGTACAAGCCAATACAGACGATTTCTGTTCTTCCCTACGGGGTAAGAAATGTAAGAACATTGAGACAGCCAGCACGAGCCACAACACCGACGAATTCCCCTAACGGTTAAGCGAACATCGTTCTATTGTAAGCATAATTTCAATTTCTTTTGCATTTGACAGGAACAGAGACGACACTCTTTATGCCCTCCCTCAGCCCCGTCTTCCTGCAAAGTTTTGTGGGCCAATAATTTGATAAAAACCTACAAGTCACACTTTTAATTATTTTTTGCGAAGGCTTTACGGAGGAAAATACTTTGTCAGGGTACACTTTGATGGCAGATACACTTTGAAATAGCATGTATTTCAATTTTGCGCTGAAGTCACATGTGAAGAGCCTTCTCAACAAGGAACACGCAAACGTGATCGAAAATTTTTTGATCATTACATGTCAAAAGTTTTGTCATAAGCCATGACAACACAACTGCTACTCTATTATCACCACTTTCAAGACGTTCAAAAATTTTAAGCAATACTGGGAAACTTGTTCTCTGTTAGCACATTGCTTGTTAAAAATTATGAAATCAGCGGTTAAATCCCTCTCCAGTGAGACGTTAAGCAAGGCAACATGACCATGTGCCTTATGACTGGTAAGATCGCTTCCGAGAGCATATCAGTACAACCTCAGTCATCCATGAAAGGCATTTCATATTATAAACATTCGACAGTATTTGTGCTGGAAAATTCCGACACCATGGGAGAACACACTGGATATAGGGATGTTGTTATTGCCTTCAAACAAATTGGAATTCAGGTTTATTACAAAATGACATGTTGAATATGGCCACACAGCGCGAATTTACTCACAACCAAGGAACCAACTTATTACTACAAAGCAGCAAAAAAAAAACAAAGTGATTTAGATTTCATAGAACAGATGCATTGTTCGTTTGTTCTGTTCGTATATTACGCTTGATATCCATAGTAGGAAATTGCGCATTTGTATGTATAAATACAGGACTTCATTTCTTTCAATTTACGGCGCTTTTAAGTTCCACATTGGTCCTTTCTTTTGATGAGTCGGTTGGATAATATGGATCGAAAACGGACGACGCATGTGGAGGACACTTAAATCAAGAATATGATTACGCTATTGCTGCTAAACTTAATTAGAATTATGCATGCGATAAAACATGAGAAACAGAATTCACGATATTGCATGTCATGCTATCTATCCATAATACGTTAGTCGTCGATATGCTCTTGCAGTTTGGAATATATGAAACGAACTATAAAAGATCCGCGTCTTCTGTTATAATTAGCACTTTGATTCACATGATAGGCGTCTTTATGATGTTCATGGGATACCTCATCCACAGACAAGAGGAGACCCGGATTTTTTCGAATATTCAAAGAATTAGAAACGAGAAAGCATGAAAATAGGCCTACTCAATCAGTGTTTTACGTATATGAGCAATCTAACAAATTTTGTTGAGCAATCTCTTTAGATCATTTTTGATCTGTTTTGGAGAATCGATAGACAATATGCTCCAGAAGGAACACAAACTTCCGTACAGGTGCATTTGTTTAGCTGATTAGAATGCGTCCTTTTGCAGGCTCAGTTAGTTAACACAAAGAATCCACTCCAATATACTGGCTACTCTTCGGCTTGCCTCAGCTTTGAAGGACAAAATAGAAAAGAAACTATCCTTTCAAGCTACTATCAGCACCACTAGCCAACAGGATTTTTCCACGAAAATATGATAAAATACTGAGGAGAAATGTGGCAGGATGTGATATCATTAAAAGCAAATATAAGGAGAAATTGTCTCAGAGTAATTATTGAGAAGCATTCTCTCAGAAAGCCATTATTGAATTGATGAAAGTAGCAACCTGCTACATACTTACCGCCACAACAATTAAGCAGAAAAATATATAAGAAGTTGAAACAAATAATAATAGAATACATAGCAAGAAACGATGAAAATGTGTTGCATTAATTATCAAACACTGTGACCTATAATAGATAAAATGAAACGATAAAATAGCTTTTTTTTTTCTTACAAAGAGTTCGCTTGGTTTTTCAAATCTAACGCACTTGTTATGCTAAACATTATGGTTATAATATCCCTCATTCACCTTCGAATTTTTCAAATTATACACTCAAGGAAAGCGGAACATCTGTACAAAATTATGGTAGATTGCACAAATATTAAGAGAAAAGGTAATCGTGAATCATTGGAAAATGGTAAAAGCAGTTTTTTTTTTTCATATTGCGCTGCAAATCTAAGAAATTCACTACTTCTGGATTCAGCGCTTTTCACGTTGGAAATATCCCACCAGCAGATTGCTCACGAGCATAATAGTTTTGAGCAAAGTAAATTCGCAATCACGCCTAATATCCATTACTAAATCACTGAATGTAAATTAAAATCAAGAATTACTGAACGTTAAGATCTCTGACCGCCCATAAGGATAGTGGCAAGAGCGAGTGCTAATAAACATCACTTACTGAACGTCACATTGCGGTGCATCGACCAGTTGAATTGCGACAGCAAGCAACATTTCACTTGCACCACAAAGAAGATATGTCAAAAGAATAAGCGAGAATGCACCTCAACAAATCCACACGAAAGTTACGAGAACTTTTCAAACGAATGAGACTTTCTTTGGAAATTTTAATTAAGTCTACTTGACTAAAGGCGGAAACACCATTATGGCCAAAACCCATTCCACAGATGAGTTGATCCTCATTACCTATTGAAGTGTATTTACGTGTTTTCTTGGATCACCTGAGAGAACAACACCGACAATCGTTAAAACTAGCGATATTTCTACCCGGAAACGTGAGCAGTCTCAGTTGAGCATCTACAATGAAAAAGGTATACTTAGCTAATGTATACTGAAAAAAGCTATACCCAATTATTTTCGAGGCAATAAATGTTAAAATCTATCTTATTATAATTGTCATCTGAGAATATTGGCAATTTCCACAATTGCAAAAATATAAACGAATTGAATATAGGGCAACTTACATTTATTGAGCTCACTAATATAGAAGAACGTTACAGCAAGATGTATAAGATGAACGAGAATAATTGCAACAATTGCATAAAATATATCGAATGCAAATAAGAACGATGCAATAGAAAATGTGAACAACAAAACGAGTAGACCACACTGCAAACATAATTTATTTATTTGATCGTAGTTTGTCGCAATAGTACAATAGCTATAATATCGAACAGGAGGAGTACATCACATTGTCAGGCTGGTTGAGTGTGCAGATTTGAAATTATTACAGGCTGCATGCATAAAATGATTAATGAGCTCATAGCATTTTGCCCCTCTCTTCTTCCCTCACCCTATCCCTGCTCTTCGCTCGATTTTTAGGGTCACCCAAGCGATTTTACCGAGTTTTTTGACTCCCTCTACTGTTTCATATTCTTTCTTAAGAGTGCGACCAAGGATCATAATGATTCCGCGCAGTGAAGTTTATCGGTGGTCCATTAGAGGGCCCTTTAAGGCGTTGTAAACGAAACAGAGCCTAGCACGTCCGTCGGCTCGTTCATCATACAGACAAATTACATATAAACATGTGGAAAGATGATATAGATGCTCGTTTTGAGAGCGCATACCTCCCTTTCGGCTACAGAACTATGGCAGGTTCAGTCGTAATATGCCATATGTCAATGAGCAAAAAATTTCAGAGGCTTACTAGCTCCCCAAGAATCACATTGGTGATCTACCCTTAGTTTCGCTATGATGAAACATATCTGATCATGAGTCAAGTCATGTTTCGGATTGTTTTGGATTCTCAAAACATCGTTCGTCCCATTTTGAATGGTCGGATAAGGACGGCAGAATTGCATCATTTTATCGGCTATCGTACCGTATATCATACTTATGAATCGATTACCTGATATGCTTCTATAACATTCTGCGATCCGATAATAGGATGAGGAGCCATTTTCCTATGTGTCACATTCTCTACAATGTTAAGACTTTCGTTGCAAATTCTGCTTCGACTTGATGCCACCTCGCTGGAATCGTGTTGGGAAGCGGCAGCCATGGCAGCCATCATGGGGATAAATGACACGAATAGTATCGCAGCTGGGCGTTCACCAACCGTTACGGATGAAACAAAACTACGCAATAAGAATTGCGATCAGTCGAATACGGTGGATGTCAAACGCTGCGCAATATTCAAATATCCATTGTGCGTCGTCTACTTAATACCGAAATGAATTAGAATAAATTAATTGCGCCTGAGAAAAATTTGCAATAGCAGTTCGACCAATCGGTGAGTAGCCAACAAAGTTCACATATCTATGAGATTCCCTGATGGGACAATTAAAATACATTTAATATATCCGCTAAATATAGTAACTGCAATTCCACTCATTTCACTCCTAGAGCTACCAAATAGACGGAAAGACAGGCGATCATACATAAAAATGCACTCATTAGCTCAACCGCCTATAGTTCATAATGTGTTTGCAAAAGCGAATTTTCAATGGCCCATAAAAAGTTCTACTTGTAGTTACATTTCAAGGAAATCACTTATACATGCTGACTATTGAGCAGAAACACTTCCGCAACAAAACTGCAGTCAGTTTTCCAATAATGCGACGTTTATTGATACTATCGAAATCCAGTGCTCTTATTCATTCTGTGGCAGAATAATAACTTACACTAGAAAGTGATCTTCAGGAAATAATGATGTTAGAGGCATCTCCTCCACTTGCTGTACTCAGAAATTCAGTGGGCACTCTACATTTGATTAGAAAACTCTTGTGCATTCATATGTGCGAGAGCAACAAGGCTATCAGTACTCACTCATATCAATTACGACTCATGAAATCCGATGAAGTTTTGAACACAGAATTTTAAAAGGGATTCATATCTTGCCGAACCATCCGCTCTCCAGTCGAAGTATGTATGGAACTATCGAATTATAATATAAAATTCAGTAGATATCGCTGCTTCAAAGAACTGTTTAGGCAGCAAGAGATGATGGCCTACAGTAGTGGAATGGATGAACTATAATGAGCTGAATTGAATTTAAAGATGCATCAGTGAGGATCGCTCCACAATTTTTCGTTCATCGGTCCTCATTTCATCGATTTGACGCTCATCGATACCACCTGTTGGTTTCTTCTTAAACGAACGTCGACTGTGTAACGTCTTACTACGTCGTACCGATCTTCGAGCATAGATCGCATTTCGCATTATCATCGGTTTGTTCGCTTCCATTTTCGCTTCTTCAGCACATTGCTCGAAGAATTCTGAAAAGTAACGACACATTTGAGTCGACTGTGGCGACATCACTCTAAGGTTCCTTTTTTTCCTACTCGATTCTTATCAATCCATTTCGTTGTTTGAAAATAGCAACGATTTGGCCGCGGTACTCATCACCAGTGCATTTTTTGAGCTTGTTTTAAAACACATTGATTTTGCCTATTTCACACTTTACTATATTTCCAATGTCAAGCTTTTAATGGAGAAATCAAATGCTAAGCGGATTCTGCGCCAGTGCAAAATTAGTGCTTCCATTACGAATCACAATTTTCTATTGTTGTTTGAATTTGGTATTGGACGAATTGAATGAATTTGGTATTTGGTATTGCTGCTATAATCTTTTTCTGCAACACCGCGTGAAATGTCGGTAAGCAACTGAATTCCGAATTGTATCTTTTTCAAAGGCAGCAAAGTTAGTCATTCTGAAATTATTTCCAAAGTTCTACAGTATAAACACGGGGAATCTGTGAAGATGAACTGCTGGATTCAGGAAACGAACTGCCAAATTTCGTCCCGTAAGCAACCATTGGTAGGCTCTTCTAATTACATGGTGGCTCACAACTTGCTTATCCTACCTCTAAGTTTGTGCACATCGGGCATGATGTGCTCTTGTAGCTCGTTCATTTGTGCTCCAGTCAATTTCAGTGCTGTTTCCAGGTGTTCGAGTGCCTTCTCGGCTGCTTGAAGTTGCCTTTCTGCGCCAATTCGTGCCATCACTTCATCTTTCAGCTCGGCCTCCGTCATATCGCGCTGCTCACTGATTTCCTGCAATCGGACACAAAATTACCATAGTAAACCGTCTCCAAGGTCACGACATCCACTTCTGCTGGTTTCTGTCTGCGTCATAAAAAAATGATAGTTGAATTACGCGACAAAATTCCCTTAGACAATCATGCATAGCGAGATTGATTCCTTAGCAGAATAATTGAGATCATCGCTGAAACTCTATCGCATTTCAACCTATACTTTTACGCTGAGCTCAATGCTGCAATCAGCTGTTTCTTTATATTAATAAAGATGCAAAGAGCCGCAGAGAGCTAAGTTTTCGCATATTCGTCTCAACCTGTTAAACACAATCAAAACTTATCTGATCGGTGCTAAATTTCGATGAATAAGAGAGGAGACATTAAAACAAAACGATAATTAGGCTCACCTATCAGGTGTTTTAGAAGTGGGGGATTTCCGTAGTTAGAATGAAATCAGACGATTAGAAGGATCAACAAAATAACCAACGTAAGTATTTCAGTTGAGAAGCTTAACAAATAGTTCCGACAATAATGATTTACTTACGTTAAATATTGAATGGGATGGTTAACATATATATGCAAATTCAACTGCTCTGCATAAACGAATTCAACAAAGTTATGCTCTTGCTACATCGGATCATCGATTCTTTGAGACAATATCAATGAAAAACATGAGAAGAAAACAACAATAAACCTTTAGGGAATTGAGCAATTGCATTGTTTGGCTATTGTAATATTCACGTTCTTTCTCGAGATCCATCGCTTTCTTCTCATTGATTCGGAGCCTGCAAAAGTTAAAAACAATCAGTGAGAAATATCCCATTTTTGCCGAAACAAATCTGACATTGACAAATCCAGCATAGTCGACAGTTTGAAAGGACCAAAGTGAAGACCATGCGGAAAGTTTGGACAGCATTGTCGTTTCCCTAGTAATTCAAAAACACTTCATTTCTGCACATCAACTGTTGGCATGAGAGTATTCCATGCGACCAGTGGAAATTGTTATCGCTGGCCACCATCTCCCTAGGCCTCTTATTTTGTTCTTATCCCTCCATCCCCTCCCCACCTCCCTCATCCTCCTTATCTAACCAATTCAACGAAAAGGGAAACCTGTTTGTCGAAAACTGCCTCCTTGTTTCTCCATTTCCTCGTCCCACTCGTACCTCGGTGAAAGAAAACAACAAAGAGAGCAGAAATGCTACCGACAAAATTTTCGACGAAGAACCTCACATCTGACGGATGCATCGAAACTACAGATGGACAAGTGGTCTAATATTTGCCTAGTTTGCAAGAAGCGTTCATGTCAGCAAAGTTTATTTTCTACCGATCTCAATTCTTATGCTTTAATTAGAGATTTTTGTGTATTCTTTCAATCGCATGCAACACGTGATCATAGTTAGCTATTTGTCTCAAATTCACTTTCAGTCCTAAAAGTACCACAATAGCGTCCTCGATATAGAACGCCTTGTAAAATATCACGTTGTCATAAATCATCGATGAATCGTCGTTCCGTTCTGCACTTTCCGTTCAGGCTCCATTCTTGCTCACATTTTCTTCAAAAATATGCGATTTTTCATATTTCGAGGTCTGCCATTCTCTCCGGAACTGTGACAGTTAACCAGTCAACAAGTTGAAGTCTCCTGTCTCCCACTTCCTATATGACGCGCTAGTGGTCATTTATATTGCAGGAGTAAATGAAATGAAATAAATGAGATAAGTAGATAATATCACAGCCGCTGAGTACTTTCGTACACATCCTGTAAAGTTTTGCTAATCCAACGAGCTCAATAGCTCCATGTCTGATCACCGTTTGATTGCTTGGGTGAACAGCGGGTAGACGAGGTCAAGAGTTCAACCGCCGGATCGCTTAACTACCCACGGCTCGATAGTCAAAACGAACGGGACAAAAACACAAGGACAACTAGCTTACTGTGCCACTTTCCAACCACAATCGAGCATTCTTTAACTATTTAGCAGCAAAATAACAATAAATCACTTACATTGCCTCAACTCTTTCCTTTTCGGCGGAAATGCAGTGGGTTTTAGTTTCGATTTCCATTAGACGATTTTTGAGTTGGCAGGTCACCGTTGAAAGATTCTGATTTTCGAGTAGAAATTTCTCACGCTCTCTTATTATCGATGACATTTGCTCTTCGATCTTTGACTTCTCCAGATTCAATGACTGAAAGATTTCTCATTTATGATGCTGGCGTTGCAGGGAGAATCGTCGAAATGTTGTAGTTAGTGAAACTGAAGGACGAAGCGGTGGACAGACACTATCAGAGAAAGGCTCCAATACGAGCTTTTAAAGGTGCGAGTATGATGGGCGCTCTGTTACATGAAAAGATTGTTATGCAGAATCGTGGGAATACGCAAATATTCACAGTCCTCATTCCCGGACTTTGCTTTCCCAGCCTTCAAGTGAAACGAAACTGTTTCTGAAATTGAACAGCTACTCCTAGATTTGCAACTAATGGATGCTTTCTGATAGGGCATGAAAAGGAACGGAAAGGGAATTCAGTGCGCGCCATGAAAGAATTTTGAGGTGGTCATAATAACGCACTGACAAACCTCCATATTGCTAACGAGATGTTCCGTTTTAGCGTTGAGTGATATTTTCTCTTGCTCCAACGTACGCTTCGTTTCGTTCGTCAATTTCAGTTCGCTAAAATGGAAATTTCAGGATTTGATCATTTTACTAGAAACGGTCGCATAGGAGTGAGGGTCGCAAGATGATAGAAATGAGGGCAGACATTTCAGACCAACCAAGCAAAATCATCGGGCTTGAGGCTTCTTCATAAGGTCTGCTAATGCATTTCTTGCTCAGAAATCGCGCTATTTAGCACGTGTCGTTGGATTATCAAATTAGCTCTAGATTATCCACCTCCTCGGATGGTGTCCGCTCTGAACTACTCGTAGATACAGCCTCCAAATGTGACAAGGGCAGATTGATGATCTGAAAATATTGCGTAACATAAATAACACTGTCATAATGATGCGCCCTCGTAGATAGTAAGGCACATTTACGGACGAGAATTTCAGCGCGTCTTGCAGTTTTTTATTTCTGCAAAACACATTATGGTGCAGAAGCGAAAAACCCACAGCTATGGAATTGAAAAAACATGATTTGCACTCTAGCAAATCTTCTAGACTCGGTTTCTTTTCAACTTATCATTTTCACCATAATCATGAGCGTTAAAACGTTCTATGAAGGGGACAAGAGAGGACATAAGCCACTTAAACATTCAAGCTTTTATCAGAAAACGCCTAATGTGGAAAAAAGTCAGTTTTATTTTCACTTGAATCAGCGACTGGTCGAGTGACGCTTATTGGAAAATCATTTCTTCATATTTTTATGGTGTATTCATATATGCGATCTATATAATATCGAGGTTGCGAGATGATTACCTGTGCCCAATCTGCACATACATGCTTATATGTATTGGTAAGTGTTTCAGTGAGGGTGATCATTTCCGTAAGAGCCGATGGTTCGAAAAAAGTCCATATGCCAAGATGCACATTTTTTTTTAAAAATCATTTCTCACCGAGTTTATGTTTATTTTTGGTTTGCGATATCATGCGAACCAATTGATATGCAAGACGGGATTACCAAAAGGTTCATCGTGCCAAGTGCTTTGGTTGACCTGTTCACTTATGTTCAAAGATTTGCACAATTGCTTCATGTAGTGTGGATTGAACTACAAAAACCTACACGTTGATTGTTTCTTAGGTGGTATTTTCATTTGATGCTGTTTTCTCAACATAATGTAGCAAGACAATACCATTCCCTTTTATCAAGTGAAATTAATGCATTTTGCTGAGCAGAACTTTCTCCGCCCAGTAACGAGTAATATGTAGGACGAAACCAACTTTTTGACGCTTTGGAGATCATCTTTTAGTTTTTTTGTAAGTCGTATTAGCCGCTCGCGTTCTTTCTCCAAATCCTCTTTCGCCTTCTCTAAACTCTGCAAAACGGCTGATGGTTTCGATGAAGGCACTTGAACATCTGTCATATATCAGGACAATAGCCAAAACACTTCTAGCTTTTTGACCGAAATTGTATGTTCTTCTTCAATAAAATCATCCTATAAAGCAACCATAGGATCTTTCTATGGGTTCACCTGCAGGAATCACTTGTATAATCTCAAACTTTGAGCATTTTAATTCAGAAGTAAATCCTCTAAAAATCTTGCCAGAGCGTCTAGAGCACGACCAATTTTTCGCCTCCATTGTTTCCTTCTTTGCAGTCAGCAAAAAGAACTCATTATTGGTGATGATCACACATCCGTTTGAAAAGTTGCAATGTTTTAAGTTTCTTGGCTGCAGAGAATGCAGATGTTATAGGATGCAAACCTTTGCGCACATTCATAAATTTGGAATAAACCCAGTAATTTATGAGTGCGAAGTTTTTCTTTGAGAATTAAATTATTCACGTGGTTTATGTTTACTCTCACTGCATGGATATTGAAATAAATAAGCAAGTAAGCAAATAAATAAACACCTGACCGAAACAATGAATAAAAGGAATGGTGAAAAGAAGTGCTTAACTTCTTCAACTACGAGCCGTTGATTTTTCTCTCACATCTATGACCTCTTTTTTTTTTTGTTTATGAAGCCCCTCAAGCAGTTCTAAAAGTAAATTGAATAGGCGCGACCTTGGTGCCTGTCGTCATAAATGATATTCTAGCGTGATATGACGCTGTTTAGTGCATTTCTCACTTCCCAACATAACACACAATTCGAAATAACCGCTTATTGCAAAAAGAACGCCTAAGCCTTATTATCGTGCTAAGAGAATGTAAGCAGCAAGGTCTATGGCATAGTTCTAGCGAATCGATTTACTTCTTCAACACATTCGAATAAACGGCGGGCCGTCACGCGGAAATACGTCTCTCAATGTCAGCAGCAAAATTTGTTATACTATTGTAGTAGTGCATTTTGTAAATTTCTGCTCTATACAGTGAAACACCCTGAGAGTCTAATGAAGCGCGCGCAATTTCAGTAAGAATTTTGCGGCGACCAATGCTTCAACCCAGCTAGTGTGGCGACCGTTACTTGATCATTAAGTTTTTTAAACTCCAGGCATTTCTTCGGGATTCCTCGTCAAAATATGACAGGCAACTAGGCAAAAAGTTGATAACTCGAAGTGATGACACCTCAAATCGTTGCCATTGCTACCACTTGTCGAGCATTACTTTTCGCTATCAGACCATATCGTGATGACCAATTGCCGTCGACTTACCAGATATCGATTGTGTTCTTCCTCTCTCGCATGTGCTTCAGCCAGCAGTTTCTTCTCGTAGTTTTTCTTCTCTTCAGTCAACGTTGATCCATGACTTTCAAGCTCTTCAACTAGCTTTTCCCATGCAATCGTATTTTTGTATGAGCTGAAAAGTGGGGGAAAAATTTCTTCCGTTTGCTCAAATAAGATTAACGGGTCCTTTAAATGTTTATTTGCGTTCCTGCTAGATCTGTGACAAAATAGTCTTCTTTTCCTCTCCCTTTTTCAATGCTTCTCCCCTCCAAAAATTTGTTAACGGATAGCAATTTGTGCGTATCGAATGTATGTAAGAGGGAAAACTGTGAATCGTAGAAGTTGTTGGCAGATGTGGTTGGCTCGAGACCGAAAATGAGACCTTCGCTTCAGTAAGGAGTAACAAAAGAAGGAATCTAAAGATCCCTTTGAAACGATTTCCTTTTACATCTCAAATATGAGGAAAAGCAAGTATTTGGTATGGGTTCAATAAAAGCTGAAGTATCAATGAAAACTATTTGTTCATCCGGCAAGAAACCGCTAAAAGGGCCGAAAAATTAATCAAAAATCGTTTGAATCGATATTTCCTTAAGTAAGGCGCTTGTTCTCAATTCCTCCTTCCCAATAAAATTTGGACTGCAGTCGAAGAGAACTAGCGATAACGAAAAATGATAACGAGCTTGGCAGTCGTATTTAGACTAATTTCCACTATACAATAAGGACGTGTTATTTCTAAGCCTTTCAAATTTGAGGTGACAGGGCAAAAAGAACAGAATTAAATGAAAAGTAAAAGAGAAAACATCGAACATTTTAGTAGCCTCTCGAAGTGCTTTCAACCATATTTCTTGTGCTTTTGAGTCTGATGCGCAAACAATTATCGCAGCCTTGAATTGTGTGTGCGTTATAAGAAGACAGAATTTATGACCATGATCTTGACCGGCCACAATCGAGCATCCAACCAGTGGAATTATACCCTAAAAGTGCAAATTAGATGTTCCATAAACTGAGAGAACAAACAAAAAACTTTGAAAAAATCGAAATAGTACTTGAGCTTCAAATCAAAGTATTTCTCTTCAGGCGAACAAAATTGAGGGAAAAGATATCCATATTCGGATGGTTGGCATAATATGTAACACTGGTGCAAGCGTGAAGAACTGTTGATCATGTCTATTTCGAATGCCAGTACGGCGCATTGTTAACGCATCTAATTGTAGCTGGGAAGGCTGCATATACAAGTGGGCACGGTGGTGTTCGTGTGCGGTTTCTAAGCAAGAAAATGGCAATCATCTTCCAAAAATATCCTCCATTCTTACATTCCCCGAAAAAAACCAACTGAGGGCAGCCAGAATTGGCGCATTCACAATTCACATCCCTGGGCCGATCGATTGCACTAGAAACCCATCGGCGGATGCGAATGTAGGACCAAAAAATTCATCCCAGGTGATAGTCAAACGTTCACGGAGGAAATTTGCTACATAATTTTGTGGCCATGTAAGTTAAAATAACATAAGACGAACGTCTCAATGCGCAATGAAATTCGGCAAGTTCCTTACGTAAGGTGTGAATTATGCACACTAAATTTCATTGTCCTAGGTAATGTGTTTTATGAGTTCGAAACACTGAAAAGACAGGCCTAAACGCTCACACGTACCGTACGTACAACATGACGTGACAATGATACATTTTTGAAACCTTTGAGCAAAGAGTTTTCATGAATTTAGCTGCATTGCGCAGCTTTCTATGACCACTCCTAGGGCTGCAAGGAATGTAGGAATCGGAGCATGACATTTGCTTTACAACAATTTACTGATAATTGAAGTAGTAAGAACCATAATTGAAAACCTATTCCTCATAAGCATTTCGTATTAATAGCTTCGAGATAGTATAGACCAGCTACTTGAACTGCAGCCGTCATATTTCATTATTTTATCATCTAGAATAGGAAACAGTTGAATTAGCATATGAACGCATTCAAGCACGATTCTGCACACAACGCACGCATCTATGCGCCAAAAAATGCAATGAAAGGTTCGCTTGAAATGCATCGTTCCTACAGATCACGAAGCGGCATTGGAGATGGAGGAGACCGAGGACCTTCAATGTTTTTGCATCAAACCACAGCGAACCTTTGGATGAAGGTCGATTCTTCGCGTCTTCTCGAAAAGCTTCTTGATTGATACCTTGTAGTAGAGAAGGAAACACTCTTTCAGAATGAAGAACCTGAAGTCGACCTACTATATATATATATATATATATATATATATATATATGTAGGAAGCATAATGAACGCTAAAAGTGATTAGCATCTTGCGTAGCAAAGTGGAGAATTCAACGCTGTGCCTCCCTGACCATTGTGCAGTTGCACACACTGCACATGATCGCATGCAATATCGAAAACATAGGCATTGTAAATGTTCCATTTCGTTCCTTACATCCGTTCATTAGCGGTGCGTTGTTCCCCAAACGGAGCGGTTCAGCTATATACTATCGTTCGGGCAACCTCTTGGTCGAAAATAAACTAAAAATTCTACCAACATTTTTCATATTTTTCATGAAGAGGTAGGAGAGTATGTGCGAGCATTGATGATAAAAAAAAAAAAAAACATCTACGTGAACGTATAAATATAGAAACCGCCTCTAAGTCTATTACTTGGACTCCATTTTCAGTGACGAATGGAAGTAGCTTCCACGATAGAAAATAGTAGAAGGTTGCCAAAAGCTATAAGTCATCATCACTACAATTCGCACGAAATAAAGCAACTAGCCGCTTATTCCAGCGTGCCGATCGATTACGTCGTTTACGCTGTTTAAGTAAAATTCCATGGCACTGAACACCTTGATTAGAATCACATATCGATATTTCCGGATGAGTGCGCTGGACAGTCGGTACGTCATAAGAACCTCTGATTACATCCGATACTTTTTGTTTGCCTCTAAGCAGAGAACTGCTAAACTGAAATCATATTTTGCATTCATCAATGCTCCATTAGGAACCGATTAGTTACGAGTCTCAAAATTTTCAAAGTGATTTCCCTTATGCTTGAATAAAATAATTTAATCAACCAGTAGAGTATAATAGTTTGTCGTGACCCACAGTCATTAGACGCAGAGATAATACAAATTTTTCAAACAATTTACGCAATACTTTTTTCGCTGAAAACCACACCCACCAAGCAATAATATGAAATTCTTTGTTTTCACATCACAACATTCACCCTTTATCCTTATCACTCTCCTAACAGATGTTTGCCCATTAAGATTCACATTAGTCCAAATAATTAGTATCACTACCGAAGATTAGAATTATAATCATAATTGTTATCGGCAGAAGAAAGTTTTCTGTTGTTTCAGCCGCGGTAGTTTATCTTTCATTCAAGCGTTTCAACTTCCAGGAGAACTATCATGATAATGGCAATTTCATGAAAAACAATGATAGCATATATAAAGAAAGAAATTTTGAAAAGAAAATTTTGTTAATACCTGGAATGATAAGCTCCTCAAGACGCCCTTCTTTTCCTTTTTATTCGACATCGTTGCCGCACGTTCGTTATTCTTCAACTGCTGATCGACAGAAACCTCAGTCATATTCGTTTCTAAATTCCGCAACATTTTTCAAGTGAAATGCTGTTTGATGAAGGAGGGAGAATAACATCACAAGGACACTCAAAGATAAAACGAAAGAGAGCATTGACCTAATCAACCACAACAAGAAACTTTAAAAAAAGGACATCTATACAAGGCAGACATATAGAGAAATCGTTTTTGCCAGCACTTTCTATAGAGCAACTGAGAGCAGTGAAGTAATAAACTAAACGAATGGAAGAATCACTAGCAACTGATCGACTCAACAACAATGTTCTCGGTTCAATATCTCAGAAAATGGTTGACTGATAGCACTAATTTAAATAGTGATATACCTTGAAGTGGGCTTTATCACTAGCAATGAGCCACTTAGCACTATTGTTCTTGGAATGAGCATCGGTTGGAAATTATAATTGCCCATCATTGATGCGTTTGGTATGATAAGAAAAATGTTAAACTGCTGAACATTTCTAAATGCCCCTGACCGTGAGATAATTCGTCTTTTACAAAAGCATAGCTACCGATCGTGCTTCAGATAGCAAATTCTTGTAGTCCTCATAGGAGCGGTTAGCATTCCATACTGTTAAGCACCACTAATACGAATACTGCTTCAATACGTTTGGTTAATACTATGAAAAAATTGTTCTGTTCTGAGCATTGATTCGAAATGACGGTGGAAAAGTTCTCACTGAAAGTGTAAACCAATCGAAGGATACACGAAATTAACACATATTATATGACCGCATAAAAGTGATGTTAACACTACAATATAAAGAGGGATGGATGAACGGTGCTGCAAGAAGACGACGGTTGAGGTGTGTGCGAGATTTGCTTTTAGTGCTGGCGTGATTGTAAGGTGGTGCGAAATGCACGAACCGTTGACCCAATTATCCGTAGTGATCCCGTTGAATATTGGCGGTTCAATGCGAACACTGACCACTAACCACTCTCGACTTGACAACTCCCCCACAGATATTACTATCAAGACTCTCTCGCAATACGCAACACTCATTGTCTCACAATACTCATAGTTTGTCGCTGACGAATGTAATCGCACTCCTACGAACTTCGAATATCACGAAGCACGTGTCGCATCGGTTGCAAATGACCGCGATCCGATCGTCCATTAGGGCAAGCATATTTCATATTCATTATAACGTTGCTGAGAAACAAAGCGATGTGGTTCATCTAGTGAAGGAAAACGACCTGTTGTGCTCCAAAAATTTCAGTGTTTCAGTGTCTCTTTATTTCTTTTTGAGGGGAAGAGGGCAGGAGATTGGGAATCATTGAGCAGGCGAATTAGACAAATTTCTCGCGCGCATATATTGAGCTCAAATACAGCTTGCCATTTGCAATGTTGAAGCCACGTGTGAGGTTTACACATCTCCAAAATGGGCTCACGATCTGAGCACGATGATTGGTTAATACTGCATAAGTTTCTAAGGCGTAATCCTCCGCAGTGATAGAGTGCTACTTTACACAAATTCTGTCTAACGTACATGCAAAATTTGGGAAAAGGCATCAAATGTGCTGCCACGATGTGCACTTTTGCAAGCCCGTTCATCGGACCGGTTGCTGTCGCAGATTTCTGGCAAATGAGAAACTGTGCAACAAATAAATGCAACCGTAGCTTGCATTTATTTATTGCACACCTTTGCACTAAACCGGCTTTTGTACAAATCTTCAACAAAGCAACCGATATATGCATTCTTCCAAATTCGCTGTTTAGAATGCAACTCGGCAATGTCGTATGCCCTCATATTCTGCGTGATATCTTAGTCCTGTGGGCAGTTTGCAATCAGGAATCAGTTATCTCCGAAAGTAGTTGAAGGGCATTTAAACTATACGAAAGTTTGCATGTGATAGAAAAAGTGAGGAAACGTAGCAAGGGGTTGGCATAATATATGCTTTTGGCTTTCACTCACTGGTCAAGCAGTTCCACTGGAGATTTGCTGAGCACATAACGAACAATCTGCTGATCTCCCTGCACCCTCTTCATGACTGCATCCTGGTGACGAACTTCACGCTCTATGACTCATGCCGTTGACGGAGATCAACGGCTAATGCTCATGTGCCACTGTAAGTGATAGCTTCTCGATGCGTTGCGTTGTTACACCAATCAGACTGCCTCTAGATAGTACAGTCTTGTTCGTAGCTATTCCTTGTAGAACGGACTCCTTATAGGACGGACATTACGCGCTTAACGATACTGAAGCGCTCGTCACGATGGCACACTCACATTTTCAGAGTCAAAATTTTTACGTTACCAAATTCCACGGTTGAATCGAATTTCTGGGACGGCAACGAATGCGTATCGTTTTCTTTGATTTTCCATTAATCACTATTCGCCTTACTGATTATGATCCCGATTGTTCATTGTTCTCGCTTGGCGGCTGATATGAACAAATCGAACTGGATAGAAAACCTTAAACGCTAAGCCAATTTCATAAGAATAGTGTCTAGCTAAAGAATGTAGAAGAGTGTTGTTGGTTTACTTGCAACGTCATAGACATTTTCGATTACATACTTAAGAACGGAAGCAATTATGGGTAAGTAATCCTCGCCATAGCAAAGAATATATTTAAGCCGGAGATAGTTAATGCGCGGACAAAATAAACTTTGCAAACGGGCAAGTCTGAGCCAATGATCGTTTATTATATCGCGCTACCGAAGTAGTTGGCTCCACATGTGAATCCATACTATATATTGGATCGATGCTCATTCATTTTATGCACCCGGCATTCCATAATACTAGCAAAGTTTTATTGATGGAAATTAAATGTCACATAGCATCAGTTAGCAATGACAAATAGGCTCCGAATCGCTATAAGGATCAGACTATGTAATACTGACGACATAGCTTATTAGCAGCATGCTTATTTATTATCAAATCATACAGGGGATAATGGCCGTGACAAGAGACAGTTATGTGGAAATAGTGATAAGGAAGGACAGCAACAGAAAGAGAAGGGGATAATAATAAGTGAACAAGTGCACTGCATAATATACTTTTCGGTTTCTATCACAGTTTAATTCCCTCGAAATTCAAATCAGAGTCGTTTGATCAACCACGTTCCGATGAAATTCCTATCGTAAAAGACGTGCTTGACTACTAGCTGAAAGCGTAGCAGATGGTAGAAACAGTGCACGAATGAATATATACAGTGCATTTAACATGTATAAAAATGAGAGCATACAAATGTTCTCTTGCATTGGCAAACCCGTTTATAGTATCCAGCTAATTTGTTTCACTCGAACTTTTGTTTATTAAAATCACGGCATATAAAAACAAGCGCATAATATGTAGTGGCTAGCGATAATCCATCGATGTTACAAAGCATCATCGTTCCTTTTTGTTCGACAGTGTTCCAGTTTTGAAATGGTCTCTTCAAAATCAATGCCGCCTCTCTTCCTCGTCTTAATTTGGACGTGAAAATTAGGTTTCATACGGTATAAAATGGGAGCTCATAGTATAAAAAGGATTGAGACGTTGTGCGATGGTCAATGAATGCCGAGAAACTTTTCTGAATGGTAACTGATTTCACGATTTCATAGAGTTACAAAGACGCAAAATTAAAAAAAAAAACATCAAGATTACTTGCAACAAATGAATTACTTACCATTTTACCACCAGAAGCAACTGTCATAATAACATCCTCCATATCCGCAGCAGCTATCATAACAGCAACCACCACAAGGGCTGTAGCAACAACCACCGCAACCGTCGTAGCATTGAGGACGGGTCACATAAACGACTTGAGGCTGTAAGTGTTTCAATACGTGTCAATTTTTTTCCGTTGAATTTAGAGATAAGCTTGGAGGTTGAGCAATTATGAAACTTATGGAATCCTGAAGAAATATTTCTCTGGGCCAAGTGTATTCACGACAACGCATCTTTGCAAGATTTTTCAGCGCTTCCAAAAACCTCATCTATTTTGTGACGCATGGCTGCTGCAAATGAAATTGAGTTCTGTAAGAAATTCAGCAATGACGGGCAAAGGAAGATTGCTTCCCTCAGAGGTCAATGTTGCTAAGCTTCAGGAATTTTTTCACCTTGCTTCGGTGAGTATGGAAACGCATTTCACAAAGTAATAATCCACCTATATCCGCATTTGCCTACCCGATAGCGAGTTACTCAGATGTGACGAATCAGCGGTTGGGTCAGCGCCATCCTTGCAGCTGCAACTCTATTTGCTTCAAGCGGGAAGTTCAGTTCAACTTCATTCCCGCATGTCACTAAAACAAACCCTCATTTTTGTCTGGTCTACTTATTCAGTTCGAACAGGCTCATGAGTGATGACTGAATTTAAACGTTCGTTAGCATCCGCCATGGCCTTCCAGTTGTATGGACAAGTGCGATCACGCAAAAGCTCAACTCCGCATTACTCATGTAGCTTTGTGACATCACTTGTAGTTTCTTTAGAGAATATAATGTCTGTTTTGCCATTGAAAACGCCTCGAATAAAGGACTTTGATAAATTTTACCACTTGCTGCATGTAGACAGGTTGAGCTGCTTGTTGTTGAAAGTTCGGCGCTTGATATTGAAGAGGGGCCATTTGCGCTTGCTTAGGCTGCTAAAAAACATTTTTAATTTCGTATAATCACTCCTTGCATATGAAAATGAAAAAAGTCGCATTCCTTGATAACTGAGTTAATGATTTGCGTATTCTAGCTTGTGCTGCCGGTCTTTTGGTGATTGCCGTAACTATCACCATTGCCTCTTTCAATGTTTTTCGACATTGGTGAGTAGATGAATCCAGTGCCAACGCTGCTGATAGTAAATAAACGTTGAAAGAAATAATGAGTACATTGTTTAGCAACTCAAGGACATTATAGCCAGGGATCCTGCTAAAAAAAGAAAAGACAGAACAAATGAACGAAGCAGTCCTTTATAAAATTCCTGTGGAAAGCTAAAATTTTAGCTTCCTTCATCGGTACCCATGATCCGAGCGAGAGGAGCAAGCTTTCTTGAAGTACTATGCGCTGCACTTCCTAAATATTAGATCACTTCACTGTCGTTTTCTTCTTCCTCAACGAACCTCAAGGTTGTTTCCTTGCTAAACGGTCATGCTTTCTTGGAATAGTGCAACAACTATTAAACGACTTTCGTTGGTTAGGGCAATTACATCAGCTATGTTACTCTTTTTTCGTCAACGACTTGAATTTTCCTTTAGGCTTTATCGATACGAAACATTTTAACTCTGCAGCAACATTCTGCGTAAGGAAGGAATTGGTCAGAAGATTCTATCTGCACTGCTAGCAGGGAATTTGTTTCATCAGCCACATTCTCAAGCTGCGTCAGAGCTCGAGAATGTCTGAGGAAGAAATGAAGGGTGTCATTTCGCCCGTCGCGGAAGTTGTAACTGATTTTTGAAATCGTATTCTGATCACTTAAGTCACAATTCAAAATGAACGCATGGACTTATTTACTACCGGCAACTCATTTTCTCCGTGCCTAGATCTTTCCACTTGTTTTCTCCAGGAGGTGAAAACAAGGTTTTGTAGAAAATGAGTTGGCATTCTTATGGCATTGAATATGGATGGAATCGATAAAGTGGCTCAAGCAGTGCTCCTCTTCACACTGCTATGCCAACAGTGGCTATGTTCGTATGGACACAACAACCTCAAGCACATATTGGCATCCTTCCGTCGGTACAATTTTGAGAACCATTATATGCAAGTTTTCTCTTCCAACATCATAGCTCAGTAAATTCCGTTATATTTATAAGCGGGATATTTTACTAAAACCTAAGGTTAGGAGTTAAGGCATTGAATTCAAAATGATGCTTTGAACATTTTTCACACCATTGCGACTTCCAGTCAGCACTGCTTTCATATTTCTCCAGGTGCCAACAAAATACATTCTCTAATAGCACCAACGTCGATGGAAAAAGGAGTCGAAATATTTGAGATTCTCAACTTTCTGACCTTTGTGTTCTCTACCTTCTACTATTGCTGTTTTTTACGCATACCTCTTAAAATTTTTGGTTCTTTAAGTTAATGGTCTGCAAGATTTTGCTCCTTTTGTTCAGTGCTTACTCATCCCATTTCGCACAGGTTTTGCACAACTCGAATTTTTGCCCCGCATGTCCTTGAATTTGACAGTTGGGATGGAACATGAACGGAATGCATGCTTGCATGACGACGGAGTAAAGCTAGTAAAAGATACCGTTTGTTGCATACTCACCGGTTGATAATGAGGCTGTATCGGCGTTTGCTGTTGCTGTGGAGTGCCTGTAACTGGTACTTGTTGTGGGTGCTAAAAATATTTCACACTCCATATGAACTTCAATGTTGTTGGCAAAATATCGTGTGGTTTGATGAATTCATCGCATATTTCTCTTTGTTGATGGTTTCTTAGAAAAGCGGACCATTACAGGCGTTTATTCTATCTAGTGCAATTTGAAATCCGTCAAATGATATAGAGATTCCCGTTTGTTTGAATATTACGCAAAAGATTTTGTGCAAAGTGGCTGCTTTCTAATTCTTTCACTCTCTTGCCCTATCTCTTGCATCGGATGTTAAAGCTTTCATTCATTTTTTCTACCGGGTGTGATCACTTGGTCATTGAAAATAAACGACAACTGCACTTCAACATATGAAAGCTTGTTTCTAACTGCCATAGGATGCAGTCTGGAAAGAAGAATATGAGAAGTGCTAAAGAACTTCGATGAGTCAATTCACGGAAAAAGTATCAAAAAGTAGAATAATTACAAAAAGTACAACTCATTACTTGAGGTTGTGCTTTTTGTGGCGTTTTACTTCCTTGTTGAATGGAAGCCACTGTAGCTTGTTGTGGCTGCTAAAAAACGAGCTGCAATTTTTTAGTGAAATCTTTTTTTTTGTGCAGACTTCTGTATATTTGCCTACGAATACCTCGATAATAGTTTATTTTTTCCATTGCCAACGAATTGGTTTGGTTTTCACAGTAGTTCGTACATTAGAACAATTTATAATCTGTTTTTAGAGGCGGAATCTGTGTAGAACCTTTATGCGCTGTACTATACATGACGTGCTACGAGGGCATCGAGTATATCATGTATAGTAGAGCGCATTAGGTTGGCGAGCTTCAAGTTGCGGTTCACTTATGTTATTCGTATGGACTAGCGCCGGCTTCTACTGGTGTTTCTTCAAAAAACTGTGTGACATTTTTGGGTAATTAAAAATCCAGAATGGATAAAAGAAACTAAGACCCAATGAATGAGTGGTAACCTACCATTCTTGAAACCAATAAATGAGTTGTCACCCATCAATCTTTTTGCTTGCATGTCATATTTAATGAAATTTACTTTCACATCCTTCCAAAACATTGTAACTTTAAAATCTTTACACTATGTTATGAAGTGTTCTCTATTGATAGATTTTAACGTCATGATTGGAGTGGAAATGAGAAGTGTTAAAGGACAATGCACATCATTGCATCACTGGTCAAAACTTAAAGATGAAGAATTTGAATGATCCATATGAGGTTTCTTAAGATTGCACGGTGGTGCAGGTTTTCTTCAAAATGGAGCTCGAAGGATGGAAATGTCTGAAGAAGAGAAAGGTGAAAATAACAGCAGAAAGGAGGGAGGGAGGGGGTCACTCATGAGATTACCATATGTGCGCAAAAGATTTGTGCTGAAGGATATAGATTATTCTTGTTAGGGGTGCTCTACTGTTCCGCTCACTACAAGTGCTCAATACATATAAAAATGGCATCAGTGTGAAAAGCGGACGAATTTCATCTAGTCAAGCTAACATTTGGTATCGTCTGTTGATGATTGATTGCTGGCCGCATTGACGGCTGTCGTAGATTTACTGCTTGCTGTATAGGAATTATCCGCATTGGTTGTGATTGCTGAAAAAAATTTTTTTCATTCATCGTTGAATAGCGCTTTGAAAATTGATAGCCTCTAGTTTTTAGAGCACATTAAAGTCACATATGTTGAGATATTCTTTTCTGCTTTCGTTAAAACATACTCTAGCGGAAGTGCATTGCCGAATGCAAATCAATAAAGCGCATCGATTTTCAAAGAAATTCTTTGCCATGGGGGTGAAAGCTTTCAACTGTTTCCTCAGGCAATTTAGTGAACGCGATGAGAGTATGGTGCCAATGCACGTTTTTTCCTACATCAAGCTAGAAAATTTTTCAATTCGGTCGTTCCATCCTGAGGAATAGTCCGTTGTTTAAGAAGTTTTTAATCACTAGTTAACACCTATTTCTTTCTCCCTTATTTCGCTTCTTTGCAAATTCACTCAGTAAAAACCCATTATGACGACATCTTACCTATTCGTGTCTAAGACGGCGCGCTTGTGCGTCTGTTTTTCTGCCCGATAGTTCTAGCTCAGGACGGACTGAAGTTTAGGTCATTTTCTTTGATGGCCATTATCACCATCTGCGTCAAATTTAACCTTCGTCTACAGTTTCAGCTTTTATAGCACATTTCACCCTCACCTGTCAATTTCGGAAGGGCATACAAGGAATTAAACGCGTCAAAAAATTGCACCCATATTACAACTGCCGGATTTTTATTATACACCAGCAGCGTGACAGAAAATTGAGTTTTTTCGGGACATATTTCTATGGCCGCTTAGATTTTGTGATATGGCGACACTACTTTACAGGTTTTAGGAGCAATATCCAACAGCGTATACTATGTCTATTTCTCTGGTACACTGCTGCATTTCTCTGTAAGCTATATATATGTGTTCTTACCGTCTATTTTCGAACATTTTTTCGCTAATTTTCCAATTACCTATTTTCCACTCACTGTCTGTCGTTCTTTAGCATTATGTTTTTGTATGAGATTCCAATAGCTTAAGAAAGGATCCATTCTAGAGATGAGTGGAAGTAAAATGGTGCCGTTGATTTTGCTACTCAAATATTAAACAATCGGATATCATAATAGCAGCAGACTTGATCTGCGCTCTTTTGGAAGCTAGCTAGCTATTCACGGACATAGCACACGTGGTTCACTACAGAACCAATATATATGTTAACTGAAGAAAGTAGAGAAAATAGTAAAAAATGTAGTCACAATGCAAATTATAGCCATTCGAAAGCAATGCAATCCCACTATGGTAATTCTTCGGCAATAATAGGCATTATTATTATAAATGAATATGCACTTGGATCATTTGAACATGAAAACATACAGTGTATTGCCGTGGTGTAGACCTCTTTGACTGTTTACACTAAAAATATGGAGGAATGAAATAACGATTCACTCGCTTTAAAAAACGCCTCATTAAGAACCACTAGTCATATGAATATTTATGTTATATTTATGATATATATATATATATATATATATATATATATATATATATATATATATATATATATATATATATATATATATATATATATATATATCATGTTCAATCGTACTAAAAATTGACATAAAATATCCATTGCCTAGAATTGGCTGCAATTTGAAATGTTTCGCATTTGCAAAATTTAGGCAAGAATTTTAAACATCACTATTGAGATGAAGCTGTCTTCTAATGATCTGCTTCAATTCTAAGAAATATGCTCGCTACTGGGGAAATGAAAGCCGCCAACCCCCATGTCGAATTCATACGACCAGCTTTCTTGCAAACATTCATAAAAAATGATGGCTGATGTTAAAGTGATAGTTTACTCACTAGGATAAATAGACATTTTATTATGCGAAAACGGTGTTGAGCGAAATCATGTGTGCAACTAGCAGATTTCAATAGCAAAAGTTGATTATATGGCGTTTTCCTGCATGTCTGTGATCGCTAACTTGAACTCGAAATCCCACAAATCTGCGATTACCAAATTTCGAATTGTACGCATCGTAGCATCACTTCCTATACCATATTTTAAATTGAATTATAACCTACGACTATTCAAAGATGGGAAGGAATGAATGATATTTAGACGCGACGTTTTTTTCTTTTCATTTTACGTCTCCAGTTCGTAAGCAAATAAAACATTTTACATTTTACATTTTAGCAAGCAAATAGACATCGTATCCACGTACGTTGAACCGCAAAAGCGCTGTTTGTCTTTTTTATCATGCAATTGTGATTTCAGAAACCAGTTGATGAGGAAACGGCAATGCAAAATCCACATGCCATGCCGGCTCATCTAGCATGCTTCTTTGTTGGTTTCATTTTTCTACCGCTTGAAAGATAGCTTTCAATCAACTTTCAGAGGCAATTTTCCGCTCGAAAACTTTTTCGTCTATTTGATGGGAAAAGCAATAAAGAAAACGGAATTCGCTCTTTCAATTTGTCTTCATCGAAGGAAGCAAAATAAAAATTACTCGTTAAATGTATATATCAATCGTATACCAATGAATGCCACAATGAATCAAACTGTAAGCGAGAAAATCGTTAAATCTGAAATTATTCCAAACGATCATATATATGATATGATGATACCAATGAAATTAAGTCATTGTTGAATAAAAGATGCGATTACTTTCAGTGTTTGACCCAATTGTATACATCTTACATGGCATTTATTACCGTGGATTTGACTATCACTGAAAGATTTTAGACCGATTAATTCCAGCGAGTTAACAAAACGCTGTTGTGACATTGCAGTTCTTTTCAGCAACCTCTCAGTCAGTGAATGGAGAATTGAGCATTCGACTTTCACAGTCACTCGTTCACCTCGCATTGATGTTTCCGGCAAACTGCACAAACAACGCTCATATCTTGCTACAACTCCATAATTGTAGTTGTTGAATTAAAGCTATCAAATAGGCAGGCAATGATGAATGTTATATGCACAACTGGCGAATCCCATAAAATTCTTTTTCGTAGTGTTGCAGGTTTCCCAAAAAAATCTACGAATATATAAACGCATCCAGGAACGCTAGATTTATCTAAGCAGCTGCGATTATTGGATGAAATCTGGTTGCATAAATATTTTCATAAGATTGATGATTCATGGCAATAATATGTTCATTTTCTCATTTAGCATTCATTTGTATTATTTGTTTATCAGCATTAAGTTTCCATATTTCCGGTCAAATATGAATATTTTATAAGTGGGTGAGTAGAATGTTGCTAAAAAACCCGACATTATTATTGCCATTTCCAGCCCGAAGCTGCAGACTACCAACTAAATTGCTAATGGAATAACGGAATGATGCTCATTGATTGGACTTCTGACCTTGCATTGCTTCATTATAAGCACTCTTACAAGCTGTAATGTAAGCTGCTTCATTGTCGTTGTAGTGAGGGAAGATTATAGAGAAACAGAAAATTATTTATTCAGTGAAAGTACTACCTTCGTTTCAGCTGGTATATCACAAATAGAGCAAAACAGTTTCAAGTGCAGAGCAAATTCTCGAAAACTTTTATTGGCTGTTAACGCTGTCTCCCAATTGGTCGCATACGGAGCTATAACTGGCATCCGAATAATTGTGGAAATGTTCAAATCACGAAAAACACCGAAAATCGAAAATAAGAAAATCCAGTAAGAACATTGCATTTGCAAGATATTTCATTAAAGAACAAATCCAATCGACAAAATATGCCTTTCAATACAATCCAGGAAATGAAAGCAAGTCTATAAACACATCCAGTAATAAGACCTTCGTTCTAATAAAGGATTCTAACAAGGTACAGACTTTTATTACAGTTAACATCAAAACTGGATGAATAAAGTGCTGTATGTTTTAAACAGGATGTTGATTGATGATCTCTTTAGGTAATCAAAAAAAAAAAAAACAGTGAATTTTGTATATACAACTGTGTCTTCCTCTTTCTCTAATATCCCTCCCTATATTCACTTAATTGTTCAACACAGCAGGACTGGAAAAATTCGTTAATGCGCTAACCACTTTCAGCTCGATCTTCACATAACATATGATATGAAGTTGAGCTCTTATTTCGTTTGAAATATTAGCCAATGTGGCCGTTTCGATTGCATACCTTTTTGTTAAACAAATACAAAAATGCCTTAATGGTATAGTGATAGAGGAGGATGATACAAAGGATTGAGGTTCGTTGAGAACGCTAAGATTCTTTGATTATACAATGCCAAATATGGGAATGACCTTGATCGACAATACCTCGCAATATACTGTGAACGGAGGCTATGCCACTGAATTGATCGATGGTCGTGCCTGAGCGATTAAACCGAGTGATGATGACATGATGAACTTAGTATCAACGAATAGGGTTTCTTTGTTGACGCATGATGATCGTGTGATATGGCATAGAGCATTCCAATCTTTTTATCAGTGGATGATGGCGTCATTCTGCAATTTGTTTTACAGCACGATAGCTCGGATTCTTCAAACTGTTAGCAGTGTTAGTTGACGAGGTGCACTGCTAGAAGTTCTTTTTTCTGATCATTGAAGGAAAAAAAAATCTTTCGGTGAAGCAATGCTGAGACATTTAATCCTACTATGTTGAATGTACTTCTGAGACAGACACTAGTGAAGGAAGTGAAGCAGAAGCACAACATTGCCTCAGAATTACAAACTAAGCTGGGTGGTGTCAATACGTGTTACTAGCATTGGAATGCAACAGTGGCATTCATGGTCTCTGTCAAGCGTCCATGATATGTCTGACTTCCCCTTCGTCGTCAGAAACTCTCACATAGTGATGGCTCTGTAGCTTAGTAGACAAGGGAATAGGTAAACGTGTGGAATCTTCCTATGCTAACTGGGATTGCGCTCATTTAAAGGATCCTTACGATGGCACGGTGAAATGATTACCATCAGTAGCAGCCGCTATGATAATATCCTCCGTATCCGCAGCAGCCATCATAACAGCAACTATCACAAGGACTGTGGCAACAACCACCGCAACTGTTGTAACAACCGCCACCACAATTGTCGTAGCACTGAGGATGAGTAATATAAACGGCTTGCGGCTGCAAAATATTGCATTTCATGCTGACAATCAGATGCAGTAACATTCATTCATGCAATAATTGTTGATGTACGGGGAAGGTGTGGTTGCTTTGGAACGATTACCCATGCGTGATGTGCAACACTGCTATGCTTGGAAGTGCTGTCGGCTTGAAAAGTAGGCAACAGGTAATCTAGTGGTTGCCCGCAATAATTCTTTTGACTTTCTCGTCATTTTGTGCTTATCTAGGAGGCATTTTCTAATTGTGAAAGTCGTCGATGCACCTCAAGCATGACCTGAAAGCTATCCTTTTTGTTTTCAAGGGCTTCCTATCAGCTATTCCTTCCTTTTGCAATGTCTAGGCACATTTGCTTGCTTCTTTGGGGTTATATGTGAGAGTCATACCTTCCTATGTACAACAGCACTGTTACTAAAATCCTGTATGATACTGTTGAAACTTACAGGCTGTTGCACGTAGACTTGTCGCTGATGGATACCTTGTTGTTGCTGAACAGGAATCACCCGTTGTTGTTGCTAAAGTTTTCTACCATTATTAGCATTTCTTACACAAAAAATCAAAAGTTCTATCTTATAGGGGAAGTGAGCGTATGAATGGAAATACGTCCCTTCCTAAAGCTCTAATGTTTTCTTTTCTTAATTATAGCAGCAATAACACTCCTGCAAGAGCAATCTTCATCGCATTGGTATACGGCGTACACCAACCTTCAAAAATGCCCTCTTTGCTCTTCCAGAAATACTTTTGCACTTCCTTATTTAGTAGAGTGTTTAGTAAAGACTTCTTTTCAAAATGCCTATTCACTTAAATTGTACACAAATGGTGAAGATTTACCTCGCTTGTTCCATAGTTCTTTTTTCATGCCTCATGAAATTCAACAATAGAGAGAAATTAAAAATTCAATTCCAATATCGACTTACGATGTATCGATGCTTTACTTGGGGCTTTGATGAACGACACTGAAAAGCACAATGGCAATTTATAATGTAATGATTAAACATATTCGTAGGCCAGCAAATTCCGTATGTCTGCAAATATTCCATTGCAAAGGTGTTCCTTTGCGTACCCTCACACGCATGCTTGAGTATGAGCCAACCTGTTTGTACCATCTTGACTTCAGAACTCTTCCATAAACCAGAAAAGGAATTGTGGGCACTCAGTAGTGCACAAATCTGTATGCACTTGCGAGCGATCAAAGTTTCATTACTCACGAATCGGGCATCAACAAGTACAAAAGCTTTAGAGAAATACTCAGTAGACCAGATGAAAACCCATGACTGTGTTGATTCCTATTCGCAGTTCATCGAATTGATCGGTTTTTTGGACGGAATTATGGAAGTGCATGTTCTGCCAGCTAGGCGCGTTTCGCTTATTCGTTTTCTCCAAGTCGATATGCCTATATTTCTCCATATAAGTTCAGTGTAGTCAATTTTAATGCACTATTGTGAGGTTTCAAAGTGGGGCCGCATCGCGACGCACATGTCCACATGAAGTGTAATGTAGTGATATAGGCTAGTTACCGAAATTCGATTTCTATTCACTATCTCTTACTCAAGTAACTTTAAAAATTTAGCCTATCTGAATCAATCAAAAACATTCCAATAGCACTGACAAATCAGCTCACCCCCATTCCATCAACATACAACCAAACGCGTCCAAATCATTTATAAAAATAATCATTTCGTATGAGTTAAAACTTGTTTGCCCACTCTTATTTTAGCATATATGCGATTTCGAGAAGATTTTCTGCAAGAGGAGGCGTGCCTTTTCTTTGTTTAACCAGTTAAAATGGATGTTCGACCAGTCTCAACAAGCATGCAAAACTTTCACAGTGCTCTGATGATATCATTTTTTCTGTTCAGCTTGACGGCTCAATTGAAATAGTAAATCTGAGGTTTTTGTTAGTGCACAACATACTTGCCGAATTTCTCCATTTACCTTCAGAGGTTTGACGTCGAAACTGTCGCACGGATGCATACATGTACGAACAAATACACACATATATATGCAAATACGCATCCATATATGAACGGACATATATACATATATAAAATTTTTACCAGGAATATGAACAAAGGACCGAAAACTGCTCACTTCGCAGAAATTCTTGGATTGGTTTTGTCGTCGAGGAATGCCGATTTGGATGCAGATAACACCTCACGAATTTGCGCTTCCCCATTCACGCTTCAACCAGAATCTAGCACCTTTCAGAGTTGGCTGCTTTATTGGACTCAAGGGAAAGTTGACATTCTGCCGCTGACCGCATTCGAAACTTCATAGGAGATACGTCGTACATTTGTGGCTATCAATGTTAACAAGCAATTCTCTGCCTGCCACTAGTACGAGTTGAACCGTTTGTATGATCTTATGTGAAAAGAAATATTGCACTGGTTTTTGTGACAAATTTTTGCTTTAATTCGATCTTTTCGATCTCCGATCAGTTCAGAAACATCGTCAAAGTATCAAAAATATGTTCGGAAATATACTTCTCAGAATTTTTTACTTCTTTCTATTCATAAGGCTGGCAAATAATCTAGACTCTACCTGAGTCGAGATTACGCTTCTTGCAGGATTATTGACCCGATTCGCCCCAAAAGGACTATCCTGAACTGTTTCTATCACTTTAAACACTACAACTTTTCCTTAAGATTTGAGTTCAACTTTTCGAGAAGTGATCAGTATTCATGCGCTGATTGGCGCATCAGCTGGGTTTACCCTGTGAGCGCAATACACCTACGGTCGTATCATTCGTTCTTTGAATTTCTTGCTACCGATTGATCTTTGTTATTAAGATAGGCTCGCACAATCAGCTTGCTACATATAGGCGCTTGTGATCATACAAAGTCTATGAGACCACGTACTTCAAAATGATCTCATATAGCTACTCACTCTATGCACTGGAAAGTCCTTTACTTACCCTTCTGCCACTGGCACTTGCTTAGATAGGCTCCTGCTGTTGTTATTTCTCCAGAATTGGCCGTTTTTTCGTCTTTTTTTGTTCACATTCCTTCGTCGTTCATTGCTACAACCTTCGGAGACCTCTTAGTGCCATATGTGATGTGCTTTCAAGTCATAAAAAATCCTTGATAGTATCGCTATTGACTCCAATTTTTCTTCGTACAGCGCAGTTCTCTTTGCATTGAGGCTTTAGACTCGCACAATGCGCTTTTTTTTCTTCTACGATATTATCTCTTCTGGGCGATCAATTTTCAATCAACGCAAAAATGTTTTCGTCGATTTCTGTGCCCTTCGCTCACAGATGTTGAAATCACCAACGTTTCTACGGTCTTGGCTGAGCCTTGGTTAAGGAAATCGATTTTTTAAGGAAATTATTGAAGACGTTATTGTCCCGTGTCACCCTCTTTTTCTTCCGATTACTTAAATAATACAGAATTCTTATTCTTGAACGGTACAAAAATAAGGCAAATCCTCGACCACGTTGGTTATAAAAAATATTGAAGTTTTAAACTCTGTCAGTCTGGAACATTCGCTTCTTGATATTATTTTATTGATACTCAAGCTTGAAGTATTTATGGTAGCAAATGATTGATATTTATAACCATATCACTGACCGCTCGGCCGTTGTTGTTTCGCCGGCTATTTCTCTTCCTTTCAAGATTTTTCTATTATATTTAGGACAGAGTTTTTTAAACGTTATATTTGCTGTTTTTGTTATTTTTGTAAACGATGGTGATGCCGTTATGGTGAAATGCTTCACTACAAAATCTATTTGCATATTTCAAATGAGCGAAATTATTTCTCCTCATTAATTACAACTGATTTCTATAAGCAGTGCACTCACTGATTTATTCAACAAATCCGAACGCATCTTCGAAAAAGCTTCTCCTGTTTTTCTATTGCCTAATGGTATCGGAACCACCCATCTGCTTGTTTCACATAGTCTATCCTGTCGGAAACAGAAATTGAGGAGATGAAAAGAACTGAAAGGGCTGCCGAGAATCATCAACTTGGACGAAGTACAAATTTCATAGTTAGCGCTTATATGGGAAAAAGCTGGAGCCATGCTACAAATATGTGTAACTTGTAAGATTGCTAGGAATGCACAGCTGCTGCACTCGCTAACCTAATCGTCGCACTGAAGATGGGCATTATATCTGCCTTTTGGACTACAAATGGTAGGTAATTATTGCTCGACGCTAACAAGAAGCCCTATAACCTTTTGAATATTCTCACGAGATAATATGGTCATTTTCCACGGCTATAACAACATGTGATTCAAATAACAACAACATCTTTTCTTCGGCTAGTTGGTTGGTTTCTAGTTTCATTCATCAGTGAATTCTGACCCGGGCTTGTTGTGCAATGCATCACCTATCGTCTAGTGACAGCGAAGCACACCAGTAAACAACATTGTTTCGTATACCATCTGTGAACGTCTCATCGAGTAAGGCGATCATGTATTTGTATATCTGCCTTACAGGCATAGACGCCTTTGTTGTTTGATTTCGATATCGGCAACACTTGCGTTAAGAACCGCCTTGCTGCCATCTACACAGAGCGAGCGCTCCTACTGTCAGTCCGCTGAAGGCCAATCCTTTTTGCAAGTATTTTTGAGTTGATTCGAATAGGCCATTCGATGTTAGGCAGTTGTTAACCTTTACTATACTGGTGCTTTTTGGCAATTGAGGTAACAAATGCATTGTAATATGAGCATGGTGTTCCTTGAGAAGGCAGATAGAGCACATTATAATGTAGCTGAAAAGCGAGCTTGGTCCGTGCTTGAAATATATGCGTTTTGAAAATGCTGAAGATGAACAAGAATTTCGTCAGATGTGGATTATCATTCCTCATGTGGGGTGATGAAATAGGTATCGCTGTTGAGAAGTGGAACGTGGCCGCACCCCATTCGCTGTCGGTCTTGGAACGACGTCGTATCGGAAACCGTTTGCCTACCAGGAGGACCCACCAAAAATAGACTTGCTCGCCCCGTGTTTTCCTCTCCACGGCCGAAGACACACACCCCTTGAAAGCTCACTTGGCCGCGCCTTCTCTTCGAATTTCGCCATGTTATGTTTTCCACATGTGACGCATAGGCAGACTGGAGTCACGCGGCACGATTCCTTTCGTGGCCTCGTTCACTCCTTGAAACCCGCAGTTTACCTCATCGCGTTCTTCAACTCGTAGCGCCGTGCGATTCGTTTTCCTCCCACCAATAGGGATGTTATTTATTGTATATGGCATGATCACTGTGCTTTACGACCGTTTGAAGGAAACGTCACATATGGTACAGGGAATAATAGTATGCACGTACCACAGGTGATTTATGATGCCGGAAATAGCGTACGATACAGGAAAAAGGGATAGCTTGAGAGAAATCATGCCCACTACGATGCGAAAGCTTTTTGCAAGCAAATGCGCAGTATCACTGCACGTTTAGTTTAGTTGCGCTGAAAATTTAGTATATAATGCTTACATAACTTGTAGAAGGTTATCGAGAAATAAATAATGCGCGTTATTCGTAGCGAAATTATGTCCAGAATTTTTTTCGCATAGCTTCATCGCTAGAAGGCTGCTGTCAAAAACCTCTTTCTTCATCCCATCCTCCTCCCCCCTCTCTGAGCGGCTAACTCTTCAGGCGTTTAATGGATCCTTGTTAGAAGCAACCGGTTGAATCGGTGGCTCTTATATGTATCTGCACTGGTTATTAATAACAATCAAAACGAAGCTCAACTATTGCTACAAAGTATTTCGACCATAGAAGAAGTGAATCAATTTTGTCTTATTTTCATTCTAATTTCAATCTGGTTCTCAAAAGGGATGTTGTTGGATATCACGGATTCTCAATCATCACTTTTTACTTCCGTATTCCATGTAAATAACAGGGTCGACAAGCTAGCATCAACGCTCATTCCAGCTGTTGTCGCTGTCATCTGAACTGCAATCTTTCGTGGTTAGTGTACAAATTGATTAGAAGTCTTGCATAATTTTATGTGCCGTCTATTATAACTATCCGTCTCACACCAACACGAATGTGCCAATCTGTATTTCTCAACGAATCAATAAAGATCCATATTTTAGCTGAGAACATTTTTCATACAGTCGAGGTCGACTGCGGTGATTTGAAGCTCGAATCATTGCCTTCTCCTTTAGTGTATCTTCTTATTTCAAAAGCACATTGAGGTAAATCGGTTCTGCTAAGTACACGTATTGTATGACTCTTAGCATCCTGGTGAATTTCTGCGTTTTCGATAAATTGCTACCAGCAATATAAACTTCAGATACCATGAAGTCAATCGTTTTTTTTTTCGTAATTTTCTTCTCAGTTTCTATATATAGCAGCTGCTGCAAAATATAAGTAAGCTCCATCAACAATCATCCATTGCTCAGAAAATTGTTGCTATTGCTGCCTATTCTTATTCCTCTAAGGTACTTAGCGCTAATTTATTTCACATTTATATTCTTTTACATCTATGCCAACACATTCATTCAGCAACGCACTTTTCCGTTATTTTTGCAAGAAAGTATGAATGGAATGTCATTATGTTAGATTACTCTGTTGTGATTTCGTTTGAAAATGTTTTGAAAAGAAATTTATCATTAAATGAAGGCGATTGAAGTGCGCTTACATAACTTTCCTCTATTGCACTTTATTCAAATCAATGACCATGAAACTGTACGTGATGTAATAATGCTCCTATTTATTTCTCTTTGAATTTCCATTTATAATACATCTAAATTTCTTGCGGTGGTGGTCATCCTTCGAAACGATGATATGCCGTCCTTATAGATTCATCATAAAATCGATAGGAAGCTTGCTTGAGGTATCGCTTGAAAATTCACATTAATTGTGCGAATAAATGGCGCAATTTATACTGCCGCATTTAAAACGCTTTCTCTCGTTTATTCTCCCCTCGTCAGTTCTAATTCCAACCAAATTTCCAGTGCTTCTACAAATTCGCTTTGCAAAAATTGATTATGTCAACGTTGTGCGTTTGTTTTTTTAAATATCTATTTATCAGTTTATCCATTAGTTTCCATTGGGAACTATTGATGCGGTAGTTACGAAACATTTCAACCTTGAAGTTTCACGTCGACCCGCCGCTTTTCTAAGTAGTTATTAGATAATTTGAAGGTGATAAAGCTCGCGTGCACTTTCCACTTGCCACGTTTTCATTTTATAACGGCTCAATCAGAGAAAAATGAAACATTTTAGAAGATTCGTATGAGCAATTGGACCATTTAAAACTGAAAGCGTTATCCTATATACCTTTTTGTTTGTTGAAAGCTTTTAAATGTGTTTGGTTGGATGAGGATACTGCTAGAGCCACTGTGGTGCCATTTTCTCTGCCGTCCTTCTCCATTTGAATTTAATGGAAGCCTGAGATTGAAAATGAATTGACTCAAACAATCGAACTGGATTACTATCATATGGTGATTGAAGAGGTATGAAAACCTTCCGATGTTGCCTGCCAAGGTTCAAAGCTACACGTAGTTGATTTTCTTGAGGATTGGCTGAACTTCGATGCTCTTACATCTGTGCACATCACTCTAGTCAGTGTCATTTGTTACTAAAAAAACTTAGAAAATCTGACAGAGGGAGCTGAAACGATACGTTTTCATGAATCTCATTCATCTCACCAGTCAGTTTGTTGAGCATCCAGCAAAAGATAAAATGTGCAAATTACTTCTTCCACATTTTCCTGATCTAACCAATTTTATTACTTCCTGTGGAACATTTTTTTTCCACTGACGAACGTTCTAATATGCATGCACTTTTTTGTAGCTCTGAAGGCCAACCACTCGCAACCCTAATGAATCAACGTGGAAAATCGTATCTAGAGGTCACCATGCTCATTCATCATAGCAATCAAATTTCATTGCTCCGACTTCAGCGTAATGATGGTAATCAGGCGAACAAACTTCGATCGAAAACGAAATTGGGGTCAATTTTGATAATGGAAGTTTGGTCTCGACATTTTTCATTTCTTTTCGGTTGTAGTTGAAACTTGCCTTCCACCAATTACCTTCACTCGTTGGTCAGCCGGCATTTTTGAAACGCATTTTCTTTCAACCGAACCTTTATTTGCAAGCCATTAAGCTCCCGTGGATTCATTTTCACGTTTTTGATCGGTTGCGAAGCGGTTGAAATTCTGATCAGTTATGGTCGCTAATGGGAGGGTAATATGGATAACATAGAGGAGACAATGTTTAAACTCTACATGCAATAAAGGCTTGCAACATGCGCATTTTTCAGTTTTCTATGAGTGCATTTTTCCATGTGCAACAGCTTGCTAATAATATTTAAAGTGAATTTTATGTGTTATTGCCTCTTGCAAAATCAGAATCTTGAATGGGAGAAAGTAGGAAGAGGAAAAGAGAGCAATTGTTTGTGACTTTGCACATACGCATCGTCGTAATGTGCACATAATTTTTCTTTTCTTCATCCGCAGTGCATTCATTTGTCTTTCGCCATTAGTGCAGCTCATTTTCCGTGCAAAAATCACAGCCTCAACTCTCGTTCCCCTATAGCGTGGTTGTCATTTCCGATCGCTGGTGGAAGCCTCGATCGACAAGTGCGCTCAATGATAACTTAATACCGATATTTTTAAGCGTGTGTCTGAGTGTTATCCGTGTATATTAACCACGATAGCTCTGTGAACTGTAGCGATTAGTGAAAAATAAAACGTTGAAGCGACTTCGAGCGTCATCTACGAAGCCGTGCTACATGCTATTCCTTGTGGCATAGAAAGAAATAAACTTGGCCGTCGACGTTTGTGCCTGTCGGTGCTCTTGTCGCTCCTGTCTTCACTGCAGCAGTATGTGTAAATTTTCTACGCTCTGTAGGCAAGCGAGGAATACAGGAATCGAAATTGTAGCATTGAGCTGAAAATTAATGTTTTTTTTTTTCGAGTCGATGCTGAGGAACAAAAAATGTTATACACGAATACGAATAACTGAGACGGCCACATATGAGTCATTTAAGGCACATTATGACAGTAGTTTGCAAGTTATACCTGTATTTGTATGAGTTATTTACCATCATGCGCAGTATATATATATATATATATATATATATATATATATATATATATATCGGGCCATATGTGTGGGTGGCAATAGCTATGTTTACGATATATCCATTGTCCTGAGTCACCTCAACGTCTCAGTCACCTCAACAACCTCGATCTATATATTTCTTCAGCTCCTTGAAGCCCTTGAGAAAGTTGTTTCCGTTTTCTCCATCCATGCATTCCTCTCGATGCCAATAAATTCTTAGCTAGCAAGTATTGCAAGCCTTCATCTGTTCACATCTTAGTTTGTGCCACTTCCGCTCACTCTCCCTCGACAAAGCGTAGTGTCATTCGCAATTTCCTTGCCAACGCTGAACGCGTCATAGTTGATGCTAACGATCGGCATAACGACCCATTCAAACAATCGCCTCCATGGTCAATGGCAATGATTAACCGGCAAGAATCGACGCCTCCAACACTGCTCCCAAGTTGTTAAATGTTTTCATCTCCAACAATCCACTTGAGGTTGCCTCATATTACTAGCACTTCTGTTTCTCTTATCATTACTTTTCATGATAACGACTTTACATATCATTTTATTTCTGTATCATATTAATAAACACTCTTTTCCTCTAGCTTTTGTTGTTGGAGATTGTTATCTCAGTGATATGGTGTCCTTCATGAAATGTCGCTCCTGTGGTTCCGCTTACATTGACGAGGCTGAGTGATGTTTTCAGCGGGGTCATCTGTAAGCTTACCTTCAACTTGAATTCTCCAGTTGCATTCTCGTAGATTAACGACCCTCTACAAGGCGTGTTGTTCAGTCGCAGGCTGACACGGAGGTATGTCTTATGTTGTCATGGATGCTAGAGTTTATAGGATACCAATACCTGAGATCAGAAAAGCAAGACTCATCTATTTTCTTAAACCTCTTTTTAAGAAATGCGCTGTGATGAGATATATGCAACATTTTATAACTTTTGGTTCCCCATCACAATTACGTTCATATTTCCTCACTGCTTCCTATCTTTTGAGCATTTTCCTTTGATTTTCTTTAAAAATGTTTTCATACTGCATCGTTTTCGTTTTTTGCAAAGGTTTTTGCGAAAAAAAGGCATCGTTATTAGCTCTTCATTCTCTTACATATTTACATATTCCAAGGTGCTTGATGACGGCTCTATGAGTCGAGACGTTGCAAAATGAAAGTTTTTATTCATATTTCAAGCGGTTAGCTTAGAAGAAATCTATCCTTATGGATGATTTGTTCGCACAGTCGGAAAAGTTCAAACATGAATCCGCTGTTCTCGGCATTTCATTAGTTATTCGTGTTTTGTGAACTTGTTTTATTTTGGCTCCCTTCTCAACTTTTTCGGCGTTGAAATTCTATTTGAAAATCTTTAGGTACACACCGACACCTGAGAAATTAACAAAAAGTGGTTGCATTTGCATATTTATCTTGAAATATCAGCTGTTCGCGATTTTATCCATAAAGGAGTTTAATTCCTTGAAGTTGATAGTGCCTTAGCAGCGTTCAATTTATTCCACAATAATTTGGTCTAGGTCTTATCCGTACACATTTTGCTACAAGATTTTCATATATTGCGTTCACTTCGAATGCGCAGGGAGAAGTTCAAACCTCATTTTTGTCTGCTTTACTGAAGTTTTCCCCATCCTCCATCCAATGTGGAGTTTTCATTGTGGAATTCCCATGAAATTAACGAATTCATGGAAATATCTAAGTCAACATATATAAAGTGATTCTCATTGTATGCGCACCATGCCTTCTTCTACCAGTAAATTCTGTTAGTGCATAAAACACTGATTGATACTTGCAAAATTTTCGCCTCATCGCTATCAACAAAAGCGTTCTTTGATGTAAACGCTGTTTGCTTCAATTATTTTGTTTGAATGTCTCGAATGCACAAAAGTCCTTAGAAGTGCAAACCAACGTGCAATATCGCTCTTATAGACGAAGCAATTACCCGCAACGGGCAATGATGTATATTGCTCTCACCGAAAAAAACATCAGTTGAATAATTGTTCACTTTCCAGTTCTCTTACATTTTATCTTGGCTATTTTTCCTTCCCCTATCTGTCATATGTAGAACATACCGTCAGTATAATCCCGGGCTGCTCTTTATTTCATTTTTGTGTATTTCACGCCTGTATTTTTCAATACCCAACATGTATCAACCTACGGTATAACGTTTCATCCCTTAAACTGTTATAGTGACTTTCTGCAGAAATCGAACCATTTCAAACGATTTTGATACGGTGAAAGCACAAGAAAAGACTGAAAAGTTCTATTTTCGCTGACCGAGGAAAAAAAAGAAGATAATTTATGTCTCTTTTGTTTGAGGGAAGTCTCTGGTTGTGAGATAATTGAGTTGAAACGAAATAGCATACTTTCAGCAATCAGTCAGTGGAAAATTTTGAAAGGTATGTGATGAAAACTCATATCGTTCTCTGAAAGCAAACTTTTTAATAACAACATAGCAGTGCAATTATTGTTTACAAAATAGAAAAGGCAAAGAGCAGTTATAAAGAAGTCCCGAGGATATCGTTAATCAAAGCGCTTTTAAGTATGCTCCACCTTCTAAAGAATGTTTAAAGCAAGATCAACTAGATATCCACTGAATTTAATGCTGGCGTCAAAGTTTGGTTCTTATGATGAAACTGCAAAGTGAATATGTTGGAAGAACATTCGGCCTTAAACAATACTTTTGTGACACCTTTAAAAAAGGGCTTGCTGTATGATGTGGGGATTTGGGGGAAATAATGCAAGATCTGACATACCGTCGATTTTAGATGAGGATAGAAAAATCACGTGACCAAATGTTTTAGTCTTGTGGAACTTTTCCTCCATCCACAAGCCTGCTTCTGCTCTTTCAAGCAGCAACTTTTTCACGACTTGCAATGTCGTTGCTAGCTGGATTTTTTCTTCATCTGCTGCAAGCAATGCTGCTTGCTTCTGTAAAGACCATACGGTAACAGTCACACTCGAAGGTTACTTAAAGCTTAGTTTATAAATAGTTCGCGAATAAATACCAACTCTGAGCACATTTCCTTTAAAACAGATTGAAAAGTGTCTGAGAGGAATTCGCATTTGAACTGTCATCAATGTGAGCAGCCGTTTGCATAATTCGCCAGTAAAATACACACTTATGATCCAATATTTTCGCATTTTCGGTAGCCCGACGGCTGGCGCAATTCTTTCTTTCTTTCTCTTTTTCTGCAGTCGATCGACGTAAAAGCATGCAAGATCAAATATCAGCCTACACCTGACATATTATATATATATATATATATATATATATATATATATATATCATATTACGTAGGTGTGGTATAATTCGATACATAAATAAAAATGCACGACGTGGCTATAACGCGCTGATGCAAAGGAAATTTGCAAAACCCCATAAAAACGACTTATCGACCGACACCTGCTGTTCGTTTTTGCAGCTGGCGTTTTCGTTTGCGCCTCATCGCCTCATTCGCCAGCGAAGTGTGCGCTGTTTTAGTTGAACAACGCAATTGCAAAATTTTATTGCCGGAAATATTAAAAAAAATGGCTGTGTTATATTTGCTTCCATGGCTGTCAGGAATCGGAAAGTCTTGCCACAATTTGATGAAGGAATATGTGCCGTCTTAAAAGTAGGGATGCGTGATCCATCATACTGTTACTCACTGTTGAGTAAGATTCGGCAATGCAAAGGTTTAG
This sequence comes from Baylisascaris procyonis, assembly GCA_037389465.1. NCBI lineage: Eukaryota > Metazoa > Nematoda > Chromadorea > Rhabditida > Ascarididae > Baylisascaris > Baylisascaris procyonis. Next base: position 2,331,344 of record JAZARR010000153.1, read on the forward strand.
CTCAAATTTCTGTTCAAAGAACACGCAGAAATTATTGAGATTCTACAGGCTTCATCTAATATTCTCATAGCGTTTTCTTGTATGCAAATTTGATTCTTAGCCTGTATTCACTAGCAGCCTGCAATCGTTTAATTCCTTCGCTTCATAAAACCTTAACTGTGAAACGAATCGAAAGAGGAATTGCATCGACGAATTGCATTACAATAGTTCATGAGTTATTGTTCTGTTGCTGAATATTATCGAAATATGGTTGAAAATATTTGCATATTATTTGGAATGTGTATAGAAATTTCGCTTCTTCGTTAATTATATTTCTCTATATGAAAAATTTATATCGAACACTGAGTGTGTTTCTTGATAATTCTCTTTAACAGAAATATTCGAGGTATATTACCAACTTTCATCACCTATTTTCATGCGATTCTAAAATCGGTGTGGTTGAGAAATTTTTTTGCATTACTAATATGAAATGCAACGTTTCTTATGAAAGAGGGCATCAATGAATATGATTTCATTATTGATGAATATATGCGACTGACGTTACGATGACTCATTGGAAACTATTTGCAAATGGTTGAGATAACGATATTGCGATACACTTTCCATTCCTCATCAATTCATCAACGTTTGTGAATAAATTTCGTTCAACGAATGTGTAGCACAATTGCGCTCGCCAATAGTATCAGTGTCTTAACGCGTTTGTTCTTCGATTTATTTTTGTCTTTTCACCGTGAACAGGAATTTATTCGTCTACTATAAGGAGGAAGGGGGAGGGGAGGGAGAGGCAGAATGAATGCACATGATGAGTCATTTGCATTTTTTTTTTTTGCTATCCTTGGTATTCCAATGTGTTGGTAAAAATGAAGCACTTTTATTGTTATATAGGTCCTCCAAATGTCGCTTTCCAAATCATTGCTTTACATCTGATTTGTGAGCTTGTTTATTAGTCCTGAAGCAATACGGCTTTTGGCTAGGAATGCCTTTCATTTGCCAACATCCGTATAATTTTTTCTACCTTTTGACTTTAATCTCATGCGTCCCGTGTTTCTCACTTCGTATGCTTCTGCTTCCAGTTCATTGATGTTTTGATTGATTATTCGTTTTGGACGTGAGATTATCAATATATCTCCTATCTCCGTCGGTCATGGAAAGTCAAGATTGTTGTAGATTTCTTTATGCACCTTTCAAACTGAAATTGAATTTAGGCCATAAAATTTGCTCGGAAATTAGTTGATATTCTGCAATCAATAAGTTATGATTCTATATTTGCTTTTTTTACGGCGTTTTTCTGGAGGACAGGTGTGCCTTTTATTCAAATCGTACAGCCGTCTGTCACTGCATTGAACGCTTCGTGACATTTACAAATTTATGAAATTTTCAGCTTGTTGTCATGTTGTGTTGCGTTTGCTATTTTCTCCTATTGATCCCGCTGTACTACCTCATTCGGTATTTCCGCGAGTTACTGAAAGTTGCCAACTTATCAGAGAAAGTTGTTTTTATAACTGGATGTGACTCCGGTTTTGGAAGATTACTTGCGCTGAAATGTGCACAACAAGGAATGACCGTATTCGCTGGATGCTTAACAAAAGAGGTTTGTCGTTTACGGGCCATTTTTGTACTTTGCCTCTATGGTGACCATTAAAACTACCTTCGAAGGCCGCTGCATTTCTAAAATGCCGGTTTAGCGCTCTCTCACATATATGTTTAGCGTCCAGTTTTAGTTGCTTGAAATTCAGACATGCTGTTTTCAAGCGAACCATCGCCGTATGAAAGAAAATCACTATTAGATTGGCGATGCATAAATATTGTGGTTTCGTTCTATCCAGTTTCAAGAAAGGATGAAATTTACCTCCACTGGAAAGTATATGGCATATCTAAGCATGAAAAGTGACACTTCTGAAATCTTTTGTGATCCATTCTGAGATTATAACTGCGAGAAAATTGGGAACTACCATAACCTCATAACACTACTTGTAGAAGCACTTTACATATCCATACCATACTCTTAGAAACAAGCTACCTATCAGCGGCTTGAAAAAAAAAATCATTTAGGGCGAACAATCTCTGAAGAGTGAAGGTGGTGAAGCTTGTGCATCTCTTCGTACGGTACATCTCGATATAACAAATCAGGAGAGCGTTGAGAAGGCTGTCGTGTTCACGGAGATGCAGCTCTCCGGTAGCCTTCGTAAGTTGATTACCTCTGTTGTTGCATCTGGCAAATATAATTTACAGCAGTAACAAACTTTTCTGCTATTACAGTCTTTTCAGATGCGTTTTGCCTATCTTCTGATCCAGAAAAGTTACAGGAATTAACCTCAAATGAAGAAATTTACATGTTCACACTTCCGTGGAGTGCCTAACTTTGTGATGTGTTTTGCGCAATCAGTTAAAGACATTTTACTTAAATCTCCGGTTTGATCGCAACTTTAAAGTTCTACGCAGCGGCCGCGTGCTACATTAACACTGAGCTTTAATGGATCACATTTGATATATGCATTATATCTATCAAATCTCGGAGCTTCAGTTACAGGGGTTCCCGAACTGTAACTCTAGGCAGACAAGCAGGCACGCACACGCACATATTCATACGAATTCATATCCATATACTGTGGTGAGGATTTCTTCATATCGAGCTTCACAGATGTAACGTTGCAAAGGCATATAAAATCACTCTCGTCGATTGTTTATCGGAACAGCCAAATATCATTTAACGGAAGCTGGTGGAACTGATTGGTTTAATCCCGAAAATTCCAAAACCGCCGTTTGTAGTGGCTTGATTTTCGTTGCTCAGGGCCTTTTCCCCTCATTTTTTTTTCTGGTATGCTCTTCAATATTTGCTTATGAGGTTTTCTTGGTAGTAGTGGGGTCTGTAGTACTTTGCTGAACTATATTCTTTCAGTATACTGATTGTTCCACAGGAAAATTTCGTAGGCGCAAGATAGCCTGTCCATTCCACTGAGGTGAGAAAATATATAAGCATACCTATAATCAGAAGGATATGACAAGAGAAGTTTGTTTCTGAATATTTTTTTGTAGCCTGTAACTGGCCAGGAATGTGTGTACTCAGTGAAGCGGTTATCTGATGAGAAGACATGCGGTTTTTCTGCTTCTTTCCCTTTTTTGAGTATAAATTCAACTGCTGAGTATGCCTGCACCTTTTCTGTTTTTTAAGAGCTTTGGGCACTGGTTAACAATGCCGGCTTCCTTGCATTATACGGTCCCGACGATTGGTGCTCTATAGAGGACTACGAACATTCGCTGAGAGTCAATACATTGGGGCATATTCGCGTCATACATGTGAGTGATAAATTCCGCTATCACGCTGTTGTCTTAAGAGATCTCATTTCTCGCTTTTTCGAGGAGCTAAGGCACCGTCGAGTTTAGTTTGTGGAGGCGATAAACGTTAAATCTGAGATGTGACAATTTTCAGGTCCTGCATAAGGTGAAATTATTCTTACAATATTTTCTCATTGATTACTGCCAACAAAGTAATAAAAGAAGGCCATTCACGCCTTCACACTTTCCCGTTGTAGCGGTTGTGATCAGTAAAGTCAATCTTGGAATAAAATTAGATGTCGATCGAGCTTTGTTCTATCGTCCTCATTTTGTTCCTGCAAATTAAGCAATCTTTTCATTTTTAGGCATTCAGGCATTTACTAGAGCGATCGAAGGGGCGCATCATCACAGTGACCGGTGCTGCTGGTCGTCTGGCTGCTACAGGCACAGCTGCTTATTCTGTAGCGCAATTTGCAACTGAAGCTTATATGAATGCACTAAGGTAATCGAAAATTGCTTTCACATGATAACGGTTGATGCTTTTTATGGCCAATGAAAATATCTGCATTTTCTCTGCCACCTTTGTTGAAAAAAAAAAAACGATTTGCCATTATCCCCCTTCACCAATATGGCAACGACATTGTGTGCCTTGCAGGGAGCTTTCTACCTTCCAAAGCTGCGTAAAAGTTTTTTTTTAAGCTATGTCGATAATTACAACGAAAATGTTTGAAATGCTGAGAATATGAAAAATCAGAGGTCGACGCTGTCGACACCATTAAATGATATCAGTGCTCATGATCTTTGATTTTTCTCAAAATTTTTCTAAATTTATCGTTGTCGTCAGATTTTTTTTTAAAGTTGCACTTCATTGCCTATGAGAAAAGAAAGACTTTTATCACTAAGTTCTATGGGGAATCTTTGAAGGACGATTTGATCGTTTGATTCGCAATATATCTTCATCGCTATTTGGAACTGTAGATTTTTTATCAAGGTGCGAAGTACGCCCATTCGGCATCACATGCTCGACAATTGAACTTGGCACGTTTCGTACCGATTTCATTGACTCCGCTTCAATTAACGCACGATTGAATTCATCATGGGAGAAATTAACGCATAAAAAGAAAGCGAAATATGGCGAGGATTACAAGAATATGTGTGGGTTTTCTTTCCATCCATCTGAATGCGCGGAACATGCGAGCGAAATATAATGCACTACTAGATGTTTAATGTAAAAAAGTACAGCCTTCTTAAGGTTGAAAACAATTGCCTCGCTGAATTCAGCTATAAGTTTCTTAACAAATGCAGCTGTTAGCTAGACCTGTTGAAATTCTTATGTTGGGATGTAGTTTTACAAGTAATCTTACGGCACGACAGGTGTAGTGAAAACTTCAAAGAGTTTCCTTCGTTATCGGTGTATTAATTCCAAGCTATTTCAACCACTACGATTAGCAACTGATCGTGGAACCGATGAAGCAAAAAGAACAGCATGATGGCTTAATAGACTTTCTTAAGAAGGTGAGATTGTCTAAAATCCCCTCGCCTATTTGAATTTTTAGGAATTTTAATGGATTTATGAGGTCATAAGAGAGACTGAAAACCATCTTTTTATGCTTTGTATGTTTTCACATAATGCGACCGAAAAGAGAGGAAAAGACTTTCAGGACAAAAATGGAGAAACGAAAGTATAGATAATCGAATAACACAGATGACTGTCCTTTCATCCTTTTCTCACCGAACATAGTTATGGAAAAGAAAGTGGTCACTAATCCCACATGTTCGTTCCTGATTATTACATTCATCTGCTCACTGGGAAGTTATCTACCTGAGGTATATGAATACGAAATAAGGAATTTATGCTAATTTTCAGACATTGCTGCAATGGATAGGAAGATACAGAAAGAAAGTTCACCTTGTGTTGATCGCGTTGTTGCTTGCTATTATCATGCAATCACCGCACGATATCCACGACTTCGTTATCGTTGTGGATGTGATGCACATTTCTTTGCCATACTCTCCTATCTGCCAGCTCCTATTGCCGACTCGATAGTCTTAGCCTTATGCAAGACGAGCGCTGTACCAGCGATCTTAGCAAACGATAAAAAAGAACAATGATCACCATTCTGGATTATGTTTTATAGCCATACATATATATTGTTTTGATAGTCCTTCATTCTTTCAAATAAAGCTTTCATTCGGGATTTGGAATTATGTCTGTGAAACATCGGTAAGGCAACATCCAGAAGTCAGGAGAAAATCCGGTCAGTAATAGCCATTTGATAGAATGCGTTTGGTTATGGCGGACGCAGGAGAACGGAGGAGGAGGTAGAGTTGATAGAATAAATTGATGCTGGTGCTATAAATATTTCCACTATCTTCAGCGTTGGTGATATGATACTACATTCAGCTATCTGCTAGCTATCATAAAAACTGAGACGCTAACAAATGACTACCTCAGTGATAATACTTCAGCATATGCGCACATCGTCGAGCACGTTTCAAGTTGTTCATTGCTCCGCATTCACTCTTACATCTTCTGCGAGTCTCGAATATCGTTTATTGAATTTCGAAAGTACGGAAAATGGTGGGTCTTGCAATTTCAATGTGCAAAGCAGGTTGAGCACGAACGGTGATGCCTCAGAATTGCATCGTTTCGCAGTGCGCACCAACCTGGAAATTTTAGAGCTTGAAGCACGATGCAACGTTGTGATGCATTGGATCCTTAATAAATTGCGTTTCTATGAGGAGCCAAATTTGTCAGAGACTTTTTGTCTCAAAGTACGTGATATCTGTCTCGAATTTCTGGCACGCCAAGCATTATTACGGTTTTCAAATGGTCGTGGGTAAACAGCATTGCGAGATACTTGCCGACTCACGTCAAATGGCAGCAGGAAACTTCCCAGGAAACGGATGGAAACGAAAAAACAAAAATTGGGAGTTCCATGAAATGAGTAAACGAGAGTGTGTTATGTAGAGCTGTGTGACTCATAGTGAACTCTGTCTTATAGCTTCATTTATTAATGCGAACTCGATGCGTTTGTTACAGTATCATATGTCGCCATTTATTTATTATGTGATTCTTCACGCATTAGCCAACCTTCGCAGGAAGTTTTGCATCGATAACATAGCTTCTTGTGGAAGTAGTTCGTTTAGTCCCACAGAACCGCCGATTTCCTTCCGTCATGTCTCACATAAGCTAGCGAACCTTATGAGATCGGGCTGTAACTACTGATCTTTTCTGAGGCGCCGTGAGACGTATTGCGTTGCAAATACGTCGTCCGATCGACGACCGAAGATATCTGGCGAAAACTGAATTTTCGTTGAAAAGCCAGCTCTGGGTATCAAAAACGGACAACAAAATCCAATGATCGTCAGTAATTAGCCAAGAATGGCTGTAAATTTGCAACGGGCTTGCAAAGCCGGCACAGATATGCAATAGTAGTCCCAACTTCACCAAGTGAATAAAGCACAATTTCAATTGCTTCATGACAAGCGTGCATTTTCCAAAAGCCTGCATAAAAATCCAACATTTTCCACTGGTAAGCCGCCCATAGAATTAATCGTGCAAAGCGATTTTGCTTTACCGCTAACTTCAAACGACGAAAGCCTTCGCTTTTCACTGATAATCGTTTCAGACGATATCAAAGTTTATTCACAAAAATTTGGGCAAGCAAATCACAAAGAACATGGCTTTCCCACAATCTGCCTTCATGATCTTATAAAGGACCTGACAACTCACCGCCGGTGGATTTTCTTTCCGAGCGCTGGTTCTCAATTTCTCATATGAATTAGCTGTGGAAGAATGCCCTCAGAGCTATCATCATATTGCGCGTTGCTCAGATTGCTGCCAAATTTTGCATAAGTTATGACCTGGTTGGCTTCTTCTGCGTAAAGGCTTCAATATCAATAACAAAAAATGTTTTAATGACAAATGAAAACATTTTGGGGGATCTCCCAGTTCCATTTAGAGACAACTTTTTCAAATAACGTCAGAGGACAATGGTTGTCATTGAAGTCTGAGTCAGAGTGAACATGGCCTTAACTTGTCACGCTAGCAACCTGGCCCAAGTCAGAATAGATAAAATTAGCAAGAAGCACGCAGATAAGAGAGCTAATCTTTATCCTTTTATGAGTATTCAATTTGGCTAAGGGTTTATTCTATTTATTTACCACTTCAACAGATTTTCTCGTTTAGCCAACTTTCTAAAACGCGGCATTAACGTTTGTGATGCCACAGAGTTCATTGTGAACGTTCTGAACCGATTTCTCACTGCGAGGTCTAAAATTAGTTCCTTCTGAAGTAATATCCTATTCACCTGATCCATAACTAAATAAGGGCCGTGAGAAGCGTCATCAACTAAAAAGGCTGGAAAGAAAAGAAAGAAAGAACTCAATTCCTAGGCTCAGGCAACTTCTTTTTGATAATTAAAAATTTACTCGCTTTTAAATAACTTTTTTGAGAAAATACCATTTTGCATATAGAAGATATGACATCTATATTCTAGTCCCCAATGCGATCGGTTTTGGATAGCTAGAGTTCGAAGACATAGGATCAGATTCTCGCGAAAGAGTAATCATATGAGCGTTATCACATTTCGACCTGGTAGATCTCTGTATCTTAAGGAGGTTGTAGAAAACTTAGCAGATCTATTACAATGTAGAGAAATAGAGTAGAACAGCTCATGACGCCTGAAAGCATGACTGAGTGAACGTGATGTTTGCTTCCCTTATTGAGGAAAGCAAATTTTTTCGATGCTCTTCTTCTTCGTCAAAAACTCTTCAAATGATTCAGGTTCTTAACTCCACATTTACGTTCACTAATTCTGCTGCTAATATTTACAATGAAAGCATCTGCCCGGGAAGCAAAAGATCGTGGATTCGGGTCGTATCTAGTGGCATATATTAGTTACCACAAACAATGAAGTTCCCCATATGCACAAATTAGATGGGCGGTGGTCTCTTATTCGAGCAATGTCCACTTGTCTAAGCAGTTACTTTTTTTTTGTTTGCAATGGGCGATGTTCATGTGGAATATCTTCAATCTTCTATCTCATTTCTCATACAGCGAAATCCTTGCAATGAAAGAGTTTAAAATACAATTATCTTGGGAAAAAAAGGCAATATATTATAAATGCACACGCATCAATAGGAATGAATGACAAAAAGAGGAAACTGAGACTCACAAAATTTATAATCTATACAAACGAAGTTCTCATACAACAGTAGAGAGCTTATTCGTGTTTCCTGTGTGAAATTGCCGCTGGTTTCATTTTAGGTCCGAAAAGCAATTTCAAAGCGAAATCGACGGCTGCCGTTGGAAGATATGAGATTGGAATGAAGAGCAATAGTGCATCCCATCCACAACGATAACGATAACGTGGATAACGCGCCGTTATTGCATGATAATAATTGTCGATTACGTATTTCGTGTGCGCAGAGCCGAGTTTATTGAACGTTTCACTCCAATATACAGCAACTGAAGATTTCTTTTTTGATAACATGACAATTTAAAAGTGAACCGTTCCTCTCTTATCATATTCTCCTTCATCAGGGTATCCGTTAGCACACCATAAGCATGTGCTCGTCGGCCGTTGAGTTCTCGACTTTTTATTTTCCCAGTTTTTGCTGAGTTTACCTCTGCTCTATTATTCTGTCTTTGTGTTTGAGCAACCCCGACTTTCCCATTAGCAATCATAAAAGATGACATCTCGATGAGTTCGTGTGAGACCGAAGAACTCCTTCTTTTATAGACAGTTTTTTAGAGGCAATTTTGAGGAGCTCTTCAATGAACGAAAAAGAGAGTTGAGAGGCTGACAAGGAACATTTGCAGGTCTTAATAAAGAACCGAATGAAACTTGAATTCCAAGGTGTGAAACAAGCATTTGCCTCGCCCGACAGCATCAAAATTTGAAAATGAAAACGAAACCAATAAATCAGCACTCTACCCTATTGTGAATCACTCGTCGATTCAATGGCCTGAGCAAGGTAGATAAAACAGGTGAGATGGCGGAAAAATCCGGCCCACAGTGAAGGTACCAAACTCTTCCAGTTAGTATGCTTGACATGTGGAACTTTGCAACAGCGAGCAGAGAAGAAAAAATCCTTACAAAAGTTTTTGAAATCTTCGCCATAATCCTGTCGTTGTTCGTCGGTCAACTTTTCCCAAACTCTCTCAATGCGTTGCTTCATCTCGACTCGGTCAATGAGTGTTGTTTTGAAGACACCAGGCTCCAAAATGCAACAAGTAACACCAAATGGCTTCAGCTCTTGTCTATAAATGAAAGATTATAGCAGCTAATATAGTGGCAAGTGAGAATTGAGTCAATCAATGACATAGGTGCCATCCTTTCTCAACATCCCTTCATTGTCTTGTACCATTTTTCAGCAAATACTTTTCTATACAAATTTAAGAAATGCGTTTTGTGCAATATTGCTCTACATCTTGGCCAATGATGTCACTATGCTGGATTCGTTATCGCTATGCATTAAATGCACTTTTTTTTTGAAAATAGATGCAATAGCGCCCTCGCATCTGCTTCTAGAAACGCAGCTGTACTATGCTCGTAACATATTTCGCCTTCTCATACCATCGAAATATTGTATTTATAGTTTATGCCAAACCGAAAACGATGAGTCTACTAGTCATGATCGCTCACAGGAGAATTTGGTGTCAAAATTCCAGGAGCTTTCATAAAAATAGTAAAACATTTACTGATTTTTCCACCTAACTAATGGTTACAAGCAGGTCCAAATGTTGAGTATCCGCTAAAGTAAAGTCTGTAAATTTGCGACAGAACAATGGAAAAAATCCTCCGATGTCGGACCCAATGGGAAATCCAAAAAATCCTCTCCGTCCCTCCCCTAGCCCCATAATAACAATCTTTGCTTTAAAAGATTTTTGGACAATGGCGAATCATTTATTCGCTCTGTTTAAAATGAGTAAACCCGGCCTCAATAACCAAATATTAGGATGGCGGATGCCTTATTACAAGCATGCAAAAGGACATGGCCGTATCATAATCGGCTTTACGAAAGCCAGAAGGGATCAGCGGTAAAAATGTAATAAGAATGAGGTTAAGGCATACATTCAGAACCAATCAGTAGCAGTCGCATCTTTACTGGTATTGACCCACTCCCTCTTCCGGCCTCTCGGAAATCCAAACGTAGTACCCTCACAGTTCAGAATCCTCGAGCACTAGCTCACAATGGCACTCCAAGAAGCATAAGGAAGTAATGATATTTAACAAAACTTCACGTAAAAATGTCGTCGAAACATTCGCAAGCTCATGCAGTACAGGAAACGCCAACCTGCCCAATAACCCATTTACAGATGAAATGAGAACGACAAATGAATTTGCATGAAACGTATCAATGCTTCGGCGTATTACTCTATCTGTATCTGCCTCTCGAATATATGATGAATTTTATTTTTACTAGACTTCATTTCCTCTGATATTTTGCTAAACTCCTAGGTAGATATATAAATATCGTATGAGCACAATACACGTTGCCGGTGTAATGTGTGGTTACATATTGTGCTCATATTCAATGTGGTTGAAATGTGCAAATGTTTGCGATATGCTCGAACAATTGTTGAAGGCAGCCGTGAATACAATGGTCCGCGTTTCTTGAATATATTTAAGTACAGGTTCTTGAACTAAACAATGTTCAAAGAAGAGTGCAAGAAAACAGCATGGAATGTGAAAAAAAAAACAATTCGCAGGTGAGAAGTGAGCAAAGAGTATTCATTGACAACAGAAGGAACACAAAGGCACACATCACACATCACGCACACACTCTCCGTTAAATTAAAATCAAATCGGCATGAACATAGCCGAAAGATCTATTACAGTTGCCCTCCAATTAATAAAGAAACTGCTGTACCTGATGCAGTCCATATAGGCTTCTGTCGCGAATTTAGCTGTCGAATAAGGACCTGCATATGGCACTGATACGCGACCAGCCACACTTGTCACAGTCAAAATGCGTCCCTTTGACTGTTTTAAGAGTGACTTGAAAGCCTTAAATAATTAGTGTGATTGATCTCTTTAACAGAGAAATGAGTAAATAAATGGCTCTGAAGGCCTTTATTTGCAAAATTTAATTCATTAAAGAAAATTGTTGAGGAAGTATGTGAGAAGCGCAATTACATATTACTCGCAGATTCTATTGACACTCAGCTCTAATTTCTTTCGGTTATGGGGTAGAAATGAGAAATAGCTTAGTTTTTGGCAAACGCGAAATTCCTCAACACGACAGCCTCAATCTTTCCAATCCACCAATTCTCCAAAATTATTCGTAAAATCCTCCATTCCATTACTCGCTTGCTATAGGACGAATCGGCATCGCCAAAACTGAACGTAGCGGCACTCCACCGTTCATTGAAATACGTGTAAGCTTATATATATATATATATATATATATATATATATATATATATATATATATATATATATATATATATATATATATATATATATATATATATATATATATATATATATATATATATATAAAGTGTGCGCGTAGATAAACATTCAGATGATTCTCTATATGTGTGCTGACATAATGGAGACTAGCGATGCATTTAAGATCGAAACTTCTGGTCAAAAAAAGTCCCACTTGCATGCCTAACCCTCCAACTATGCATAACCCGAAAAACTAAATGGAGTCCACATGCGCCATATTCGTTCAAATGGCTCGTTCGGCAAAGGCCATTGGTGCACGAGAAACAGCGAGGAAACCGCTGAATGATCTGTTTTCGGCAGCCTTTCACAAAGCATTTGTAGCAGTGAGACTGATGTCCGTATCGGAAGAAACCCATCGATTTGCTTATTTTTCGAGGAGAACTTCTGAGATATTCTATTTATGGAATTTGTTTCGATGCTATTTCAATTCGTTGAGGGCAATCAGCTTGATCATGGAATATATATGAGTTAGCGGCATATAAAGCACCGAAAGATGGGATTACTGCATCCACTGATGGCTATGCGATAAAGAACACTTCGTGTATCCGATAGCGAACCTGTGATACTCTGATGTGACCAAGTGTATTGACGTCGAACGAGAATCGATAATCATCGATCGAGCACCAGTCATCGGGACCATATGTTGTGAATACACCAGCGTTATTAACGACTGCCCAGAGCTCTGTTAGAAAAAAATTCGAACAACGCTCATAATAGATGAAAATGTTATTGAAACTAATCACAAATAAAGTTTTAGTAAATTGTGTCAAATATCAAATTACACTCAGCAGTAAATCCCTTGCAAGTCGAATTACTGTCAGGGCAAGCTTGAAATTAGTTATAGTAAAAAAAAACGTTGAGAGCGGTAAGTTTGAGTTTCTATGGAATAAAACTTGCTAGAAGTCATGCTAGTGAGGGCGAGAACAGCAACCAACCCAGTGTTGATAAACATACTACTGAACAATCAACTTATAGTCATGCTAAAAAATAATTTACGAGACCATCGTTGGGATATAATCGGCTATAATCCAGAAGAATAGACACCATCCTAAACACCGAAATCACCTTTAGTTCAAATCACTGCGTATAAAACAGACCGACTTGTTTGATTGTGCAGAAATCACATCCTTAGTAATATCGGCAATAATATCGGCAGAGATTGTGTGGATTGTAACCATTTAAATATGGGCTTGAATGCATGTTCTATACTTACTCGCTCCAGGTTTCATTTCTTTTTTCACAAATTCAGCAGCTGCCTTTACAGAGTCGTCGTTAGTTAAATCGATCATCACTGCGCGTAGCGATGATCCTTCTTTCAGAGTGCTGGCCTCACTTTCAACCGACTTCGCTCCCTTAACATTTTTATTTGATCTTTCAGAGGAAATAATCCATGAAATACTTTATTTTATATGACTTCAGGTCAATTATTCCAGTATTGAAAATCAGTTTGAAAAAAAAACTTTCCAATGTAACTACAATCCAAAAGCTTTCGACATACGTGAAAAATTATTTTAGCTGCATTTCATTATTCGTTTATTTCTAACAACGCAATCAAAGTTTCTAAATCAGTACACTGAAATAATGATAACTGACTTGCTTCTTCCTTAAGACAGTGCAAATGCCTTCATTAGAAGGCCTCTCAGCGTAGCAAGATCGTGGGAGTCACGAGTCTCCTTCACACAAGGTGTCTTTTCTGGCAATATCTAAGCAAGGTGAGTTCATTCAATTTAATTCTCTTTGAGCAAATAAAAACCGCTTGGGCTTCAGATATAATTCATGAAGCACCACGAATATCAATAAAATCGATCAACACTTTTGCAGACTAATTGTCGGGAAAAATGGAAATTGCCTCTTTTCAATCACGCTTTCCAATGCACCTAATAATTGCTTCTTCTCTCCCACCATCATCTGCACCTTACAATGCATCTAAAAAAATCCAGCGAGAGAATGCAAACTTTTCAAGTGATGATTCCTAAAATACACCGCCTATGGTATTTAGAAAGCAACGTGTTTTTAGAGATTATTTAATGCGAGTAAACGTCCATAGCCACAATACGCATCCCCTTATCTCATTCTCGAGTCTAATCAATTCTCACTTAACCAAATTTTTTGATTTGCTTTCGATTTACTGCAACTGAGCAGTTTCCTCGCCTCATTTTTACACCTCAAAAATTTTACTCGCTCAAAAATGCATTGAGAAGGAATATGATTAAATTATAGTTTCTTCGAGTTTTCATCTCCTTCCCCACAACTTCCTCTTACCTTCCCTCTCCCATCTGTATCAAGCACTATCACCTTCGAAGTTGGGAATAAACTCCTCTACATTGCATACCTTTTCCGTCAAACATCCAGCAAATGTAGGCATTCCATTTTGTGCACATTTCATGGCAATCATGCGTCCGAATCCAGAATCGCATCCAGTTATGAAGACTGCTTTCTCAGAGAGATCATCTACTGTTAGCAATTCCCATAAATAACGAAGCACATAGTAGGCCAACATCGAGAAGACCATCAATGTAGTTGCCAACAAACAACAAGACATTTCAAAACTGAAAGCTGCTCAGTAAAATTCACTTAAGTGTGCAATTTCGATTCAACCGATAAATAAAAATTCGAGGAATACACACTAGGTTCTCTATTTTTATGTAGAAATAATAGAAAAACGCAACAGGAAAAAAATATAATGTCTTTTTGCATCTATAAATGGCCGGAAGCATAATATAGATGAAAGAAGAACATGCATAGCGGATATGCGCCAATCAATTGCAAGGCAGCTTGCGAATGCACGAGATTAGTTCCGCGCATTGATGGCAATAGCAGTTCCGTGCAGGGACAATCGATAAGACAACATGGTTATCGTGGAGGAGTTGCATCTAGCTTGTTATGCTATTGCAATATCTGCAATTTCACTCGTCAAAAATGCAGATATAGAATTGCAACTTCGACCCTCGAGGTAAGAAAATACGGCGATGAAGCATAGAAACTCCTCGAAAAGTGGCTTGGAAACTATGTGTTGTGCACATTATCCGGCAACAATTGCGAATGAAGTTGAACTTGGATGTCCCGACTCTTCACGACAAAAATTCTCTCATACAAGACTTAATGACTCGAAATTTGATGAAAATGTAGTGAAAAGAGCATGCAGAAATGTAGAAATTGCAACGCAAAGTTGAGTGAATAAGTGAGCGTTTACTGAACAAATACACTGAAGAATAAAGGAGACCCCAGTCAAGTTGCAACAGAGTGTGAAAATGATACCAGTGCATGTGGCATGCATTTGCAGTTTAAAATCGCATCCAGGAAAGCTCACAGTAGATCGGATCTAACTGGATTTCCCAATGCATTTCTAAAAAATAGGGCGAACGATGCGAGTTTCAAAAGCATTGAGCCATGCTGTTCGACAAGGCGCATTTAGATGCAGTGAAATGTTTGCTGCACTAGAAAGATGGTTGCGCACATAAGCGAAGTGATTAGCTTTCCATCGTAATTCACTTATCCTCCTCTTACTTAATCCCGCGACTTACTGCTATATTTCAAAGTTCTTCGTTAAGAGTATGACCTAGTAAATGGAAATTTCAGCAAGTGCACATTAGTTTCATTAGAATCTCTAATACGTCACACCTCATATTCGAAATGAACTGATCGACTTTCGCTAGGCGCTGTGATAAACCGACGACCTTGACATAAGCGAAATGTTTACACAGCAGATACGTTTAATGCTGCGGAAACTAGTTCTCTTTCCATTCTCGCTTATAAAGAAAGGCTTTTTCGTGAGGGAAACCTTATTGTGGATAGTACGAAGTCTTAAAAAGTAAACTCACCTAACTAAACTTTTCACAACTATTACCAGTAAAACCGGAAGTGTTTTTGAATAAATCGTGACCAACAGGACAGAAGATATAACCAATCATACAACGAATGGAATATAAATCTCTTTAATTAACATATACAACAAAAAACTCAAAAGAGATGAAGGCTGGCTACCCCAACGAAATCACTAACGCTAATAGATGGCTATGTTTGAGCGAAACAACACCATAAGAACAAAACTTTAGAAGAAGTGATCCATCTAGTAGAACGCAATCGTTGCGTTGATATTCGCTGATGAACAACCCACTTACACGATTCGCGTCTTCATGGGGGGAGTCACGCGTCGAAACGACCAATCATAGTACGTCTCTCGTTCGAAGGCATCACGACAGAAATGATGTACTACCTCTATGCATCGAACTTTTAAATGGTGATCGCAGAAGAATTTAATGTTGCGGCTGTTTTTGGACTGCCCAAGTTGGTCAAAGAGTCGAATGCAGCAAAGAAGATAATTTTTTCCCATCTCATATTCTCTTCTGTTAACTCGAATATATGAAATAAACATAATTTTTTGCAAGAGATTTTGATAATGCATACGAATTGTTTGCGGAAAAAACATTTTAAAAGATTATAGGCGATTTTTCTACGGAAATCTTTAGCTTCAAACGACGTTATTCCCTTTTACTTGAACGCAAGCTTTAAGTACTGACGTATTCATTTCGTCTAATTAAATAACGCCGTTCAATGTGAGTAATGAGTTGCTCCGTGTAAATGAAAGTAGCGACACGTTTTTATTTTACTAGAAAGAAGAAAAGGATATAATGACACTCTAAAGAAAGAAAATGAAAGATTGGAACGTCACTGAGAAAAGAGTCACATAAAAACGCAGTAAATATGGATCATAAAAGATTGAAGCAAATATGAGTAATAACAATGTTGTTTCGTAGACGCATGATCGATAGATGTAATAGTATAACATTTTTTATTTCTTTGAGTTATGGCTCAAAGAGCCGAAACGTCAGCATAAATTATCATTTCATCTCTACTCGACGCATTACATGGTCATAACCAAAAAAAAAAAACTGTTATACTATTACAAGATGGAAATAGTTGGAACGGTTACGAAACGTTTACAATGGACATGCTCTAGACGCTTGCTTGCAACGTGGCGAACAGCCAGCCATGAATACGCTTCATCATTAGAGCATCCAAGAAAGGGCAAAATGAAAACACAAAGATTCAGCATTTCGCTTATGACTGCTATTGTCACCTTGATTTGATATAAGTGTTGCAACAAAAATAATGTAAATTTTCCAACACGAAAATGCCCTCCAGCGGGATATCAGGGTTCCGTTGGAGAGCGTTGCGAAAGAAAAATCCCGAAAAGACCTCAGATATTTTGAAAAGCAGCTATAGACTGAACTGAGACATCAGACGGCAAAGAGATTTTAAATCAGAAAGCCGAGGTGGTTGCTCGCAGCTCGCTTGAGACACTCCACGAAACGTTGTTGTGCTACCGGAACCGGTGTCCACAACTCCATTCATGCACTTTCTTGCCAAATCCTTCCGCGCATTTCCTGGTCGTCAACCAGGTTCGATCTGGCGCTGTGACAAAATCGCGAGAGTAGAGCAAATTCTTCTAGCCACGAACTTCCTTGGTTACAAAAAGAACCGGAAGTGGACTGATCCATCTGTATTATCGTAGCAAATACTGAGCACTTGATACATTTACTCTTTGGTGAAGGTGACTTGCAGCCATAGGGACACTTGGGCTGCCTTTTTGGTTCATGGCATTTATATTCCAAATTACAGCTGTCAAGCAGAAAATAATGCTCTCCGAGGCTTGCTAGACGCACAGCATACTACTGAGAACTCCCAAGCAATATTTACCAAATAAGAGGTGTCCGAGACGATCACCTACGAATGCAATGCGTAATTTTGAAATATGACTAGATCACCCAGTCGCCTATAAAACTGAACCGTTATTTCGCCTCAGTAGGAAATTTTGACAAGTTAGTGCACGACAGAATATGGGTTAGTATATATGGATCGCGTCCACTACTACCATTCTGCTTTACCGATTTTCGTTTCATCTCCCCAAATCCAGACATGTTTGAATGTCGTCTGCAATTTATTTTCTATGGAAAAGTTGGTGGATTTTGGAGAACGTCTACGCATACTTCGAGTGATTTTCTTGCATTCATTTATTTGTCCTAAGCCTCCTAAATAACATCAACATATTGTAGAAATGTTCACATATAACTGCATAATGCGTTAACACATTAAGTACACACAATCACGGTGACATCAGTTAACTTGTTTCCTAACTGAACACATAAAGTAAGCATATAGCAGTCGAAGCCTCGAAAACCATAACTAAACATATTGAGCTGATGGAAAGAAGCCATAGTGAATTTACTTGATGCACAATAAGAAATGGGATAGTCATATGTGTAGGATTTTTCCTAATTACTCATTTATATTTTTTATTTTCAATTGCAGCTGGCTTCATTTTTGTATCGAAGAGGAGTTTCGTCGCAAAATCAATAATCTCGGTTGAAAGATATGTAATCGGTATGAAGAGCAATAATGCATCCCAGCCACAACGATATCGATAACGTGGAAATCGTGCTGTTATCGCGTGATAATAGCTATCGATCACATATTCGACATGCTCCGAACTCAGGTCGTTGAAAAGATCGCTCCAATGTGCAGCAACTGGAATGTTCACGAATCTTTCATAGTACTATCGTTCGACGTTCTAATGGTTAAAAAAATCGGAAACTGCACGAAATGGTCGGGTGAGCGCCTCGGTCAGTGCCTAGGTCACAAATTCTCAGTTCTCAAGAAATGTAGTACATATTGATTTTGGCATGATTGAGTTATCTGCCTGAAGATCATTCGCAAAGTAGATATAGGTGTTTCCTGGTGTTCAAAGACTGGGCCATTCGAAACCGTTTTGGCGGCAGCTGAGACGAGCATAACCAAAAATTCCATACATATTGATTTTTTTTTGAAGGGTTCAAAAGGAAATTCTTTTAGCGGATATGGAAGAAATTCCTTCCAAAATGGAATCTCCCAAATCATTCAGTTCATTTTTGATCTTGAGCTATCATGATTAATGGAAAATTGCACCTGTCTTAGAAATTCCCATATTCATGGACATAAAATTTGCTGCAACCTTTCATGCATGCTTCGAGAAAAAAGAGCAATACAAACCAGTGAGAACAAAACCGGAAAACTTCCAATTTGAATTATGTTCCGAAAGCTTTTTTTTTTCACTTCCCATCTCACAAGCGATTTGTGGAAACGCTATTTTACTTAAGAACACAGAGCTGAAGTCAGTTCCTGCGGGACGCTTATTTCAAGTGAAGCTTCGTTCAACCGATACTGGTACCTTGGTGTGGAATATGTATGATAATGGCACTACAATCTATCGAACACGTCTATTTACCTGTCTTGATTGCTCTGAGGGAAAGCGGCAGTTTCAGCACTCTGAAGGGTGGCATGCTAAATGTGTGTAGATAATAGAGTACTAGTGCATTTAAAAAATTGTTGGCACCTGCCTGCTCGGTCAAAAGCGACCCCAGGAGGTGAATGCACATCGATCGTGGAATTCTCCATGTCATGTGACAGACAGTAAACGAATGCGTTATAAAATCACCCCATATTTCCATGAGAACAAATATTTCCTACGTAGCGGCCAGCAAACAACTCTATAAATTTAGACGTCTTACAAAAATCTTTGAAAGCTACGCCATATTCTTCCCGTTGTTCATCGGTTAGCTTATTCCAGACACCGTCGATTCGCTGTTTCATAGCGTCGCGATCAACTAACCCGGTTTTGAAAATACCAGGTTCGAGGATACAACAAGTTACGCCAAATGGTTTCAATTCATACCTGCAAAAAACAAACTTTGGAACAGCTTTTTTGCTGCAGATGTCACCGCATGAGTAACAATAAAATTCTGCTCGAATTTATATTAGACAATCAACGCAATGTCGTTATTATTGTATTACAAATATGAAAACGGATTTGGATTGTATACAACAAACAACGAGTAGTGAAAATAAATCAACACATGTGATATGGCAGCATAATTGAAATATCTGAAAAGAGCAACTTCTCGATGAAAAGGACTCCAAAGCAGTAAAGGTGAAAAACACCGACGGACTCGATAGCAAAGCGAACACTTACCTGATGCAGTCCATGTAGGCCTCTGAGGCAAATTTCCCCACCGTGTAAGGACCCGCATATGGGAGTGAGACGCGTCCGGCTACGCTTGTCACACTAACGATACGTCCTTTCGATTGCTTGAGAAGTGGTTTGAAAGCCTCAAGAAGAAAAAAATGAAATCTTCGAGAAACGAGATTTGAAAACAGCATAGACAGTATCATTGATACTGCAATCGCAACCCAAGAAATTATAAAAGTTCTTAATTGGAACAGCACTCGATTCATTGGTAAGTAGACCCTTGTACAACTAAGAGTCGGAAATTTGAATCGAAGGGAACTCAGAACGACCACTGATGATAAAAGTGGGAAAATTGTGAGAAGTAATGATAAGAACCTGTGACACTCTAATAATGCCGAGTGTATTGATATCCAATGCCAATTTATAGTCTTCAATTGAGCACCAATCGTCAGGACCATAGGTTGCGAAGATGCCCGCATTGTTAACGACTGCCCACAAACCTCAAGCCATACACTAAGCAAAATATTAGCAATAATTCAATAAAAATGTCTCTTCGCAAAAACAAAATTGTCCGTTGAACTAAATGATGGTGATGGATCACAGTTATAAAAGCTTGCGCACAAAACTTCCAATTTCGCCTTCTTTTAGTATAAAAGTGTAATTTCAGGCAGTTGCAAAGCGTTGAAGACGGGTCATTTCAATGGATTGCTAAGTTCAAAAACTTACCTATAAAACCGGCGCAATACCTACTGGGGTAATTTTGCTCGCTAACCCCAGTAGCTCTACGAGTGGTCAATAGACAATATGAAATGTAAAACAAACCACACGTATGTCGATACTGGTCCAACCACTCTTGCAATCCTCTCAAAAAGCGGCCGCTTTGTGATCCTATGGATCTAAGCCGATCAGCCGCGAACTGCATGCAAATTAAAGAAGGACGTCTTCTTGAACGACTAGAATTACTCTCTTCAACCGTTAGGAATGTTGGCAAAGGAAGCAACCGCGCAATACACATTACATCGTCAAACTTCAAAACACTGACTGTCACATAAATCTACCGAGCTCTCACACACATACAGATAATCAGGCATCAGAAGCTCATTGGCACAAATAGCGTATCCGCATGAGCCTACAGAATCAGCCGGTTGCACGAGAATTTCCATTTTTGAACCGTAAGCGATAGGTAGCAGGGAAATTCGTCTTGCACGTTTCATGGCCTCTTAGCTGTCAATAACTTGTGCGAATGTGATAAACCATCATGTACTTGAGATGTATGTTGATCCTCCGAGTGCGAATGTGATAAACCATCATGTACTTGAGATGTATGTTGATCCTCCGACATAGGTTATAACCATCAAGTTTAGTCACCTAAGCTTTTGTGTTTTGCAACCAACCCACAGTTAGACCTGAGGATGTGATGCAGCTACGATGTACTCTTAAGAAAATTTGCAAAGTCGCATCAAATTCCATGTGAGAAATTAGCCACCGCATTAACTGGAGAATTCTTCTGCTCTATAGCATTTTCAGTGTCTTTTGTTATAGTATTTCGTGTATTTGTTTGTCGTCCGATCGATTATCTGAAAAAAATGAGTTCAGCTGCATTACGCCTATCTTACTGAAGTAATTGAACGGGAAAGCACTTCCAGTTTCTTCTAGCTATCATTTGCACCAATAACGAGACATGCAGAAAATACTTCAGCACCTTCAGATTCCTAATGAGAACGAGAAGTTGTTTCACTTACTTATTCCAGGTTCGAGTCGCTTCTTGACAAAATCGACAGCCTTTTTCACAGAGTCGTCTTTGGTCACATCTATCATTACCGTGCTGACAGTTCCCTCCAAAGAGGTGGAATCAACTTCAATCGATTTCGCTCCCTTTAATTAATGCGCATGACGTAGTGGACGAAAATGATCTTATGAATCGCCTAGTCTCGATGGAAACTATTTCTCCAGGAGCTGCTCAGTTAGTCTGTGACTATCCTCGAATCATCTTTATCTTTCCGAAAATGGATATTTTCATACAATCTGATAACTCGGGAAAAAAATAGTGCATTATTCAATCGCGGTGCCGTTGTCATTAATTGTGCTCATGAAATGTGCAATTTTCATGTCATCCGTCTGATGTGGTCGCCTATGTCTGCATGGTTCACCGGAAACCTTTAAACAAAATGTAAAATTTAGCATCTATGATCACCAAAAACTCTCTAAATAAGCGCCGCGTTTAATCAGCATCATTGGAGTGAACATTGGATTCTTCGAATATGAAACATGCACCTGTTCCGTTAGGCACCCAGCAAAGACGTGCATCCCATTCTCGGCACATTTTATAGCCAGCATTCGTCCAAATCCGGAATCGCATCCGGTTATGAAGACTGCCTTCTCTCTAAGGTTTCCAACCGGCAGCAGCTCCCACATGTAGCGAAGTGCATAATACAGCGACACCAACAGGAAGACCAATATGAACGCGGAAAAGCAGCAAACCATTATCGACTGCAAAATCAGTTTTGAAGTGTTGCTATTAATATTGCTTTACTAATTCACTCTTCTCATTCGGAAATCAAACGAATTCCTCAACGATTGATGCCATCCTCCGCTGAATGAGCGTGGCATTTTACTACGTCCAGAGGACCCACGTTTGCCATCGAAATGCACGAAGAATAGTTGGATCCTATACTGCATTGATGTAACATCACCTGACTCATTAGTAAATCGCTGCAACAACGTACACAGTCAACCGCATATCGCTGACGATGATAGTTTGCAGTATTCTCCTGCATTAGCTAAATAAGCATTTTGATGAAACTTATAACATGAAAATAATACAGAATTCACCATAACATCGTCACGATTTCGCAACGTTCCTTTCCGTTTCAAAACGGATTCTTGCCTGGTCATTACTGGAGAACATTTGAGCAATCCGCACACTGCACGTAAGATTGAAACTATCTGTTAAACCGCGTCAATAACTCTGTTCCCACGGTTAGGCTCCTGATCGGGCCAGCAAGGGTGCTACTCAAGAGAAGCATGCTCATAAAATTCAAAGGCGTAACCATGCTACCCAAATTCAAGGAATCAAAGTTTAAATCTTCACCAACTGTAGTTACTCTGTTCACCATGCACCTGAACGCGATCAGAAGCACTCTGCTACGGCTATAAAACAGAGAAAGCAAGGGAAAGCAAGATAACTGCACCGATATTTACACACTTCGTTCCCCAGCCATTCTATGATGACATCGCGACGTTTTCAGGGATATCAGCATTCCTATCGTAAAAAATTTTCAAACTATCTCACTACTTCCTCACTCAGTTGTCATACGATTGCCACGGAATGCCCGACAATTTGGATTCACCCAAAGAGCAGAATCTGGTGAGGAATCCGGCAGCCAGGTTCCCGTAGTGATCACATTGTCAGGCCTTATGATTATCAACGAAGCGCCCAACTCAGAGAACTTGTTCACAATTCTCATTGCGTTAAAGAAAGAAGAATTTCAAATTGAGCTTGAAAGATTGAGTGGAACTTTCTTGAAAATTACAACGGCGGCTGAGGAGCTGAAGAAAAGACGGCTGGTCTCTTTACTTCTGAAATCACTTCTCTGAAGAGAGTTGATTAAGATTGCTCAACGGAATTCTTAAATACAATATTCGCATAAACGAATAGCATCACAAAACTAAACACTTTTCTAAAACATATCAACGAAAATGCGACCGAATGGCGCAATATCACTTCACTGATATCAACTGTCCGATAAGGTGTGCTCACCTTCGCTACTAGCATTTCAAATAAACAAACTGCACCTACTAGCTTCGTCAAGGTGTTTTTGTTTGCAATAGATGAATGGCACAGTAAACATGATGAATAAGGAGGGAGGACATGAATGTAAATGGACGATTTTTTTTCTCTTTCAACTTTAACAATGCTCTATTATGGTCGGGAAGAAGTTGCAGGAAAAATTTCATCGATGCTCTGATTTTTCATCTTTGTCGAATGAAACATAAAATTGCTTCAATACTTCTTTTTTTTTTCTCTTTTTCTTCGTTTTCGTTCTTTTGTATTATTTTGCTTTCTGTTTTGCAATTTTTTTTTAATTTTATTTTATTTCACAAAATACATTTTTATTTCACAAAATACATTACATACTTTCCATGTGCCGGTTTCTTGCAACCACACGTTTTATTATCAATGTGCAGCGTGTCACCTTCAATTAGCGATACATACCGAGACTTATTTCTGGTTTTGCTCCAAGAAACCAGCTCCGTAACTCATGACCTTTAGATTTCAATCCCCTTACTGTTCTTGGCTAAGTCGGATCTTCCGAGTATCAAGTGGACAGCCTCAGAAGATCTCAGACCGTCATTAGATTTGCTAGCATTCTTCATGAGCATGCTTAATATAGAGTTTTTAAGCAGTTAAATCAGTTGCGGCCTCTCGTTTTTGGTGCCCACGCTGCTATATATCAGAACTGGGAGCTGCAGAATGACCAGAAGCAGATAAAATTAAATTACTGAAGGAGGGTACTTTGATCTTTGTTGCAAAACCTCTTTCCAATTTATCGTCATAGTTCCAAGAGCGCGGATTTCAGATCATGCAATCGCTGAAAACCATGTACATTTAGAAGAGGTCGAAATCCCCGGCTTCACCAGCTTCTTCGCGCTTTTTTGCCATCCGATTTTTAATGCGCATTCAATTTCTCTTCTTCAAGGAAACTTAAAATGATGCGAAACGGCGTGTAAAAAGCAACTTAAAATTGCACAGTTTCCATTGGGAATTACAAAGAACACTTCAAAAAAAATAAAATAAAATTCTCCAGTAACTCTACTGGGACGACAATTATTCTCCACTACAATTGAACTTCTAGCGCAAATGACGAAAAGAATTTGCGTTTTTGAGTGAAGAGGTCATTTATGTCGCATAAGCACATATAAAAAATCATTTTTGTTGCATATGTTTACTCACTTTAAACCTCATAACATGCAATTCTATCATTTTAGTCAACACACGTCTTAACGCTACTTTAAAAATACCGAAAAGGTATCTCAATAATCACAAACCATTTTATTGCACACATAAGATCAGAGTGCTGCGGTGAGATCTACTATTGATGTGAATGCTGTAACATAGTTATTTGAAATCTTCTTCCACTGGATCTGATGAAGTTAATTTGCATATAGGGTATCACTGTTGCAAATTTTCCTGCTCAAATCTTCTATAAAAGGCGAAAGGTCAGGTTTGTCGGCATTACTGGGCGATCGAGTTTGGTGTTTGGGTTTTGGATTTCGTCTCGTTTTGGTGGATTCGACAAAATTGCTCATCCGGGAATGGCGGCCGCTGATGTCGATGAATCGGTTGCGTTCCTTTCGAACCAATACAGAAGCGAGTTCAACGATCTTCGCCGACGCACTCTGCAACTAAGCGATGCTTTTGTCGCGAAGGTAACTAAACGCCGACCAACTATCCAAAACTTAGTGTTACTTTTCCTGACGGATTACATGCAGTGAAACTGCGTGTGAGCGAATGTATGCATGCATACGCTTCTTCTACGCATGCTCTGCTCTTCATGACGGTGTATAAAATTGTATTTGTGTGCATTAGTGCAGGAGATGCCAAAGCATAACAAGGGAAACTAAAGCGATGAAGTTGTCACAATCTCCCTGGTTCGAAGCGCATGATGCGCTGTTTCCGTTTTCCTTAGATTTTATGAAGGTATTCAGGAGAACCGTTACACGAATGATTTCTGATGTCACCTCAAGGCCTTTAATTGTAGGAGGATTTCATATGTGGAATGCTAATTTAAGGCCCGTTGGTTCGTAATTCCGGGCTGGTACTTTTGAACTGTTCTCGACCTCAACCACCAAGTTCGATTGCCTTTCGATTTCAAGTGTGTTTGCGCAGTTGGCCACTTTCGATGACTATAGGTAACTGGGACTATGGAGCGCACAGTTGATAAAATTGAACGGGTTTTAGTTGCACTCTTCTAGCTGCTCCTTATGAATTATTCGTCCTGTCTGATCAGACGGGGACGAGCAGAAGGGTGAGGGGAGAAAGGGGTCGAAATAACGAGCTATAGTAACATGTTTTGCAGGCGAGAGCATGCCAGGAGCAGTTGAAGGATATTCAGCCAGTCATAAACAAGGAAAAAGATGAGCTACTAGCCACACTCCAGGATCAGTCCGAGATCGTGGCAGTGGATCGAAACAGAATGCTTGCCACGTTTACGTGGACGGGAGTAATGCTCACTGGGATGACCGCTGGATGCATATTCAGTAGATATGTGCTAGCTCCTTTTCTGTCGTTCTTCATCAGCGAATTCTACACGTCGCTCGCCGCCTATGTCGTCCTACCATTCATCGCTTTTCGATATTTCACTGGACCAGTTGTAGGTGAATTCTCTGAGGTGGACAAAAATCGCCGACATAGTCTACTGGCCATCGCCATTGCAGAGGTATGATCGGGAATCGAATTTGCAAGGAAAAGGCTTCCTACGAAGCACATTTGAATGTGAATTGAATGGAGACTAGGAAGGTTGCGAACACGCCATTAGAAATGATACTACATGGCCCTCCGATTTGCTTGGAAAATTAGTGCATTGAGGTACTTCCTTACAAGAGCGCATAAGATCGCACATAAATGCCGTGACTAGCAGAAAATGCTGCTATTCGTAAAGATATTAATCTTCATCAGTCGCCTTGAGGAGAGCAATGTGTCTTTGTTGCCACTTTCATGAGAACTGTAAAAATCGAAGGGAAAATTTTTAGAAATGCAAGGGCAACGAGAAATTTAGAAATATAGTTCAAATCCCTCGTAAAATTAGCTTTAACCTAGATTTCAGAGAAAAGCGTATTGATTCATATGATCTTCAGGGAGTTTTGAAAGGATATCTATTCTCCCAGCGCTTTCTTCCCGGTGTCGCACCACCTTCCTTCATCGCACCGTTTTCAATCGGATTTGGCTATCAACTCGCCTCATCTTACATCTCAAAGTCAGTGTTTCGGTTGTTCTGACAACGGAAAAATGAAATACCCCGGAAGCCTGTGAGCTGCTTTCTGAAGCACAAGGCAAATTCAGTACTGCGTTGAAAATGAAACAAAATGAGAACTCTGTATTGAATGAAATTTCATCGTAGACGCTCATTACGCTCATTTATCATGACGACTTCTTCATGGTAACAAGCTGCATCGCCTGCACCGCTAATTTCGCTGAAACAAGAAATAACATAAGCAAAGGCAATGTCTTCAAAGACCCTTTAAACTAGTTGCAATAGAGCCTCATTGCCGTGGAACATCCTCAGCATCTTCTTCTGTTTTTCCTCTTGAATGAATATCGCGTTCCGTGAAAAGAAATCTTTTTAGCGACCGCATGAAGTTGATTGCTGTGACGATGGGTACATCAGTGGCGATTCATCTAGGCATGGGTATGACGACTGGATATTCGCTAGGCTTCTTTGCTCTCACACTCCTTTATGCTGCCGCTGGATTCGGAATGCTGCAGATGTATCTAAAGTATGGCGATGGAGATCACGTAAGCAACTATCAGTATTGGTTCGAAAGCGATCGGATGCGTAATTTCCCTTTTATTCTGAAGGCGAAAAAGTGCTGGCAACAAGCACCTTCATTTCCCATGCTGGAAGGAAAGCTTTCAGTTCCACTGGAAGCTGCACGTGAAATTCCTTAGAATCATGGAGATTATTGCATGTTTTAAACAAAATAGGGACGACTGGAAAGGAAGGTACGAAGCCTGCTGGTCTATCGGCGTGGCAATTGCTTTTGAGATTATGAAGCACGCATATGTCCGTTTGATCAAACATTCCACCCTCCTCAATCCCTATCTCCCACCCCATACATGCTAATGCTCATCTTTTTGGGCTCCGAGGGCCAGCAGCTACGAAACATTTTCATCCGCTAAAGTCGCTTCTTTTTGCAGTCGCGCTCATCTACTTCGGCGAAAAAAATGTGTGAAGCTTAGGAAAAAAGCATAAAGAGCGATGAAAGTTATTGGGTATAGCTCACGTACAAAGGAAACAGCCGATTGAGCAGACTGTTAAGCAGAAAAGAATGGACTAGAAAAATGGAACTTTTAAGCGAAAAGTGAGAAGCTTGACGCAACCGTCGTTGATAGCGTTGAAGGATCCTCGGGAGTTCCCTCTGTCAAGGCGTGCTACAAAGCGGCAGGGAATTCTTTGCTACTGCAGAATGCTCGTTGATATTTTAGGATACTTGGGTCATACTAGGCCGCTGATTTCAGCTTGCTTTTCAACACGGCGAAGTTAACTAGTTTCTCAACAGGGATATTACTTTGTCACTTATTGGTCAATTCGAAAAAGTCAAACTGACTTACTCATAATTTCTTTACAGAAGACACACGCATATCAAGTGGCCTACCTGCTCGCCGTAGTCTATTCACAAGCTGTTGTGTTCACGCTGTTCACCGTCGACGCCAATGGACTCAGCGAGGCGAACTGAACAAATCGACTAAAACAAATGCACCACTAAAATTGCCTACTCACGGCAACGCTCTTTCTCACTCCACATCCCACAACTTCCCTAGTCACCAATGCAGATTTTCACTGGGCCCAGTTCTTGTGCATAATACCAAAAGCTCTTCACTCTGGAATCTGAATAAAGCATCCTGCCATACTTGCCATCAAATGCAATAAATAATAAGTTCATATTCTCATCGCCAAGTTGTGCTTAAAAGAAGCAGTCAAATATGGGACAACCTTTAGCTTGGTGAATTTTTAGTGAGTAAGGATTCATATACTGAGGAGATGACACAGATCTAGCATGCTATCATTTAAAGAAATTTATGATCATGTCAATGTAATGTGTGTCACTCAGTGGACCAGGTTCACGTCCACTAAGTGAGGCGAAGTGTGGGGAGCTTGATACCAGCGTTCACTTAGGTTGACGTGACAACGATCCGTCTGTGCCGAACACCCCCCAAATGGTCGTGAAGTGGGGCACTACCTGCAGAAGAGATAGCGGTCCCTTTATGCAAAAAGTTAACCAGTGAACAAGATCATATGAGCACAGTCGCGAGGAAGCAGCACGCTAAAAGAAGATTTCACGTGCTACGCGATGGTACGATAATCTGAAAGCGTCGAATCTGTGCGCTTGCCATCTTCATCCTTCCTCTGTTGCCCCACAACCATCGCAAGCCGTTTCCTCGTAATGTTCTGACCTCTTCCTCCGTTGACATCGATTCTCATTCTTTCCTTTAAGTAAAGATGGCTTTTGAGGCTCAACGTCGGAGACATGAGAAGGAGTCGGCGTCCCATCAATTAGGTGCGTGTGACATACCTCCTTCCAGGTATTTAGTTTTGCTAAATCCTAAAAAAGGCTGCGGCGACATCTCGTGTTCCCTCCGAGATAAAAAGCTGAAACGATCTACGCTATAGAACGAGAGTGCCAAAAGATATGTTAAGCTCCCTGCGACGTTTATTTTGCCTATATGAACACAAGTCTCAAAAAGCATCCTGCATTTGTAATCCAATCGTCTCCGAAACCTTCCCCTCAGCTCTCGCAATCGAGGTTGCTGTCACCGATATTGGTACGCCATGTAGACTTTCAAAATGACATGCAAATCTGCATGGAATAAGCAAGAAAGAGCGGCTATGACTGCTTGTTCGATGAGCTAATAAGCTTTGCTGAAAAAATCTAGCACTCGACAAAATGATATGACTCTTTAAGCAGAACCTCCAGATAATGTGAACCAATCCATGCGACTTTTCAAGCCACGTAACTTTTTGATTTGGGAAACGCGGTGCCTGTTTTGGGTGATTCAGGATTTCATAAATGTGTGAATGCTCAAGCATTTTTAGAACGGCAAGGGTCGATTAAAATTGTGGCTCTATGGGAAACACTCACCACGCTCGGATTGCATTTATGAGATTTCATCAAAATTCTCATCGCTGATAAACTATGCCTCGAAGCCTGAAATCTGAGAGAGGAAGGCGCTCTTCAGAAGAATGCATGCCCACTTAATTATATTTTTGTTGTTCTCTTAGTAAGCATCGTGTTTACTTCAAGGAACTTCAGACTTATTTCAAAGAAAGCAACTTGAAACGAATATGAATTCAATAGCGCATTTTATTAGCCCTATGAATAAAAAAAAATGCATCAACATCACAAAGGAAGAATTTCAGCAGCGTGGTTTCTTGTACGGAAACAAAAATGTCATTGATAATTCTACATGAGCTTTTTCTCGTAAGATAGGAATTCATGCCAGCACATTTCTGGATGTAATCTATTGTTTTTTCATTGTGTTGCATTTATCGTTGAGTAACTAATCGCACTCCTCCGCTTGTCTCTTTCTTCGAACTATTGACGCTCATACAAATCTACGTTGCAAATTTTTGTGCTGCGAAAGTTTTAAACAAAATTTTCGCATAGGTCTGCTTTTGCACTAATCTACTTGCCTATAGCTTGCATATGAGCTTTTAGTGCATTTTCCAAGTTTCAAAGATTTGCGTGCTCGTTTTACTATAAAAGAGCTGAAATTTATGAAGACAATCAGTTGCTATTAACTGTAAGCTGCTTGCTTCTCGTATTGGCTCTGAGCAATGAGTGCGGCTATTCTCTTATTCTTGGCTACTATTATTGGCCTTGGTGTAGCTTATCGTCTTGGTTATCTAGACCCATATATTGCACAAGTCCAAGAGCAACTCAAGGCGAAGTGAGAAGCCGAACTAATGGATCGGAAATCGAGTCGTTCATTCCTGGAGTGTACCGCTTTACTAGTGCCACAAAACATTTGCCATCAATTCTCGTATGCAATAAATGATTTCTGATTATGCGTAGTTACAAAGTAAACTTTGTACCAGGCATTTCTGGCTCAGCTGCAACCAATAAATGTTGCGGCCGATTGCTCATGTCCAATATCCGTTACGACATGTGGTCACCGGCAATTCATAACTGAAGAAACAAATGAAAAAAATACAATGAAGACTTATTAGCATGATCTCCACTTTCTTCTATACGTTCTATGCACTCTTGTTGAACTCATGCAGAGGTATGAAGTGAAACAGATGGATTTAAAAAAATTGCTTGGAGCCGTAGAGGTCAATAACTCAATTCCTCATCTGAAAAGCGCTCGAAAACTACAAATAAATAGCGTATCTTCGTAGGCACTTCTTAATTTCTGGAATGCATACCATACCGTTGGCACTTTGCACGCCTAGTTTGCTTGGCAACCTCCTTTTCATGGTTTCAAACTCACTCTACATCAGAGGAATGCGTCTAGTAGTAGAAACTTTTTCACTGACTTCTGAATACTTGTTCGTTGCGCTTGAGTCGACGGCGATAACTTACCTCGTTAGGAAACATATTTGGAACGTCATCTGATGTTATCCAAAAATGTCGTCATGTTAGCACAGGCGCTAAGCGCAGACTTACAACTCTACGACTGCAGAAGACAGTGAGCGAAGTGCTATGCACATTTTATTAGAGCAGCAAGAACGAAATATATGAAAACCGTTTTATTTGTGCATAATCTCTCGAAAATGCTCAGAGACGATATGTGTGAAGCGATACATTCAAGAGGCATTATCCATCCTCTAATATCAACGAGACTGAAGAAGAACAATTTTTTTAAATTCCTTCTTATATCCTTCTATTGCTCAGATACGAGCGAGAAATTTAGGCGGAACAGAAAGCAAGATAGATCAAAATCAACGATTTTATGGGTTTGTTCCATTATTCACAGATCTCATTTCTTATGCCCACAAGGATATTCATTGTATGTTGGAATGTAATAAAACTAGAGCTCATCGACAATAAAACAGCATATGTTTCATAATGACGAGCAACAATAATTCATGGAACCAAAAAAGAGGACTATTTTACTAGAATATCCTATAGTTGTCGCTGAATAAATGGAAAATAAAGAATTCTTTCATAGACACGAAAACATTTTTTTCACGTGGAAATCACATTTGTAAGAATATCAAAAGCAATTGTCTCTAACGGCCGGATTGCCCATAAAAAATCTCGTAGCAATTAGTGCAATAGGAATGCAAATATTCGATAAAACATAAGCAATGCTTATATCGAATTGCAAAAGTATGAAAAACAAAAACCTTAGACAGATTATAAAAGTGATTGAAGCCTACAGCAAATGAGCTCAATGAAATAGGAACTGCTTTGAAGCAGTATATATGCAAAATATATAAACAGCAGCGAAAAGCATTTGAATACTCGGATAGAATGCGATATATTCCATACGTATAACGCTATTTCAACTGAACTTTTGCATTAAAAAAATGCTGAACGAAAATATATCACCAAGATTATAAAATTCGCAACGAAGACTATGGTTTCATATATTCGAGCGCAATAATTTAAAGGATCTGAATCACTTTTTCGGAGCGGGAGGGGAAGGGAAGAGGCAGTTGCTGAACAATCGAGTAGCTCCATGTAACTAAAGCAGTTCCAGTGGAACAATTTCCATAATATGAAGTTTCTAGTGGTTTACTACTGAATGCTATGAGCCTTCCGATTATGAGTATTCGATTAAATATTATTTGCTTAAATCCCCGAATAACTGTGAATCAAAGATATATGACGGATGTGGAACGCATCATATGACTCGTATGAAAGAAATATGAAAATCAACGGCGCTTGCAAAGGGCAAGAGGTGCGAAATGCGCACGTATAAAGTACAAGGCCATACATGTGATATGATAAAGAAGAAACCTTTTCTATCAGTTTTGCCTAATTTCACAGAAGAAGTATAAGTCAACATATAGGTACACATCGCTGTGTTGGAATGCGCTAAAAGTTCCATATAGACTGTGGATTTTGCGAACACAGTTTCCACTACATATTTGAAGATGAGTAGCGCTGTATATTGTGGTACTTCTCTCCAAATATGCATATGAAAATACTGCTGATTATGACTCAAGTATAGGAAAAACACTGCAAGTTTATAGCAAGCCTCTTTAAGATTTCCAATGTCCTGTTATGTTCCTCTGCATATTTGCACTGGAAAAGAAGTATTTTATAAGTTCCGCAAAATACGGAAATTTGCGTTTTATCAGTACTATAGCATCTGTATGTTAGTACATTTTACCTGCTAGTATGAACCTCGCCAATCACTGAATAGATTTAGGAAATCAGTTGTCCTTAACGTGCATCACAGATGGCTTTCTCCAATAACTCTCGAACATCACCTGCACCCACGTAATTGTGCCTAAGAAATTACATAGCACCTAACGCAATTAGCGCATTTGTGATTCCGCTCATCAGATCAGGCTTTGCATGAATCACCAAGAAACGATAAAATATATGTTATGGCCACCGTACAGTTAGCTGATCCGAACTCTTCTGCAGCTTTTCTGCAAAAAGCAGTTTTTCTGCCAGTCGGCTGCCTCAGAATGGAAATCCGATGAGTTCGACAATTTGAACATACATGAAAATTTCCATGCACCTTTTGACGCCTGGAATTTAGTTGAAGATTGATGGACGATATGGATGTTGGTATACGAGGCCAGTCGATAGTGTACATTACGCGCGTCAAATTTCATGACACTAGATTCGATGGTTTCCGAGATGGAACAGTGGGACGAGGAGACAAACAAACACACAGACGCGCAGATGAGATATTGTCATAAGCTATTTGCAAGTATGGATTTGCAATAGTCTATAAATGCAGTGCTCGGATCAGTAAAGATACGAATGCACTGTAGCGCATGGTTTATTATTCGTTTGCACTTGATAAAACCAAACGGTCTGATGAGCTGAACTTCAAGGGTGCATATCTTTCTTCCTACGTAGTTTGTCACTCCTTCCTGCTAGGTGTATGTTAGCGAGACGTTGTGCATAGTGGTCGCTGCCGCTGTTCTTAAGTGAAAATGCATTTATGTCATTGTGCATGTTCGCAGCTTTTATTTCTTGAATCGCATAAGGGTAACGACTATGCTCAAGTTGAGTTGCGCAAAGTTCAGCCTAGGGTGCACATTTGCTGGCGTTTGGCTCTATGGATTTCCTCTGTATGGAATGAATCACCTAGGAGGTGGAGAAAGCCGCTAGGCGACGACTGTGTTGCAAATATTTGCATTAAGATGGGAGCATGTTTTCACCTAAAGAAATCCTCCTATCTCTTATTTAGCACAGCAGTACTCAGTGTAGAAGCGATCACATATAACTTTTAATTTACTGCTTATTCGGGACTGATCCACTCCTACCGAACAAGCCCTTATGATCCCATTATGATATGTGAACGTGGACGGAGATCTAAATTCTGTCGCTGTCTTACCCGTCGGCGCAATCGGCTCGTTTCCAACTGCACCTTTTCATGCGCTATGCATATCGCTGAGCAATGCAACACCTAAACCTACACCTATTCAGATGTATATGGATAGTTCAAATGCGCGCAGCTGAAAACGCTTCGTAGTTGGATTGCACATGGCTGAAATGTAATACCATGTGCATGATATATTATAAATTATAAGCTCGTGTTTTACTCAGTCAAGAGAAGTGGAGAGAAAAATATGGCCATCGAATATGAAAAATGCGCCATTGCACGCACACAGCAGCATAAACGAATTATTTAAAAGCACCAAGTGTGACTGTTTTTAAATGAACACAAATTCCTAAATGAAAATGCCATCTGTTTACGGTCCTTTTCCACAAACATTTTCGCCTTCATTTATGGCATTCAGAATATTTTCACATTTTTGCAGGGATATACTATGATGCAAATGGAGGAGAAAACTTTCCAAGCATAAAATTCTTCAACAAATTTGATCCAACTTTGCTGCTGTTCCTTTCCCTCACGCAGGACAAATCTCTCGGCGATTTGTTATTTTCATAAATCATATTTGCAAAATCATTGACAATTTTGAGTAATCATTCGGTAAATGTCGATAATGGACGTTCGTGAAAAGTAGCTAGCTCTATAGGCGACGATAAGTTACTGGGATGAAGAGAGCACTTCGCACTTACCTATTAGATTTTCAATTTCTTTCCTCATTTAGTTATTTTTACTGAAACTTACTACACAGAATGCTTCTCTACATAAAAGTGACAGCTGAATATATCTTTTGGAAATGGGCATTTCAAAAAGCGAGCATTATTACTAATCAAAGAGCAGTTTTTAGAAAAATCAGAGAGCAGTTTCTGGAAAAAAAACCACTCATAATTTCCAGTGCATTTGTCTCACGTCCTATTCAGGTTGCTTAAAAGTGTTGGCTGAAATATCGCAATGACAGTGCAATTGGGAATTAAGCGCAGGAATCAAACGAAACTGTTCGATAAATACCATTGAAACGTCATTAAGATTATTAAATCGCGTAACCCATGATACCACTTTTGAGGATGGAAATTTACATTTCAATTATTTCAGCACATTATTCATACAATAAGTACATTAAACGATTACATTTCCCATCGTCATATAATGACGAATAAGTAATTGCTGTTCTGCATGCAGTACGACTTGCGATATTTGTTGATTCTTTTCATGAAAACATTGGCCGGTCTTAGCAAGCCGACTAGAGATTGGGATTCGTATTCATTTGTTCACGTTCCTTACCAATTATGAACTGGAGGAAACGCTCGTCGCTCTTGACGAAGCTCACTCGGGAACTGAAACGCAAAACATATAATCCCTTCAGATTGGTTTTATTCATTCCACTAGTGGTCAGCATGGTCATCATCAGAAATTCGAATAGTGACGATTCCAGAAAAACGATAAGTAAATTAGGATAAAAAGAGACGATGGCTAAAGTCGCAGTGATGCTAATCGAGCAATTTAATATCAACGTGCACTTCATTTTAAATAAATGCGGCCTGAAGTCATTAAAAGTGTCCAGCATGGCGACAGAATGCATTATTTCAGTACGTTTGCATGTTACATACTAGCGAATGCGACCTCCTGGAAGAGTTGATAAAAAAAAGTGCACGGGATGCAGAAATATTTAGCTTGCTAAGTCACTAGTACATTAAAGAATCATGCTTCGAAATATTTGCAATAGTGGAATTAACAACAGCACGGAAACCCGCACTCGTGATGGGAACGAACAATACAGAAACTGTACGATTCAGAAGGCGATTTGCAAGATTTTTGTAGTATACTTTTATCTCGATTTTCACACTTTCAAGAGTTGTTTTGCATAAGAAAAACTGTAAAAATTTTAAATCGTCTACTTCTCGTTCGCAAACGTTGGAGGACAGGAAGCAATAACGAAGGTAAAAACAGGTGCAGTTGTACGCTTCGCCTATCTATGCCTCTGAAGACGTTTCTGCTTTTCTAGCAGCAGCGTCCAACACATAAGCTTTACTTATCGTCTTGGTATTTCGATTAATGAACCCCTTATGAAAATATGAAAAGGGAATCACTCAAAACATCTGATGCGTTTTCGGAGTAGATCGACGATTGCATCGATAGTTTATCTGAATATTGCTTGCCACCGTTGATAACGGTACATATTCATGAATGAATTTTCTCAAACAACAACCTGGTATGCCATAGACTTTAGTGGACGAGTTGTGTTTCCGAACTGAGTCGGGAGATCATTGCTAACTGTTTGTCTTATCGAACCCTGAAAAATCCAACAGTCGATTAGATTTTAATGAATGCTTCTGCAACAACAGTTAAACGTATCATTGCGCTTGAACTAAAATCACAAGAATTCAACAGCTATTTCATCGCTAATACACACATATTAAAATCATTTACAATTATATCACGGTATGCTATCTTATTTTATAATCATATTTGTCATTAAAAGCGCTATCATATTCCCTCTCGGTGCATTCAAGTGAATACTACGGCAATGACTTGTTATTTCGAAAATGAAATTGCTCAATTCTGTTTGATATAAACTCGATTGATCATAGAAGAAGCATAAGAGAACATCGAAACAATTACGTTAGGTTGTGCTGTCGTTGGTTCATCGAGCATATTCCGAGATTCCTCCAATTTTCGAAGAGCACGTTCTATGTCATCGTCTTCTCCTCTCTTATCTGCTTTTGAACTCAACGCATTATCTGCACTAAAAATTAATTTATTTAACGGAAACTTCAAAAACTACCAAATTGAAAGGCTTTATTCAAATTGAGAAATGAAAAGAAGTGGGATTTTTTTCGGGGATCCTG
Source organism: Baylisascaris procyonis (assembly GCA_037389465.1). Taxonomy (NCBI): domain Eukaryota; kingdom Metazoa; phylum Nematoda; class Chromadorea; order Rhabditida; family Ascarididae; genus Baylisascaris; species Baylisascaris procyonis. The sequence goes on from JAZARR010000153.1 coordinate 2,368,181, forward strand.
TTTATATGATAATAGTTTTGTCTCTTTGGGAAATGAACAAAATAGCTGACCCTAATGGCTATCGATGGCTTGTTTTGACGGAATACTTTTCGTTCGTAGAAAAGACTTTTCTTCATTTTTTGATGAAATCGATTTATTGGCAGGGATTCTCTTTTCTGTTGAAACAAATTTCTTTCTAGCTGTTGCCAACTTCTAACAGTAATTCCCCTATTTTCTGCTACGACGCTTTCGGGAGGAGGGGGAGGCGAACAATACATGCCGACCCCCCCCTCCTCCCCCCCCCACCTTTCCTATCCTCTTGTTTTTAATGTCGTATTCAGTGATGCAAGGAACTCCTCCCTACTATTCGCCTCGATGTTGAAAAACTATGTTATTTGTCGATTTGCTCCAAGATGATGCAATTCTTTTTAGCCGAGAATTTCAGTTCATATGTATCAGGCTTATCGTTAAAGGGCGCTGTGGGATGTCCACTCGTGATTTACTAGAGAAGCCCCTGAGATAGTAATGCTGCCACTAAAATGATAGAAGCGGGAAATAGAGCACTATCAAATGCCCGGTAGTAACAAATGCCCAAGAATAACCTGAATGTAACAACTGTGGACCGCTTCACCGCATAAGGGTTCGTTTCTTGCATCTCGTAGACAACTAGAGCATCATTTTTGTATTCTGTACCCCACTGACCCGTATGCCGAGAATAACCTTTGTGAACTTGATCGATTCATCTGTGTTGTGGGTGAGGTTGAATTGTTAGATGAACTCAAAAACAATTCACCACTGCTTGTAAAAATTTACGAGCTATTTAAGTTCTGACCATAATAAGGGGTTCGGAGAATGGGACCGCACCATACGAGTTAGGTTACTTGCAAAAATTGGCTTTAGTAGGAAAATGTTCCCTTCAACAGATAAGAGAACTAATGTCAATAAATCGTTTTGTCAACAGAAAGGAGAATACCTGCCAACAAAAAAAAGTTGTTCTCATTTTCTTTCCAAAAATAAGGCTACATTGATGTCAGCCTCGTTTCGATAGAATGGTTCGTACTAGCAATGACTTAGCAACGATTAAAACCTTGCTTAAATAACGCGACGATAATGATGCTTGAGGCAAAATAAAGTTTTTTTTTTTGTTATGTGGAATTACGAAATAGCAATGGCGAATAATTGAAAGAATTCGTAAATTTTCAAAGGGTTACAGAACTTTATTGCCAAGAACTTTCAACCTTTATAAGGGAATGTTGTACGGTCATCGACAACAATGAGGTAAACGAGAAAGTATTTCATTCTTTGCATGAATAAAATCCTCCATTTTTTAGAGAATTAGCCTCATTGCCACAAAAAATTTCGTTTGTGAGTAACAATTTCATCTTTTGTTCACGCACCTCATATTAAATAGAAATACCTAGCAGCTTATGGATTACAATTATTCGCTTCATCGGCTAACTAATTCAATTGCTCTACTCACTGCAAGCAAACAATTTCACTCTTTGTCCGCTTATAGAAAACAGTGAATGCCAACGAAATGATAAGAAGCCATGTTTACGAGGGAAAAAAAATTGTCAGAAGGTGGTTACTTGAAGAATCGTCAGAAGAACGCATTGAAACAACAAAACAAGATCAACTGCCAAAGAAGGCATGCGATACCTCACGAAAAGAGCACTCTCATATTATAAACTGCTGAATCTCAGTTTTCATTCAAGTTTTCGCGACTCATAAAATGAAACTTACTCTGAACAATATTGGTGGAAAATCTGATGTCCATTGCTTGCTGCCTCAATTGGGATAAAAATAGGGTCAAGTACTTTTATTCTCGACGCCTGCAAAAATTTTTCATGGAATCAACTATGACATTAATCACAAAGCATTCAATATGATTGAAATTAGTGCACTCAATTCCAAGAAACGAGGAATTAAGGTTGAAGAATCGTATAATCGGTCAGTTTTGTAGGGAATCGTGTTGTTTACCCTTCAATCAGTTTCTTTATATACTTTCGCTAATGGTAAACCCGACCGAATGAAATATACGGGAAAATATTGTGACAGGATTCCTGGCAAGCTTTTTCACAAAACAACTGGAAATATGCTGCTAATCTGTATAATTCTATCAGGAATAGTGCAATGAAGATGTACCTTATAAACAATATAACATTTATTCGCTACTAGATTACTAAGCCTAGGAAAATGATGACTGAGAAGACAGAAAGAAATTGCAAAAGACAATCTTAATTGAATTTTTGTTTGCCGCAAAAATGAATTTCACCAACAGGAGCCTCTTGATCATTTCAAAGTAAACAATAAAATAATCCATCAGGCAATTACTTTGCTAAAAGATTCTTTCTATGGACCATCAATAATTTTCAATTTATGTTTAGCATCACCCAAGTTGTCTATAACACATGTTGGACATTCGTCGTTTCCCTATTTGAGCAATTCATGCTTATACTAGGATACACATTCCATCATCTCCCAATGGCGACGCTTAACATTGGAATCGAAAAGTGCCATTTTTATAAGTGTGGCCTCATATAAAACCATTGGGCAGTGCTTGCATCGAAAACAGGCAGGAAATACAACGATTGATCGCTATTTCACTCATACGCCTGCGGGTTATCGTAGAGCATTCGTATAAACACCCTACTTACTGTGGCAAACAAGGCATCTTATCATGAGCCTTATTTATAATGAATCACTCTCATAACAATACAATATGTGGAAGATGCAACAGCAAGAAGCATCACTGCAAATGAGTAAAAACAGGCACTTCCGAGTCTTAATAAATGAGGGAATGAGCAATGCAGAAAATTGAGTTCAACAAACACTAACAATTCAATATTTGTGATGACTTACTCTTGCTTTGGGAAACTCCCGCAAGGATTAATGACATTGGAAGAAGGATGTTGAGCAATGAAAAACAGAAAAATACATATTATGCTGATACTTGCAAAATATCAATTTATGGAAACTTGCAAATGCAACTTGCAAATCAACTTGCAAAAAATGCAAAATACTCGCGAAATATGGTTCAGGCTCCACTGAGGAGCAGGTAAATTTACGAACTGCCTAGCTAATGTACTAATTTCATTTTCCATATAAACTTATTACATTATGTAGAGGAATAATACATGCCTTCAAATTGCGTAAGAATTAGAGAGAGTGGGATCAGGTGATATATAAATGTGCTATTGCGCACGTGTTCTTATTTGCTCGCAATTTCGGAGACCAATTTACAAGGTCCCATGACGCATATGTCCACTAATTTCATTGTCCTTTTCGTTTGCATTCGCAAAGCTCACTAACGCCGCGGTTGTCTATGCATATGTATATATCCTGCGATATTTCTGTATGTACATCACCTTCAGCACTCATTTTACAAAACAGTGAACTGAAATTCATGAAATTTGGCCGGTATAGCGTGCACATTCACCGATTGTTATTATCAAACAAAGAAGTGCACCGAAGGGAAGTGAGATGATGTGCCCTCAAGCATCCTCATCGAACAAATCGCGCCCGTAGCTCCATGATTTTCCAATGCAAAACCAATATAAGTGAAGTTATGCCCTCATACTTGAAATGAATCGGTCACCTACAAACCTTCCGCACATCTCATTTTCCCTTGCATGGATGGTGTGAAATGGTAACGCCATCGGCTATAAATGGAGCCAAATTTTTTATAACCTTTTGAATGTGTACAACTCTTTTTGAAGTGGTACGGCCGGCGGATAACATGGTACAGAAGGTACATTTCATGGTATAGAAGAGGGCACAGTGTTTGCATCAAATTTTTTCATCCCAACCTCATTGGTTTCAGAGTTGAAACTATCGGACACACAGGCAGACATATGTACACGAATATTGCAGGACTTAGCATTGTGTACATTTTACAGAAGAAAAGTTGAAAATATGCCTGACAATACAAATCTTTCAGAAATGATTTTTGCTATACGAGCGACCGTTAATTGCAACCCAATCGCCACAGAATGTACACCAATTATCGACGTGTTTTGATGCGTTGAATTGCCTACAACAGTTTTCGAAAATTAACCTCAAATATCATATGGAGAGAAGATCATTCTATTACATGCCTTATTTCATCATCTAAGTTCAGCATCTCTTGAGTTGAAAAATATAGGAAATGAGAGGATATATCAGGAAAGCTCGTGGTGAAGCTTGTGCAAAGATTAGCAAGAGCGAGTAAAAGATCTCTTGCAAGACTTACAGTGAGAAGTTCACCGGGTTCATCTCCATTCGCAAGCACCATCACAGCATGAGCATAACGTGGCCTTTCGATTATAAGCTCAGTAGATTCTTCGCCAATTTGATCAACCATGATGTCTAAGTGGGCCTCGAAGGCCCGCAATTCCATGTCCGTCATATCTCTGGAAAAAAAACGCGTTGCAAGTGCTTAAAATCGCCATTCAAACCTCCTAAAAAGGCAAAGAAAGACCTCAGGCAATCCCTTTGAGCTGGCATGGTGTGAAGTCCATAGGACAGAGGCGCCACCTAACGCCAACGTACGCTCATAGCGTTCGATCGCAAAATTATTAATCAACTTTGCTCTTTTCGCCAATCCCATAGCAAAGCTGACATTTTCCGAGCTTCCTAAGCGGAGTTCCGACATTTCTATGGGCACTACTTCGTTCTTCGAAAGGGAAGAAATAAAAAGAAAGATGTGGCTTCTGGGCAATAATTTTAGTTTGCAGAAATCGCCATCGGCACCCGTTCGGCCTCTCAGTAATACGCAGGTCGTAAGACTTATATGATGCGTCATACGATCTATTTTATGCGAAAAGAATGGCAACAATGCAATACCTTTTCAGTTTTGCTCTTATGGTATAAGATGAACAGTACAGACTTCATTCTGATTCTACAAGCCAGTGCGACGTTACTATCACTTAGCACGAGAGAATCGTGTTCCATCGTTGGCCACCAGCTCCATTTAGTCGAGATCAGTGTTACTCACTGTCCCACCATTTTCACTATGCTACATCGGCTATACATGGACACACGCATTCGAATCTGCTTGAAAATTACCAAAGACTTTGTTTAAGTGCCCAGAAGAGATAAACAAACGGTTGTTTATGTTACGCAGACAAGCGAACTATGATCGTTCGATGAACTGCGGAAATTTCATTTGCTCAAGCATTCTCTGAATGTGGACATCCTAATACGCCAACTCTGATGAGTTGAAAGAAGTTAATTTTCTGAACGATGAGCTATTGGCATTAATCTAGAACATCATCAACTGCAACGCTTTATGAATCATTGGACATTAATACGCGTTGAAAATTATTCTGTTTATAAATTTCATGTGGAGCTGATATGAAGCAGAATGATTTGGCCGATATTTTTTGAAACGTCAAAGTAAGTACTGCAAAAAATATGACTATAAAAGAGTAATAAATCGAATGAATGTTAACAGAGAATATAGAGAAAAATATAAAAGTTCGCAAAATTTCAACAACCGCATCTATTACCAACTCAATGATCTTCTTCAATAGTGTCCTCATGTGCGCTTCATCAAAAATACCAAAAATGCGATATGAACGCTTTTGCCTTTTCTTGCAGTGGCATTTTATCGTATCCAAATCCCCATTGCTTCCCTACAACTTATATGTTTCTCTCCTTTCAAATGATTATAGGTAAAAGCCTAGTAAAGGTTCTTTCTAATCAATGGAAGGTTCATTTATAAGATTCAATACCGTAGAGGGAATTCTTTAGCATGAGAAACGACTATACGAGGGAATGCATAAAGTTAGAAATGAGTGAAACTGGCAGTATCGCTGAAATGTTCTGCATGAGTAGTGCATCCTTGAATCACACAAATTGTTCGTTGGGAATGTCACTAGAAACGACACGTAATGGCACTTCGATGATACTCCATTGAAAAGTGCCAGCGTTGTTCTCTCACAACCATTTAGGTGAGATGTACATTGGATGAAAAAAAAAAAAAACATGAACGCGTAGGAGTGTTGCGATCCAAGGACAACATTTGTATGTATGAGTTACGCTGCCTCTGCTTCCATTCCAATATCATAATAAAAATGCCCCACCAGTGTGAATAGCTAAGTTTTTATTGACGCTAGTGGTCGTTGGATAAAACAAACAACCGGCCTAAAAGCTAAAGGTTACATAGTTGTCAATGATGAGCAAAGGATAATACGTGCACTCAAAATGGATACAGCAAGGCATTTGGGGATTGAATTTCCTGTTCTAGCGTAAAAGGAAATCCTTCAGATAAGATGGACTCGCACGTCTAACTGAAGCCCAATCATATGGACGAAAAAAACAGCAAAAAGCTCTTTCCTTCATGTTACATTGCGACCTGCAAGCAGCAGAGTGCTCCTATGTAAGCATATTTCTAGGCATTATTGGATATTGCCAACTTTCTTTCGGTGCTTGAAGATGAACTAGAAAGTTGGCAGAACATTACGGGTGCAGGCGACAGGAGTATATCAGATGAAACGATCAGCTAAGTAGATAGAGAGCCCGAATGACATACAAGTACGGGCAGACGCTATGTCACGGTAGTGAGAATTGAAACTTCACATTTGCATAAGGTACACATTTGCTAAACATGAGGCAGCGATTATATTCAGCTCAGTGCAAGGTTCTAAATGGCGTTGAAGAAGATGGAGTTGAAATATTGCCTTCAAAATGCTTGTGGAGGTGTATATGACAAATTGAATAATTCTAGTTTCTGCAGTTCCCGTCACTGCAACAAGTGCAGCCACAAGTGATCAATGAAATGGAATACATTCAACCTCCCGCCTTCGGGTTCCAATTAATCAGACCATCCATACGAATCTTATACAAAGGATTTGTTTTTGAGTGGTGATACCATCGCAGAAAGAATCAGAATCGCACAGAACATAGAGAAATTTTTGGCCGCATTTTAGATTTCCGTGGCTTTTTTCGGAGTTAAAAGATCAATTGAAAATTTGGACAAAGCACCATAGCATCATGCATAGTATTTCGCCACTTCACCTTCAGCCGCTCCTCACGTGGCACTATCAGGTAAACGAATAAATAATTTACAGCTGGATTACCGATGCCATCAGCAAGACATCTGTGCAAACGACAACGGCGATAAATCATCATTGATCATTCCTAGAAACTTAGCTAATATTTTCAGTGGAGAGCGAATAATTGTGAGAAATCATTCTTGGAATGAGATATGTGTTTTTGAATAGAAGTTTATGCTGTCGTTAAAAATTATAAATTTTATAGCGCACATTCATAAAATAGATTTATCCTTTTCCTTTGCTAATTCCTTATTCATAGGAAATCATTTATCGTTGGGGGCTGGCAAAGGTTTAAGTCAAATAATTCGAGCATTTGAAAGTACTTTCTGTTGGATCTCTTCGTAGGCGCCATCAAGATGGGATCATGTTTTGTTTTAAAAAAAAGAGAAAATACTACATAGTAGCAATCTGCCTATTTCTTGTGATAACCATTAATGGCATCAGTTTTACTATTAGTTTTTCAACATTCTTCAAGGACAAATACACATTCCAATTAAACAAGGAATACATTAACGACTATTTTTTTCAGTCACTTCAAGTGGCAAAGAAGTATAAACTTCGCAAAACAGATAAGTGCAAGTTGTTATGCAATGATAATCCCGCATTTTGCAATCGATCAAGAAGGACAACTATATAGACTACGATCGTCATCATTGAGAAAAGATCAGGAACAATGTTATGCAATAAAGGAGATTCATTCCATCGTTTCAGTCAACAAGAATTAGCTGAATTGCAGCTCTGCTTCATCTATGTGACAATCACTCGTTCCCTACTACATTTCAGCGGGACTATCTTCGTAACCAACAAATCCTTCCCATCAGCCAAAGCCTTCGCGTCACCGTCTATTGTAGTTCTCTTGTGCCACCGCCTTACTTAATATCGCCGCAAATTGAATGGGTCTCATAAGTGATCACCCGAAGCGACAATAAATAAGTGCTTCCGAGGTACTCAGGCAGCGAACAAAGCGATATTTGCATTGCCGTGTATCGTCGTATAGAGTTGTGCGCATGGGCCTTTAAGTGGATGAATAAGCATGAAAAAACTGCAAATTTCACGCAATCGCGAATCTCCCCCGAAGTGTCTATCGCATTGCCAGAGCTTCCATAGTGTCATATAAAAAGTAAATTGAGCATAATTAGTTCTGCAGATGACGTTTCAAAACATCTGACAGAATGCAAGAAAAATAGTGAAAACAATATCAATATTAATAAAAGAAAAATGCTTCGATCTGATAGAACGAGGAAAAGGACGCATCAAGAAAAGTGAAGCACCTGAATGCAGTAGATGCTTTCACAAGATATACGTTCACGTTTGCATTTCATGCACTTCAAAGAGCAAAAACGTCGTGAAATTACGATGATAAACATTGATTTCTAGCAGCATCAAATGATAGCATAGATAATCTCAGAGAACTGCTTCACAACTTGAGGTGTTTGAAGACACGGCTGCACGGAATGCAAAAAACTCGAGCCTCTCTTGTAAAACGGTCAAGTCGTAATAGTCATGACATTTTGCACTTATGTCGTACCTTTTAAGGGGGCACTTAAGGCACAACGTTTATTGTTGCAATTGATAGGTTTTTCTTTTTGAAGTATGCGTGAGAAGCCATTCAAATCACCGAAATGTACAACTCGTTTATACATTGCACATCCGATTTCCTTTTTAACGCCATGGAAAAAAACGAAGATTGTTAAACCGTTGCTCTGAAGATCAAAATTACTTCCGGTGGCCTTTTCAAATAAAACGTTGTACGTCAACAGCAAATCACTCCTATTGCACATTTTACTCTCCAATTTGTCGTTCAGCAGGGTTATCGAAGAAACTGAATTCAGGCCAATATTTTTTTCGGCAGTTATAAGCTTTAAGGCTTCAATATAACAATCTCGCAGTGTACATGAGTTTGGCGCAGGTGGCCAAAAACGATTTCAACCAGCAACGATGTCACCAATGACGTTATTGAGATAAGCAGCCACCCTATTTCACGTCATAGCGCAGTGTGACATGATTCCATAGTCTAAGAGATACATGCAAAAATGAACCCCGCGAATGAAAACAAAGTACTTGTTGTTTTATGTTTGTATAGTTATTCAATGTTTTGCCTGATCATTCACGCCAAGCCAGAAATCTTTCAGCAATAATCCCTTTTAAAAATCCCATAAAATTACGCTGAATATTTCTCTGAACCAATCGCATTCCTGCCTTGACTGTATAAGAAGCTATCAAAAAACTAAGGCTGAAATTTACAAAGAAAAAGCGGAATGAGCATTTGCCCAAAATTTGTGAGGCATGTCGTTTCGGTCAGAATTGAACAGTGGTCACCAGCATTGCGCCGTTAAACAGCTCATTTTCCTTTAAGTGATGGCTTCAATGGCAAATTTTTTAGCGAATCGAAGCGAACAATATCATTTGTTTCATTTGTTTCTCCCATAAACTCATTTTTCTGCGCTTTTCAGAAACAGCATCAGTATAGATCGTCTGTATGAGAAAAAAAGAAAACCTTATGGACCGAAAATTTCTTCATAGGAGAATTACGATTGGAATGAGTCCTTTTTTTCAACTTCACTGAAAGGAACTATTTAATTGTCACTATAAGGCCATCGTAATCGCATTTTTAAGGTGAACAATAAAATTTGCATATAATTTTTATCATGATGCCATCTAATATTCATTCAATGGTAAGTTCACGCTAAAACTTACTGTAAACCAACATCATCAACTCTCTATCGAAAATTTAGCGCATTTTGAAATATCAGTAAAACTTGCATTCTTAATCATTATTATGCGAGCTAGTAAGCGTTGTTTGAACTTATAAATCATTCACACTAGAGCTTTACCACAATTCTGAATAGGGAATTGAGGAACTCGGCGACTCTCGGATTTAAACCTTGGAATCCAACAAATCCCCGAAAGAAAAACCAAGGCAACAAATAATAGAAAGAAGCTGCAAAACAATGAGGAACATATTCTGATCCAAACACATTTGCTCACTATGCGCTAAACGCCCTTCTAAAACAACTTGATTAGTAAACTTAATCCATCGCGTGCAAAATATTTTCCTTCATGGAAGAGTGGCATAGGCAAGTTGGGAAATTGCTCTGGACCCTCCCTACTCGTCATTATTTCTATTTTCAAGTTTTTCCGCTTGTTTCGTTCGCCCCAGACTGAAAGTTTCGATATCTTCTGAGCATCAAGAAGTTTCAACTCCCTTCAACCAAAATCAGCTTAAATATTTTCGGCTCATCTTCATCGTCTTATCTGGTAAAGCATATGTCCGAGTCATAAAGCTCGAAAGTCCTGACAGCTGTTTAAAATTTTTTTTTAATTTTCGACTTTCTTCATACATCGTCCTCTCACTTTTCTTCTTTCAGATCTTTTCACTTAAAGAACTACACAAAAACAACGTCGTGAGATGCTCCACTATCTCTTAGCTAGCTGAAAAGGCATTAATTATTTCACTGGATCATAATGCGATTTTATGACTTGCCTAGAACGCTCTCTAAAGAAGTAAATCACAGATACTTTCCGAAAGGTGAAAAGAAAGTTTATTTCGAATGATGCACTTTTTATCATCTCTGTGGAGTGTACCCATAACGGAGATGATAAAAACCGCTTGTGAAGCTCGCATCCCTATGGCAAAAGAGTGCCTTGCTTAGCCCCCAAGAAAATGTCACGAATGTGATCACAGCATCAGTGAAAATAGGTCGTTGGCAAGAACAATTACGACAACATCCAGCATTATGTCGCTGGAATTTTCGAGTTTTCGAGGTTTCCAACTTTTTTTTCGCTCTCAAGAATTTTCATCAATCGAATTCATTCATTAAGCTGCTTCAGTCTATTACACGTTGAAAAGTTGGAAAATTTCAGCTCGACGGGAAAACACAAAAATGTCGATCGAATGCTCTCATTTTTACGATGTAATTCATGCACCGAAAAGCATGCTCATTTGAAAAATTGCCCTCCTTTCTTCCGTAAAACGAAAATTTCGCTCATTTAGAGCGGTTTCTTTGGGCAGTTTCCTCATTTTCTGCCGCAATGTTTTGGATTTTCGGCTCTAAATCGAGTAATTTCTAAGTGCCCTTTTCTTGCTTGCAGTCCTCAATCGCACCACACAGTAAACGTTATCACTCACACTGGAACGATCACGAAAAGCCTTCGATAATCCACATAATAATTAAAGATAATAGCGTTTTTATGACAGGCGCTTATTATCGGCGGGTTTATTCAAAGATGACCATCGAGTCTAAACATTTAGACTATGAGTATGAAGTGGACTATTCCCAGCGTCAAAAGGAACTTGTAATAGAATTGCTAATTAGAAAAGGAAATAACAATAGCAGCTGGATTCTAGAATCGGTACCACTTTGAAAGGGTCCAATATTTAACGCCAAATTAACTATACAAATTCAACAATCAAATGGAAAAAGCGAAACGCCAATATGGTCTTAGCAAAGGAAATGTGGGCACTGTTGTTTTCATTTCAGAACGAGTTTCGCTCACAGGTGGAAAGGAAAAGTTTGCCGCAAAAAAGGAACACTGTTGTTTATCAATAAGTACGTATTGCAATCACCTGCTCTGAAGCATTTCCTTTCGAAAATTCTATAAACTAACGGCCTTAGTGAATTTGTCCAAATAGAGAGGAACTTATTATGCAGTACCCTGCAATTCTGTTGACTGGCCATGCCTTTTCGTGAAGACTTCGAGCCACAAAATTCAAGGCATATTTTATAGCTGAATTTCACAAAATTCATCACTTATCAAAAGGTATCAGCTAAACTTCAACCATAGATAACAGTCTATGAAAAATTAGCCACTTTTCTGCATGTTTCTTCCACAGATAATATCAGTGAAATTTTTGCTTCCGCACAACTCCGTAAACTACCATAATTATTGACAATTTTCAAAGTTGGAACTTGGAAATACGGTGGAAATAAGAGGAAGCTGTCTTATGCAATAAGCGTAAAAAGTGTTTAGCAATAATTGAGACCATAGAAAATGATATAAAATGGGAAGAAATAACGCAATAACTGTTAGCTATCAAGAAAAAGTGAAACCGTTATTTGCTAAAAAATAAGATTCGTGGCCTCAGGTGAAGCTTATGATCGCCTTGTGATTTTTTTTTTTTTCATGAAGAATAGCATTTCTTCTGTGAAGTTTTTCTTTGAGTGGAAAAAAAACTTATTCCGGAGAAAGATGCAAGATGTGCCTGTTAATGCAAACCACTCTAAATCTCTGCAAATTTGTATACAACATTGGTCGCGAAACAACTTTATGGAAAGAACTGCCAATATGCATGCCACATAGAGTACCTTAAAAGGCTTCGTAAGGATTAAATAAAACAATTCAAGGAGAGAAATAACGGATGCATCGGTGGAATGCCGAATGGCGATCGACAGCTCGTATGGCAGACACATATGCTGCCACCATTAGTATTCATTCATCGGACAATGCACACCACACTGCGATAGAACTAAAAACAACGCTGAGCGACAAGGAAGCAAGCACGTGCCACTACATACAAGGACAACGTGAACTTGATACACCTGCGTATGAGTTACACTGTAGCTCTCATAAAGGATATTCGAATTGATAGTTATGACTATAAAGAATTTAATAAAACCTATTTCGTTTCAGAGCCTTGCTTAATGCCTGAATACCTATCAAGTTCTTCGTTTGCTTAAATTTTATACTACGCTTTGTAATCGCTCTCGTCTACTATACAAGTGCTTAAAAACAACTAAATAGCGTTGAGCTCTTCCAAAAACTATGCTGAATAATTTTTTTTTTAAATAAAACGCACTTGGGAAAACGGAACCATTGGTTCAGAAATTTTTTTATAAGCCTTCTCTTCCATCCCCGACTGCGTGTGCTTCTAAAATATTTGTGATATTTGTTCACTCGCATAGACATATTCACCTGTTCATATAACAAATCAAATGCGCGAAAATTTTTGGAACCACTAGTTGCATTTGCCTAACTGCACCTCATTGAAAATTAACTCAACATGCTTCTTCGAACAGCTCAGCACTACTTGCACTGCATTTGAGCACTTATGCAGTAGAACAAAGCAAGTAAAAAGCGTAGTATGAAATCCAAACGAATGAAGAAGTTGACAAGCATTTAGGCATTAAATCACGCTTCTAGAGAGAAGAGATAGTAAGAGATTTTATAAACTCTTTTGATCATAGCTATACTTAAGCATCCTTCAAGTAAGTTAGAGTCTAACTTATATTCCAATAAAGTTACATTAATAACAACTCTAGCGTCTGTGCACTTTAAAAGTTTGTTGTCGCACTGAAAAAGACAGGTTTGAAACATTGTATGTATAACATACATAGGCAACTTGCATTATTCGGCCATTTAACCGCTTTCGAGCAATTTATTTAAATTCGTCGAGTTAAACAAAACGGCTGAATACTTTGAATTTCCGATACCAACCTAGAGAATCCCTGAAGGTCTAGGAAACTTGAATAATGAGTATTTTTCATTGAATATTATAAACTGAGTCTTACAGATGAGAAGAGTTGAAAGAGACAAGCAATATCGTTTCCTTTTTCAGAAATATTGTCGCAAGGAAGCACAAAAAAATTGCACTAAATCAATGGCATCTCTGTGAATCGCCAATTCGATGCATTCCACAAGGAAAATGCGACTCGCAATGTGATCCATACCAACAATTAACGCGCTCACAATCGGCGATGTAAATCATGAAACGCGATCAAATAACATCAAACTGCCAATACGTTACGAAAAATCGACTCCCATTCTTGCTCTCACTATGTACTTGTTTCACATTTCAACTGACCGAATCGAAAAGAATTTTTCAATAATTTTCACTTTTGTTTTCCAAAAAAAAAAAAAACGCGCATCGGAATGTCACGAGATTTATTACAGTACAGGTGTGCCTATTCGTATCGCAGTCAGGCATAAACGACATGCATATTTAGGCTATGAAATCATTGAAGCTATTTTGGCTTTTAGTCATAGCGAGGCAACGAATAGAGAGGGACGATACATAGAGTGCAGTTTGACAAACAACCAAATGTAGAGACTGCTCGCTTCATGTTTATACACATATGCTGCTGCTATTCATAGCGAACATTGTGCGAGTGCATTGGAATTGTACATTTTGAGAACAAAGCTGCTGAAGAGCGGAATGACTCACAATTTGTTTAAAAAAAGCACTTATTCGAGAAACTATATGAAATTTATCGAAAGCATGCGGTTGAAATTTATCGAAATTCACAATTGCGTTAATTCTAGAAGTATTTTAAGTCACTAACATTCATGATGAACCTATTCGAGAGATAGGATTGCTTAAAGATGGAAAGTGAAAGACCAACAAAGTAGATAATAGAGAAATTCAAATATGCAGAAAAATTTGCATAATTCATGAAATCTTTTACAATATAACAACTCCCTCAGATGTTTATTATCTCGAATGCGCACGTTTCTATCACATTTATCACATCTCTTATATGCTTAACATAACTCTAAAAGGTACGATAGAACTAATAAATGCATTGATTTTATGTCGAAATCACTTTGCGATTCTTTGAGAGTTTTTATTCAGCGGAAAAAATTGGTGATGCCCTTACTATCTTCGAAATTCCACAAAGGAAACTATTATTGGAAATGTGGTATGCAATCATGCGTAAACCCTACGCGCAACTCACTTAATATAGAAATATGAATACATCCGTTCGCTTTCCTTTCGCGTAAATGCTTCACCAATCGTATATGTCGATCGCATTAGCGTATTATGTAACATATATATTCAATCATAGTTTTACACTAAAGTCAACGCTTCTCTCAATGGCCTGCAGATTTCACTAATAGAATTGCTGAAATGACCCGAATATAAAAACTTTTATACGCATAAAAATGTTGCGTATGATTTCATCCCGAATATCAATCATTTCCTCATCGATGAAAATTCTATCGCTTCCAATGAATATTTTTTAAACAAAATTTTCCACGATAAATTGGCGTCTGTTCGATGGAAAATTCTTTTGATAAAACCATCGTTCTTCACAGATGATATTTGAGATGACTTCAACCTATAGAATTCATTCTTGAGAAATTTTCACTAAATGAGCTTGTGAATATAAAATGCGATCGATATCAATAGGTGGATTCGATTTCTGAAAGTTTATTTACTTCAAAAATATGCCTGTGTCCTTGAAACTTCATTTGAAATGCACCTAACAGAAATAACCATCAATTTCTCAAACAAGAACATAATTCTAAGGAAGCAATCTCCATTCATGCAGCAAATTTTATAAAAAAAAGACATGAGATAAGCGGGCAAAGGATATATCCCTTTGCAATTCATCGCAGCAATCCTATTGGCTCAAAAAATGCAATGACGTAATACGAGTGATGCGTTTCCATAGACCAACGACAATTTGCATAAATTTTCGATTCATAAATTGCCGTTTTAGAAGCATCCGGTTAAATAGCAAAAACTTATCCACAAATGTTTCATATATATGGAGTTGCCTGTAGGCTTCCCTCTCTTCATGAAATGGGCAGATTCAGTTGAGAAATATAACTCTCTCTTAGGCGGAAATCAGCAGAATAAAATCTCATGTTGTTCGCAATTTATTCGAATATCAACGGTTTTAGATAGAGACATACTGTGGTTGTCTACTGAAAATACCGAAATAATGATGTTGACATTATCCATCAGAAAGGTTAGGAATATTGCTGGTTTAGCATCGCAGTATTTTATATTCAATTGAAGTGTTTGGTGCTTAATTTCGTCAATGTGAACACCAATCATCCAAAAAGGTGCAATATGAGCACAGCAATATATGCACAGTTATCGCACCTCAATATGATTCAATGACCATTCCAAGAGAGATCATGAAAACGTCACTACAAAAACGCTCTTTCCTCCTTTTTTTTTTCCTGATCGCTATCGCCGCTCTCTTATTACAGCCTTTACTATGGCTCTTGGATTGATTGTCAAGCATTTACGCCGACGGATATAACCGACTAACTATTTCATCATAGCTTATTCTTTGCAAATTTTTGCATGAAAGCGCAGAAATAGAAACTTCACAACAATAAAAATGCTCCCCGATTTGAGAAAGGGAAACAAAAATGACGACCTCAACGTTGCCTTGTAATATACTCTTGCAAAATGCATCATAGAGAAGTTGTGCAGGTATTTGAAGTATGCGCAAGAACTCATAACGTCGATGATTCTATATCAGCAGCGTCTACAAGAATTGTTGGGTGATTACAACAAGAAGCACAGATATTTAATGTATCAAAAATTTGAACCTGAAATGGTAACCATAATTGGTCGGGTCGCAGAACAGCGGAAGCGCGGATTTGTGAATGATTTGCAGTATGATTCGCCCTGTTCAACTGTGAACGTATTGGCAACTTTTTGGTAATTTTTGACGCCTAGCTTTAAGATGCGCGGAAATGCGAAGTCCTAAATCATTGCTACACGGGCAGCAGCGAAAGTCAACTCGAATAACTCAGTCCTAAATCACTTCTAAAGGAATTACGCCCTCAAGACAAGGGGCTTGTCATAAACGCTGCAGCAAATAGCCCAGAAGAAGTCGAAAAAATCACTGCTGAGCAATTTTGTTTTAGATGTGAATGTGCTCTTCGCAATTTCTTCAGAATTTCGATTTTGATGCTTGATATGCTGCAGGACCTCCAAATATCACGAGCTGATACGTTGTTGCCTAATCGAAACGATTTTCTTAGAAAACCTGCTGATTCGCTGTTAATCTGCTACATGCCAATTACCTTATCAAAAGCTTTGCTTCCTAGTCATCTCGTTTAAAGGAGAAAACGATCAACATTCACTAAAGAAGGACATGCTGCTGGTCGACCTGATTTTCTGAAATTGTATCCCATTCCTATTCAATTCTTTCCAAGTATGACGAAATGTGGCTGGCTAAAATACAAATTCAATTCATCTCATACGAAGTACCAAGACCTTCGGCTGTATAGAAGATAATAAGGATTGGAAACAGAAAACGTTACGCGCTTGAAATCAGGATTCCATCAAAACCATGCATGAACGGTGAAGAAACATTTATAGTAGCATGAATTTGAGGCACATTTAGCTGCAGTGAACCAAACACTGCATGACAGCAATTCCATACTTCTATGCGAGACTTTCATAAGATTTCCGAGGCATTCATCAGGGCAAGGCAACACGGTTTTTTTCCATCAAAATTCTGAAACATTGTTTTTTTCAGGTACTCCTATCGCCTTTTCAAGCTTCTTCCAGCACCTCATTCTTTGTTTCAGCAGAACTCATATGAACACTAGAAGGAAGGCTTGTCAACAAATCGTCTCATTTAATGACCCGAGGACATGAGAACCCGTTGAAGACACATGAGTTTCGAAATGTTGTGGAAAAATCCTTGCAAAAAACAAGCGCCACAGCAATCTTGAAACTAAAACAATTGAGCCATCCAGCATTTCTGAGGGGCTGGCGTGATATGGAGTTAAGCATCCTGCTCATTTGCCTATCAGCTTCGCAGCTATCAATTAAAGGCGGCGTGTGTACGACAAATCTTCCTGACTGATCCAACCACCTGCGCAAATTTTCCTTGAAAGTCATTTTTGTATAAATCAGACGAGTGGTAAAGAAAAACGTAAAGAAAAAACAAATGGTGTGGAAAGTGTCGATTTTTTTCTCAAGTTAAAATATTTATGAACTCTTTTAAAGTTCACGGTAGCAAGAACTATGACGCATCCTCTGACGCAAGTTCTAATTAAATTTCATAACACTGTTCTCTTTGATTCCTCACCTGAGACCTTAGCTTCAGGGATTCTCCAGCTGAAATTAGTCGCCATAGCCGTCTTGCAGAGAGAATTTGTAAAAGCCGATGGAAAATTCAATGCAACAATTCGAAAGTGATTGTCGCAATGACTGAATATATCACGTAAAACTACACGCAAGGGAATTGCCAAGATAGGCGCTTTTGAATTGCGCTCAATTGACACACCAATTCCATTAGCCATTGGAGGTAATAAAAATGCGAAATAATGCTTTCTTGTTTTAGTTCACCCTACCGTTCAGATACCCTCTTCAAAGGTTTCGCTTTTCGTAAAGCGCGCGTAATCTTGGTATCATTTTAAGTGTTTAAAGCACCTCTCAAATTTGACAACTGAATATGAAAAACGATGTAGCAGATTGAGATAACTCAACACATTCCACCACGCCAACTTCAATTGCTCTCCACTATAAACCACCGGACAAACCAACGTGTAGGAGCGCCCAAGTGAACATGACAAGACATCGACTTGATGCACTTTTAGAAGACAAAGTGAGAAAAACGCATAAAAAAGGAAACAAGTAGATTCTATACAATATAAAAGAGGAACTACAAAATGAAAGCAAATGCCAGAAAACGGGAATTTTGCGCTGCATGGCATTTAAATAGTACTAGTAGATTGTGATATTATGAGTTTTTGCTTTACGAGTATTCGTCAAACAGCACTATAGAAATGTGAGACTTTTGTTGCAATTACGTTGGAACTTCGGCTTCTTTGAAGTTTTTTTTTTTATGGAATCGTTTTTTGGCTAGTTCCATGGTCAACGATTACGGACCATAATTCCTGCAGGGAATATTATAATTTGAAAATGAAGCAAACACGTCCAAGAACTAGTCGCATTGTTAGAAAGTGATTCACATTAGCCAAAGAAGTAGATGAAATGTGCATTTTTGTAATGCTACCGCAAATTATTACGGCGATTAATGAGTGCTTTAAATAAATACATTTGCTATTGAACGAAATTTCCTGGGAGAATTTCATTAGAATTTCATCAGAATATGCATTAAAACATTTTTTTCGAATTCGACAGAGAACAGGTTCGTGAGCATTCTATGCAACAGAACATTCATTATATATCATTATTGTAAAGCAGTTTGGCAGGCACAAAAAACAACAATCTTAAACCATTTTTGAGAATGCCTTCAAAAACAACGGTGTTGCTGGACGCCACGAAAGAAAACATGACCACCCCTGTGTTAGGAGAGCAGTCATTTGCTCCTGAAAATTTGACAACGTCCCAAAAGTCGATTTATTGCGCAATCCACTTAAAAACTACGAAAAACTTGTTATCTACCACTTCCGACCGGTTCTGCTCGGTATTTATGGATTCTGAAATGGTTATGACATCTTGGAAGCGTTGGCACGATTCTAAGTATAGAAGTTATGCCTTAAGTCGAGAATGGAATCATTGACGGCTTTACCTTGTGCTACCAATGTTCATGGCCATTGCCATTTCCGAGCAAAATTAGATGGGACTTTGAAACGGATGTGGACGAGGGGTTGAAATCCTTGACAAGATCAGGAATTTGAGACAGAATTCTTTGTAGCTTCAAACAGTTGAAGAGAAAGAAGGTGGGGAAGTTATCCTCTCCTTTTATTGACCGATGAAATGCGACGGCTTACTTTTTAAATCTAAGAAAAAGTCAAAACCACATATAGGATCAGGAAGCATTCACATAATTCTTGAGATCTTAAACCACGACTAATGCGCAGAATATAAGATATTGCTTAAGTACTAAGCGAAACATACTGGCCGATTCGCCCTCTCTTTTCCAGATGCTTTTTTGCAAGAAGCTTTCATCACTAGCACGGCTGAAATCTCTGATCACCTGCAAGGGTTTACGGTTACACATCGTTTACGGTATGCGAAGGCTTGAAGTTTTTAGTCGATTACACTTTTCCAAAAAGTGTTGAGTTGATTAATTCGACTCGCCCGATGTTTCGCTACTGCTCCTACGGTAGGTTTACCAAGTGTTCGTACTATCACGTTTACCTATGTATAGAAATCCAGTTATTGCATGAAGTCAATCTTGCAAATGAAAGCAGCACCCCTCATTTCTCAGGAAGCAGAATTAAGCTTATTAAGGAGCTGCTTCTAATTGAAGTTAACTGAAACCAATACTCGTTTCTACCTATCCTCGTCGCAAACAACATTCAGATTGCATGAGTAGTGTCTCTCCATCTATGTGTTTGTATACTCCAGGTTATGATCAGCTGAACGAAACGAAATGCTTCTACACTGCAGAACTCTTTTTTGAAAAGCAAATCCATGGACACTGGTGCGTTCTTCGGAAGAAATTTTCTCATAATCAGCTAAATGTATTATCCACGCCACAAGCCTACACTTACTAGTAGTTGCAAACAGTTGCAGAACAAGCTTCATGGATGGCATGATATGTGACTGTCTGAGTCCGATGAAGACATGAGGGAACTGCGGGAACTGACACCGCATAATTGATCGCACACGATAAGCCATTGATAATTTGGGCAATCCGGCCATTTCCTCAAATCTTCTGTGCGAAATTCGACATTTTCTGCTCTATAGCGTGAAATAAAAATCTTAGCGGTTGCAAAACGTATAGAAGCTGATAGTAGGTGTTGATTGAATACAACGTTCCTTGAAATTGCTGCCTCAAATAGATTCGTTTTGGAGATAGTTTTCAGGTGCAACGTATCGAGTCGAGGGACATGTAAAATTGTGCACAAACGCGGCATCGCCATAATACGCTACGCCTTGCAAATGGAACTTTGCAAAAATTTATAAAAAGCGTTGTAGTCTAGAAACTTCGGTTACCTAAAAATTGTTTCTGCCGTTCCTAATTGAGACCGGAGTCCTCTCGTAATGAACAACGCCTCAGGCACTTTAAACAAAGATTAATAGTTTTCATCAATCACCATAAGCGTACAAAGGCAAAAAGCGTGCTAAAGAACCTGCTACATTGCGTGCTTTTGCACTGCCCCTTGAGACAGCAATCAACTCTAGGATCTGACAATAACTTCTATGACTTGGGCAACAAAGAAACTATATTTTGACAGTATTTGAGTTTTGAGACTTATTTTCTTTGATCCGACCATAATGTAGATACAAATTTCTAAATCCCTCTAAGCATTTCCAATGATTGTGGGCAACTCTTCTTGAAGCTGGTGGATCGCCTTCAGATCATATTGTGACGCGCATTACAACTCGATAGATTTCGTTTAGTGATCACATAAAACAAACATAAAAGCATACACATAAAAAAGAGTAGAGATGACGTTGTGTTTATTCGCTTCACAAATAGAAATTTTCAGAAGTAATATGGAAAGCTATTGATGTGGCCATAGTACGGTGCTCCTTCCTTGCTTTTCCGCAGGATTTTATATGCTCTATACTTCAAATATCTCCTTGTTACCAACAATGATTTTTCGTCTTTCTTCACTGCTCTTTTATTATATTTTCCTTATAGTGCACATTTACGCATTACGTTCTTTCGAACACTATAACATGAAGTTTTTCAGCATTTTAAACTGCAGTTTTTGCTACTTTTTAATCCTTCATATGATCCTTTTAATCTTCTTATCCTTTAATCCTCTAATCATTTTATCCTTTAATCCTTCATAGCGTCGCTCTGATTCTTTTATGTTCATTTGCTATGAATTTATTTCAGCTGAATTCATTACAAAATAGATAATACTAAACTTGTCTAGTTCTTTGTTTCATTCAATTATAGCTCCCGATTCTTATATTTCTTATTCACTTTATTAAATATTTCAGCAATCGATTTCCTCTTCTCAATGCAACACATCAAGGAAAATAAGAGAGCATTTAATCTGCATCTATGTTTTCTTCTATGCAGAAACTTAACAAATGATCATGGGCTCATTTTGTTGGTTTTCAGTCAGTCATCGAAAATTCACCGTGACTGATCACCTAACTTCTCACAAATTAAGTGTCAAAAACGTCTTTTCCCACAATAGAACCATTTTTGGTATCCTCTAAGGAATCATTTCTTGATGGGGTTCCCTATAAAGGTTTGGTTTATATAAATGGATGAATTTGACAATACGGAATCTCGGTGGATCACATTATCAATTATCCTGATAGCAAAGTGTAGCGAAAATTCCTCCACAACACATTGAATTTCACTCCTTGGTAGTCCTAAAATACACTTTGAAAAATAAATCACTGACCTGTTAAAAACGATGAGAACATTTGTGTGGGTGTGTGCTTTTATATCTTATGTTCAATCTATCAGTACATATGAATCGGTTTCAGGTATTCGTAACGCTACCCTAAAAGTTCAACACATTGGACATATTTGCAGTAAGTTCGCCATTGGTCGAAAAAAGCTGCGAGTACCTAAACGTACATGAGCTCTATTATTCATCGCTGAGTTTTGCAATGTTTCTATTTCGACCCAATAACAAAATGGTTTTTCAAAAACTGACGA
This sequence comes from Baylisascaris procyonis, assembly GCA_037389465.1. NCBI lineage: Eukaryota > Metazoa > Nematoda > Chromadorea > Rhabditida > Ascarididae > Baylisascaris > Baylisascaris procyonis. The sequence continues at coordinate 2,390,439 of JAZARR010000153.1, forward strand.
CAATCCAGTACCCCAGTGACCACATCAGATGTAAGATCCGGCCTATAACGTCGTCACAAATAAATTTGCAGGCGAAAAAATTGTCTACGTCATCAATTGCACGTTCACAATAAAAATACGCTCAGCAGCATGGGAAGATACTATAATGGAGCAGAGATATTGTCGAGCTGGGCGAAACTCAAAAACTAGTCTCACACTGACCAAGAGGAATTGGCTGGAAGAGCAAAAAATAGTCAAAATGACCAAAACTTGATTCGCTTGAAAAAAAACGCCATGAGAAGAAAAATCTGTTTGTTGAAAACTTCAGGGAAAATTTGATCCGGGATTATAATCAATTCTTGTGTTAGACGTGATCGGATCGAAATCCTTGACCGCAGTAGTGTTAAATTCATTGATGGCGCTGACGTGATACTGTGTGTTGGATCATTGCATGTCAGTAAAATCATGCTCGATCTGCTTATGCTAGCTAACTTTTAGTAATGAAAGCAGATTTTTTACCAACTTGACTAATTTTTCCTAAATTTAGCCAAGCATATGTTTGTTACGGCTCGAGCCCCACATTTAGAATGCGAGCATTGCTACTCAGCACATCGTATTATAGTAGTGTTTCACGTAGCCCTTACGACTTTGCAGAATTCATATTATTGCTTAGCAATGACATACGAATATAACCAAATGGATCGTTTTCGCTCAGAAATTCTAGCGGATTTCAAAAGAGCGCAACATTTGTGCGGCAGGCAAAGCGTCCATAATCGTTCATTTTCGAATCGCTTGAATTTCAGAACGCAGAACTTGTCAATTTCCACGAATCATCGCTTCTTCTATCAAATAACCCCCCATTGTGTGGGTCAACTCAACATGCGTACATTTCTTGATGCAATTTTGTATCTCATTAGGAAGTAACGTTTCTTTTTTTTTTTCGCGCTTCGCATTTCAATTCATCGCAGCACTATTCTTATTTAAAAGCTTTCAGTAGAACTCATCAAGTCAATATTTTTTCAGCACATGCTGTCGACTATCCTAAAGGGCAATTTGGCGTATAGGCATCACCAATGTCAATCCCTCGAGATGACTCGCTAGTTTCATCAAACCGATGCACAACTAATCTCATTTCACCTATTCACTCAGTGAACTCTTCGTTTCGATAGACTGACAAAAAAAACTTAGTATAAAACCTTTAAACTTAAAATGTGCCAATATATTGGTGAACATTCGGAAACCAATTTCGCTCCCTGTACAGTATGCCATCACTGCAGACGTTTTCTCGGACGTCGAACAGAAAAAATTATCGGAAATTTCGAGAGGGATTCGACCTTCTAGTATGGCTATTAGTGTTTCGAGATCAAACCTTTCACCAGTGCTATTGCTGAAACAGTCGCAATTTTAGGAAAATTAAGAAAAATTCTGTTCAGATTTTTTTCTTCAGGGGCAGCAATAATTCACGACACTATGATGTTTAAGAGCGCCGTGTATGCTATGTATAACCAAGCAGATCAATTGTATAACGCCTATTTCATTTAAAGCAGTGCAGATTTTTTATGCTAACTAGTAGACTGCTGAATCGAATCCAGTATAGATTATCGGCTGAGATGGTTCAAATTCGCTGTGATGCCACTTCAAGCATATTTGGCCGCCCGTCATTTTAATATCATCCACAACATCTAATTCCTTCAATTTCTCATTTTCCCTAAGAATTCAATTGTTCACCTTTTCTGGCATTCGAAAAGGGATTGAGGAGCCGAATGGGTTTTGTGTTCTCCGAAGCTGAATCCTCAATTATTTCAATCTCGCGTGAAGTGGGCCTTTATTGAATGAAATGTTCTATCCAAGAACCGCGCGGTGCTCCATTCGACAGAAAACGGTGGAAACAAACCACTCTTAACTTAAAAAAAAGATAAAATTTGGTCCACCTTTATCTCCAGAAATAGGCGTCTGACGAGAAAAAAAAAAGTAGAGAGAATTTTATTCATTTCGACTGTGAAAACGTTAATTTGAATGATGAACAAACTTGATTACTCTCAGCCTCCTTAACGTTTCCATAAGTTCCATGTATTTTAAATACCTTTCTCCTCAGTTGAGTTAATCCGATGATACATTCCGCGATTTCACTGATTGAAAGAGTCATTCAACCATGAAAGATTTTCGTTTACAGTGAAAACCAATTGGCAAATGATTGCTGAAAATTGTAGCATTTAGAGTTTTGAAATTTTTGAATGCAAATTTGATTAGAGCACATATTTCTTCAATTTCTCATCTTTTTCCTCATAAGTATCTCTCAATTTAGCATAAGTACAAGCATAAGTACATAGCAAACACATGTTCCCTCTCATCATTAACTTCGGCATTCATTATCTCACTTATTAGTCGTTTATTCATCTATATTTTTTCATTACCTTCGGCACTTCTCGAAAGATTATACTCGTCAAACTCATGTTACCAAAGAGAATACAGCTAAACAGTTACAGCTAGACAAATCGTTATTCATCTCTATATCTTTTATCCATCGACCAGCGTTATTTTTAGATTAATGAAAGATCACTGAGTAATATAAAAACAACAATTCAAAAGAGAATACTTCACAAAGGTGTTTACAAATATACAAGTAGGTCGATACATTTGTTTGCCAACCGCACACCTATTGCGATCGCTTTCAAAATAAACGTCATAAGAGAACATGAAACGCCTATTTTTATGTTTTTGACAATGCAAAACAGCAATGAAATTTGCATAAGATCCTTCACATAAAAGATTTGTAACTAACATACCCTCCTTCCCGTCAATAAATTTTCAGAATTCCTGAGAAGGCCACATTAATGTGGAAAATGTGATATTTGATGATTTTATTGTAGTAAAACATTAATGTTGAATGCATAGTTGGGATTGGCTCGTCTAGGTCACTAGCTGAACCATTCTATGGTTATTTTGCATAATTGGGCACTAATCAATGAACGCCGTTAAAAGGCGTTTTATGCCTCTTTATGGCATTCGCCGATGAAGAATATTGCAACGCTCTGAAAAACAGCTTGTGAAAAATATTGCATAATGTCGTCCACCACTCCACATGATGTATTCCCCAGTCTTCCTACAACAGTCCACATCCTCTGAATTTATTTGGCGAACACGTAACATTTCCCTCCATAATCCCCCTCCCAATTGAAAAATTGAAGAAACTTTGGGAGATGATACATGAGAAATAGCTTATGATAATGCGCCATTCTCATATCTCCATATCATGCTGCCTTTGTTTACATGTTCACGTGTGTTGCTGTGATATTCTACAGTTTACATTATTCAGTGCATTTTAGTTTCTTGCCACGAAAATAAACTTTTTCTCAGCAATCTCCTCTCTCTTTCCACTCAATAACTCCTCCAGGAAAACCACTTTGAAATTTGCAGCTCTGGAAGTGAATAGGACGATTCGACGAAGAAATTTCCCTTTGAAACATTTTGGAGACTTTTTTATCACTCATCACAAATCGAAACAACTTCTTTGCAGGATAAACGTCGAATTTGGGCAAGGCTTATGCTAACACACAATGATGCATATTTGGAAGACCAGCAAATCGCGCAGATGGATATCTTTACATGAAATAAAACATAATTGACCGCATGCCTAGCAATCGATGGGGAATAAACCTTAGAAAGGATACGATGCAAGGGAATGAGCAATGGATTCATGCAGTGATGCATATGTCAGTTAGCTTCATGAAATGAAATAGCCACAAAGTTGTGCATCGTCGATTATATTATATGGTATGAGTTGCAACACTGTTCCCAGTCTTTATATCAAATGTTAACAGAACAGCAGTTGGCAGAAATTTTTTTTGCAGAGTATTTCCAGTATAAGTTCGGGAGTACATGTTAAGAGGGCTGTCCATATTCCTCTTTAGTCTGGTCAATGCTGCTAAGTGCTAAGCAAATAGACAAAGAAGTATTATTGGGTATATATAGAAAACGTTGAATACTGCTTGAGCAAGGAAATGAGAAAATACATGAAGAAATGTACTATGACTATAGAAAAGGCAAGGAAGATATATAAAAGCGAAAAATCACTAAAAACGCGAAGGGAGCGTATCAAGATTATACAGAAATCGGAAAACATAAATGAAAGGAATCAATGAGAATATTTAAAACGAAAAGGAAGGAAAATTTAGTAAAAGAAGGAAAAAAGAACGAGGAAATGCCACAAGAAATAGTCACTATTAGAAACGGCTCCAAAGCGAGATCTAGTGGTATGGATATGAATGATAATTGTAAAATCCACTCCTCTCAGTTTTTTCTGTCCCTTACCAACATGTTTCGTCGAACACATGAAAGAGGATGGTATTATTTGAGATTCATTCATCATAAACGGTATGCGATAAAGCTTTTAATGCGTGGAACGGTTGTGATAGTTCGTTTGAGTATGATTTCCACTGAAAGGTCAATCCTCTACAGAAGAATATGTTTGAGGCAAGAATATTGCCAATAGGCATGCAGTAGTCGCATTCAGGCGTTGTTCACACCCACACCCATTTTCTACGATTGAAATTTGAAGACACGTGAATGAACGTTGCTTGTACTTTCGGATTGTTTTTGATACTAGATGAGCATTCCATCGAAATATAACGTGTTTGGATGAGAAAAACTTCAAATAAACAATATCGTACATCAAAGACTACTTATCACGTGCTACAGTGCTATTCTACGCTTAATAAAGCAAACTACTCATTGCTGTAAGATGTTTATTTGCTATTGGCAATAGCCTAAAATATAGCAAACAAATACGCTATCAGCAGGATATTCCCTCCTATTGTCGGAGAGTTGACAATAGTGAAAACTCGAGAAAAAAAGAAACGGTTAAGATAATAGCGCTAAAAGTCGACGAATTTCTCGAGAAATTATGGAAAGCATTGAGTGCTGTCGATCAAATATTCGTTCGATTGCACTTTTGCTTTCATTGTCAACACTTCTACGAAACGCATAAAAGAAAAAATGTTAGAAAAAAAAAATAAACGAAGCAAGCTCTACAAAAAGATTGCGTATAACATTTTTGTGTACTATTAATTCAATATTCCATAAACTCTGACATAAAAACGTGGAAATCTTTGAATGATTCGATATAAAGAAGATGCAAAAATCTCCTAAACGTCACCGAAATATCGAAAGACGATCGTTGTGTTTGGTGCGTGCAACTGCAAGAACGGTAAAGTTATCGTTGAGATGTTTTCAACGAATGTTGTACGTTAAACAAAGAGAAGGAATTGTGAATAGGCATACATATACTCACATGAGTAATCGTTTTCTTTTCGGCTCAAACCCATACTCGAGAGCTCCATTTGACAATAAACGTTTCGTGCGCATGATCACTCACTACAGTCCTGACAACGAGAGAATTCGCGATTTGCTGTAAATATGTTGATAGAAAATACGCTTTGATAATGTTTCATCGAAAGAAATAACTTCTTACTAATTTTTGCGCTATAAATCCTTGATTGAAAGTAATGTGAAGAGTACATTCAAGGATGACAAACTTCTCGACCCATCGGATACTTCGTCAACGAAACATTTTCACAAATGGAATCGGTAAATGTGGATGCAGAATCAACATCAATAAAATATTAGTGCCTACTTTCGTTAGCTTCTCAAATCATTTAGATCGAAGCTGGCAGATTAGGAGCTAATTAGAAAACACAGATCATAAGTGCAACAAGCAAGAGCAATGAGGTCAACCAGTATTACTGAAAGCACAAAGAAGCGTAGCTAAGTGAGGCTTAGGTATTCGTTCACCTTAAGTGCTCTCATTTTTTTACCGCTATCCACTAAGCGTTTCAAGTGTTTTTCTCTAAGAGAGTGTTTGTTTGATTGTGGCATTCATTCTCGAAGAATTGTCCATCTTTGTGCGAACTATGCAATACACAACGATGAGTGCAAACAGCAACATCGAATGAGTGAGTACCTCTTAAAGAAACGAATCATCTGTTCTTAACAAAAGGAAATAAACACTTCTATTGTCCCACAAATCTTCAAATAATAAAAATGTGAAGATTATGCTCAAAAAGATCTGCAGTGCATATATTTCTTTTACTTCAAATAGTGATGAACGACTTACAGTGGATTTTAAACTCAGTGAGTCGACATCAATTTCAGCAGGACACTGCAAAACACAATTCTCCTTAAGCTCCGATTGGACGAAACCTAAGAATCGCCAGTTCCCTCAAGCACGACTTCAAGTCTGGCAACCTCCTCGTTTACCGATGGAGAGAGGAAGTGCTCAATGGAGGTCCAACACTATTTGTATGTGGATTGGAGGGCGTACATATATATATGCATGGGCAGACATTAGTAGGTTGACGATGCACACAAAATGACAGCAACGCTCTATAGAGGCGGTCGCCAATCACTCGGCGAGGAAATACCTTCGAATCGCATTAGCCAAAGAACTGGCATGCGTGCAAATTTCGGTGCGCAAAACCGCATTACGACTAATAAAGCATCAATAAAGTTGTATGTGACATTTAATATGCATACTCCCCCATCCCCTCTTATATTCACAAACAGCCATGTTATTTGGTCGATATAAAAAGTGCAAAATATGGTGAAACAAGTTTTTTGGTTGTGAATTCCAATCAAATAAACAAAAAGATTCTATCGAACGAACAAACACTGAATTGATGAATGCAGCAAGCTTGCAAAAATATTACACTTAAAAAAGAAATTGAAATAACTAAAGAAATGGAGCTAATTTAAGTACCTTGAACAAATATATGAAACACCATGAGAAAATTAGTGCAAAAATAAAGAAAAATGCTCGCTCATATAATAACATTCAATTAGCTGGCTAATGACGGTAGATTTCGACCAAACATTCACTGAGAATGATCAGAATCTCAGGTCGACGAAAGTGGCAAAACGTAAATGGATTAAATGAAGACGATCAACAAGCAAGCATTCGAGTTTACTGAGTTAGAAATCGCATTACAAATATTTTCTGCATTTATTTCCGCTTTTTCCATTAACGAGTGACATTCATTAGCCTTTCACCTGAATCCTTCATAGGCAGGATGGGCTTTTAACATAGTATGGTTTGCGATGACAGGGATGTTGTACTTATGAAGACATTTCGCAACTATTCGTTGCCTGAAGAATTTGCTTGCCTCCCGCACTTCTCATCGGTTACACATCTTACTCCCCAACAGATTTTCTCTCATATTTGACGCTCACCAACATCCGCTTGCTTTACCTGGTTTGTGACTAAAATAAAGATCAATCTGACGTGCAAAAAAGGCTGATTTAAATTCTGGAAGCATTTTGCTTGCTTTCGTAGCATTCACTACTTTTTTATTCTATCTAAGCGTTCTTAAGACTCAACTAAAGGAATTTCTTGCATGAACGTTGATGTGTTGACTGCGAGTTCACAATAGAAATAATTGCAGTGGATGTTTGATGGTTGGACATATGCTTTTTTCGGCTTCATCAACGACGTCATATTTGTCCCATGGATTGAGGATCTCGTCGCCAAAGAGCACTGTATTTAGCAGAAAACTCTTCACTCGAAACTCGCGAAAAAACGAAATACAGCTTATTGACGTTAAATCCGTTCAAATATCATGCAGTTTTCCTTACTTGCCTCTTCCTTTACAGTTCAGTCATATATACAACGCCCCCTGCCTATAGTGACTATAAGTAGTCGCTTCAGTTGATCCCAAATATCTAGCTGTCGGATATGCGGAGAACTGTGAGCGAAAAGTCGAAGCAGATCCTTCGAAGGTAAAAGATCTACAACTTCATCTTCGCCAATGTTTCCGGGTGATGCTTCGCTTGCCTCCTCATTCAGACCAGTGAACTTCTTTAAAAAGGAAATTTATGTCGCCTTTGTAGAAAAAAATCCTACAAGATTCCGACGTTATCACCTAATGATATCCCTAGCCAGACCTACGTTCGTTCTCAAATCATCCACAAAGCCCTTGCTAATGCTGACGCGCCCAGCCAACTGCATTGCTCACATATCAAGCTAGCTAATGTCGCGCCGTACACTAAGGACTTCTTGAATGACATTTAATTGGGTCATCCGATAGAACGAATGGAACCACCTAATCAGAAAATTACTCCACACAGAGAAGTCCCAATGGGCTACATGGAGACATTTTTTTCTAGAGCACTTTTTACATGCAATAAGTATATATATATATATATATATATATATATATATATATATATATATATATATATATATATATATATATATATATATATATATATATATATATATATATATATATATATATTCGGTTAGAGGATGATAAGAATTGAAAGTGGAAGCGTGGTGAAACAGTGCTTTTGTTTTAGATTCAAGCATCCTAGGAACTTAGTGGATTTATTCCACCCCATCAACTCATATAAAACTGTTCATTCCGTGGAAACTCCAAACTTCAATAAGGTTTCCGTTTCTGCATCATCCAGCATATTGTCTATTCCATCTTTGCTCATACTTGCATGAGGTCTGCATTTGCCTCGAAAAATTTTTCTTTCTTTTCTTTTCTTAAATTCGTTTTCCCGGTGCACCATATTCATCTGGGTCTATACTAGCGTTATGCGCATAAACGACTTCGTGCCAGTATTATCTCAATACAACACTCACCGTTTTTGATATATTGATCATATTTTCTTTATAAAACTTTCAAAAGAGAATCGGAATTAAAAGCTTAAAGCTTTTCCACCTATTAGCTAATTGCAACCTTCACAAATACTGCACTCTAACACACTGGAATTACTTCCTCGAATCTACTATCATTTTATTCAAATAAAGTGCGTTGTTCCTGCTGAATCAAGAGCACTATGCCAACTGCTTGGCTATACATTTCGCTTTTGCGGTCAGCATATCTATTTGTGTATTTATGACTATTCTCTTTATGAGGATACAACTTACCGACTCCATCGATTCTAACTATCATAGTAATTGCTCTTTCGGTTTTTCCATTTTCATGTAATTTTTCGCTACCTTTGCACTATGGACAAAAGACTTGACGTAGTTCAGTGCGTTTCAGAGTATCACGATGAAATTGTCAAGGAGAATATTATAACTGAAGTATTCGATGAAATGGAATATGATTCGACAGATTCGATCACAAGTACAATCACCAGTAGTCTGCATTGGCCCTGAACGACTCAGTAGGAGCAAAAAGTGGGAGAATTGAAATTTGGGTGAAATTGAACATAGAATAAGGTGAAAATACCGTAACTACGGTAGAAATTGCTGCTCATTTGATGCGGGCTTTTACATGGTGACTTATGATTGCGTGCTTTGAGTCAATTCGCAAATTGGTAGCTTATGAGTATAAACGAAATTAACCGAGGACTCAAAGAAGTAATCTCGCAATCGCTCTATAGATATATAACTTGCTTAACTAAACGACACAAATACCAAATATATGGAAATCATTGTTGCAACAACATCATTTTGGCTATTGCAACATTCGTATTTGCAAACGCCATACTTTCAGTCGTTCAATGAAATCTCTATTTTAATATAAGCAACGAATAAATCTCTATTTAAAATCAGTTATAACAACTGAAGAAATTCTTTTTTTTTTAATTTATGGCGTTACAACTGAAATTATTGGTTTCATTAGAGGCTACACTTCTCGCAGTAAATGATTTTCAAAAGACGACTTTATCGCATTAAAAAAAAATATACTTTGTCCATCTATTTGAAGGAAGTTATACGCATATTTGCTTCTGTTTATGTTGAAATTCGATTCTGATGCTAATACTAATTCAGCAGATCTGCTGGAAATAGAAATGAAACGAAATTAAATCAAATAAAGCAACGACTTCAAATGAGATCTGCAATGCCGATAAAAATAGGCAAGAAGCAATAAGTGTTTTTTTTTGTGACACATTAAGAACAATCTAATACATAAGATGATTCCACGACAGCAATAGGTGTTCGCTGTCTTTGGTGAACTTTACGATGAATTCTATGCTCTGAAGTGCTTAGCATAAGCGTTCTTTTCAGAGAATATCCACTTCCTTAAATCCACCTTCCAGTATATCCAAAGAGGAAATTTTCTATGGAAAAGTAGCACATGAATGAAGCATGAAATAATTAACAAAATTTTACTCATTGTGTCCGTTTCTTAACGATTAACTTCTGCAAACATTGAAGTGCACTATAGAAAAGTAAAATAAACTTCTTTCAAAGAATTCATATCTCCATGAGTATAGAAATATCGCGCAGACATCATTATCGATATGGATACGAGTGAAGCACTTCGGAAGAGACAAATCATCCATATGAATAGAAGCGATATGAAATACAATTGAGCAGTTTAATTGCGAAGACTCTTTCAACTATCTCTGCAGAGAAATAATTGCGTTCTTCTTATTCATGACGTAGCTTTTCAGTGAACAATTTGTAAATTCAACCAAATCACTTAATTTTACTTACAAATCAGTTAGATTGTATCTTTTCGAATGCTTTTGGGGTCTTTTGTCATTTTTTGTTCCTTTCCTATTCCTAGCTTCCTTCGCCGCACTCCATTCTAACTATTGAAAATGATATGCACACATATACACTTCGTTAGTTTTATACAGACAATACAGTCGAATGAGATTCTTTCATAATATTGCATATGAAAGATTTTCCATACTTCACAAAAAATACAACACTTATATTGTCTAATATTGTGTTGTAACTGCAAATATGTTGCCCTGTTATCGAATACAAAAAAAAGAGCTTTTAGGGGAATTCAAATATTGCTCAATTTTCTCTCGAACAGCAATTGTAATGCCTTGGCTAATAGGAATTCTTTTTTTTTTTGTATTTCTGTTTGACTGGTATGTTTTTAGTCGACCGAAATAGTCGCGCTATGTTATTTCGACGGTACAATAAAACCGGTACATAGGAATACAAATCTAGTTTTTGTTGTCCACTTTGTGGAACATTCCATTAGAAACATCTAATGATGCTATTTCAATAAAAACTCTGGCCGCATGCCATTACATTTCATCAATCGTAAACTACATCAACCATAATTTCAGTAATGGGCACATTAGCTAGATTATGTTAGAAAATTTCATACCAAAAATTGTAAGAAAAAAAAATTCGTTCAAAATTTCACTTTCGTTGATTTGATTCGATCAAAAAAGTGAGGAATTTTCATCAAATAGAATACAGGTTAAGAAATCGCCTAAAATTTGCATCAAATAATCAAAAAGCCTAATCAACTAAGTGCTGTTACTTTTCATCCCATCTAAGGTGGTTATAAATGCGCATATCTCCAGAAATAAAATCATGAAATATATCACTTTCATGAACATCAAATGTGTTAATGAGAATATGCTTGGAATGTGAAATAACCGCTCAATATTGATGATTAATAACTTGAATGCAATCGAGGAAGACGGGTTCGATCTGTATTTCAGAATACGAGTTCTTTAAAACAAGAGGTTGAACATGTAAAAATGGGTGGAAATAGTCTAAAAGTGCAACGATGTGCTTTTCCATTTGCGCTGATTAAATTAACTCGATTCGAGAAGCTTTTAACAAATAACAAAGCATTCGCAGTAATGCATTTGTACTTTTATAGAATTGAGAGCGCGCAGGAATTGTCTATAAAAGACTCGCTTCCAGGTGCTCTCCCAAATTTGGAAGCTCATTATGGTGACGGTTATGCCTTTGGGTGTTCGTATGTTTCTGTCTGCCTCCCTAGTAGTTTGAGCTTTTCATCCTCTGAAGCTACAAATATAAAATTGGTTGGAGTAGTCTGCATCATGTTTCATTTTCTGAAAAAGGGTCCGAAGCAATCATACGAGAAAATAGAACAATCTGCAAGACGATAATCTGCTCGTTATCCCACTCGTTTTCATATTTCATATTCACAGGATCAGGCTACATGAAACTTTACCAAAGAAAGTTTCATAGCAATGATCTGCAAGAGCGTCCGAATGAGTTGAATTAGGAAGATATTGTTACACATTGTTTACTGGTTATAGATAAACTTTGAAAATTTCCCTTAGGTGAATTGGATGCAAGAGTACACATCTTCACATGCAGTCTTCTGGCATAGTTCTTAATTGGTTTAACTGCCATATCCGCTCCTGTAATCGTGCTTATCACATTGACAAGCCATTCAATAATTACATTGTTCAATAAACCACCAAAAAATAATCGAAGGTTAACTTTCTTTCGGTTGCTTCCACTGATCCCAGATAGAATAATAGTGGCCAGATTTGGGTTAACCAATCTCCAAAATCCCCTTCTAATTAACGGCTTTGTCATTACAGCTCGAAGGCAATTAAATATCAACGCTTAACGATAAACAGCAATCTCATATTCCACGATCATATTATCAATATTTTAAAGAAAATAAACATAAAGGCTTCTCTTAATCTGTGAGCATTCCCTTCCACAGATATATCTCTACTCGCTGAACTATTGACAATCACTGTTCGACCAATCCTCGAGTACATATGCATGTCTGAGCCCTTAAATGGCTACTCATTACCTAAACATGAATGCAAATATTCAAAGACGCTTCATTTTTGATTGTGCAGAAAACAGTAACATTTGTGGCTCTTAAACCACATCCAAAGAGTTGGTGCTCTAAACCTGCAGATGCTTGAGCTACATCCTCTTTGCTCTGATCTCTATACGGCATATAGCATTGTTTGTGAAAATGTTGACCTCTTTTTCGATGAAATCTTTGAATTATTCCTTATAAATGCCCCACGAACTCTTTTAGCTCGCTATTAACACATACAGAGTGAATGTGTTCAAAAACTTTTCTCAAACAAGGTTGCGTACAGTGATGTTCAGGATGAAATCGTGAAAATGAAACCACTGAGTAATTTTAAGCAGAAAATCATATCTCTGCTACTAGAATTACTCCTCGAATAAGGGCATAAGCCTTATATCCCTCTCCTCTTCACTATCATTGTCGTTCATTTTTACCTAATCTTTTGTTATGTAAATAACTGGGGATACGAGCTCATCCTGAACTTAGCTTTATGCTCATAAAACCTCATTGCTGTAGATTTCGCAGTTTGCGAAGTGAAACTAAGAAAGTGGCATCTTCCTACAGAGCAGACGTGAGGTCGCCGTGACTTGCCCTCACAGAAAAGTGTCAAAGAATATTAAAAAATATCAGGTGAAATATTTTTGCGTTATTACTGAAGAACTTGTTATGATGTTCTTAGAAAAAAAGAAGGGAATGGTGAATGGTACTCTCACAAAGAAGTTTTCGATGTGAAGAGTTTCATCGATAATCATTCTGTTCGATGAGCGATCAGGATATCCTGGACGGTTTCTTTCTTGCCCTATCATAAGACTGGGGTTTTTCAGTACTTGAACAATAACCTTGTATAAAATTCGTTTTCGAGGCATTACATCAAAGAACTCAAGGCGTTTTATGGAAACGCCTCAATATGACCACATTGAATGCAGCACTGCACAAATCTTTTATGGCTAACAGGCTCTGGAACTCCCCTCAGCCGAGGGCAGGAGGTCCCTCACAAATCATGCGGGCGAAATGAGCGTAAACTTCGGACGATTTGACCAGCATAGGCCTGTGCCCAACACTTAACGCATTTTGTCATTTGCGTTGATGAGTAGACTATGGTAATGTGCATAAATTCATGAGCGAATGACAAGTTTGTCATCAAAGCAACATTCTAAGCGCTTGACAGCAATGAGGCCAAGAAATTCATAAACAAAACATGAAGTGAGACATGACATTACTTCTGCTCACTTAATTCCTTCGTGGCGAGAAATTTTATGCTCGCAAGAGTTAAGTGAATTTCCTATGCAATTTGAGAACAGCCTTTCGAGTGCCTATTTTTCAGGAAATTCGTTTTAAAAAAAATTAAGAAATATCTGCAGAAAATTTCAAAATTCGTCAAAAACTATTCCAAAAATATACACTACGATGAAAAAGTACTCAATGATGAATGCTAAAATGCCGGAAGACTATTTTTTCTGTGAGGAAAAATTCGGCAGCATGCTTAATATGCGAAACACACTTAATAATGAGACGAAACTACTCGAATGTTAATTAAAGTAAAAGAAGAAACTTACTGCATGCAGATATCCTTGAAAATTTCATGCGGAGTGACGTGAACCATCTGAAATTGAAGAAAGATATTTTTAAGCAGCCATTTCAAACAGATAAAACAATGCTCAAACGATGAAGCGTAGTTTATCATATCATTGAGTCATTATGGCAACGAGCATTCGCATTGCATTCAAAAATCAGTTGCAATCACTTGAAATCTCTCTAAAAAGTGGAAAGGAAAAGAAACAGGTGTATAAAAAGAAACAGGTATATAAACAAAGATTGAAGTGAAAGGGAAACGACGACAACAACATAAGCGCAACGCTATTCGTCCGATCCATTTATAGATGTGTGCAGGTGTAGACGCCTTCGTAACACTAAATGGATTCATGTGTAAACGAGAATTGAAAACAACATAGAAAATTCCGTTGAAAAGCTCGTAATAATCGCAGATTAGCCACTACTATTGTTCAGTTGACGTTAACAGCTCACCAATTCTCGCCTAACGATCAGATATTATACTCTTCAAAGAGAACATTGCTATGGAAGGTTTTACTAATATTCTTCGCGAGACGATTACATGATTCTTTTGATGTAGATCACATATCAACACAACAATTCTGCAAATAAATACTGCATAAACTTGTAAAGCAAAAAGAAAATTGGACAATAGTGCGGGCCACGACAGTCGGTTTTCTTTTTCATATTGTTGCAAAAACGCATTGAGATGATAAGTTAGAAACATACGGAAATTTCCATCGTGCACTATTTCTGACACATTTCGACCATCTGCAGTAATGGGTGGGTAAAATTTTGTTATAAATTAAATAAGTTCTATAATTGTGGCGATTTCTGTACGCGCTAGGCGCTTATTTCAATAAGCAAAAATTCGGCGCTGCATAAATGCCTTGGACAATAAGCTCTTAGTGTGGACGCAAATGGATGGAAACCACCAATCGCATAGGTCCCTTCGTATATACGTCGCTTTGCTGAGACTCTTACGTGACACTCACCATCGAAACAAAAAAAAAGTAGCGACGGTGTTGCGGAGTGGTGTGCAGCCAATGTGGCGCCTCAACGCAATCATTTCATCGTGACTTTTGTGTAGCAAACAGGCATCTTTGAAAAAACAAACAACAGTGGTTCGATGTCTCCATATGATTGGTGCCCTATTCCACTCAAAACAAGTTTTAACAATTTTGCAAGTTTACTTACTTTGTACGGGACACATCGTCATTTAAATGAATTGCAAACGACATTTAAAAAAATGGTGATACGCCAGTTACCGCAAGAAATTTTGATTTCATGAATCAAATGGCGCAAATGGCACATGAATGTGTCATGTACACCAGAGCGTCACGATAGGCCAACGGGCCTAAATCTGCCTTATGATTTTCTTACTATGAAAATATTTACTAAGGAGAGCGTTAAAAACCTATTCAGAATTCGTGCATCTGCAAGAAACGTTTAGAAAGCAACTCAACCGGATGAAATAACTTTTCTCACGTATAGTACAAATGGCGATGTCGTTTCCACTTGCTTCTGACTGCAAAACTGATTATATTACGAATGTGTTTGTCATATGTTACAAATATCATAGTGACTGAAGCGATACTTAGGAAAGTTATCCGACAAGCTACGTCATAATTAAGTGACTGCCACATCAACTGCGATGATTCCCTTGAATCGCAAAAAAAAAAAAAAACAACTTATTTGCATTCAAATGGCTAATAGATCTGCAAGCCATTTTACAGGTGGTTGGGACAAGCTTTTGTGCTGATCGCATCACACGTTTCACGTTTCGAATTTTTGATAAAAGATTTATGCATGTTGATGGTTTTCGGAGCTAGTTGATGCGATATGTGAAAATGTAAAAGCGCATATTATACCATGTTTTTTTAGCTTCCTTTTTCACTCGCATTTGTGTGCAGGAGATTCGAAAACATAGGTGTTCATTAAGTATACGAAATTCTTACTATAGATAATAAATGAAATTCTATGCAAGTTTCAAGTGTTGTCGTGAAATCACCATAATATGCATCAAGTTTCAAGCAAATCAAAAAGTAATAGCCACACTACCTAGGCGGATACTCATACTTCCTCAATTCAACTTTCTGCTATAAAACATCGACAGTCTAAAAAAAACGGTAAAGGCAAGCGATGATCGCCGAACGCTCGAATCGAACTCTCGATGAATGGTTTGGTTATCGAGTAGCAATAATCCCAAGTGTATGGTAGATGCATTCAGTAAACTTTGTAGAATGCCATATTCCGCTTCGCATGGTATATTTGAAACTATCGAGTCAAAAGATAGATAAAACTCTTAGACGCATGTTGATTAAACGCAGCCAAACGTGCATACATGGAAATTATAATGCATTCTTTGCGGAAATTGGCGAAAAATGTCTTTAAAAAAGAATTCATTGATAAAGAACTCACATATTCAAAGTTAACAAAGCGAAGACTTCATTTGTCTTTTGAAGTTCTACGGAGTATAGCATAACCGACGATAGTGCAAAAAGAAACGTCAGTACAAACGGAAAGCATCGCTGAATTTCTTGTAAGAAATTTTTTCCTGCATATCGGCCTAATGCTTCCAAAACAAAGAAAAAAATCCCTTAAAGTCATCATCATTAAGCACGTCGACTAGGTACTTTTTAGCACACAATGGAGTTTTTCTGCCAATACAGAAAGTCAATTACATAGTGTTTTAATGGCGAAAATCTCCCACTTGTTTTTTTTCTTCGCTGTGCAGCTATAGCCGAAGTTTCGTCGAGGTAATCCCAGTGCAAAGAAATGATGAACCGAAATTCAATTCTATAAATGATTCCAGCACGCTGTTTTTCTCATGCGGCGCTACCATTTCCGCGTTAAATATACCATAATATAGCGCGATATATCTCTTTAAAAGCGAAGATGGATCGTTGCGGGGAGAGTGGAAAGAAGGGTGAGAGAAATAGCCTATGACGCCGATGAAGTTGGAGTGCTTGCAATGTAGAACTTCGAAATGGGAAATTCCTTGATTACAAAATCAATTTTCTTTTTTGATCGCTTGCTATCCTATTTTCCACAATTCAAGATAAAAGTGCACTCATGATTTTAACACTTGTGAATTCGAAATAAATCTCCCACTAGCAAAGCTTCTTGTCTGAATCTTATAAAATTCCCGTATGGATTTTTCATGATTTCCCATTCAATAACTATGCAAGTTAGCGATTTGCCATTTTCCCTACAGCAGAAAAAAATTTTGTTTCTAGCTATTTGTTTCTCTACTGATCAAATTATTTTGGTTGTTAAATGCAGTCGAACAGTAATAATTGGCTAATGAGACAACACGAAAAGTTAGGAAATGCGATGATGGATGTTTTAGCGGAAGTTTTATTACCATGAAAGCTTAAAACTACGAGAAGGAGAACTCCTAATTGCTAAAATAAACTAAAGCCAATTTTGAATAGATAAGAAAGAACACCTCAACGTCAAGGGACATTGATAAAGGAGGTAGCATGCAATGAAATCATGCAATGATATTTCAAGAGAAGAAAAGCAAGCGAAGCAATTTATATAGCTAGTGGCCAATCGTAGAACATTTCGAACTCGTATTGAAAGATGTTGAAAAACAAACGAAAGCAATTTAATGCGTCTATCTTTTAGCGCTTGAATTCATAGTGAATTGACGTTCATTCGTATGAGGAATGGTGTTCAATTTTATGCGTCTATCTTTTAGCGCTTGAATTCATAGTGAATTGACGTTCATTCGTATGAGGAATGGTGTTCGTTGATACTGCCATTCATCTTCAAAAGCTTACCCTCATCTTGTGTGTTTTTATGCACTCTTTCTTGACTCAATTTTCCTCCCATATGGCAACTGCTCTTTCATTTTTGAAATAGAGTAGGATTTGTTTAACCATTATGCCAAGCTATGACAATCTTAGCTAAGCAATTTTCAAATCACGAATCGCTGCATCTATTATTTGCATTTCCGAAAAAAATTTACATCCTTTTTTTTCACAGTAAGCTTGCAGTTGTTTTAGATTTATTGCGCGTTAATTAAAAACCTACTCGAAATCGTTTTCAATAGTTTCATCGATACTATTGCTAGGAAATGCTCTTTTCATTGGCTTACAAGTGAGCGATTCCAGTAATTTGCCAGCTGCGTCTAAAATCTGCGAAAGTCGCAAAAAAATTCACTTTTTTTTTCTGATGGTAATCCATGAAAATTTTTGCTCATTTTCCACTGCTGATACATCGCCTCGGTGTGGCACTATAATGAGGTGCATTTATGATTGAAGCGTTTCTAAATTGGCAAATATTTAATTGCGTTTTATTGAATATCACGCTAATCAGATGAAGTGAATATTCCCATACAAAAACGATTCTATGGAAATATTCCGAGAAACAATAAATCTTTTCTATCATATAAAACTGCATAAAAAATGCGCTAAAGTGAACATCTATTGCTGTGTTATTCAATCTTTATCGCTCACTCTATTTCCTAACCGGCTTTTGCGGATGGTTATTGCCTCTTTATTCCACCACTTCAGCATATCTCGGCTCGACACTTAAATTGGAAAAAGGATGAGAGAAAATAAACGCATACATAACACTACGAATCATTTGAAGAAAGAACGATTTTCTTGCTTGTTAAGAAATATAAGCTACATCGATGCATGTGAATTGTTTGTTGCGTGAATGATTTCAACAAAACCCTCCTATTGCGTTAAATTCGTCTGCTGTTAGGTCACTCGTATAGGCAAGTGCAGAAATTCCCGATTAAGTTGAATACTGCGTAAGGTTAGCAATAAGCCGAAAGTGCTAAATCTGAAAATTAGGCGGTTGCTAAATGCCAGTGAAACGTCGAAAGAGGTAAATATGAAATCGGTTGGCTATCAGAATTATATATATCGTATTCGAAAATTCGCATGGCAGCAAAAAAACAAAAATGTCGGGTCATAAAATAATCATCGAAAATTAATAATTTTGTAAGAAAATATTCAAATGACTACTGCTTATAATTTTTAATTCTGAGTGAGGCTAACAATGGATCGATCTTTCGGTTACTGATAGGATAATGGGAAGATGAAAGTGAATAATATACTTGTAAAGTGATTTTTATATATATTTGTCAGCCAACGAGACAATTAAAAGATTTCTTTCTATGCATACACGTTTGTTTGGAAATTTCGAATATTATTAAGTGTACATTTGCATCAGAACATTAGACGAGCAAGATGAGTTAACAACTTTTACTCGATGATGAGGGAAATGAGGAGAAAATTTCTTTGATGCACGAAGCGAAATGGCAATCTTCGAAATAAAGCAAGTGTGACGAGGAGAAATTTTTAATTAGAAAGAAGTGAAGCGAAAAAATTGACGTCGTTTCTATTGCAACACTATGTAAATTGTAGGATACAACAGAAGGTTTCTGAGGTTAAGACTTCAGGGAAAGTAGCGAGATAGGTAAATACACTTGCCCCATAGGAGCCCTATCCTCAATTCTTATAGTGCCAACTGGCAATGAATACTCTTCTTTCGATCATCCATTTCACCAAATTCCACCTCCCTCAGAGCTATTCTACTGTCTTTCCTTCCTCGCGCCATTCTACTCTCTCAAATTTTTAAAATAGCCCCTTCGGACGATATCACCATCTGAACAACGCCAATGTAAGGCTCAAAAAGGCAAGAAACAAAGCATGCGATCAGCGATATGTGTCTCCTCGCAAGTTTTCTGGCCCCTCATAGATCGCCTGGACGTTTCTACGGTAGAAAAGATAACTACGGAACTTCGATACATTATATGTATAATGTGTATTAGCCTTGCTTTGGGAGGATGGAGATCAGCGAAAAAGGAAGCGCTAATTTAGATTAAGTTGGACAGATATAATATAGTAGAACTATCATGTCAAAGTACATCGAATGACCCTCTAGCGTGTTCAAATACTTGCATAATGAATGGCAGATTAAAGTAAATATGCGAAACCTTCGCTAGGGCCGAAAAGTGCAACTGACTTCAGACAAAGGAATTGACAATATTTCATCAGTAAATCTTTTTTTTTCTTCACTAGAGATGTACAAATGCAACAGCTTTTCGTTGCCAAGGAAACGCAGACATACTTGCAAATCAAATGCAATTTACTACTCAAAGGAGTAAGTGACGATACAATTATAGTCATTTTCAGTGATGAAGCTTTTAATTCAATCGATTGCCTTTATGATACAGATAGTATTTGCTCAAGATGAAGAGGAATGCTTAGGAACGGTAATATCTTTTTTAGAAAATGGAAAAACTTGGAAAATGATTTCGAATAATATCATCAAATTCGGCTACTTCAAGCTAATTTTTAGTAGTTTCATCTATTTTATTAACGAAAAACCTAATTAACTTTTCTTTAATCGTCATTACTTTCGAGAGCTTTCAGACAGCATGCAACACCTAAATTCAATCGACTCAACAACGACGACAGCAGTTGTGTGCAACAAGCAAAAATATATATAATGTATAGATCAGATAGATGGATAGAGGAATTGACAGATAGACAGATGTACAAGTTTTAAAGTACACAATTACACATTTACTTTAAATTCGATCAAATAAAAATTCGTAGCGGGTCCACTAATGAGCTATAAAGCGTGATCATTATGGCTAATTAAATGCAATAGTCAACCCGATGGTTGATGAAAAAGCACAACAGTGCATTGAGTGCCGTAGTCATAGTGCCAACGATCATAGCTAAAGTGCAATCACGTCGGCTAATCGGAAAGCACTTACGAGGTTCATTGCAAGCGGATACGCGTAATCATCGCAACGTTGATTGCAATCGACGTATTAAGTTGTAAATTATTTCCCACTTTTTTTTTAAATCAGCTAATGAGGAAACTTTGAAATTTGCATAGCTTATTTAATTGTTTCCAATTGTGAGCATTGATTTATAAAAGGACTCAGGTATGCAAAATTTCATGGAAACTTCTGAGATACCAGTGCTTTGTCCCATTCAGCTTGTTAGGCATCATGCAACGGTCATTTTCACACGTTGCTTATATTTCGTACTAACGCGCAGAAAAATATGCCCACTAGCTCATACCTATTTATGATTCACATAGATTTTGCATTGAACAATTGACCTTTTACTAGGATTTTCTAGAAGATGAAACCTTCTAAAATTGTACAACTATGGAAAATAAACGAAAGTGATCGTGTTTGATGAAGTGTGGCGAATGGCGCTAATGTCCGGTTTCTACTTTTAGAAATATTTTTCCGTATTTTATTACGCATAGGTAATTGGCGTTCTATCATCTCAAAAGAGCGACACATGAGCTATGCAGCAAGAGCGTAAGAGTGGCATTGCTTAGAACCTAGTACGGGCAGTTTTATGAAGCGATCCAGGAAGCCTCCAACTGCAGGAAATTGCAGGGGCATAAGCTGGCTGATCGGAACATGACAAATGCTCGCAAAACTTTGAAAGGTCAACATGAACATGACTATGCAGAATTGGCGAAAGCACTCAGCTGTTTGAGGCTTCCGATTAAGCAATATACATCGGCAGCAATGCTTCAAGAATCATGGGCGAAGTCTGCTGAGACAATTAACGATTATGCGGAAATTAAATGCTCCATAATCGCTTTTCAAAAGTTGCTACTCTATCAAATTTATCTATTTCTTCATCATCAAATCTCATGTATTTAGGAGTGCTGAATCTACGATTTTTAATCTTCGAAGAGACTCTCTTGCCTTCTCTTAGAAGAGCCCTTAAGAAACATTAAAAAAGAAGATCGTGCAAACGTGAAAGTGTCCATCATTGTTGACAATTACAGTAGGGGATGTGTGAAGGATCCGTTTTATTGTATTAACGGTCAACTGTGAAGATTTCTCGAGTCTATGAAATTACCAAGACTTTTGGCTTCGATTTACAATAGAAATCAAATCTATAGAGAAGATTCTATCTAAAATGCATTTCTCGGTTTAAATGAGTCATCCGGACATCGCCACGGGCAAAAAACTTAAAGAATCTTATCTGAAAATCTTGAACAGCACGGGCATCGAATGAATTGTCGAAAGAGATAATTTAATTACAGACAACGGTAGTGTGCATTTTTAAGAATAAGTACAAAAAGCGATCATGACCCTTTCAAATGGTGCAGATGACCACAAATCTGTCAGCTCAGAAGGTGACACCTTTGAACACGATGGGAACGAAATAGTCGGTATCGAAAAGACAGGCAAAAGAACGACGCATGATGTGTGATTCCTGAAAACATAGAGCTGCATGGCTCATGGACTGCAACTGACTCCAATAGACGATCTGAGGGCAGCCGGTCGCCGTGCAGAAGACGATGCACTGGTGCTGGCCATATGGAAATTCAGGAAAACTCATCTAGCAGAACGTTGACATAAATCCTGCATGAAAAATTTGCTTCTTTGAGAGTTGACCGCAGCAAAATGAAAAATGTGCGTTTCCAAAGTGCGGGCAATTTTTGGCCTGCTTATTGCGTTTAATTCCTTCGGATCTGAAGATTAAACCTGAAATTTTGCATGGTATAACATTCCATGATGTACTGAGCAAATTCCGCAGCTCAAACTTCAATTACTACTGCTCGGTTGAAAATGTAGAACGGAAAGGTAGAAAAACACATGGAAATTTACGAAAGTCAATAAACTAAACTCAGTTTGAATGGTTTGGGCAAAACAAAAAGCAAAGTAAATTAATGCATAGAACAACTGAGCGAGAACGGTAGCAGAGTTGCACAAAATGCGCTTTTTGCAATTATGTAATAAGATGGAATGCAGCAACATAGCCTAAATTGCGCGTTTTCCTATGCAACAAACAAACAAAGTTCTAGTCCAACGACATCTCAGTTTATTCGCACAGAGGTTAGCCTGTAGGGTGGAATGAGACGAATTTTTTCTTCAGCGAAGAACAATGCAAAGAATTAGAGAGAATTTCTATCCTCCCGATGGTTGCACCTGTGGGCGAGATGAACTTGGAGGCCTCATTCATTTTTACTGTGCTGCAATTCATGAGGCATGATTCGATCATGATTTTCAGCCTTCTTGGTGCTCAATATCGTTTAACTATTGAGGTGCTACATGGATATCAACAGGCGATTAGATTTTGCACTTGGAAAAGTTAGCTAAGAAATTGCTCTTAAAAATGTCCTGTTAGCTTAGCTTAGCCTGCGTTTAAAACCACTCTTTGACTACTGAACGATGAAAATAATATCCACAGACTGGTAAGAAACAGAGACTGCTTGGTGGGCGAACGCTATATCTTTGAGGTGCTGCGAATGCTTTCAGTAGCAATTATGCTTGCTATAGTCGTTCCACTTGCAGTGTGCGCGTTTGTGAGCATGTAATGCCAACAATCACATGAAAACTGGAGTTGCAGTTGTATGATGTACCCATGCATACTTAAAACCTTACATTACAACGAACCTTTAATCTTCCACAGAATTAAATGAAAATCATTATTTCATAACAAGTGGAAACAATGAATTCCTTCAAGGTCGTTCAATTGTGCAGCTCCGTCCAACAAGGGGGAAGGTGATGGGTTCTGACCCGCTCGCAGACAATATTTTCATGGACCAAGAAACGGTTGTACAACGTCAATCAATTCTCAAGCAAACTTGTGGGTTCGCGATGAAGAGCGCAACTCATCGGTGACAATCACTTTCTTATGGCATGGTCATTTTGAGAGAAAAAAACATGTGCACTGTCGCCGGGACGAATTTTTCACTGCAACAATAAATAATATTCCCGAGAGAAAAACATATAGCTGCCGCATCTTCAAATCCATCTTCATATAAATGAGGTGATTTATTGGTTCGTTGGGAAAATATAATGGTGATTAAAATTTTTCTCACTCCTATTCTCCACCATCTCCGCTTTTTTCTTGCTTAAGAGGTTTGAAGCTCGCCTAGGAAAACAATCCTTTAAAAGAAAATGCCTCTCACGTCGTAGAACAACCCACTAAACGTAATTTGTTATGGTGGCACAAGAAATAACCTGAAAGCAGCCCAAATGAATGGTCTTAAAAACGATTATATTTGTTCGCGCATATGATGAACCTAGTGCTTAAAAGGCCTTTCTCGTTCTAAACGTTGAAGAAATGATACTCTTCAATCCCTCAAAGCATCATCTCGGAAATTGACTCAAAAATCTGCTACAGCGATCACTAGTGCCGCTTTTTTTCTCAAAATCTCCTGTTTCATCCGAATATAAAATAAACCTCGAAAAATTTAGCTTGAGCTCTTAAACTAATACAATAAAAAAACTAATCGGAACACTTGAAAACTACAAAGTTCGTTTCAACTTCTCGCTTCATAAACAATTTTCTTTTTCTTTGAACAATACTTCTAACTAAATGGCATTCTTTGATACTGATGATGCACTATGAAAAAAAAAAAAATTCAAACATTCCAAGTTAAAGTACAAATTCGATAGGGTATCGAATATTTTTAATGCTATAAAGAATTCGTAAACATCGCATTTCGTTAGAACCTATCAGCTATTTTTCAATCGCATCGTTATGCACAAGAATGCACGTCTAACCAATTTCTCTTATGAAAGTGACAACGATTGCATTTCTATAGAGATTTTAAATGGAAAAATGTTTAGCGCCGGAAAGTTAAAGATGTATTAGGAATTACAACTTGAGGAATGGCTTTAGATTTCAAGCACTACATGATTTTTAAGTGGAATAAATTGCAATGAGATATAAAGAGTCGCCTCGAATCGGTCTCAATTCATCAATGTAAACAATGTGATATACTAGCAGGAACAACAAAACAAGCATAAATATATCTCAAATGCATAAAGATTTCTAAATGTTGGCGCATTTACGGCCTTTCTATTCGAAAATATCTAATTATTGCACTATCGTCATGCGGTAGATGTACCGCACATAAAATTTCTAAGTGTATCTATGAGAGAGAAAGTGCATATTACTGCAATCTAGGAGTCTTTCAAGTTCGCTCTGATAATAGGCATTCATGATTCTTCCTGTCGCTATGGGGATAGGCATCTGTGATTCCTGTTGGAAGTAGAAGATTTCCAGCGAATTTTTATAAATATTGAGAAATGGTCGCAACTCGTAGGATATACCTCTCATATCCTTGTTGAATTTCACATGAGATTTCACCCATAATCAATACACCTTTCCAACAAATTGAAAGGTATTTTTGAACGCAATTTGCAGCGCACAATCAAAATGGCGGCTATGCATTACTAGCTGAATGGGACGATGCCAAAGATTGTTTTTACTCCATGAAGTTAGGGTTTGGTGGCATTGTAAGCAGTCGTACGAGCTGGAAAGGGTGGGCAGCGAAAGTTGTATTCCTCAAATGTTGGCCTACATTTTGGGGGCCTACAAAGTTCGGGAAATATGAGTTACTACCAGAGCTGGCGGTTCTTATGCTGGTTCTTGCCTACCCAAGCGGCAGCCTTGCGGACTCAAATTATGACATCCAAACCATCAGAATTGCTAGGAACGATCCTTTTTTAGTCTCTCGCAAAAGATGAACATTCTAGCTAGTTTTGTTGGTGAAGCGATCGAAAGCGCTGAAAAAAAATTGCATTTTATATGAATTTTTATCCACATTTCTTGAAAGTTTTATTCATTTTAAGTGCTGATTATGGTGTAGTTGTCTCACTTTCTTAGAACAACGAAGTTTTCAGCTAACTTTGAAGGAGAAAGATGGAGGAGATGATTGTACAGTATGCATTTATGAATCAAATAGCACCTTAAACCTAATAAGTATATACTCATCTTATAAGTTTTTCATGTAGAAAAAATTCAACTCATGGAGTTAGTGCGAACAAACAGAACGGATTTATGAAAAACAGCTGTGACCGATTCCAGTAGGAAATCCTTTCGTTGTAAACTTTCTCGCAAAAATAAAGAAGAAAAAAGCTAAATGCCTTGAGAATAATACTTCCACTGATCAAAAATTCACTTAGGCTCATTAGCATCTAAAGTCGTGATTTGTGAAAATTGTCAAACCAATGATATCTCGATGCGATAAGCAATAGATTCTCAGTGCAATTTCACCTTAAACTACTCCAACGTCTATTCCGAATTCATATAGAAATGAACGGCTTGTACTCGTGATCATTTAACGAAGAAAAACATTGTGATGAATGTTACTGCTTTGTTATTCGACGAATGTCACAATAAACCGGAAAAACTCTTCCACTGCACAGAGTGACCTCTTAGACAGAAACTCCCTTCGAAATGAAATGAAATTTATGAACGGCGCTAGTCAAATAAAATACGCATTAAACAATATTTGTATAAATGCCAGTTATATATATATATATATATATATATATATATATATATACAACTTATATATAGTCTGTAAGTCTCTGTATGGTCTATATATAAGTTATATCTAGTCTATATATATATATATATATATATATATATATATATGTCTCCAGTTATATATAGTCTCTCTCTCTCTCTCTCTCTCTCTCTCTCTCTATATATATATATATATATATATATATATATAAACTTATATATATATATATATATATATATATATATATAAGTACAGAGAGACGGAGAGAGAGGGGCAGAGAAAAGAAGAGAGAGGGAGAGAGAGACTACTGGAGCGAATTTGGTATGAGAATTTCCTAGTTGTTGATGTTGAGCGATTCCAATGATAATGAACCATTTAATTTTCGAACGTTTCATTCTTTCAGCAAGTAAAGAGCGAAGATATAAAAAAAGACAAAGAATCATGCCATAAGAAGCATTTGGTGAGGGAATGGCAGCCAATTTCCATCGGTATATTATGAAGGGCATCTCACACTCAAGGGACACAAAATGAATGTAAATAAGCTTTTAGCACTCAGCGAATGTTCCAAACGATAGCACTCTTCGTAATCAACGAAACGTCGGCAAATCTGCAAGAAGCCTTCAATAGAATAAAATCCCTCTTCAATATCTGTTAGTAATGCGAAGCTGTGTAAAGGGCACATAAAGAACATTGTATAAATGGATGCAATGCTGTCATATATATTGCTGTGGTACTTCAAAGAGTTAAAATACAATAAGAGAGGCAATACTAGAAAAATTTAAAAAAAAAGATATTGTCTCAAGGAAAAAAGAAGACGACGGTTACAATAAAATTTATTTGGTTTCCTCAGATAGTGCGACAACATCAAAAAACTGTGGGAGGTTTATGGAGAAATTGGCATGATATGCGTTTTTATATTCCCCTCAAGTGACTAGACGATTTTATTAGTTATCAAAAACGAGATGAAATAAACTATGAGAAAAAAGCCCTTCATATATAAAGTGATCAAATAGAGCGTGCAACCACGTCTACGGATTATGCTCGTTCAAAATACGCGGAAATTGTTACCATTTTCTGATGTTATAACTTCTTTCCAGCTTGAAAGTCCAATTTAAGAGCTTCAGCTGCAGCACTTTTCCAGTCAGAACTATCCAACGGCAGACAGCCAAAGACGACTGACCTTAAGTGCATAGAAATGGCATCGCCGTAATGTACTTTTGCTGAGTAAATTAGGAAATGTGCGCAAATAGAACCTTATTAAAGCTTTTTGAGAAGTCGTTAACAGATTCTCCATGCGTATTCCTTAAAGAAAGTTAGTTCATGCATATGCGTCATCGAATAGGCAATGATACCCTAAAAAGATAAGTCAAACAAAGAATAAGACAAAATTCCGTTGAGTAAAATTGTGCTCCTTTGGAAAAAACCATGTTTTCATCTCAGAAAAAAAGGAATGCATTGATTAACAACGAAAACGAAGTTACCCTAGGAAATGGGAATTAACTTATTCTCGTTGCAGAGTTCTGTTGAAAAATCATCGAGTTTTTAGCTTGTAGAACAAAAAAAGAATTGTTAGCTTCATTGCGCATAAGATGTACTAATGCAATGAGTGCTGCAAGATTAATGGAAGATCTTTAAACGGTACACTTAGATACGACAGAGAATAGGCTGCTTTCTTGCTCTGGACTTTTTCGAGAAAAACTCTTCAGAACATTTTTGGGAAATTCTCTTCTTCCTCGCGGAAATAGTTTTTATTTGCTCTCATTAGTTGAGCTTCTCTTTTTTCACGCTATATAATAAACTTGTATAGCATATTCAGTAAATCATAAATCCTTTGATTCGCTGAAATATTTGGAGTTCTTCGAAGGTTTAGAGTAGACCACTGAGTATAAAATAACACCGATTTCATTTCCAATTTGTCGATCACTTCACAGCAATTGAGAAAAAATGAATAAAAATGAACATTTTCAAAAAGCGATAAAATTAGCAGCACTATGAAATATAAAATAACTAGGGAAAAGGAATGTGAGGAATTTGATGGCATCAAGAAACAAATCATATATAGGACCCGTAGAAATATTGAAAGTGCTGTGTAGCGAACATTGCGCCGTACGGCAGCAATGCACAAATAAAGGCATTCACCGTTGTGTTTGTGATCGTTCAACTGCTACGCATATGAGTTACTCGTGACTATGACTCGCTGATTGACCTCCTATAACTTATAGTTGAATAGTAGATAGAGAGAATAGTAGATCGATAGCTGTAAATAGTATAACATATACTTCGAAAGATAGTCACTATTAAGTGGCATAAAATGGCACACACACAGCTCCGATGAGATATATAATAGCAATAGAGGTGAAAAGTAGTGGTGCGATGGGACACACACTCAATGGATAGGTATTGCACGAGTGAAGAGTTAGATGTGACATAGAGACACGACAGCACCTCGATGACGGGACATGTCGACGCAATCGAAATGGCATTGAGCGATCGGAGTGAATGTTGTGCTGCTAGGAAATTAGAAAAAAAATGCTGCTACTCTCATTGAGAAATAAAGTGACAAAATTGAAATGACCTTGCAAATGTCAGGAAATCGCTCTTTGATGAATAAGTATAGAGTTGTTATTGTTGTTGTTTTTTTCGATCTGTTGGAAATCTGTATGCCTTTATTCATAACATTTGTCCTCTCGTAGTGCAGTCGAAACCAACTCCAAGCATACGCCACCATATCATAACAGGAAGCCTTTTAGAGACATAACAAGTAGCTTCTCCATTGAGGAATATTCCGAAATTTGCCGCATTCATTCCGTTATGAATTCATCTCTTCTGGCAAATTTTTTTAACAAACACAAAAACATCGCTTTTTCAACAGGTGCGACGGAATTTTCATCCTTTTTTCATGTTCAACATAGAGTAACAATCAAACTTTTAAATTTCAATATCCGACATTACGGGGAAATCGTCGTGAAAAGAGCTATCTATTCATGGCTACTAACTTAATGAATTATTCGTTGTATCCTGACGATAAGAGCGTTTTTGCACGACATTTGTACAACTTTTTTTTTCACTTAAATGCACTGCGTTCCGGCATTTCATCGGAATCTACTATTCGACAGACTAAATTCCGGCTGAGCTGCGTACGAGCTCATAAAAACAACCATTTAGGGAGCGATCAATACGATTTTAGAACACCGATTATTTCTTCCTCTTTTATCTGTTCGATTTCGTTTTTTATACGATTGAACAAAGTGCCTTCAATGTGAAATAACCATAATGTTGTTTTTTGCAACGGTCAAAGTAAGACGAATGGTCACATAACAAAAATGTGCTTGCAAAAGATCTCTGCATGTGGTCAGGTGGTCATATGCAAATCCAACTTATAAACATCATATATATATTATACATATATATATATATATATATATATATATATATATATATATATGATACTTCAAACTGTCGTCAGCTTGGCGCAAGCTTCGAAAAACGATCGGCAAACGAAATAATTTTGTGGTCGAAGCCGCGTGCATGTTCGATAAAAGAATACTTCAGAAAAAAGGCAGACACATGGGTAATGGAGTAATCAAATGACCCATCAGTAGCTTTTTTGACCACTGTTTGTGGAAACACTCATAAAATCATTTCGATTAGAGGTAAAACAGTACAGCCAATTTTTCATGTAACCTAGCTCCTGTATTCACATATGTCACAATCTTGAGACTCTCAAACTACCTAAAATCAACTGGAAAAGAGTTAGTGGCGGAAACAAATGTGCAGAACGTGCACGAAGAGCGACTAGCAAATGCTCGAAGAGAATGTCGCAATTCCAATTTATTGGCCAATAATTCCTACAAGGAAGGAAGACATGAGAAAAAACGACACCATATGCTGCATCAATATGGTTTTTAGTAATTCTTAGAGGTTTGGAAGTACCGAACTTAACCAATGTTTCTGAACACCGTTTTGCAATTTTGTTTCAGAAAACTGCACCATGGCGCCGTTATATCTCCGCATGACTCTATATATATATATATATATATATATATATATATATATATATATATATATATATATATATATATATATATGTTGGATGTTTTTGAGTTTTGAGCCAACTGAAGTCCGGCTCAGACTGAGAATGATAATGAGTGTTTTTGATGACCAATGAAAACTTGTCCGCAGACGGGGACGAACTCGCGACCTCTCGCTTGCGGGGCGAGTGCTCTATCACTGAGCTCAGTGATAGAGCACTCGCCCGGCAAGCGAGAGGTCGCGGGTTCGTCCCCGCCTGCGGACAAGTTTTCATTGGTCATCAAAAACACTATATATATATATATATATATATATATATATATATATATATATATATATATATATATATATATATATATATATATATATGTTTATGCCTTTCTGTTTAATAGTTTCAGTTTTGTAGGCATTGATGATAGAGCCGTTAATTTTTGTTGTATATCACATGCACAAGGTGATCCCAATGCCATATTCTGCTTGTTTCTTCAATTTCAAAAACTGCTACAGACAAACGCATCAAAAAATCACAGGCATTTTATATCAGTTGTTTCGCCCAAAAATACGAACCGTTTACGGCCAATTTTTTACTCATTTTCAATCCTGGATAAGAGCGCTCAAATCAGCTCATAGAGGAAAGTGTCATTGTGCATGTTTTGCTATTTTTGATAAAGCCCGAAAATGGCAGATCATGCCAGCTCTTTTGCTCTGATACTTTCTCCATTTCTTTTTTGTCCGGTCGATCTGAAATGCATATATATAAATAAATAAATAAATAAGTATATATATATATATATATATATATATATATATATATATATATATATATATATATATATATATATATATATATATATGTCATATGCACTCAGGGACGGACCATTTGCAGCGCGCTGTATGCATGGAAATTCGCCTTGTGCAATGTTGTTTGTGTGTGCGATCACTGAGGTTAGATATGATTGCACAATTTTCATAGTTTCCTCTATGTTGTATATTTACGCATTCGCTTGTAAAGTAGGCGGTATACAAAGTCACATGTTGTGCCTCCTGCATTGACATGCCTTCCTGCTTGTTTCTATTCATCTCGGCTTGTATGCACATATTCCGGTTTCGTTGTTTGGAACAAAGCTTGCAGCTTGGAAATGGCAAGTACCCTTCCTCAATCGAATAATCTCTCCTTCCTCCAGCTCTCCACCCCCTCCGCCTGGAAACCATCGGTGGACTTTGCTTAGAAACAAACAAACATATAAAGTACTATCTGTCACTGATTACCTATCACTTACGCGCGACCCTTGAAAAACGCGAGGGAGGATCAATTTGTGGCTATCTTGGTTTTAACCTCCACTTATAAAACAAAGGTATTATATAGGTCCTTGAATACTGCAACATCGTTGGTTTTTTTTTTAATTTTTTCTCATTTCTCGTGGAATTCCATTATTATGAAGTCTTGCCTTCATTTTAGTTCATAACATTCAACCCTGAACATTCCAATTTTTCTACTATTCATCGCCATCAATCCGCAGTAACAATCATACATTCTTAGCATTACATCCGCCCTCAATGCTTCATGTTTCTGATGTGTAAGATTCTTCACGAGTCTACCGTTTGAAATTAATGAAACAAGAGGAATCGCTGTTATAATGCCTTCTTTCCATTTTTCATATCAAGAGCTCTAAAAATTGAAAAAAAAGGTTACATAGAATCATATGTAATTGCACTGAACTGCATGAGGTTTCAATTCAATAAATGCCGTATCGAACGCCTCATAACGTTATTAACTGTAAATGAAGCTCTTATTCACTACCTTGCATGCTTTTGTTGGAAGTTCTCCCACTGAGTAATGAAGAATTCATATTGCGTCGGCCTATTTGCCACACTTCTTCGGTTTCATTCATTTTTTTCTAAATCGAAAGGTATGTCTGTAAATATTCCGAATTCCATTTGTTCCACTTTCTTTCCATCTTTGTATTTCATTTATCTGAATAAGACGTTTGAAAGTCTACTGCGTTAGTCTGCCCTAAAGTCATTTTATAGTATGATTATTAAAATGGCCTTCTTGACCGCAAATTTCAATTCGCAAATACTGCGAAAGATTCGTCGAAAACCTATGCGACGCTCATTGGAATGAAAAAAGTTTCATCATGCACTCAATTGCGGTACACTTATTAATTAAAAGTTTTTTCCTCACTTCATTATGCCATAGTCTAAAATATTGCGCAAATGAGCACAAAAACATATGCGTAAATACATCCGTATTATTATTTATTCTACAAAGGTATTAAAAATTGCAGAAAAGGGATATTCAGTAATCTTACAGCTCGATCACATGAAATGGAACGTTGATTGTGAATGAATAAAAATATAACAAACAAATAAACTTTTATTTCTTCACTAAAACCGACATTGCAATGAAATCGAAAACTGTCAATAAAAATTGTTAACGGTGATTAAAGAATAATATGGAAATGCGGGGCTGTTGAGCTAGCAAACACGCTGAAAAATGTTGATTAGTATAGACGTAAAATGGAAATGCTGCAAAACGCAGTCAAAATTTATACAATAAGCTTTGAAGTGCTGATAAGTTAAATATCATAGATGAGAACGAAGAAATGACATAAGATCGAAATACACGTATCTTTCAAAGAAGATCTAAATTACCAAGCGTTTTCATTCAGGTGAAATACATTTTGAATAGTATTTTTTAGAAAACCATTTAGCAACAAACTCGTGTAAGTGAATGCTGAAGAAAGAAAAAAAAAATACAAAAATAGAGAGAAATAGATGAAAAAAATACATGTTTTGTTTCCAGTTATTGTTTATGATTAATTTTAGGTTGACGCTCTATTGATGTTCCCAAATTTATTACTTTACCCATCGAAGTTGACATTTTTTTTTTTCGATCTCTTCCTTTCATCACAATAAATTCTCTGCTGCAAAATAAAAATTTATTGATTTTTGTGGAAAATTTTCAGCACATTTTCAGCGAATTTTCCTTCGGAAATTAGATAATCCTCTCTTGCTTTTTTTTTAATGATAGAACTATCAATAAAAATGAGAATATTTCAGTACGATCAATAACTTTCCTGTACTTATTCGTTTCAGTAGGATCAATAACCTTCATGTAGACGCTGTTCCTGTCTTTGTGGAAATTTATTTCTGCTTATTTGCCGGGAGTACGAGAATTAGAAGTATTTCAGTAGGATTAATAATTCTCCTATACTTATTCGAGAATTTAATGTGCAGTTTCTTTCTAATTTGCTTTCTATGCCTCAAATGAAGTGTTGATATAGACAGCGGAACTTTCATCGTGACACTAAAAACCCTCAGTCACGAAATATTTTTCGTAACAATGAATAATGAAGTCGATAACGTATTCTGAATGGTTGAAAAAAAAAGGAAAATATCCCGCCCGTAGAATGCGGAATAAAGGATGCGCCACGAGATCGATTTCCAGGATAATGCATCAACTCCGAAAGACTTTAGCAAAAAATGAAATTTTAGGGTCAAAAATTCGTACACATTTCGTAGAAGTTATTATCGGTGAAAATGAACCTTTTATTAGGAATTTTGCATGGATCGTTGTATCAGTTGAAATGTGCACAAATTATTCCACGTGATTTATTATTGTTAGATTCCTAGTGAAAACTTTCATCTTAGCGACGAGAATCAAAAAGTGCATATTATGTCAGCACACAATGCTTGCTTTTTAATTGTTCAACTCGTTCAACCGTTCATCTAATTCTACTTCAGAAAAGAATTTTCCCACTTCCGCTTGATTGTTGGATGCATTCTGTTAGCGCAAAGCATGATTTGAATTCTGCAGTTAATTTTTTTATTCTCAAGTTTCATGGGAATTATGAAGCTCTCAACTGTAATGATATGCAACTAATTTTCCGTTGTATTTGATCACATCGCTCACATTGACCGACGAGTTTCCGTTTGCTGAGACAGGGCCAGCATACATTTAAGCTGATGTCCGTTGTGATATCATTACAGTATAATGTCAATGGCCCATATCACCCATATTAAGTAATTTAAAGGATTTCTTTTTTATTAGCAAACATCGGCAACGTTGAATGCCTGCTTCCGGCGTTTCTCTTTTCCAGTTGCACTTTGGCAACATACAAAAACCACAAATGTTGTGCGGGAATTCCCAGGAAATGAAACAATACATCATATTTGTTGTGTAAAGGCAGAGTAAGCGCGAATGACTTCGCAGAGGAATGTTTTCTCGCATTTCTAAGGGGTTATTGCGATCCTATCTCATTTCCAGTGGATCTATAATCTATGAAAACGACTCCAAAAGAGGCTCTTTGAGAATAAATAAAGTCAAAGATTGGGCAACACGTAAATAGCCGCTGTCCCGAGAGAGTTTGCTGGCCACATAAGGAATGCTACTGTTGTGTTGTCGTTTAGCTAATATCATAAACAACATCTGCTTAAAAATGAAACACAATTTTGCGAACATATTTCATTTATAGTCCATGACAAATGTAATTATAGGCCATCAGTCTTCACTTGCATCCTTCTTTTAGAAGTCTCTTGCGTTTGCTCCCCTGTGCATAATTCCACTGATTGAAAGCATTTCTTCAGAGCTTCTCATACATTTTTTTTTCAATTTCTAATACGGAATAATTATCATCTATTTCGAAAAAAAAGCGTCGAATGAGATTCAATTAATTGCATGCTTTCCTCACAGCAATTTCAACTCTGAAAACGTAAAAAATCAATTCCATCCGTCGACTAAATGCAAAGGTGACACGCTTGACAGTTAGTGAGCTTCATTGCAATTACTTTCGGCATGAATACTGTCGTTAGTGGATATATAGGTAGGAACTTGAAAATTCGACAGAAGTAGCAGCTAAAAGTTTTCTAAAAATTCATATTCGAAGTAAACTTAGCCTCGCCAATAGAATGTGGCATTTCCCATTGCATTGAAATTCTATAAGATCACAAGTCAACTATTTCAACGTTTATAGTGCAAATTAGCGGTGCATTTCTTCGAATTCACCCATAATACGAAATAAACATCTCAATCGAGATTGTTATTGAACAATAACACTGCGATAGAAAATGTTGTTTTGCAAAATTCTCTTGTACCCTTTGAAGGACACGTTCCAGCAGTTATATTTAATCAGTTGAAAGAAAATTCACAAAAAATTAGCTATACTAATTTCCCATTTAGAACTCTAAAAAGTAACTATGAGCAAATTAAGTGGAAAAGATATGAGTATGGCGATGGCATTGCTAATGCGTTCATGAAAGACGGTTCTGGTCTATCTACTGCCAGGTTTTATATTGTACGTCGGTCAGGGAAATAATCGGCGAGGATTTTTCGCCTCGTCTTATTCCAGTCGATTTTTTTTTTAATTCCCCGAATTATCTGATTAATCTTAGGCCTGTTTCCACTTATCTCTTTCATTCTGTCTAAGTCTGCCAGTATGCTAGCCATTTTTGTCTTCATCTTATGCACTTGTGCAAATTTGCTTTCACACTTGTAAATGCTCTACCTCTCAGCCTGCCAGATGATCTTAGTTATGGAACCGCTGAAACTATAGGCATGAAATTCGATAGGTGTAATCAGCACCAGGGGATACTCTCTTGCTATCATGTGTCATATCTATTCATCACACGAAGCAGGACACCCTTTCGGCGATTCACACACCCACGTTGATGCTTCAATGTGCACATCGCGGCAACGGAGTGCTTACTGTTCTAGCTAAGATAATTATACTTATGTGCGTTAGATATGCATTCGCTTATCACGTGGACTGTAATACTGTTCCATTGCATAACTTTGCTGATGAATTCAACGTTATAGGCTTGTACAAGAATCGTTTAGTCGCATAATTTTAACATTTGAGATGCTTAATGACAAGTGCTTGAGTTTGCTTTAGAAGATTCGTTACTGATTGCTTGAATTTTGCATAGTGAAATTTCTCCCATTACGAGAAAATATATTTAACTCTTCATAACTTATGTGCTTTTCACATATTCACTCTATATTAGTATGAGCAGTCGTTAGACCAAGTAATACTCCTATAGGAGCTTTTAATCAATGGTTGTTAGGCTTGCACACAAAAATTTTTCTGCGAAAATGGAACTTATCAAAAAACCTTTCATCTTGAAACAAATTTATTAGACAAATGAATAATTTCATCTAACGGAAGAACTATTGCAATATGAAGTTTAAAATTAATGACCATTAATGATATAAAAATTCAACTTTAATTTCATTAAGCGGATTTTTATAGCATTAAGACAATAAACATATCCACACAACATTCAAATGAAAACTCACTATTCATACAAACTGCTAACACCCTTTCCGCATTTCAACCTCCCTCATGCCAGTTTCACATAGAGGCTACTAATAAGCATTACTTCTGTGCAGCAATGCCGTATGCATAGGTGTTCGGTAACGTAGACTCTCGTCAAATGAGCAACGCAATCGTCTAAATGTTCCTCGGCAGATGATAGGTTTACAGTGATACTATGGTAACCTTATCTTTCCTCGAAAACGACTCTTTAGAATTGCTTGAATCACGACAGTTTAGAAGCAGAGAAGTAAAAATGGGATGAAAACGAAAACGAAAACGAATGGGAGAATGAACAAAGTCGAATAAGGAAAAATAACTAAGCGAGAAAGCAGTGCTGAATGAGGCAACCAATTATACAAAAATTTAGCACAATAATGCAAAGAGGAAGCTATCCGTCAAAATTCAATTTCCAGAGAGAAAAAAAAAGCAAAATTACTTCGATCGAAAACTCAACGGCGTTCATTAAGCGATAAATGAAAATTCTTACTTAAGGACAATTGTCCTTCTCAAGCGCCCCAGCAAAAGTCTTATTTGAACATTTAATGTTCCTAAGGGGCTTTCGTGTGCTAAACTGTCTGCAAGCATAATATTACCTTATTATACCGCGAAAGTCTTAGATACAAACAAAAATGAATTAACTTAAGACTGCTCATTGACGGTAACATTCATTTGAATAACAAGGCATAATCGCTCGCAATCCTTCTTGCTTCTGATTGCATGCTGCAGTTGCCGTGACTCTTCTATGCAATAGCTGTAAGGATAAAGACGACACATCGAGTCATTTGAGTACCATCTGAAAGAGCAAATTGTAATATCGCTTTAGGAGTCACTATCTCGGTCCGTCGGATCAACCTCAAGTCAAATACCTGATGTACAAGAATGTATATCGGGTTGCCTCTCACTTACTCGCAGCGCAGGTTTTCCTTATCCTTTTCGTACCACTCCAGTTATGCAACAAAAGTTTTTCATCACATTCTATTTCAGAAGGTTTAAAAACTCACATGTTTATGATATTTCGAGCTTTCAAAGAAACAGCACAAAACAATAAACGATTTTGTTGATCTTATCGTTTTTTGCTTTTTATAGTCATTTTTACAAATGGCTCCACATGACTCAACATGCATTAATGCCCATTTAGCCAATATCAAATGAAGATCTATTTTACTGTCCAAAAAATTTTCAGTGGCATCTGAATTGTGGATTTTATCTCGCAAGTATAGGCGGAGGCCGATCTAGAGAACTAATCATTCCAATCGGACGTTCATCGAATGCCCAAAATAGGTTTGAATTACCATCAATTGGGGTCCATCATCAAGTGTGCCATTACCAATGCCATACTTTCAAGAGCTGTGATTTGGCCAGCGAAAATTTTGACTTGATGACAAACGATACAACAATGGTTACTTATACTGCAGTTCATTGGGATGCCCATAGCATGGTCGATGTCATCGGCAAAACTATTTTTGAGTGACTTCAAGACAAGGTTATGGACGCAAAGATTTTATAAAGTGGCTGTAACAGAAGCATCCTGGTAGCTAAAAATTCATCACCATCAGGGAATCTGAGCACTTTTTTGCCAAGAAGTTGCCTTATTGCGTAGGCTAAGATTATAATAATAGGGTACGCATTGGTTATGAGATTTTTGCACACGTTAGCCTCAGGGTGAAGGCAAATTGACATCGTAATTCGGTGCTTTACACATCTAACGAAGAGAATTGCTAGTGACCACAACATTCATGAGTGAACTTTGCTGCAACTCCAATCCCTTTTATAGATTCTCGCCAAGTTTTTTTCTTAATTTTGCGATGCTTGGCGGCATGCTCCGTGGTCTAGTCTCATGCTATTAAGAGTATTTCATGCTTGACAATGGTCGGTCACATATCACAATTTTTGGCAGCGTTATTCTGTTTTTGGCCGCATGGGGAATTCCTGAGCATTCATTAATTAGGAGTTCAAATTTGAATATTTGTCCCAGTCTCTGATGGCATTAACCGCACAACTTCCACATCGCCCCCAACTGACAAAGGTAGAGTTGAGAGTTTCAGTTATTTGATTACTTCAAATTATGCATAGGTCCGCAGGATGAATGATTCACCTCAAAACTGTTTGCGTTGGCGTACCGTCATCACATCTCTTCTTCAGTGGTACTCGTTTGCATGTGAATATGTCGACAGCTGAAAGTTATTTCTTTCTATCATTTGCTGCTTTCAGTAGAATAATATTTTTATTTTATATTGTGCTGATGCTTTCTTTTTTATGAATCCTTTTTTTCCGGTTTTTGCATACCTGCCTGAGGACGTTGGTTTATACATATGCGTGTGCATTTCTGTCCATGAAGCAGCTCCAACTTCCATACCATAAGCTTAATGGGGCTTGATAATGTAATATGATTTGAGATTTGAAATTTGATACTACAGCTTGATTCGATGGCTCAGGAAAATGAAAAGCAATATACAAACCGCTTACGTAATGAGAATCGCTCATATAATGTGCATTATTCGTAATGACCTAGGCTCACTTGTTGATTACTTAATCAATTGTGAAATATGTACACGCAAGCCTGTTGCATGATTGCCTACGTCTGAGTGATACTTGAATGTTTTATGGTCGATTTATGCAGGTTTTTTGGAAGTAAGCAGACCTTCATGTGTTGCCTTGGAAATGTTTACATGATCTGTCGGTCCTATTTAAGAACATAGGGGGTCGATCATTCCGACTAGTTTCTTCTCTTGCGAAATCCAACGAATACCGTCCTTACTAGTAGCACAACGAAGTTTTGCGTAACTCGAGTGAAAGTATCAGAATCTCCCAATGTTATTCTGCCAATCCCAACAATGAGCATTACTTCGTGGAATTTCTTTTTGACGCGATATAACTTACAACGCAAATCTCACTCCTCTTCATGGAGTACTATTTTTAGAAGCATAGCAAACGGGTGCTGTTTCCTGTGCTTTGTCATCAAAACTTTGTGTTCTAATTTATTCATATAGCCAGACGAAGGAATAGCTGCATCAGATGCGTGCAATAATGCATTCAGTTGATTTCTTGCTCATTCGACGCAATGTCGGACGCAGTGTTTTGTTCCTACCTTTACAGTGCTATTTCATCTTCCTTATCATGCCGTTGTAAAGTATCTTCAGTACCAGGTAAGAAGTAAAGTCTTAATATATTCCTTACCGCCACATGTGGGTAGAGGGTGAGCTGGACCACTAATATGATCACTGATCAGCGTTCCTGTCGTTGCATTGACACACCAACATGATCCGTTCAGGCGATCGCATTGTAACGGATGGAAAGAACCATCTCTTGTGCACTGTGGCACATAAAATGTACCATTGATGAGTGCCGAATCTCGTTGTTTTTGACAAATACTTCTTCTTTCGTTTTCAATGGATCTCACGAAAATATGTTCGCTGACACGTTTCAATCCCTGCATTGTGAATGATGAATATCTCAATGTTGGTGCAAATGACCGATTTTTGTGTTCATTAGTAATTATTGGATCATATGATAAATTACCGAGATTAAGAGCTCTAATATGTAAAGAAACGTATTAGGTCAAATGCACTGATACTTTATGCAGTCTTGTGTTACTATGTCCCAGATTTGCTAGATTCCAGTGAGTTCTTCAATAATAATAATACCATGAAAACAACAAGTCAAGTGAGGAAAAAGCGAACTGCCAAAGTCAAACAAACCACCAAAATCTTTTGAAGTGATGATGCGGAGTTCGAGACGGAAGGAACAGTTACCGATTGAAATGCTGCCATATTCTCGTCACATATTTTATTCACATTTCCTATCAATTTCATACAACGCTGCCGCAACTCTGAATGAAGTGTCGTGAGCATAGTGCAATATGGTTTTTTTAAAGAAAAAGAAAAAATTCGGCCGATACTGAATTTGATAAGATGAAATAGTAGATTAGCCCCTAAAAATACACCTCTTAACTGAAGGGGCAGCATTATTTACTACTGACATAATCAGACGCCACAAATGCACCATATCTTGATTTCGTTTATTTTAATTCATGGCGTAGCAGTGGTCTCATCGACATTTTTGTCAACGAGTTGCGCATTCCCTTCACCTCAATTACTCCACTATGTCAAACTATGGTAATTCCTTCAGATGAGTGAGCACATAAGAATCCTCAGAAACAGTTGCAGAAATGGCCATTCTGTCATGCTTTGAATGATTTGGTCATAGATATTGTCAATAGATATATACTTTTCGGATGCTTCCGTTATCTGCGCAGAACTAAACTGCACAATTTCTTTGGTCTCCTATAGCACACTCGTCATTCCCCAACATGCTTCATTTCATGCTATAACGAAAAGAATTATAAAAGTGCACATCGTGTGAACTCCTTCGATATGTTTCTCTATTCGATGGGAAACATAAGAAATGTTTTTTTTAAAGCAATATAAAGAACGAAAATATGCATCCCGTGTGAACATAACAAACTTGAAAACAATAAAAAGAAATATGCATGTCTTAAGCAGGAAGAAAAGATTAAGTCAATGGCAGCAAACATTTATCTCATTAATGAAACAAAAATAAAAACATCCATGCAACACATAGTCATGCAACGTTTCAAACCAAGCTTTACATACGAACATAGGGAATGAGGTGCATTTAAAGACAAAATATAAGAACTTAAAGTGATGCGGATGCACAATTATAGATTAACAAATATTCAGGAAAAAACAGGTGTTACGAACAGTGAAGTACCGTATAGTGGACCTATCAGTAAGGCCGATTCATTCAGAACGGAATTGGTGAAATAATTTAAGTCAGTTTGCTGCTTGCTGAAATTCGCCTATACAAAAAAGGCGATGAAGAGTATGAAGAACAGAGCGTTAGAAGAACTTGAAATGGCTCCTAAAATTCATTCGCCACAGCTCCGAAATGCTAATTCAATCATGGCTGTCGTTCTGGCTCGAAGAATCAGTATTTATAGGTAATCGAGGATGTAATATGGTATGATATTCACACTTGAGAATTCGACAAACACGGCCAAAATTTTTCAACGTTTAGTTACATGAATAGAACTGCATTGATGTGTCACTAATTTATAGGCTGTAATGGAAAGAAAAAAGAGGATTTCAGGTAGTTTCGTTCTGAATGCGAAAATGAAATGCACGGAATGAATCTGTGATACCTGTTGAAGAACGATGGTTGCTTATGGAATAAAAATAGCATAGAAAGTAACGGTGTAATAGAAATATTCAATTTCTGTATCAGATGAAGCATCTTAGAAAACTCGATGCGATGACGCTTTCGATAGTAAAATAATTTGTCGATTATTGTTTAGTAAGGAGTGAATCGACTATCCGATTAGATATAACGATGACAATAATAACGAGGAACAATTTCTCTGAATTGGATTTAAAAAATCTCTCATATTCACGATTATGCTTTGGTAAGTGGATATATGTTTATTGTCTGAATTCGCCTCTATCGCTCGCTTTATAGAAACACAACACTGAAAGAACAGAAAAGAGAACGAATGAATCTCTCACGATTGTTATTTAATGTTTTGTAAATCCGACAGTCTTTTTGTGTTTTGTGAATAATGAATTATTTGCGGATGTATACTATAGCTTGATGAAAAAAAAAAAATATAATTGGATGAGATCTATCGCAAATGTTACTCTTTCATGATTTTTAAATATATCAAAATTTAGTTGTTCCATAATTAATGACGGTAAAATATCGTAGTGATCATGAAATTTTCAAACTCAATAAAGGAAATTACAGCACAGGTGTAAGATGAAGATAAGGTGGCAAAGTTGCGAATTTCATTTCAATAGCAGTGATCAACGGAAATGTGCTGCGAATATATGCATCTCGAGTGAGTGATTTCTTTTATATATTACAGGTGAGACAAAAAAGAAAATAAAGGGGCCAAAACAAGGATTTCAAGGCAGAGAACTGAATAGGCTCGTTACAAACGTATCGTCTGGCTTATTTTGCATACGGCATGCTACCTGTATTGCTATCCATCATTCCAGTATTTGATTCAATACTGTTTTCGTCGAGTTTTCCAGGTGACGTCTCCAAAGGCGAACCGTGGCTTCTATGCCCATTTTCAATTGTTGGTGATATATATGGTTGTGGAGGAATCGGAGCTAGTCCACAGCACTTCGCGAAATATGGTGACACCTTTAGTGTAAGACAATTAATGTATTTGCTCGATGATTTTGACTTCCAACTAAATAGAGTGAAATTCTGCCAACCCACATTTAGTTGTAATCTCTTTTCGGTAGCAGAGATCTCCATAAAGACTTCGAAAATTGTAATGAGCAGAAAAATTTAGAAAAAAAAGGAAATCTGCAAAAACGAAACTAATCAGTTATATGCGACTGTTCAGTTCGGGCACGAATTGGCTTTTCCTAAATCCAACGTTTTATATTATAAAAAACCATGATGCTTTCTTAGACTGCATATACATGAACGTCTCTATAAAATATTGAGGCTGAGCCCGTCCAACTACAGCGCATCTCGGTTTCCGTTACGCTTTTCCATTGTATCTATTATATATGGATGCAATCTTTTGCTTATAACTGTTCGTTCTCTCACAACACCTATGCACCACTTTTCTCTTCGATGTTTCTCGTCCCAACAAATTGCCTCATGCAGTTTCTTCCTGTCCTGTGACTCGATGAAGAATTTCTTTAAGCTTGCGAAGGCACAATCTGCGCTTCCAACACCCCTCATAGAAGTGACGAAACCCACGGTGCTCCAGCGGGAGCATGGAATTCCTTGTTAGGAGCGAGGGCTCGGTGCCAGAAATTCTTGAGTACTTTTTGGGCGCGGGACACCTGTCATGGGGCCCCCGCGGTACACAAACTTATGAATCACCTTCATGCGACTCCCGCAAGCAGATCCCCCGTACAGGCGGCCAGGGCGGAAGGGTCGGGAAAGAAGGAGCTGAATTATGACAGCTAGTAAGAAAGGAACGTTTGAAATTTCAATTGAGGTTGGTTTTTCCTAGATATCTAATGAAAAGTTTCGAAAGGATTCACTATTTCACGCAAAGGGGAGAGTTATAACTATTTTTATCGGTTGCAGCTGCTCGCCCAGATGTGCCTCCCTTCCTCCACTTAACGTTGTGCTTCTGCATATCTAGTTTACTTATCCTATCTCAAGTTACCACTCGTACCAGAGAAATAGTAAGGTATTTGCTATTTTTTCACATTACGATCGATTTTACCTGCACACATCGTTGCGGGGCATCGCAGAGGAGATCAGAACAACTCTTCGCGAACGTGGCCATGAAATAATCCTCATTCATACCACCAGCAAGTGAACCATCGGGGCATTTCGATGAATACGCCTCGTTGACATAGTCTTGAAGTATTTCAAAGAACAGTTGCTTTCTATAGAGGTTTTTAAA
Organism: Baylisascaris procyonis; assembly: GCA_037389465.1. Taxonomy (NCBI): domain Eukaryota; kingdom Metazoa; phylum Nematoda; class Chromadorea; order Rhabditida; family Ascarididae; genus Baylisascaris; species Baylisascaris procyonis. The sequence goes on from JAZARR010000153.1 coordinate 2,434,517, forward strand.
GAACCTTGGCTGCATCAATGGGTTACCTTTGCGACGGATTCCTTACTGAATCAAGCAAGACTTCTTCATAAAATGGGCCTTCATAAATCCTTCTAACGTGAGCGATACCTGCCACATTAATATGACTATTGCGTCCATAAAACCCATCCAGATCTTACGGTACAAAAAAAAATCTGACCGCTTAATTGTTCCAAATATGTGGGGCAACTCTAAAATATGGCGCGAGTTGCGTCGAAAATGCTAACTTTTTATCGTTGCCACTTCACATTACATCCCTCAATTAATGCTCAATCGAACACGATGATACCAGAATAAAATCAATCACCAAATGTCATACCTCTTTATCTTCTGAGCTATTTTCGGCCTTTCATTTTTAGTGCCGTGCTTTATTAAAGTACAAGATGTGTAGGGATCCTAAAGATATTTTCAAGGCATCCTTACCTGTAGGGAAAATTCTAAAGATTTTCCTAGTACTGGACAATTGTGTAGAATCATCTCTTCAAACCAAAAGTTGCCATTATCTTCTAATACATCATTTTTGCCCATTACACACAGCTTTTAATGTAATACATCTGTGGAGTTGCGTCTCATAACTATCCTTTATTCCACTTTTCCAAAGTAACAAATTAAAAGACTTACGTTGTATTGTGGAATTGCAGCATTCCATATAGCCGAAACCATATGAGCACTTATAGCCCTCAGGACAAAGATTATCTGCACAAGGCGGATTTTGCGTGGTCGGTTCGATAGATGGTAGAGGACCTTTGCATACACTACCGTCCGCTGAAATATCAGCACCACATCATCAAGTAAATGTGACTTCGTCAATCAGTTTCAAAAAATGAAGTTTTTATTTTATTTACTATTTATGACTTCTTTCAGAGAATTTTTTTTTACTTTCCTCCCTTTTATCTCGTTCAGTTATACCTCCATCAGAATCCTTTCCATCTTAAAGAAAATGCTGCTCAAAGACAAACTTAATTATATGAATAAACATACCATAAAGACATTTCGATTCACAGTCATCAATAGTGATGAATCTGTTTGCGTTGCCACCACATCCCGTATATTTGAATGCAAAGCATGATTGCCAATCTGGATCATAGAAGAAAAACTGTGCCATTCCTTAAAATACTTTATTGAAGAATTCGCTAATTAAACATTCTGAAAGCAGTGTTTAGTAAGCTGTGATTGTACTGTTATCGATTAGTCTACTATGATGATTCACCAATTCGGCGATCACATTCAAAACTTTGTTGTAACCAATAAATTGCATTTTCGACTGTTTCGTTTCCTGCACTAACATGTTTTGATTACGTCTTATTCACACAGTTCGATTTTCATTCGTTTAGTGATGCACCACTCATACTTTCTACAAGAGCTAATGAAATATTCTAAATAGGCTCTTTTTCAAAAATAATTTAGCTCATATAACGCGAACGCGCTCTTGTCATCACTAAGCGCTCAGGAATATCAAAATATTTTGTTAACGCAACAAAGGCCGTCCTACTTTACGATACGGTCATCGTTGATGAGTTTTCTGGTTATCGCATTGAAAAAAGAATTTGTTTACGAAATTCTGAAATTCTGTCTCTCAAACAAACTGTATATGCGAATGCAGCTAAGGATGATTTTTATTGCTAAACTTTTTTTTTTCACTTCACCACCACAAATTTTGGGTCAGTCACATTCCCATTCCTATCCCCTCATTTCCCCACAAGTTCAGTTGAAAATAATTTTTTCCTTTGTTTGTCTTCTTATTCATATTATATGAAACTCACTATCGTAATCGCCACTACAATTTCCTTCGTGTTTCGGCATCGCACAAGGTGATTTGAAATTCTTATTGCCAATCCAAGAGCTTTGCCGCTTAATCTGCAACTCAAAACATTCTATACATCACGAATCAGATCTAATTTGCTTGTCATTTTCAAAACCAGGATGAGGGATATACAACACCGACCATTAATACTGCTAACTATGCGAAACATTTAAAATTATTGAAATAGATGGGGAAACTCATAAAGGTAATATGATACTTTCAAACATATTCAGCATAGCAATATCTATAACTACAAAAGTCCGAAAGAAGAACTAATCCATTGGAAGGGCTACGGGGAACTTGTTCCTATCCACTTCTGCGCATTATTCTATTATCAAACGGTCTGGTCAACGGTGGGAGTTGTTCATAAGTACTTCTAAACCTAGAGCTTCGTAAGTTTATATATATATATATATATATATATATATATATATATATATATATATATATATATATAAACTTACGATGGAGTTCGATGACTGAGAGTAGAGATGCGCCTTTCATTCTCTCTGATCGATGACACGAAGAACTGTAGGTTCTCCTTTCCATCAATGTTCCCTTCTCACGCATCTCAACTTCTCCTCCCAAAGCAAGAGCGGGACTTTATTTTGGTATGCAAAGTCCAGTGTGGCAACTATAAATTTTTCCACATGTGCTTTGAAGCTATGAAACAATTGAAAAGCGTTCACTACGATGAATTACTAACAGGTTTGACTGTTTGCTCACGATTTATCTATGCCTTAATTTTGCAAGAGGGAAAGGAAAGTATGATAAGTGGGATATTGTGGAAAGGGAGGTCATCTTGACAACAAGAAGGAGGGAGGGAAGGGAAAAGCCAATAAAATTGCAACTGATATCATCGATGACGGGAAGTGATTGGAATGCTCCATCTGAATGCCGATTTAGAAAAGGGTATACATTCTATGAAAATGAAATGAAACCTGTCCTCTTGAGATCGGATTGCTTCTCGCGCGTTCTTCTTTTTTAATCATCAGTGGTGGTTTTGCAGATGGCATTTGACCTGTCTGGCCACCTGAATATCATCTGGTCATTGACTTTGCATCTTGCTATTCACATTGCCAATAGACCTATTCATTTCACTCATGAAGTTTCGTTTAGTGTAATGAAATTTGAACTAAGGGAAATTTGTACCAGAAAGTAGAGCAGTACCTCGATAAGCAAATGAAAATAATTCGATGCAATACCTGTAGGGCGAAAATAAGAACCGCGGCGGAGTCATCTCAGAAACCCTATGGGATCATTGAAACGTTTGATATTCTAAAAAATCAGGGGAAAGCAGTGCAAAAATGTGAAACCTTCGGAAGCGACTTCACGAAACCTTTGAAATTTTGGGAAAGACGACATCGCTGGCGTAAATCATTTGGAACGAATGGTTTCTAACCATCTCTCGCTTTATCTTTCAACTGCTGCATAATTTAGCTTCATCGATCCCTTTCGAGGCATAAAACTCGCGAGCCTCATAAGTCTTTCTCTTCCTTCCAATTACTCAAACGACATATACTCCAGGAAGAGACTTCAGAAAATTTCTCAAAACTTAATACCACGTTGGTTTCGACGGCAATTTTATTCAAAGCCATCTTAGCATCTGCATAGTCAAATTTTCAGGCTACTACTATTCTACCTAGAATTTATGCGCTGTAATACTGAACAACGACCTTCAGAACACATACGTCTCTCCGTCACGGCTCCTCCAAATCTCGGCAAACACATCCCAAAGGGGTTAAACATCTGATCAAGGTCTATTGCATGAACCATTTACACAACGTTCTTACAGCTATCACAATAAGAAAGCATCTGCACATCGTTCGAACGAAAATATTCATGGATTCTCTCAAAATTTGTGCAAATAAAGCTAAAGAAAGTCGAAAGATTCAACATTATTGCCAAGTGCATACGTTCCAGCTTTCCATTGTGTGTAGGAAAACTCCTTAAAAGGTAATTCTTTAATGCTTTAAAGATGCAGGCTTTTATCTCAGTCTATATGGAAGATAGGACGCAACTTCTAGACCGTGGCTCTAATATGAAATAACCGGTGAAGAGATGCTTGTAAATTTTCAACTTAGCTTCCAATTTCTCGATTTAGTTTAGCATATTTTATATTACTATTCAACATTCTGGATGCTTTGCAATTCATTTGTTACATCTGCAAGCTTTTATTCATCTTAAAAACTGCATAAACTCGATCTGAAGATTTGAAAGCGCTCCGAAGAATGAATTGGTATTCTGTTTTATGCCTTAAAATATTTTCTTCTATTATCTAGGTAGTTTTTGAGGCACATGCGTCTTTCGACGATCAACTCAAGAGCCAAATAAACGAAGTCATAGAAGTAATTCGGATGACACTCACGTTGACAGCACTTAGCGAAGAGTGTGTTGATTTGAATACACTCAAAACCATTAGTGCACAATAAATCGCCGCAATCTCTTGCAAACAATACTTCTGAGTGGATAATTATCGATCGTAATGAACGTTGATCACGGATACAGAAAGACGATCGCGCCGCCGCATATGATTCTAAATTATTTCACACTAGCAAAACGATAACTATATACAATCTCTTTGATAGTATTAATTCACTGCCTTAAATGACTTTTCCAAACTCCATCACATGGAGTTTATTATTGTTATTTCATATCTTTCATTTGATCGATTGTAAAGGAATTAGTAAAACTTTCTACTTGTTTGCAATCATTCAAAACATTCAGGGCATAAAAAAACGTACTGAATCTTATAACTTGAAATTTTTTCGTTTCATCGGTAGTTTTGGTGGCAGAAATTGCCTCTAACGAAGTTTTCATCATTGATTCTCAAGATGCAGATAAGTTTACTTCTATAAGCTTAGTCAAAATGTTGGTAAATGATTTGCTTATCTAAAATGCACGAGTAAATCATTCAGAATAAAATAGTTCTCAACTCTGAACAACAAATATTTGATTGCGCACAATTTGCAGCCAGAAAACGTCAGTGGCTGCTGCAATAAGCTAGGGACTAAAAAACATCTAAAGGCAATATTCTGATATAACTCCTCAGGAAATTCCATGCAAAATATTCTACCCAACAATCAGGTAATCAAGTAATGAATAATGCGAACGTTCGATAGTTTGGTTGCAGCATTGGCTAATCGATCTTTCGTCGGTTACACAAATAAAGCCATCATCGCATCGCCGATTGGAGCAATTCAAGTTCCCATCGAAGTTCGTTCCCACATGCGGAATTGAATAGCCGTTTGCACATGGTGAACTTTTCACTCCTATACTGCATATTGCTGTTTATATGGGATACAATGATATTCTGATGATCTAATATACATTCTTAGCTACTCCAATTCGTTAGCAAACAGCTTTTTAACGCGATCCTTAAAAAAGGAGCAGATATAGTGAAAAATTCTGACAATATAGAACTTAATCACGCATAAAAAACCATACAAAGCTTATTGCTTAGATACTATTCCCTGACGTTATTTGAGATTTGTGTATTCCGACTGAATTAATTTACCATCTCATAAAATCTCATTCACATTAAGCAATTTATAGATTTGAATAGGGCAATCTAATAGAATGAAATATCGAAAAGCACGACTACCATTCATGCATCGTTGTTCGCATTCTTCTCTTGTTTTGAAGCGATTTTCATTACCATCACATCCTGTATAGATAAAACCGACACAAACGCTCAGTGTAGCGTCGAAATAGAAGTGCTGTACTGCAAAATTCATTTGATCCGCTTAATGTATGCGGCAATACTCTTTACAGAAGCAATTTTCTCCTTCTGATCAATTTCAATGGAACTTGAAGCTCTTTCTATCGCACAAAGCTAAACAGTGCCGGTATCCTAAAATATGAGGATGAAATAAGTCTGCCATAGATTACGTGAATGATAAGGTAATGAGGTTCTACTTCATACCTTTATCTTGTGAAATGCGCTCATAAATAAGGTCCGCCTGTAATGGATAAAATGAGCGCGATATTTAGATCTTGGATTTACCAGTCACTTTCCACGCATCGTCTATATATATATATATATATATATATATATATATATATATATATATATATATATATATATATATATATATATATATATAGAAGATCTTCAATCCCATTTTTCCTTGTTCCAACGATAACTCTCTTTAAAATGGTGAAATTTTGAAATTTTTTTCTATCCCGTGTTCTGCCGACTCTCTTGGATGAGTTCGTTGGGCAGCCGGATCAGTGTGGTAACGGTGGTGAAAAATGTGCTCAAAATTTCGAAGGAAAATTCCCACCCTCACAATCTCTCACATTTATGGACTTTCCCCACAAGTTTGGTATCTGGGGAGAGTGCTCTTCGAGGTGAACCCATTGCACACAATCGGTCTTGTATACATGTGTAAGGTAGCAGGCTACGGCGTTGTAACCATTTCACTATGAAATGTGATAATTTCATTATGAAATACAAAGACGGGTGAAAATGACAGGCACTGGGTGGTAGGATTGGCGCAGTGGTTAAAGCTGTTGGTTGGGGTCGCGGGGGCGGGAAGTTGGGTGCGGTTCCCACTTCTATTTATTGTGTAAATAGGGGGTGGGGCGAAGCCTTTCCACCACTTTTATGTGCGATACGAAAGGGAATGGGAGCGAAGCCCCTCCTGAGCCAGGCAGGGGTCGAACACAGTACTATTTGAGAAATCCAATTTAATTCAATACAACTCGGCTCAGTCTATTCGTTAAGCTGCCTTAGCCGACAAATCTCATAGCCTTACCACCCGACTTTTGAAGGAACCAGACTCCCCACGACCGGACAGGCTTAGGAGTCTCACTGAGAGTTGAGCGCGGAATGCAAAAACCTTATAGAACTCCCGGGCGCAGGCGGGAATCGAACCACTGACCTCCCGTTTGGAACCCGGACGCCTTATCCATTATGTCACGCGGCCACGCAAGCAAATCCCATTTGCGCACATGAATAATTAAAATTTGAAAGATGTGTACTATGCGTTTTATTACCGGAAATATAAAGTTGTTTTTGTTCGTTTAGTATTCTTTTCCTGCCAAAGACTTTAAAAATCATGTTGCTGTCTTACTTCATTTTCCGTTGGTTACGTGTGTGATGATTGGTGGATACTATTCTCAGCGTGTTGATTATGCTTTGTTGTAGATGATCGTTTGGCTTTAATGAAATATAACAACTGTTGTGTGATATTAGTATGGTTATGTCGATATTTCTATCTATGATGACGCTATTATATTTCTCAACGATAGTTGTATAACTCGGCTTTTGTCAGCCTCTTTTAATTGCTTATCGATAATGCCGTACCTTATTGCTAGCCTTCGGCTATTTTTCTTCCATTCCGCGGTGCTTCCCTTCGCGATCAGCAAATCGTACTTATAGCCTCTGGGAAAAACTTACTTTTGATGAGGCGTTTATGATCGTAATGGTCCCTCCCGCCTCCCCCATTTGCTCACTTTCGATGTTTCTGTTGATGGCACTCGTCGAATTTCATCGCTAAGCAGCGGCACAGTGTTTCGAGGGTAACCATTTTATGCCCTTTTTTAAAATCTCCAAAGCGCACTGCTATATCTCATGCCCGACTTTTTAATTTGTTATAGTTTGGTAAAAATCTATCACATTAAAAGACGAAGATAGAGCAAAAAAAAGTACTAAAGGCGATAGAAGCTACAAAAATAAGCCTTTAGAGTGAAATGTTATGAAGAATGTAACATCCATATGAGCCAACAATCATTGGCCAACATCCTTCGTTGATATCATAAAGAACGTAGAATGCGCATAACTCTTTCACTTCTATCAGCACTTCCATAGTTAAGAAGTACACAACAGTTTCGAATTTTCTTGCAAGGCTTATCGAAAGTGAACAAAAAAAAAAAAACGAAATCTTTAGCTGATGCAGCAGAATAGAGACCCTATCAACAGTATAGTCATAGCTGTTAATAACAATATTTCTGAAAATTACTTCCTTATGAATTAAATTCTCAGATCATAATAAAGTAATATGCAAAAAAACTGCGTTTATATGCAAAATGTCTGAAAATATTGCAATTGTTTGTTAGATTTTTGAAAAGTTCATTCAAAGCTGATCACATGTGAATGCATCTACACTCTTTTAGAACAACACATCCTGAATATAACGAAAATACTCATCATGTCAAAATCTCAAATGATTCTTGACTCGGCATGAAACAAATGCATAGATTCCCAACGATCGGAGCATCCACTCACTGAACTGCTCAAAATTGAATAATCAAGCATTAAGTATATGTTAGAAAGTATGAAATACAAAGCGCTGAGGAAGTAGAATTGAAAGGAAACACGTGAAACATGAAGTCTATCAGAAAATTTTTGGATTCGTATCCAAAAAAGCAAGTTTAAAACTTGTGAAAAATCTTGATAGCCGTTTTACGAAATATGCAAATTAATTCCGAATTAAACGATTTTAGCGAATAATGAAAAGAATTTCTTAGAGCCTATTGAATCATTAACTACAAATCACTTAAGGAACTTTCTTTTTATACATCGAGGACCTAAATATAATGAATCCCAATAAATCGAACTGAAATTAGAGTCATTAGGTTAGAAGAAGTTTGTAACAGAATCACTTGCCTCTATCGTTGCATTTTCCACTCTCTTTACTTAGCAAGCATATTGAAGCTGTTGCATTGGCGCTAGCATTTAATTTTTTAACACTGGATTTATTGATAGCATCGAGCTGCCGATCAATTAAATGAATGAAAGTACCCATTGAGCTGCCTCCTGCAAACAAATATGATTATATTAACTGCCATAATGAGTTGTGTGTTGCGTTAATCATAACGTATTTATGTTTTATTAACCGATTAACTTTACAAGAATTGAATAAATTCAGTTCAGCTCTCAATTGCAGCGGGTCAGAAAGTTTTTACTTAGGATCGTGCCTTATCGCAAATAAACTCTTTTATTTTAACTTCATCTTCACAACGAACAAAATACGAAAGGAAATCTCATGCAAAAGAAACGTCTGTAGCGAAAGACATGAGAAAAGAAAAAGGAAAAAAGACCTGCAACCGCGATGAATAACCGCAAGTTGGCCTATATATCGTCTCATTCCGAGTTAATTTCAGTCCCGAGAGGTTCTACAGACTTCCCGCACCCCTTCCCTCAGTTCAAATCATGTGTCATTATGTTGGAAACTATTACGAGCCCCTCTAAATAGAAGTTAGCCCTCAATAAAACGCCCGCTCTCAGTCTTACATTTGATATCGCCTATGTCAATAGGTCCCAAATTACTTGCTGCTATCAGAAGCTTGATACATCTCCAATTAAAAACCTCAGTATTTCCTCATTACATACCTTTTCTCATCTGACCATCTGCAAGAATCTTCTAAAAAAAAATTTTTTTTTTAGTTTCTGACTCAAGTGATGTAATAAGAAAATCACATAAGCATTAAATGTATTCAAATTTTTGCACGCTTAATCTTTTATAACTCTTTTTGAAAATATTCATGAGGCCATATTATGTTATGTTTTATAGCCACCGATTTTCTTAGCTCTAGTATTCTTTGTTCTAGCGTTCAAGCAGTGAAGAAACAAACACACAGAGACGATGATGAATAATAAGCGTTTGCAACGGCAACATGAAAAAAAAAACGGATGAACAATACATAAAATATAAAACGTATGGTGCATTATATGTTGGTTGAGACTTACCTGTGGTAGGTATGCCAATGCATTCGGTAAATAATAATGAGCTGATGAGAAGAGTGTAGAGATGCTGGAGCTGTGCATTTCCAGTATGCATATCTACGAACAATTCAAGAAAATTGCAGCAGTGGGTAGTAGAAGTAATTATTAAAGAAGTTATTGACGATGACAATTGGGACACACTTGAATAACGAACACGTAAATTTAGGTGCGTTAGAGGATAGCTGTCATTAAGAAGGGAGAGGACGATGAGGCATACCAGCACCACCCACAAACCAGAACCAAATCGTGTTACCGGCTGGCAACTTTATTACGCAATCCGATATGCCGATTCAGCAACCTTGACAATTGGCCGATCACACTCACTAATGCGTTAATTTGATAGTATTCTCGATCAACATCACAATGAATAGCCTTCAGAGAACGTTTCTGCAATCAAGCGATACAAGTGAATAATTTTTAGATATACAAGCAATATGATCAGGTACGTTTCATTTGGCACTTTATTTAAGCGTGGAAAATTAGTTGAATTGTTACGGAAAAAAATTCATCTTCTGAGCAAACTGTGAGAAATAATCGTGTCTAAAAGATCTCTTAAAAACGACTCATGTAAACGCAATGAAGACCATGACTTTATTTCGTACTACGACCAGGCAAATATGTATTTAAGTCATAAAATGAGGATTAGTTCCGGAAGTTGTAAGATTGTGCTGATCAGCAGGAATTTGAAGAATCGGCTCTAGAATGACCCAGGGGTTACATCAGAATGGCCTTAACTGAGAAAACAGAATTCGTTGGTAGCTCCAATAATAGTGGATACAAAGTAGACTGGATGAAAATGCGAGAAAAACAAGACGAAGGGAATACGACCAGGCTACTTCATAATACCATCAACATCTATGTCCTCCGTTCATTAAATCTTGACAGAATTTGCTCAAAATTTGGTCATTTTTTTCTATTGCGGCCAATAAATTTACGTTGGTATAATTCTAGCCTCTTCGGGTCGGAAGATTCACTCGACTCGTCCCTTCTGCCCTGCTGCTTAAGTATCACAGTCTTCACCTAGCTCTTCGCCGATCTTTTTGCACACCATTAGCATCAAACTTATGGCCTATCAAGAAAGCAGAGTTTCGTTGTTTTATGCGACATGGAATCCGATCCTTTCACATCGCGCTGCCGACCAGTTTTCGCAAGGTGATCTTGCGTTCTTCAATCGCTCGTCGTTTGCGCAATATTTCTTGCAACGTTCCCTGCTGCGCGAATTCGCTGGTTCATTGCAATGCGCATTTGTGACCATCAAATACAAAGAAAATGCCTATTTCCGTAGAAATGAGTTTTCTGTACTGTTGATTTTAAAGAAAAATTTCTCGAATATTTTCTGATTCGCGCTAAAAAAACTGATTTTTTTAAATTAATAATTACCTGATCTTAATGAAACTTGCACTTCTAAAAAAATTTGCATATGTATTCTCATGCAATTGCTCTCAACTGAAAAAGTTTCCCCAGTTGAGTCACTTCGTCCAATGAAACACTTCTCTCTTGATCATGAATGAAAATACCCGCCTCATTGATTTCGGTATAATGTCTTCCGGCGCTTATGAACAATCCAGAGTTCAGCATCACTATTATACATTATGTTATACGAATGTGGTAGTACATTTTACAGCATCGAATGCAGAGTTGGATAGGAGATTTGAATGAGGGATTTTATTCGGCCAACGAGTAACATTTTTTGGTAGTAACGAAATCCACAAGGAGGCATTTAATTCAGCATCAAACAACGACATGAATGAGGCATACATCTCATAGATACGAATCTCTCGATTGGTCTAAACAGAGTGTTGCGTACCATTGGACGACATATTTCATTTGAAATTTTACAACATCGCAGTGGAGTATTGTACGAAGCATGTATCATTCACCCATATTTTTCAAGATGCTTGCATCGGTAAGAAAATTTTCGCTGTCGCTAGCCAGCAAAAAGTCCTATCCAATGAAGTATAATATTCCGTAATCCTGTCGCGAGGAAGAGCCTCCCACTGTTTAAATGCCGAGAAGGAAAACAATAGCGAGTCAAAATAAAGGAGAGAATTGAAGAAATTTTCCATTTAACGGTGCACGAGCCTGTTGATTACACCTTAAAATCAGCAGGAATCCTCAAAATTATTCATATACTTTGACTGATGCATTAGTTAGAGATAAGTGATGAAATATGCCTCTAATGGAAAAATATATGCATATGAATCAGTCAGGATAGTTTGTTTTTTTCGGAGATATTAATTTCTTGTTGCATCTTTGATACTGAAATGAATCTCAGTCGTAGATGAAGGTGAAAATTCGCCAACCAAAAGATCAACAACAAAAGTTTTTTTTTGAAGTTTTTTTCGAGCGTTTATAGCCGACCTCAATTCGGTTTACGGCGAAACTTTCAAAAATGCACTAAGTTATTCTCTAATGATTTAGTTTATAGATGCTTTTCACTGGATTTACGATGACATTTTCCTCTCTTTTACCCCCAAATTACCGGAATGTAGCAATCCATTGATCAACTTTAGTCGCCCATCCCCATCCTCACTTTTTATTTTATACTCTTAATGCTTCGATTATCCGAACGCTTTTACACACTACAAATTTTCGATTGTTACAATTTGCGTCATTGAAGTACATCATTATGTTTCCTCTTGAATGACTGAATTGATGCAAGCAATTCATTCAAATAAGAAGCATTTGAAAAATCATTCAATTCGTTCTTTCTTTCAAAGAAAATCTATTGTTAATGAGGAAAATTCCCATTGTGTGAAATAATTGCAATAGTGAAATTAAAATTAAAAACTTTTCTTTTCAATAATCGAATAAAAACGAATTAATTGTCATTGCTTCAAAAATTTCGCAATCTAACATTTGCTAATAAATTCTTTCAAAAGTTATTGAAATAGTTGTCTCAGATTGTATTTGCATATGATGAAACTTATGAAATTGTTGATTTAAATGCTGAGAAAATCCATTAAATAGTAGAATGCGTTTTTATTTAATATACAAAGAAAAATGTGAATATGAATGATGCCTGAAGATTCACTACTATTGACATTTCCCATCCTCATCGTTTTCCCTCTCTACCCTCCCCTCCCACCCATCATATGCATCGATGCCACCCATCATATATACGTCACATCTCGCAAATCTGGATATATGGTACAGGGAAAATCTTAGTTATGGCCATCAAATTAATAGTGATTCGCATAAATTCACCTTCGCTTTGCTGCATACACTTTGGTGTTATTTTGTTTGCATGTATAACATAATTATAGGTTGAATGATTGCTAATATATGAATGATTGGAACAATCTTAATGGAAATATTACTCTTTCGCATAAATAAAATGTTAATGAAAATCGCAAATTTTGTTTATATTTAAATATATTGTTGTGATTATATCGTATATTTTTATGTTAACGAAAATATGGATATTATTTCAATAGTGTGCATCGATGTCACTATGAAAAGAGCTGTTTGGCTTCAATGAATATCTTGTTTGGTATATTAATCAAAGATATGCATCTTAGACGCAGTGATTACTTTCATTACAGAGAAATCCACACTCACAACACCATTGATTGCTTGAATCTATTGCTTAACTGCTTAAATCTATGCTATACGTGTTGCATAATACCTTTCAATTTTAGAGTCGATTTAAATATTGGCATCTAATTTATTCATATTCACACCCCTCTTGAATGGCTTCAATTATTCAATCGTCATTACCAACAGAAATGCTTCTAGCAATTATAATGCGATAATTAACCAATGCAAATGAAGACTCGTTTATTCTCATTAGTAAAGATTTAATAAAGTAGATTTAGTTAAGTAGAAACTTTTATTCAAAAAAAAAAAAAAACACAAATAGTGGATGATAGTATCTCAGTGGGAAAATTGATCAAACAATAGCAACATATAAATTCACTGAAATATATGACATTCTATGCAGTCGTACAGAGACTAATAATTCATCACTTCACTTTTTTTTTTGTTGATATATTCCACAGAATGCAAATTTTTGAGCAATTCTATTCATGATTAGATAAAATAAATGAAAAAAAAAAAATTAAGTATTAAAAGTTTTGGAAAAATCCTCTCTTTATTACTACATTCCAGTGTTTTAAAAACTGATTTTAGTGTAAAATAATATTAATGAATGGCACAATGTTTTCACTATCAAACGTGCTAATCAGTGAAGTTATGTAAGCATAGCAGAATGTCTAGGAAAATAAACTGGTTCATTTTAACGTAACAGTAAGACGATAGCAATAGCAATCATCTAGGCAATGGAAATAAATCAGAGATCAAATTCTTTGCAAATTATTTTTGGATTTTATTCCTATCATATGAACTCTGATGTTCTTATTGCTTCTCGTTCTTTGAATTGGCAAGTGTTTCTTATCGCTGAACTAAATATCTTAGACTTTCTGATGTTGTGCATTCGACTGCAATGCACGTTCAAAGAAGGCAGTAACTCTCAAGATTCAGACTTGGTGAAGGTTTCGTATTGTGGATATCCCGGATTCGAAGAAGGAACTAAGTTGAGCCAGACTCAAATCATCTCCCTTTCAGTATCCTCTAAACAGATGCTCAAATATTCCTTAATTGCTTTGATCGTCATGGAATTTATAGCAATCTCCTTCATACCGATAGTTACAAACAATCGGTAACTCTCTTAAGCAAAGGCAGTAAAGTAGTAAGAATAAAGCAAATTCAAGTTCAACAGAAACAGCAACATATGAAAGTGAATAGAAGTTCAACCCTAATTTTTGGGTCACTTCTTAACTGAGTCAATCATCAAATTTCTTATAGTCCTAAATATCTTTGCGGGGAAACTTTTTTTTTTATATTTCAGCGTATTAGTCGGTACCGATTCGACAGCGGATGCTGACGTATCGTTCGATGTTTCTTTCGTCGAATCACGGGAAGAAGCATCTGTCGCGCTTGTTGATTCCTCTACTTTTTCGTCGTCAGTGAAATAGTAATTCTGCGACGGTGCATATTGTGACGATGTGTCATGGGATACACTCGACGCACATACGTTGATTATCATTCTTGGCGAGAGCACAAGTTTGCAATAAAGAATTCAGAATCCAATCTACAATGAATAGTTTCTTGTGGCTTTGTGAACTCAAATGCAACGCTTCGGATGTATTTGACTTCTTCGGACGTTGAAATCGCAATGAACCTGCAAAAATGTTATCGTAGTATGCAAATCGTACGGCGTTGATTACGCCAATTACATCGATTCCTGAAAATCGAATACTCACTATATACCTGTAAACAAAGCATTATTCAACATATTATATCGCATAGATTTAATCGAAATGCTCATTTTATTGCAAATATAACTATTATTTAATGTTGCGATTGCTTAGCTTATTTATAGCTTCGAGCTGAGAGGATTGAAAATCATCGGTCTCGATTATGCAAGAATATGAAAGGCTGATTGGATTTGTGCTTTGTAATCAAGTTCTTTACGCTTAATAAGGGGGGCGCTAGATTGCACCTAATTAGTGAGAAGGCGCATCGTCAAGAAGTGAGTGCATTCATCTTCCAAAAAAAAAGCATAGAAGCCTTCTAACTCCCTTCAAGCTAACTAATGCCTTTCGTAGGCCATCTTCCATTACAACGAATCTTAACAAATAGAGATTCACGTAAGCAATTTCTGTTGAACATTTAACTGTCTCTATAAATTATGGAAAATTTATAGAAAACAATTTTTGGTGATCGTTGAGCATAAATTCTGTTCAGTTGATTTTATCAGCATAATTTCTCTCATGAGTTGCTACCATTAAAAGAATATCAACAAAAAGAGAAGTATACCGAAAGACTTGCAACGCCTTTGCTTTCGTATTATTACACTCATCTTTCCGAAAATTAACAGCAAAATTACTAAACAATACATTACAAATCCTTCATAAGTAAATTGATCCGATTGCATACACAATTCTTCAGTGCAGGAATTGCTTTTTGCAGTGTTTGATTGCTTATAAAATGGAAATCCTATCGATGCAACCTTAATAAATTTATTAAACTTTTCAAATGTTTATAAATTTTAGATATTGATAGATTAATCAGAAACAGCTCACGAGAGGTCATGCTAATAATGACATAGCGCTACTCAAGGTTTGCAGCTCGAGCTTCAGCGATCACAGCTCGAGCTTCTTCAATCATAGCTTATACTAACTACGCGACTAAAAGAGATGCACATACGTATGTGCGCATGCATACAATATCACTAACTATAACGCGCACTTGCAATACAAATTCGCAAAAAACGCATAAATTAAGTTGTTGCCATTTCTGCTGAAAGTGGAACCCATAAAAATTCTGCGGAGAATCTGAATAATTTTACGACGTTTGGGAAAGCACGCCAGATGGACTTGCGCGGCACGCAATTTTGCATTTTCATTCGTCAAATCAGCTACTTGCGTAAATAAGGCAAATAATAAAGCACGCTCGTCGCGCCATACAAGTTTTAATCGAACTAGCTGCCCACACAAACCTTTTATAGAAGATTAGCCAGTCCATGCATTTGCACCGTCCCATAAATTTGAAATAGCCTTATATATGGAAATTTTTTGGCTCATTCGATTAATGCGCTTATGATTTTCGGAACGGTGAAGCAAAATTTGTGAATAATTTTATCGTGAAGAGCAGTGATTCTTAAGCTTTTTCCGCAATTCTGCCCTTTCGAAATTCTGGTAGAGTGCATTTACGTTGCAGTGAAATTGATTCTTTACTGTGCGAAACGTATCTTTCTGCTTTCAGCTTCTTATAGTGCAAAAAACTCACAACGACTCATTGCCGCCGGAAGAATAATATGACATGTGAATTGAAATTACGACGCGAGATTTTGAAGCAATAATTTAGTCTTTAGTAAAGCTCTTCTTATACTTGTGCTTGGAACGACCCCTATCCTGAGCTTGATATGCATTGCAACTTTCAGAAACTCCATCTCAAACAGCACTTTTATTTCCACCTAAATAACCACCTCATCTCTAAGAATTTGTTACTGTGGATAGTATTCACTTATTTAGCAAGAGTGGTTTCAAGACTACACAGTTGAAACTTATTGATGCCCATATATGTACCCACATAATTATACGCATACGTGTATTGCTGTAATAATGCATTTTGCAAATACAAATTTTCAAAAGCACTCGAAAAATGGAGCTGTCACTAAATTTTTGTAAGTCACCTCATATAATTTATTGATCATTTCAAAAAAAAATCGATTCATTTATATCAAGACAGCAAATCAAGAAAGTTGATAAATTGATAACAATATCCTATATCCTTATTAATGGCTTCCCTAATAGGCAAGTAGATGTTGGGAATAAAAACTTTGCAGATTATGCCATTGAGTTAATTAAAATCGTTAAGTTATGTCTATTCACACGACAAAACGATCCTAACACTGCATAAGAGACACGTAACTTTGGCCGATGTGGCAACGAATCAAGGAATCCAATCGCTTAAATGCTATCACTAGCATATAATAACTTGCAAGCAGACGCGCGCAACCGAAAAAGAACAATTCCATCAATAATGGGCGGCTATAAGCACTGCCTTCTATCTGTATTATCATCTCACTTATCTCGTTGTTCTCTAATGCCTTAGTGAATTTGCGTGCTAATATGGTCATACACTAGCAAACAAATTTGCATAATCAATTCACGTGAATTACGTGAACGTGATGAGTAAACGTGAATCATCTGCTAGCAAAATTTGCATAATTCACGTGAAATGAAACGTGAATTCGAACGCTTTATTTAGTTGTTGAAAAAACGTTAATTTCAGCCTCATTTCAATCATTCAATAGCACTATTTCATTAAAACAAAATAAACAAGGCGATCAATATCAATATAAGAATATTTCCATAAATATTGAAAAGGGAAATGACAGTCTCGATTAAACGCCCAAAAGATCCCTATGTATTTATACACGTCTAGCATTTCAAGCGATAATAGATCTCAGAAAATGCTCAACAATATTTTTTTGTAACGGAAATATTGCGTATTTAACTGAGAATGTGCTTAAATTTCTGGCATTCAAATTCAGCATATTTCTTTGCTGATGAAATCATATTTCGCTATCGATTAGCACAGGAAATCGTTTCCTCAGAGAACAATGACCATTGGGAAGGAAAAACAACAGTAAGCGCTCGAATGAATATTTTCTCGTTTTTCAACAAATTCCAGTTAGCCCCACTCCCTTTGGAAGTTCTCACATCATATATCACCACAGTTCGAGATTTCCAGAATTTCATAAGGAAAGCGGCGCTACTCTCAGCATAAGATAAAGGGAATCACAGATAAAATATAGCAACGTATGCAAGGTGTTAGCGCATTGTATTAGGAAGTGGCGAGTATCGACGGGCAAATGGCGTGCCGTCGTCTAGAATAAAAAAAGGTGTCTGAAGCAGTGAGTGCGCTAAGAGAATCTATTGATTCTGGGGACGCTGCTTAGGCATATAAAATATGCTTCAGATGCATATATGAAATCGATACACGACGCTCTACATCGAAGAATACAACGAAAGAAGTTGCAATTTTGCACATAAATTTCATCGCCGCATTAATGAAACTTCTAGTAGCAAAACAATCACAATTTAAAAACTCGAATTTGAATAGGCTGAAAAGCTCGTTGCCCTCATCGAGAATAGATAGCATTCGATTTTGCAAAATTATTCCATTAATGTATATCCATAATGTATGCCACCTGTGCAAGCGATAACCACACTATTCTCCCGACTACAACTATATCTTGCACTAGCTGAGCCATCACCTTGTATATCCTCCTGCTCATATCTTTTGACAAACTTCAAATTTCTGATGGGGTTCCAAAATTTTATCGTAGATTCTTGCAAATCAGACTATCTTACAGAGTTCTACAAACGTAGTGTCCATCTATATGTCTATATATGTCCGTCTACTTAGTTGAGTGAAGCGTTAGAATTTGCTCAAACGTGTGGGCTTCTCGATGCGGCTTCACTCTAAATACTCGTCTCATGAGCAATAGCCAATAAATATAACGTGAAAATTGCTTTTGCAAATTTTTCAGAGGAATGTTCTAGTGAGAAAAAATATCTTTTTTCTTATTTCCAGGGCTGTCATCAACAGATTGGTCACAAGGAAAATGCGTGAATATGTTGCATTTTGCTATTGTTGGTTTGATGACTTCCTGGTAGAAAGAAAGATATGACTAGTACAGTTAATTGCTTTGTCGCAGATGCACATTCACCTCACCTCAATGCAGATCCACCTAAAGCAATTTTGAAGTAGCCACCGCCCCTATGTTTACTGACAATCGACCAGCGATTGGAAAATTAAGCGATTATAACGACCGTATTTTGGACGATGCTCAGTTTCCCAACATTTTCCTTCTTTATTTGTCTGAACACTACTTATTGCAGAAATATATGCAGATTTTTAACGCACTTAGATGCTTATAGATCATTTCGAGATGGATGGATCAAAGTGTCGTGCGATACATAAGGCCATCTTATGGTGCATATAGTACCCATCAAAACTGATGCCTTTACCTATGGTGACTCCAGAGTTGAAGACATTGGACAGAAACAGATATACGCGCAGACGTGAAATCCACAAAGAATTCGCTACATCAGCCATTAGGGATTGCGCATACGCATAGACTTATAGAATGCGCAGACACGAAGTCGTTTTATGGGCGATTAGGAACTCCAAGTTTACACGCATATACGAAGCAAATTTGCAAATGCACATAATAAATGAAGTTGCTTACACTTTACAGCCGCTTTATCGAATAAAACAGCTCGCAGATCTAAGGATGAAATAGAAGTTGAATCCTGAGAATTGCAGTCTATAAAAACTTTAGGTGTCTAATCTGAACATGGTAACAACGACAAATCCAGGCATCACGAAAGGTCAGGACGCTGGAATGCGGAAGTGACACAAGCAATTATTCAGCGCCACTCGCCTTCAGCTCAAAACTTTGCTGCCACATTGTCCCACAACCTAGTACCATGAGAACCCCGTCCCCCGACATATAGATGGCCGCAAACTCCTACTTTATCCATCGCTTATATCCGCCTCGTCATTCCTACTCGACGACTGCGGCCTTCTAATCGTAGCGATTGACTCCATGCATGAACTGTTCGCACGGTTTGCAATACGGCCAACAGAGATGCAAAGAAATCTTTAGCATGCAATTAAAAACTCAGGTTGTCAATAGCTGCTGCATCCAGTCGCATTTTACGCATGTTCATATTTGCCAGTCTGCATATTTGACTACTGAAGCATGATCTAGTACAATTTCACATTTTTTGTTACGGCATGATGTGATATAATGCAATTCTCAAAAACTCGGAGTCATTGAAGTATATTATCGCTTAAATCATGAAAGTTTTGATGTGATTAACTATGACAAATTTATTAATTCGAACGTTCCGAAATGAGAAAATTTAGAGAAATATATGGGCACGAGGAGCAACAACGAGCAAAAACTTCACCGATCCTCATAGAGATAAAATTAGCGTAATTGTTGGAATGATTGTTTCTCTTTTCGGAAATTTCGGAACGAATAAAGAATAGTATAGTACAGATGAAAAATCATATTAAGCTAAGATTAACTGTCCTCAAAATTGCTGCTAACGATTGTTTTATTAATGATGAAATTTGGTTTTTCATACTATTTCTTGTCATTTCTAACTCTTGAAATTGGAATTTTGTATTTCATCAGCATACACGACTATTTTTCTATCAAATCGCATTTTTTCGAAGGCGAAGAAAAGAAAAAAACACGTGGATAGGAAGGTATAGCACATTGTAACGCCTCGAAATCGATAAGCTTTTAACATATTGTGTAGACTGCAAATATTTCCATTTTATGCTTGCTCATATAAATTCTTAATAAACTGAGAGTGTCTTCTTATATATAAAGTATGTTCTCCATTAATTGAAGGCTTATGTATAGGTTGACGGTGCCATAAACCTTCTCGATATTACGTTGAACAACGTTCGCCATTTATCGTTTCGCTTTTGCGAATTTTTACAGAAAAAAAAAAAGTGCCGAAAACATTGAACTTCCACATTAACCTCATCGCTGAGTTGTTTATAATGCTGAAACTTAAAAAAATTTCAATATTGACGTTAGTTCCAATAGAAATCTTTAATTTGTCGCATTTTCGCATAAATGTTATCGCTCGTTTACGACGATCATATCGGTAAATTTTCATCGATCATAGTGTTTATTCCGTTAAAATGGTATAATTAAAAAGAAAGTCGAGTTATGTGGCATGATGTGATTTTTCTAAATTTCATCATTTTATTTTCAATTCGATCAAAAATTTTATTTAACTGCATTAAGGTGAATGTCTTTATAATAAATCGACATTAAGTTTGTCCACCTTCAATGTGTCCGTTTCTTGTTGCGCTTTCCTACTATATCATATCAATATCCTCTTTGGCAATAAACTGTTGTTTCTTCTAAAAAATTTCTGCATTCACATTTTTTTTCAGCATATCTCATTCGAATATACTATCTCGCATAGTTTTCTCATGTTCCTACGATTCTATGGGGAACTTTTCTTGCTCGTGAAGGCATCATTCACATTTCTAACATGCTTTATGCAGAAGAGATCCCATGGGCCCCACGGTTGGCGTATGCTCCGAAAATCTCAGCACTTCCAGGATGCAGAGGCTCCTGCGACGAGGGCCGCTTTGGTCTAAAATCATTGAACCATTTTTCACCTTTGTGAGATGATCCAAACGGGCGGAGAGGGAAGCTAAATAAACTCTAAACACTGCTGCTCAATAAACGTCTACCTTATCTGCTTAGATGCATGTAGTGAATGCAAATAAATGACAAATATACTGAGCTAATGAAAAAAAAATTCTCTCTAAATGGTTTCAACACATTTCTATGAGTAAATATTTCATCCTAATTTCTCCTCCAACTTCGCAACAAAGTTCCCCGTCCACTATTCGGTGCTTGAAAATAAGAACAAACCCGCTCAATATGTAGTCATTTATATTTCAAATTGTTCAACATGAACAGACATAATTAACACAAAATATGCAAAAGTGAAAATCGATGAATTCAAATAAATTCCCCATATAGAATCAATCGTTTTTGTTGGCATATTCTCCAATTTCTGTTCTGAAAAAATCGACTATTTTGGCACCATGGCCAGTGACATATTCGTAGACCGTTTGTGATGGATTCAACATGAACGATTGATGCAGTAATCTCGTCTCCGATTCATCGATTTGAGTTGTCTGGAATATGACTTTTGGCTTGACTGGTTTAAAGGACACAAAAACATGAAAGCAATAAAATCATGTAAAAAAAACATTAGTATTGACTTCATATATCAACAAAAAATATGCATTAGATATTTGTTGGTGGATCTATAAGATTGAAAGATTATCGATGAGAAGAGGGAATAAGAGATAGAATACTATTCTGGTAGAGAGTAGCGTTGAAGAAGTAAAATTTATTCCCAAAAAAATTCGTTGAAATATTTTTTTAAACATCGGTCAACAAAAATATGGCGATCAAATGTTAGATTATTCCCCTTCCTTTAGCATCCGCCATTAATCAGTGCTGATCTCAATTTGAGGGTAACCTAAATCTCGCAAATAAATATGATTAATGCAGGAAGCTATTCAACTTACAGTACTCTTGCATTCTATTTTTCTACCTGCACAAATTGCATTCATAAATTCAAAGCCGTATTTTTGAATGAGATCTCTCTATAAGTGCCAAAAACATCAATCGCTTGCAAAGAAAGAATAGACTTGATTGCAGCGATGATTTATCGATGTGCTGTCATCATTGACTGTGATGCTTTAAAAACTGAAAAGCTATGCCAATAACAAGTACTCCTCAATGAGGTTTCAAATCAGATGGGAATACTACGACACTGCCAATATGCAGCAACTATAGAAAGCGGAATCAACGATAACGTTGAAGAAAACACTTCCCGATTTAATCTGAGAGGATATCGTTACGAAATCGGGAAAAATTCAAAGCAATCAGCATATTTCAGCTATCTTTCAAACGTTCTTCCGGCATACGTCTTCTTCTAATGTTTAATTTCAACAATCGTTATTACTGGCCATTTCAATAACAATCATTAACACTTCTCACCTGGCTATCCTCAATTCAGGAGTGGATCTTATGCGATAAGATTGGAAGGGAACAGGATGTTCTATGTGGACAATTTTGACGGATGTTTGGGATAGAATGTTCAATATATGTTTCAAAACTCTTTTTTTTAGCCCATTTCAAAAATTGCTTTGCATTTCGCTTAACGCATCCGTTATCATAACAAACGTGTTTATATCAATACAACATCACAAACCTGTACTTCTTCGTCGGTTTCACTATTTTCGTCTTTTTCGTTAATTGCTCGATCTAAGTTTTCCATTTTATTGCTTTCTTCCACTTCAACGATAGATGGTCCCAATGTTTCTGATCTTAAAAAATAATGCCCACATAATAGTAGAAGTGGATTCGAAGAAGCGATCATCGTCTATCTCGATCGCATTTAATCGAAACTGCTCACTGCCAGCTTTCCCAATTTTCGAACCAAACCATGAGCAGTCCTAGTAATTTATGGATGGCTAGAGATTTAACCATCAATACATTCAGAAACATATCGAAATAACCTAAAAATAGACGAAAAAGTTTAAAGAAGAACTAAAATGAAATGATGTAAACCGCCGAATTGAGTTCTGATATTTTATGTATCAAATGATTGAATATAAACTTTCTTATGCAGGCTCAACAGTACAGCGCTAATGCAATTTTATCTAACAGTATGCAGGATAATTAAAGGATGGCTGCTAGGCATATGCCAGCGTTCACAGCTACATCAATAGCGTTCATCACATCTCGTTTAGCGATCGTAACAACGAATAAACTGACACATTGCAGTATTTTTTTTTTCTCGAATCCGGCACTGAGAGTACTATCAATTTCAGAGTCATTTCCGCTTTACTGTGAAATATTATATTATTATTCGGTTATTAAGCTTGGAAACAAACTTATAAGACAAAACTTGCCTCATTCCAACAACGTGTTGACAGATTTGTTCACCCAATTTCTTGATTGGGAACGAACCAGGTTGTGGTCGTCTCAATCCAACCACCGATACAAATTTACCCATATCCACATGACTTGTACCCTCTATAAATTACATCACTGAACCATTCAGTGAACAAAAGAATTACTGTACAATTGACATTGATGGAATTTATACATGGCAACGATGCCAACTACCTACCAGATAGATAACGGGAACGGGTGGTCAATAGGAGCATGAGGCACTTTAATATTGTAGAAATTAAAATATATATATATATATATATATATATATATATATATATATATATATTTGGGTCGTAAAGACAAACTAGAAAAAACTGGAAGAAAATCGAGAAATTGCCGGACGTAAATTTCTGAAACCTCGAGAAAGAGTGTAAGAAGTTGCCAAGACTGTGGGACATGTAAGTTACTCCTAGTTATGGCCTAAAATGATAAAAGAGTTCGCGAATATCGTGGATAAAAACTTCGCATGCGACTAAGAAACGTCAACATTTTCGCCTGTCGCAGATGCTTTATAGTAAGTATTATCGAAGAAAACATCTTACTCTTATTACTGCTTTCCCTCCCTCACATTCCTTCTTCATAACCAGCAACCATCACCTTGATGATGTATTTAACAATAAAGGTTTAATATAGTCGCATGCGAACATTGCAGAAATCAATTCTGACGGCTCTAGCCGCAATGAAATTGTTTTAGCAATGGTACCTCGAGGATGTGCATATCCAAATAGTGCAACTCCAGGATCGGCAATGATCAGCTGCACTTTGGAGACTGTTATGTTCTCGCCAAGTTTACCTATCATTGATGTTAGGGCCTCCTTCAATGAAACATCACCTGGTGTCGACTTCAACGAATCGAACTCTGGAATTATCCATTGATAAATTAATAGTAAATAAGTGCATAGATATTAGAAATTATTGAATCTATTTGCTTAGTAAGATTACGAGTAGGGAATACCCTATTGAATTATACTCTAGAAGCTGGAAACTTGTTATTGTTTGTTCATCATTTGCGCATCCTTGTGATATTATGACTTTTCTTAGAAAGACTTGCAGCGAAAGAAAAACACTTCCTTCTAGTCAAACAAAGTAAGAATTGAATTAATTTTAACCACTTTCGATAAGAAACCGAAAATGAATCGAATCTTAAAATAATAATATTTAAGGATAAAATGAATCGTTCAGTTGCGAACATTTCTACTTGAATTTCCGTACACATTTGAATTATCGAATGAACTAGAAAGATATCTGCCTTCGATTGCTTCTTCCCTTGTTCCATTTCACTCAGATTTTCGAAAAAAAAAAGGAAAAAAAAACTTCGACTAAAATGATAGTAGCCAAAGAACTATTAGATGCCATAATTGAGGTTAATAGGCAATAAACTTTTTCATTGCATATAACATGAAAGGCGACCAGGCAGATAAAGCTCAAAAACACGAAAATATTTGGCCCTCCAACATAAACGTTCGTTGGAAGTGCTTAAATGAATTTTGCTTATATAGGATGCAAAAATATGTGCAAGAAGTGATGCACTCACATTAGTGCTATTGGTGCAACTACTGAATGGAATTAAACCCTATTGTAGAATAGAGATTATAAAATTTGTAATCATTACAGCCTTTTGTTTAGGTATATTTCGTTATAGGATACTTCATGTAATTCATCAATAATAATGAGTATAGAAAAAAGAGAGAAATAAACTGACGTTTTGATTTGACAACGAAACGCTCGCCGGATGCAGAACTTGTCGCTGCATACTCTTTCGATGATGATAACGCTGATAGAGTTATTAATTCCACCTAGGGAATATAAATAATTAGAGATGAACTGTCGCATCTAAATTCTCAGCAACACTAAAATCTCTCTGAACTTCGGCAAAGATGACTTAATTAAAAAATTTTCGAGCGCTATTTTTTTAAATTTTCATAATAGAGTATATTTTCAGAGATGTTCTTGGCCATATTTAACAGTTTTGGCTCGATCTTTGCATTCTGAACTTCTTTTTATTTATCTTTGATTTTGGTAAGTGCAATATTACTTCTCTTTCAGTATATCCATGATTATTTGGGAACTCGATGCGATTCTAATTAGGCGGAACAGACACAGAAGGTGATAGAACTCGAGCAAGGAAGGGAAAGAAAGGTCGCCCATTTATAGAACCGAAACCTTATTTCACCTGAGAATTGGCTCTGATCATCACAGATCACAACATAGTAAATAATGGATTTAGAACGTACAAGATTTTTGAAATCTGCACCACGCGCAACGAAATCCGTTTCACAATTCACTTCAACTACGGCTGCTGTATGTCCTTCGGTAATCACTGATACTAGACCGTTTTTAACTTGTCGATGACTCAAGCTAAAATATTATACACTCTCTTATGTTAGTATCCATTAAACATCAGCAAATTAAAGCTCGAAATGTATCAAAGAGGAAATAAATGGTGGAATCATTTACATCTGTCATCAACGATGCTAATACCGTAATGCAGCTGTCAACAACGCCGACAAACTATATTGCATTTTCAGAAGTAGCAAATGCATTCTATTTTATTTTAATAGAAATCGAAGTTATTTTGAATAAGAACCCTATAATATATATATATATATGTATATATATATATATATATATATATATATATATATATATATATATATAACAGTTCGATATATTATAAAAATTTCACTTGATTCTATTTTTGTTCCATCTTTTTTTTGTTCAAAAATTGCATTACATATTTTCCTTAAATTCATCGAAAATCTACGCTATATTTCTGAAAAACTTCATTTCATATTGCATTGTATTTATATGCAATTTAAGTTTTATGCTCAATTTTACTTCAATAAAAATAATAAACATATTCGATGAATATAATTCATAGAAATCAAAAAAGTTCTTCAGCGAGTGGAAATTATTATTGGTTTCAAACTTTTTAAAGAGGAATCAAATTAAATTAAAATAAATTAAAAAAATTTGATAAAGAACGATGCGATAAAAAGAATGGGGCTGATAATAGCGCAAAGGACGCCTAAAAAATGGGATAGTAATACTAAAAATGAAATGTGCTACGTCAAGAGTTTTGTATAAACGAATTCAAATCTATTCTCAGCTGAAAATTTGTAAGGCGATTGAGTCATGAAGGTAGAAATTTCGAAGAAACTGAAATTATTTTCTTCGATCCTTCATCTTCATTCAATAAAAAGTAGAAAAACGCATCAGAAGACCCGGCACGATATGCGCTTTTGTAAATTCATTTGACGAACCAATCCCACCATCATAAATCCCTTGCAACTAATGAAATAGGCGATTAGCATATTCATTTCGTACCTCTAGCTTTAATTATTTCGGTGTTGAAGCCGGCTGGGCACACAGACAAGCACAGCTTTAGTTATGTCCTTCAATAAGGCAACCGACTATGGATTGGTGATTGGAAAAATTGGTTCTTTAGGTGCACTGCTGCAAAATGATTCCCTATGCACTTCTCATTCCTATTACTTCTATATGGAAGTTTGATGTGGAATAGAACGAGAAAAGATTTATTGAAGAATCTTTCAAACCTATGAACTAAAGGTACAAATCGTTGATGTAAAGCAAAATGAGAAGGAATACTTGGCCGCTTTTGTCCATCCCTCTTTGGCGGCCAATTCCCTAAGCCATTTCTCAGCATCCTCGAGGCGTTCTGGACCAAATTGAAGTAAAGCCTTCCTACAGTTTACATAACTGTATCCAGTACGTTTGCGTAATTCCTTCAATGCCTGCAATAAAAACTTTAATGCATAACTTGGTGAGAGCGCTTTTTTTTGATTATCTTGTCGCAAATATGATGTAAAAGTGCTCCAACTCTGAACACTTTGACATCAAGTGATTGGCAAGGAAATTAAGACTGCTCTTAAATATACAAATGATATAGCTTGAACTATAAGCGGCAGAACTTCTAAACTGAAAGAAATGGTTTGGGAAGGGAACACGAGGAACGGATAGGAAAGTTGATCTTCTCGCTATGCAAAAGAAAGACAATGAGAAAGGAAAAATTTCGGCTTTCATGAAAAAAAAAAAAACGGAGGATGTTTTATAAATAGATCCATAAGTCTTTAGAAAACTAAAGTTGATTAGTAAACCTAAAATTTCCGGAATTTCTTTTCTTGAAATTTGCATAAAAATCCAATAAAACCCTCAAATTTTTATTTACTTCAATGCCAAGTGCAAAATGTTAGAACATTTCAAATGCACTCTTTGGTTGATACAAATCGCTAAACGAATCATAAACATACGATTTGAAGATGGTTATGATTTGAAGTGAAAGTTCGCAAAGAAAATATAACCTGAAGACAAACCTTAATGATAAATAAATATCTCCATTTTGTTTAAAGAAGATTTAATTATTATAAATATTAACTGTTCATCAAGCATTAAGTGCTCTCTATCAAGCCAAACACTGAAAATGGCCAAAAATTTTCTAATAAACGACTAAACTTACAGCAGTAACCTCTGCTACTTTCCCCTCTCACAAGCTAGTACCAATACACAAACGTTAGCCATGACCAAATATTTCATTGAGGCTTTATACTTTCCATTACGGTAATATTTAGAGGATACCAGCTCAATCATCATTCATTAAATATGCATAAAACGATTATGAATATGCAAATTTTGAGTGGCTTTCTCGCTGAATAACAAACATTCTTTAGGCTATTAGAATAAACGATCACAGTGAGAGCAAATCGATGTGTGCGCAAAAAATTGCCTATTTTCAGATATTCTTATACTATGAAATCTTATTAAATACATCAAGGTGTTTCATTGATTGAATATGTCGATTTGAACGAAACATTGCAAAGAGAGAACGATTGAGGATGCTTAATCGTCAAATGTTTTATCACTATCCTTCTCAAAATTGTACTATAAAACGTATTACTAGTAATATCCTGTCTACACCCACGGAAATATGTATGCGCCTGTTCGTTAACTTCAATTGGGAAACCCGTGAACCTAAGATTACGAAATCCGATGGATACGTCCTGCTGCATAAGATAGACAATCTCCCATATCATTCTTCACGCCGATACATAAATTTTGAGGATGTATTTAAAAATTACGATACTGTATTAATTCTAGTTGGGCTACAAAAATACAGAATACTGTAGAAGATTTGTGTGAGCATTTGAGCGAGTAAAAATATAAAAGCATCATTGCGCATATTAGCATTGTTGTTGTTGTGAAATCTTTATTGTTCGTGTTTAATTATTGATCATTTTTGAAACCGGTTGGTGAAATGATGCGAAAGCGCATGTTGTGCCATTTCTTCTGGCGTATTTTCCTGAATGGTTTTTTTTTCAGAGCTTTTATTAATGAATAATAGCAGTTTGGTTAAAGAAAATAAATCAAACCTCCTTATCAACTTTGGGTAATGCGGCACTAGAGGCATCTGTACTCAAACATACTCGACCAGCAGACGCTAAACGAACCAATGATCGAAGACGCAACATCTGGAACCTTCCAGATGTATGATTCTCTATAAGAAACATCCGTTAAACGTTTCTGATATTGATTTACTGGTAGTTCGATCTGTACAACGCCGAGAGGAGAACCTAAACCACTGAGAAAAGTGCCAAGAAGGCTGACAAATTAAGCGTTTATTGCGACTTAGATCATCGGGTCAACTGGGGAATCAGATCAGCAGACCAACCGGGGATTCAGATAATCAAATCAACCGGGGATTCAGATAATCAGATCAATCGATTGCTTCCATATAACAAATAAATAAATAAAACAACTGCCATTAATTGTGATCCTAATTAATTGTTTGGTTTTACCAATACGCAATCAAAGAAAAAAAAAATTCATTCTCTATAGCTAGGAAGAAATTCCCATATGGAAATTTTATAGAACTTCCGCACACCGATACTATTCATCGAAATCGATCGTCGAGTAAGAAACAAAGTTTTGAAGGACGCTGAAAACGTCCATCTCACTCAACAATTCTTTAATTGTTTGTTTTCTTCTCGGGTCAGCTGAAAATAATATACAGCAAGGAGATACAGGTGCGTATACCTAGCATAAGTGGGCAGGTATTAAAGACCATGGTGGTTTCCTTGTGAAAAGCTTGCAAGAAAAGAGTATCTACCCGACCAGGTAGGCAAAGTGGTAATATTTCCCACGGATTTTTTAAAGTTATTTTATGAGAGGGTAAAGATTGCAGCTGGAGTAAGTTTTCTTGGGAATATTCGATCGCGGTTACTTGAATAAAATTGCACAACTCTATGGAATTTGACCTGAGCCAATATCACATGACTCTAGCGCCGGACGAAATTTGATGAGAAGACAATACTATAAATTTAAGGAGATCGTTCTTTTGGAAGATTTTTGAGCATTATTGGCAATTTTCCAAATAATTTCAGAAACCACTTTTCATTGTGAGAGGAAAATTTAGTCGGTTCGCTTGATCATTCTATCAACTTTTCGTAACGCCACTCGAACGAGCCGAGCCGACCGAATCTTACAAAGTGACGTCACTTTTGCACAAAGTCGACGGTTAATTCTGAAAGCGGTTGTGTCTGTGTGTGTGTGTGTGTGGGGGGGGGGGGAGGGGTTGTGGAACGCGGAGGGTCTGACCGACAATGTGTAGGAAAAGCGGTTGACTTGGAAACTCAGAGGAAGCGTCTCGAAGGGAAAACATTTCGATGAGAAAACAAATCGAATCGACGTTAGCAGAACGCAATGAAAAAGGACGATGAGTAATAAATCATTCGCTACCAAATGATTATATTTGAATTTATATTTATATTTCTTTGCCTGGTGGGAAAGGAGCATATATGAACTGCGACTAGGAGACCCACCCCCAGCCCGCCCCGTTGCTTTCTGAAAGGACGAATTTGTATTATGAATATATATGCGTCTATCATATTTGCCTAGTGCTTTCAATTAAGATATTTGAAGCTAAAGATGCGGATTTAGTAAATATGACACTGCCACCGCACGATGAACAATTTGCAAATTTATCTTCTGCGGCAAGTTTTCGGTTAGTTCGTCATCCCATGAAAGACATCTTAATTGGCCAGGAAATTTTTATGTATTTCTAAGATTAGACATTCGTGTTGCATTTTATGTCTGTTGAAGATTGGCACTAAAAGTTGGCTGAGTTAGCGTACAATTGGGATTGATACTGTATAATTTATTCGCAACAGTGCTAATCGACATATATAATAGGCTTATTTTTACCGTTCGTCTGTGAGATTAATAGCACATTTTTCGGTTGTAGAATATTTTTAGTATTTTTTTTTTTTAGTTCGCAGACAAATGTCTTCCACTAGAATTAATTGTTCAAAATAGATTTTTTTGGGGGGAATGTAACTCATTGATAATTGTCTATTGCTAGTTGATATTTTTCGATGACGGGTTGATCTCCAAAGGATAGAAAGGGAAGAAGGGAGGGAGTTGGAAAGGGAGATTGCAAAACAACGCATGACGACCCTATCTTTATTTTATCCACTCATAATTATACGAAAGTATTTCATGACGAATATTATGCATTATTATTTGAAGTTCATGGAATAACGGAAATTGAACGTTTACGTCAATTTGCATAAACAATATGAAACGAATATTTCTAACTTCAATAGTCGAATTTTCTGCAAATCCATCCTTAGTATCGTTCCTGTTCCAGCGAACATCATGCTGGAACATGTTGAGCTTCATTGTTCATCGATCTCCTAGTTGTATCATCAATGGTTGTTAATTCGATATACCCACATTAATTTTTGGGATGTCAGCTAAAACATTGCAACTAACGCATCTTCATTGCTCGTTACGCGTTAGTTGTGCCACCGCTTTCTATTTCAATGGACCAAGTTGGGTTTCTTGTCATGTCCAGCCCACCCACATCGTTTTTTTTTGAATGGTCTCTTAAAAGCATCCAACCTATAGATGTCTTCAGACCACGTAACTAGCTTCAATGATGATGGATGAAGAATATGAACCATCATCGAAGAAATCGAAAGAAACGGATGGAAATTACAACGAGTAAGCATTTGAATTCCATCTAGAACTTTGCCAAATAGGTTGTCTGTAGCCTTAAAAAGTCGGCAAAGTTAATGTCGAAGAAGTTTACTGCTTTTATAAAGTTAACATAAATCAGCACTAGTTACAATTTTCGGAAGCCTTCTAAGTTTCGTTACAAAGAATGTTACGATGCGGTTGCTTGATGATACAAAGGACCGACCACATTTACACCACTGTTATAAATAAATGGATAAAAATAAATAAATAAACAAATAAATAACTAGATAAACGAATAAGAAGTAAAAGCTATGAGCTATACAAGGGATTACATTAGCACTGTTTGATCATCTCGAATAGGCGCCTTTATTGCCTAAGTTTGGTGAAATTTTTTCATGTAGAGGTCCTTTAAAGATTTCATTACTATGTAAGGAAGGTAAGCATCGAAATTTGTCGATAGCTTGGGATTGAACACCAACTTTTCGCTACCTGAACAAATGGATTTATTCCTCAGGCCCGCGTCGTCGATTCTATCATTTGAAGGCTTTTCATGCTTTATATATGTGCTTTAGTGGGCGACGACCTTTTCGTTTCCATGCATCGCTACCATATATAGTCCTTTTACGGTCATTTCTCTCAGAAACAAGAACATTTCTGCGGCTTACAGCTGGTATGCCGATCCTCTCAGTTGGGATATGGTGCAAAAGGATCACTTCATCTATATTCATATCAATTTATTGATTTACCCGAATGCTTGAAAATGGCGGAAATGACCAAATGTAAATTTTTTTTGCAGTGATGTTTTGCAACCGGTTGCGCGTCGAGTGGAGCAACGAGCAATGATGGAGCGTTTATACAATAGGTGAGCCGAATTAATAGTTTGCTACCCAGTAACATATCGTTCATCATCCTTACCCACTTTTGCAAGAGATATAACTTAGTCGTGCCTGCACAGTATTGTATCTGTGTCTGTCTGTATGTCTGTCTGTCTGTCTGTTTGTCTGCCTCTCCGTTAGTTTCAATCCGCAACTAATCTAGATTAGGATTCTGATGACTTGCAATGTTTTTGGTCCTCACCGCAGTCTGATCTCTAATGCGGATTTTTAAGGTTATTCATTGACGTTATAAGAACGTTTGACTGGGCTAATTTTTCACGGCGAGTCGGATTTAAGTAAGTAGAAAACATCGACTGGGATTAGATCTCTATTTCCATTCTTGTCTATCACAACAAACCATGTCGTGAATTGGCTAATAAATATAAAATATGCGCAAAATTTTATTGTTATTTTAAATGAATCTGCCGTTGATATTGATCTACAAGGAGTTCATTTTTTTCGATAGTTGTAAACGGCGAGCCTCATTTTCACAGATTATTTATAAACTTTCATATAAGTCCAAGCGTCTTTTGAAATCGATAGACCAATTTGGAGTTGATTGGTCACGTAAAAAGTTGCTAGAGTAGTTTGCATTGTCTAGGCTTTGCCTATTGGATATTGGACTTTAAGGGAGGAATCTATAGTGGGATCATATGTTATATCGATCTTTGTGGGCGAAACTAAACGAGATTTTTATGTTCAATGGATCTGTTATGCTGAAGCACCGAAGCATAAATCAATCATCTCGAATTTGACTTCGTCCGGCGAGGAGGACGGTCAGAGTCAGAGGGCCGACTCTCCCTTTTTTTCTTGACCGGAATCAGCAGGAGTTATTTCTTGGTCTTGTTTAGCGATTATCGCAATTAGAATTGTGGTTTCTTCGATATCCGCATCACTGCATTTTGCCGAGATCGTTCAGAAATCCACAGTAGCATTTATAATTTAGTTCGGTTGTCTTTTGCGATTATTGTGCCAACCATCTGTCATCAGTGATTTTCAGTGAAATTTGGAGTGATCTTGTAAGGCAATATGACGAAAGAACAATTCCAACATTAAAGGAATTAAGGAAGAGGATACTTGAAGCGACTGGAATCGATATCTCTTATCCCACTCTATCTCGTCATCTCAATTCAGGGGTATTCATGTTTTGCTTTAATTTTTTGAAAGCTTTTTTCTAAATCATTTAGAAATGTTTTAGCAATAAATTATGTAAATAGCGGTGGAAACAATTTTTTTATTATAAATCTTAAGTTCATCACCATCTGATAAACTCAATAAACAATCAATAAAATAAACCCTAATCAGCGTACAAATGAATTTCTACAGAACTTCGCACTTACTATATAGTGGAGCTGATGATTGAAGGTTTAAATCTCTTCTAAGGTTCTAGTTTTCAATTGGCGCTGTATTTACTGGCGTTCAAATCATATGCAGTATTATTGCGGCATTCTTGAATTGACTTATGATGGGATTCCACGCATATTTTATGCAAAATCTAGTCTCCGTATTTAATTAAGTAGGCGGAAAATAAGCCAAAATTATACAAATCTGCCAAAACTAAAACTGCAAAGAATACCAAATTAATAAAAAATTTCTGTGTAATAATGGTAAGAAATTTCTTTTTGAATAACTGAATATGGTACTTTATTGGGTTTCTAGTTCTTACTATCTGATTGTTCTATGCAGCAGGAACTTATATAAAAACGAGCCGCAATTGTTTTTAAAGGGCAAAGGAAAAGAACGAAGGATGCGTGCACGTTCGGCTCCTAGTTCTGCAAATTCAATAAAAGAAGAAATGTGGGTTTATTATTGAGATTTTTTCTGCAGAATGTTTACTACTCTATGTCTTTTTTTTTGCACCCACGATGAATAACCCATAGCAATGCTATAGGGAATTGTTCATGAGGTCTTTGTCAGGTGGCATTCTTCAATTTTTTTTCCCAACAACTTCCTCTTTTCCCTTTTTGACTATGGAAGTCATTTAGTGTAGTTCGATATAGTCACGGTATGCGATCTTTGAGTGTTTCGTCCATCCGCCCCCCCCCCCCCACAGCATTCACAAGTCTTATGAACTAGGTTGGATGGTTTGAAAGATCACCTCATCGCATTGTTATTAGGCGTCAAAAGCATTGAACCGTCGTGAATGATATCTCTACCAGATATCATTTCATCGATTTAGTAATGAGCTTAATACGACAAACTCTGTCTGGATTGTCAATGATTGAACAACACGGCAACACACCTTCCATCCATCTATTACAGCTTCATTGCATTACTGTTAAGCTTAAAGCAATTTATTATTGCGCAGTTGTGATCGATAAAACTTTTATTTTGATAGCTACTGCAATAGCAGATCGAATTGAGCACACCTTGTTGAATGATAAGGGGTTTATCAATGGGATGGATGGAAAAAGGGGGGCAATGGTGTTGCCTCTTTTATGGGACTAAATATACAAAATGTTCGAATGACACACTCTCATATAAGTGATAAGTAAACCTCTGTTTCGATATCTGAATAGAAGGACCCATTGAATGAAGGATCGTTCTCCAAATTGAAGGACAATAAAAGATTGTTTTAATAGTGAGAGAAATGAATTGAATCTAAAGAATATATTGAATATTACACTCGTTTTATATGGTTGCATTCATTAACAAATTGAGAAGAGATCCCATACAACGGATTTCTGCGTCCATTTCAATGAACAGCGATGTACGAAATAATTTTTATACATTTTCTTGAGATTCGTTCAGCAAATTGTATAATGAAGTTTTCAGTCATGTACATAATTATTAATAACGATATGTTAAATATACATAATTATTAATAACGATATGTTAAATATACATAATTATTAATAACGATATGTTAAATATACATAATTATTAATAACGATATGTTAAATATACATAATTATTAATAACGATATGTTATAAAGCAAAATTCATAAATAGAGTTTATTCGAACGATAAGAGCAGCAATATCAGTGATAACAATTTGTCGATTAAGTGCAACTCCGAAAGATGTTTTACCACCTTGGCAAGGATCGAAGACAAAGACATTTTAGGTAGCACGGGATATTAGTTTTAATCAAAACGGACATCGTTGTCAGCATTGGTTATTTCTTTCAAGCGTTTTGCCGCTAGTATTCTAGCTTTAAACTTCTAGATGATGGATATATGGCAGTGATTTGGTTGTAAGGCAAATGGATCGGATATTTCAATATTTCTGATTAAATGACCTAGAATTACCCTTTGTCGATTCAGCGCTATAATTGTTTTATATTGAGGCAAATTCCTCTTAAATATAACGGAGAAAAAATACCATTCTTAATCATTGCAGTTGTCGGGGTTTTCTTGTTGAGGTGTTCAGTTCAATAACCTCTTTTCGTATGAAAGAGAGGTAGGAAAGAGAAAGTTTTGCATATTTTTTGGATAAACGGATATTCGTTTAGCTTTACTCGAATTCTTTTCCTTTCCTTCTGAATGATTTTCAAAACAAGAAAAACGCATCTAATTTAAAAGATTTTAGATTGATATCGGCACCATCCGTTGTGAAATATCGTTCATTATCAAGAAAACTACGGAATACCTTGCTAACCATTGGTGAGCAAGGTGGTGTACGTCAATATCAACGTCTTGGTATCTCAACCGATGGCTCAAAAGAGTACTTTCGTTGTGGTTCTTGCTATCGATGCAAACGTAAAAAAGGTGACGGTATTGTGGCACATTTAACGATGCGTGAAGGACGTATTATAAGTGATGCACATCCCCGACATCATGAGGATTGTCGACCGATAAGTGAGGAAAGTGCAGCCATTCAGGCACTCGATCGTCAAAGTCGGAAGGATGTACGTATCGGAAAGAAATTGCCTAAGGATGCACATGCTGTGGTTGGTTTACATCGTCTTTGCAAGGCATATTTATTGCTGAGTCATAATGAATTTTGAATTTCACTCAGTAGTGAATCGTTTTTATATTATTCGTTGAATATACTGCATTTAATGCAACTTGAAGATTACGAGCAATTTTATATGAATGTTTTTCCATCTTCCCGGTAAAACTTGTAATCATCTGATTAGCCATGACATGAATGCCTGATAGCAACTTTTCGTGGAGACATGCCGAAAAAGCTGGCGCGTTGTGCTATTTCCAGCTTGACTCGCCGAACCACCTATTTCTGTAAATTCCTAATAGATAGCGGACAGTAGTGTTGTCCTAACGAAAAGGCACAAAACATGCACTTGGCGGTCTTTATAGACGATATTTTGTGAAGGTACATAAGGGGAGAGTAGGGGCAGCGGGAAAAGAGAACTGCGAGGAATCTGGATATTCGAGAATTACAAAATGATAGGTTCCATTAGCATCTGAATTTTCAGGGTTTTGAACGTGCACTGGAATTGGCGAACAATTCAGGTGGCCCACCAAGTAGGAAGTTCAGTATGCCTGCCATGTTTCCCTCGTGGAATAGAGTTCGTCGTGCCTATTATCGAGCGAGAAGAAAGGCGTGAGTATTGACTTTATTTCTTCACTATTCTATTGCTGATGTTTAGATCAATTCCTCATTCATATGCCTAGTTTCATAGCAGTTACTATTTCCTATTTGTTTTGAACGTGAATTGCTTTTTAAGGACGATATCCAAGTTTACTTTTCCTAGGACTGTACAGCTAAAAGATGTATAATAAATGTCGAGTTATATGGCAACAACTTTACCTCTCCGAATGAAATCCATACCAAATCCTAGATATCATTAATTAACATACCATATTTCTTAAGCGAAGTTTGTTTTCATCTGTTGTTGCAGCATTGTGGAGAGCTAAAGCCATCTTTGGGATGCAGGCCCTCTCGAACATAACCCTGTTCCTCGGAGGGCTAATGTTCAAGAGCCGTTCCAAATACTCGCATAGGAACGCAAACGTCTGACAGAATAAAATTTAACGTCAACGTTTTCTATTACGCTCGTAATTAGTATGCAAATATCCACTTACCGTAAGCAGCAAGATCTGAAAGAAACGATGCAGACGTGGAATAGAGGCCATACGCTTTTATTGAAGATTTCATGACCGCTTGGAGCAGCAGCCATCCTTCTCAAGGATCATATGAGCGTATAGTCTCGGCAATCTTATTAATGAGTTTTTTGATTTGTTGCAAAACGAGTGAGGAATTTCATCGATTCATGCAACCTTCGCATTGTGACTATTCACCTTTATGCTTGAAGTATAACTCTTTCACTGATATTGCAAATTTTTCAGATTACATCAAGTACAAAAACCTGAAGACGATGATTTAAGTGACGCAGAACGTGATGCATCGCCGAGTGAAGTTTTCATTGAAGAGACACTTGCAACAAAAAGTGGAACCGCTACTGATAGTACAATACAATTTGTCGATCCTATTTCCTTATCAACATCACTGCCAATTTCTCCGACGACCTCTACGGAATCGCCAGAACTCGATTCGAATATAGCTATTGATGCAGTTGATGAAGCTTTAGCACCGACAACTTCTAATGAATGTCGAAGCACATCACCAATACATGAAGAGCCAATCAGTAATTACACACCTGTAAAGAGTTTTAATCGTTCGACGAATGATATGCCACCTATGCTATCACCAAATGATTCAATGTTAAAGCAATCAACCTCGGCGTCTCCTGTTCGTCGTCGCTGGTTAATGAGAGATGTTCGTACTGGTCGTATTGTTGTGAGGGAATGCGTTTCCTCCCAACTCGTTCCAAAGGTTGCGGTTCCACATCGGAAAACTGCACTATCAAGTACGCACTCATCAACAGACAGTATATTGGGTCATCGAATAGTGAAGGTAAATGATGATTATATGCGAACCGATCTAAATAGGCAAAAAACGGTTCCCCATCGTAGAGATGCTGAAAATCCGGTCTCGAATCCTCTGCATATGCCTACAGCGGGACGTTCAAGTGTGAACCTCGAAAATCATTCATCACGTACTCGTCAAACGATGGAAATAGCCGAAACTGAGAACCCCGCTAATACGCTGTCAGCAATTGAGGCGTTAATTAATGAGTCTGGCAAGAATTCAAAGGATGAATACGACAGAATTGGTTCGTAAAATTTTATCTTAATTTGTTTACGTTTTATTTATTCAAGTCATTCTTCGCACTCGCGATTTGTACCGATGTAGTTGTAAAGCTTAAGTGATACCTTATTCTCGATTTTTTGAATTCTCAATGTTATTGAATCGGAGTTCACTTTTGAAGTTCGTGCATCCATGACACAAAGATGGATGAAGGCACAGTTACCCTATAACATATCGCCACGTGTATGCGTCGAATGCCCAGATGTTCACTCTGAACTGTTCATTAGCGGATACTCTCGAATGAACAATCTGTGCTTCAAATTTAATAACTGATGAGATTTCAAAGTTTCAGGGATTTCCATCCGAGCTTTATGCTTTCGTTTTGTGGGACTAAACTTTTGCATAGAAGTCTCATTACTATGAAATTTTCAGTGGCGCTATAATTAAATTCATCCAATTGGTATGGAATTCGGTTGGGTCTAATCTGATTGGTAGAGGCAGCATTGTCATATTCTAATATTACATAAATAGCAGTGCATATATCTGTGACAGTATGATTATAGGGGAATCATTGGCGGATTGTCTTCGCAAAGTATGTGAAAAGAATTTGGGCGTCGGCGTCAAATTCAAATGCGATTTGCTTCAAATGATGGCCAAATACGAGATGATGTCGATGGTGGAGTGAATATGGTCAGATCAATTTGAAGCAAATATTCGCATATTTCTTGGCAAAAGAGGCGTTGCTGAATCATTCGCAAGAATCAGCATCGCATACTTTTGCCCATTGAGGTTGTCATGGTCGAAGCAAACAAATTGTGTTGATATATGCCTCGAAAACGACATCAGCAATCAATGATTGTCGCTCTTGATTTGTTGCATTACTGTTAGTTTCATTCACAAAGACCACAAGTAAAGCTAGTGGTGACACTCTAGAAGGAAGCAGAGGGGGAGGGAATTGAAGAGTCATATCGCTTTTCCTCTTATGGAGCTCAGATGAAATTTTCGAAGCTAGAAAGCCCTAGAACATTGAGGAAATTTCCAGTATAGCCTTTATCACTTGTAAGTGAAGTAATATTTCATCACGAGATGCATTACAACAACATCATTTTATAATTGAAAAGTTGCATGCTGTTGACGCCCTTCCCTCATTATCTCTTCCCAATTGACACCTTTGTCTATATCGTAAAATTATAGTAATCCGATTATGTATTTATGCAATGGCATTCGTTTGTTGTTTTTAGGTTTCTCTTCTATTCTTCATTTGAGTAAGTCCCATTCATTGTTGTTTACAGCAATATGAATTTCACTTCTTCTGATATCGTGCAAATAATTGAATTTTGAAATCATTAGCGATAGGTAAATCAAATTCATTTAATTAAAAGATTTTTCAGATATGACCTAATTCATTGCTTAGAAACTACCATTATTTACATAGTTAGAAAATAATAAGTAAAGAGTATGTAATAGTAACAAAGCATCTGCTGATCCTTAAATCAAAAGCATCGGGCTGAATCATTTAAGGAGCTCAAATCCAAGTGGTTCAAGCCATAATAACATGCCTTATCAAAGTCCTTGTAGGGTGGGTAAGTGCACGTTATAGATATTCAAGTGAAAAGTGAAACTGGAGTCAGTAACGTGGGCGAACAAACATCTATGTGAATTATCAATTCTATTTATCATCATGCCACTTTTGTGAAAATTTTCGGATCACCTTTTGAGGCCAGCTTTGCAGTTGCCCTTTCCAGCCAAAATTTATCACTCACTTGGTGAGCGAGTGATTCGTTGGTTCCGATGCGAAATATAATAAAAGCGGAAAGGATTTTCTTTTTTTTTGGGAGGAGGGAGGGGATGCCATCCTTTTAGAGATATGATTCCTTGAGATTAGATAAGATAAGGAAGATGGAGGTGACGGCCAGTTATAAATATTCTAAAATAAGCATTTTGGTGGTAGAACAAGCTTCTTCGAAAATGGAATTTTCCGTTGTGATGAAAGTCTGATGGTGCACTCATTTGGCAGTCTTTTTTACGAGGAATCCACAATGAGAGTTCATTTCATCTGGGGTAAGTTGCGATCCAACCTTGCTTATTTTTCGGGCCGAATTTAATATTCGGTCGATTGACCTTGGTTGGTCGCGTATGTGGACTAGTGCTCTTTTAGAGTTTTGAACTTCAGCCAGATGGTATTTCTTTATTTGGTCTGTATGCATAACTAGCACGTGTTTCACTTTGTTTCATGTATCACAGGTATTCACGTCTTCCACGAAACAATAAAAAAACCGCATCAAAATCCTCCATCTAGGACCGAGATATCACTAGGGATAGGTGGCGAGCGCATGCAACGTAGCGCGCGCGGCTGCGCCATGCGTGCCCCCTGACTCGCGCCTTCGGCGCTAGCAAAAACAGAAGGCGAAGTACTACGTAACAGACTTGCGCCTTCGGCGCTCAAAGACAGCAGGCGAAGTGCTACACAACAGACGGAACAGAATAAGAAAACCGGATCGAAATTCGCCCATCTGGGGGCGACACGTGACTTGAGACAAACAACAAACGTGTGCGACAATGCGCGCGCGGCTGCGCCGCACTCGCGCATTCCTCTCAGGCATCACGCCTTTCCCCAGGTCAGAAGAAGCCAGTCACTGAAAGTATCAAAACTGGTCCATCGGGGCCGAGATACGGTTGCTACTGTGCGCAGCACCAGCTGCGGCGATACCGCGCGCACATCGCACTTCCCCGAGGTGAGGAAAGGAAAGTAAAGAAAAAAGCACACGACAACACACTCATGCTTCGGCGCTCCAATATTATCAGCTGCTATCGTGAACAAAACGAAGTTGACGGTCGTATGTAGTCGACAAAAAAGAGAACGAAAAGATCGACGGTTTATTAGAAAAGAAATTAACAGAGTTAAGGTCGCGATGCACGTGGAGTAAAACTAACAAGCTGCGCAGGCCGTCACAAAACTGATAATATAAAAACAATAAACGAAACAAGGACAATCAGAGGCAAAAACTTTGATTTGGGGCAGGTTGGGCAACTTGATCGATATAATACATCGTATGAGCGGGATACAGCTTTAGAATGTGGCACCTATTGTCAACTGTGGCAGAGCCTGATACAATGACACGCAACACAAACCACACGAGGAACGAGGTGTCGGGCAATTGCTTTCGTGCCGACACCAGGTTATCAGGTTATCAGTGTACCACTGCCTAACCCGTGCGGTTGACTGTTGTTCACCGCAATTTGTTTCTCCCGCGCTGTCGATGATTCTTTCTTTGTAGCTGCCGAATTCTCTGCTGGGCTCGTAGCTACTTGAAAACTTCAACGTTGAATGAATTATAACTGGTTTCAATAAAGAAATTGGCCTGATTCGATGAGGGCTCGTCCACTCGCGTTCTTCCTTTTTTGCGCTTGTCTATACCAACCTCCTGGTTGGCTCGTCCCAAGTTTGCTTACAGGGTTCGGGGGACACCTTTCTGCTCTGCGAGTCGCCCGAACCTCAAACTTGGGTGATTAAACCTTGATATACTTTAAATAAAAACGCGGCATAATCGAAAGACGAGTACAAAATCATCATAAAACGTGAACTGAGCCAAATGAGGTGATCTCCGGTGATGAGCTAATAAAAGAGGTACGAACAAATGATAAGAAGGATGCAAAAACGTCAAAGCTAGTGACGAGGTCGCAAAACTTTGAAGGAACCAACAAACAATGAAAATCAAGTTTAAATTCAAGAAAAAAACAACAAACGAGAAAGTGTTGACAAATAACGCAAACCCGCTTGTGACGAACACGATAGAAGCGGTAGAATAATTTTATTGGCTTAGAGGCACGCTTATATGCCAATTTAATCATGCATTTGTTCTTTCACGAACCATAGTATTATAATGGATTGATGGGAAAAGAATGCTATTTTGCGAGTTATCTCTTTTGCATTGATGGGAAAGGGGATGCTAAGACCACATGTTTTTTTTGCTGAGAGACGATAGCGATGTTTGGAATGAATGCAATTCGCTTCAGCGACACTCCCATCCGAGAATTTGACTGGAATGACCTTTGCTCGTGTTCAATGAGCAGAGTTTGCTCCTCGAGAGTGCTCCGTTGTTGGGCAACTGGAAGGGGTTGATCCGGATCTCGAAAGGTTGGGAGACCGGAAAGATATCGTTGTAGGCGAGCCTTGGTTGGGCCGATGGCGATCCGAATTGCTCCTGACATGGTCCG
The DNA here is from genome assembly GCA_037389465.1 of Baylisascaris procyonis. Lineage (NCBI taxonomy): Eukaryota > Metazoa > Nematoda > Chromadorea > Rhabditida > Ascarididae > Baylisascaris > Baylisascaris procyonis. The sequence continues at coordinate 2,477,309 of JAZARR010000153.1, forward strand.
GCTTACGGCTGAGCCCCCACGCGACGAACACGATAGAAGCGGTAGAATAATTTTATTAGCTTAGAGGCACGCTTATATGCCAGTTTAACATGCATTTGATCTTTCACGAACCATAGTATTATAATGGACTGATGGGAAAAGAATGCTATTTTGCGAGTTATCTCTTTTGCATCGGTGGGAAAGGGGACGCTAAGACCACATGTTTTTCTTTGCTGAGAGACGATGGCGATGTCTGGAATGAATGCAATTCTCTTTCAGCGACACCGCTACGCTCACACACGCTTACGTATGACCGCAACACCGCATTAGTAAGACGATATAGTCCCTACAGCCAGAGGTCAACTTAGATCGTTCTGTGAGTTACTGCGTTGAGACACAGTTTAATTTATTGTCTGCAGCAGCTAAGTAACTCACTCGTGTATCTTCGCGACAGCTGCAGCAAAAAAAGCCTGGTGCCTTCGGCGGATTGTAAATACAAGAACGGAGGAATTGGACAAATGTTCGATGCGCCCGAGAGATGAGAGATGGAAAAAGAACAACGAAACATTTAATCTCCTCACATACTTCATGCACATCAATATGCAATGATGATCACAAAAAGTCAGTTGAACATATCGCCAAGATTAATGTAATAAAGACACTAACTGCAATACAGAAAGGTTATGCTATATGTGATACGCCTGAAGCGAGGTATTGACAGATTTCACTGCAAAGAAATGAGAGAAAAGAATTGCGATTTTCACGGGAAAATGAGGATAAGTGTCTAAGGCCACCAGCCTTTTCGATGAGGTGCTATAGCTTTTGTAGCAACCATCCACTCCTCCCCCTCCCCCACTGTCGCGAATGTCGCGAAGTGAATAAAAGAAAAGGGAAAAAGCCGTGAAGAAACGAAACGGCTATGTTGTGGAAATCGCGCAGCAGGTGAATCAGCCATGCACTCCCTGCTGCACGTGATGTCCACGTAGCCCATGATACCGTTCCCTCTGACCGCCAAGCATTCTCCCTTCTTACGGAAGACTTGCATCTCCGTTGGTTCCCAACGGATGAGCAAGCCGCGTTATCTCCAGACGATCTCCATGCATACAAGTGGGCATCGAAGGATTCGAGAGGGAGCCGGGACCAGCGGACGGACAAGTTAGCCGTCCAAATATCGCTGGGTCAAAGGACCCAAAACCGCTACTCCGGAGCAATCGCTCCAAAAAAGGAGGTTCTCGCGGGTGCCAACAAGGCACCAAACAGAAGTTCGGCGGCCGCTCCATAGCGGCCAAAGGCAACGGAGCCAACAGGCCCACAAAATTCCGCGCTTTCGCGCATCGGCCTCTCCTTGTGATCATTTGTTTCACCCGCTTTGTATATTACTCCACTGAACCACCCTTCCCTACCTCTTCCTCCGTAGGCCCCACCCCAAACCTCTTTCCTTTTCCTCTACACCCACCCCCCTTACCGAGTCCGAATGTAAAAAAGGCTCCATAATGTTCACGGAAAATACGCAAGAAAATATATGCAACATGCAAGCACGGAGATGATCAGTGAACAGTATAGCATGTTAGCAACTTGATCCACATCAACATGAAATGATAAACACAAAAAAATCACTTCAAGATATCAGCAACATTAATCTATTGACATTCACCGCAAAACACAGAAATCGTGCTGTATGTGGTACGAGTAAAGCGAATTATTGCAAGATTTGACCGAAAACAAATGAGAGGAAAGAACTCCAATTTTCATGGGAAAATGCGAAGAAATGTTTGGCGAAACGTTGGAATCTCCATTAAGAGTGTTCCAGTTGACTCTATTAATTAAACGAAATTTCTTTTAATGACGTGCATTAAGGCATAGCCAAGATGCACTCACTCAATCATGACGCACCAAGATGCATTCTCTCAGATCAAGTAGCAATATGACGCAGCTGAATCAGCGCGGCAGCAGCTGGCGATTCTTCATTCGCAGCGACGATTCTCTATTTGTCGCGTGAAACGGCAAAAGACAAAACAAAATTCCAGCGAAATGACTGGAAAGGTTTCGCTGGAGACTTGGTGGGAATGGAAACATGATCCCCAGATTGTTGTGAGAGGATTCTATGTCTCCTCCCTTTGTTGTCATCCCTACTAACTGTATTTAACTCTCAGCGTCATGTCTCAAAAGCCTCTTTCTGTATTCCATACAATCCCCTCTTCTGTAGTGTGTACAAGGGCCACTCAGCCCTCTTTCTGTATTGTGAGCTCAACCCTGCTCAGCCCCCTCTCGCTGCCAACAACTATTCATTTTGTCGCGTTTATTCGTGACACCATTTACAGCGGCGATTCCCTATTCACAGCAACGACTCTCCATTGAAGCGAATCCCCATTCGTAGAGCGGAGAAAAGGACGATTCTCCATCCACAACGACTCCCATTCGTGGAGCATAGAAAAGACGATTTTCAATTCATAGCGATTCCTCATTCATCAGGACAGCTGTATGAGCCAATGACGACAACCCCGACCATGGTTGGGCAGCTATCGACTCTGCGCGGCTCTGGGCAGCTGCCGACTTCGACGCCAGCTTCGCCAACCGACTCGGCAGCTTCCGCAGATCCAGCCTCTGGTCGCCACACGGGGGTTTTCAGCCAAATGCTATTCATTTTGTATCAATGACCCACTCTCCCCTTCTCGCATCCGACCATAACAAAAGCTACATTCAATTCACGCAGAAAACGCGAAAAAAATGCAATATGAAAGCATGGAGATAATATACGAACATTGAAGAATATATGAGCGCAATCACATGGAGACTGCGCGTAAATCTCCACCTCTTCGGCCATCCAGTCGCACGACCACTCACGTCTTCTGTCGATCGCTTCGCATCAACGTTGTAAAAAAGAAAAAGATGTCAGCGATACCCAATCGTGCTCATTACGTCTACGTTCTGTAAACGTGAATGAAAGATGAATTTAGAATGCCACTGGTTAAAAAAAAAGAACTTATTAGAAAGAAGACTCGATACACTTACTGAGTGAACGTAGTAACCCTGTCTTCTGAGACGGCGGCTTTTCGATGTATCTGTGACCGACGACGTCCGCTGGAAGAAACAGTTACTCTGTAAAAGTAAAAAACCGCTTGAATCGCGTTCAGTCGCGTTCATCAAGTTCGCCAAAACACCCTTCTTGTAGAAATATTTTGCACACAAACAATTTCGATTGAGAAAGTGGCGAAGTATAATTCGATAAAGCTATTCAGTAAACTAACCTAACTTCACGTCGAAGATGTCGCAAGTAACGATTCACAATTTTCCTTTGCCACGTATTTTCAGTGTCCTCTAAGGTAGCCAATTCCTCCGATACCCGCTACTCTCAGGTAGTAGGTGAAAACTGGACCTCGAACAGGCCGCGCTCATACCCGCACATAAGTACGCTAGGGTACCGCACCCCTAACTCCGCGCTTAACATTTACATAGTGGGTCATAGAAAAGCATATACTCACAACAGAAACTTGCAACTTTTTTTATTCACCAGCATGAGGATATCATTTATGAGGCCGTCAAAAAACCGGCATCACTGGTGCAACGGATGTTGATTTTCTCGAGGTGCCCAGCTTCTCTGCAATGAAGCTAAACGGGGTCATAGAAAAGCGTAAACTTAAGAAGAAACTAGCAATTTTTTTTTTATTCGAGAGCATACGGCAACTAGTGAAGCTATGCAAAAATCGGCGAGAAACTTCGCATGCCACAATGTCGCTTCTACGTGCGCTTTCTGCTGCTAAGTGCATCCTGTTACCAGACCGATCCTCTTTACCGCTGTTTCGACGTTCCAACATGCAGCTCAATCTAAACATTACGGTGAGGCGGTATACTATTACCGATCCTACTATGGTGATCCCTTCGACAGCAGTAGAGGAAGTCCTTCGTGATATGGGCATAACCTAGCTCAATATGCTCCAGCTGTTTGGAAACCCAGAGTCAGTGGTTCAGTTCGCCGCTCGCTGGAGATTATCGCCAACGAGCGGAGATGCCCTAAGTGCGGCGACGCCATGAAACTGTGGAGGAGTAATTGCGCCGATGCTTTCGAGGTAACATTTCAAGCTCGTTTATTCGGTTATAGAATATGAACTCCTTCCACTTCATGCAGTCATGAACGCCACGTACACACGCTTATGCCTGCATGTTCTATAATTGTTACAGCTCACACCACTTTAACAATGCAATTTGAGGATCCCACTGCGGCAATTCATTTATTCTAGTGGTGTTGCACAGTCTGCGGCGACAAGCAATGCAGAGGGTGGCCGTGTGTGGAAGAAGTCCGCAAGGCGATGCTGTGCGCTATCGATTCGACGAGGTAGCGTCTTCGAGAAATCGCGGCTCCCAATCTCACCACCCTGGCAATAATGTTTATGTGGTCACATGGAGCACCACAGGATAGTATTCGCTATGCGACGGCGATTGTGAAGCACACCGCCATTGACTGGGAGATGTTCATCCGCGAAATCTGCGGCCATTACATGCAGCAGAAATAGGCGAGTGGCACTTCCTTTTCCTAGCATGTACCCTTTCGGTTTCATTTTTTGTCCCATACTGGTGTGGCGTGAGGAAATTCCTGCGTTCAAACATGGCAGTAACATAGTAATGCAACGTAAGCCTACAAGTTCCTTCCCGCAAGTCAGCAAAGTGGTTCTTACGTTCATCTTTCGATGGATGTTTGTGATCGTTGAACATTCCTTATGGTGTCCAGCCACTGTGGGCTTCCACGGGAGCACTGGGTATCACTGCTGCAACTGCGGTCACGCACCTTTCAAACGAGGATTTTCAAGGTGCCCTCCATCTAATACGTATGCGAATACATCCTGATTTTAGCGTTTCAGGTTAACCACAGCAGACATTTTGCCCACACCGTTGTGCATAACGAAGAGTCCTTGCGCGTCCGCACAAATACCATGGAGGGATTGTGGAACCATGTTAAGAGGAAGTACAGACCAATGCTCGGGACGTCGGGGGCAAACTTCGAGTCATACATCTCGGAGTTCCTGTTCCGGAGCACGACTAAAACGGATGCCTTCCCATGCCTGATAGACGCAGCTTGTCGTCTACACAATCCGTACTAACATCATGGATTTCTCGCAGAGCCGCGTCCTATCCGTCATATTCATAATGGTCTCTACTGCCCATACTATTGATTTCCATATCCTAGACGTTGAGCCCGGAAATTCTTCTCACTTGTTTTCGCTCATGATCTCATGCTCATGAACTACTTTTTTCTTTTGAAGAACTGTATTTTTGTTGTGGTGAAGTGGTTTGTGATTCTATTCATTCTTTGTGGTTTTTGTGGAAATATCGTTTTGTTATTCATAATGAACAGAACTTGTATCTGTGAAGAAATTGTTTAGTTGTTTGAAAAGAACTGTATTTTACTTGTGATGAAGTGATTAGTGTTTCCATATATTCCTTGTTGTTTTTATGAATATATTGTTCTGTTATTCCTGATGAACCGACTTTGTGTCTCTAAACACACTGCCTAGTTGTTTGTAAAGATATTCTCTTACTAGTTGTAAACGTGTTTCCACGGATAAGTCACAATCCGTTCGTTTGTTTTGCTGCTATTCTATGCGTCTTTTTTTTTGCGTGTTCAACATTTTAGATGCTTTAACGTCCTCATGCTGCCGAATAAAAAAAAGTTGCAAGTTTCTATTGTGGGCATATGCTTTTCTATGACCTACTGCTTAAACGTTAGGCGCGGAGCTAGGCGTACGGTAGCCTAGCGTACTTATGTGCGAGTATGAGCAACGCCTCGTTCGGCGTTCGCAGCGAGTACGCCCAGCTTCTCTCAAATTATGCCGTGGTTTTTTTGAGAACTTTTTTCGGAATTTTTAGAACACTTCTTTCGAATGTCTTTTATCCATTCATTTGGGTGGCTTCCTGAAAAATCTGGGAATTTGAAGATGCTTCCGTCTTCTTCACTCCTCCATTCGAAACTAGCTAAATAGGAGGCAATTCATGTAACGATATGCAGCCAACTTATAATTTCTATAGTTCCACAGTTTTCGATGTTCTTTGTGAAAGCATTTCTTTAAACGAGAAATTCAGTCGATACCATGCACAGAGTGGTCGAGTTTTTGTTGTGTTATTTGTTTACTGTTTATAGACGTTTAAGCGTACAGCGATACTCGTTTGCAGTGTACATTTTTTTAGTGCATCGTTTCACTTAACATTGCTTTGCATTTCTTATGTCATATTCGTTTTCACGCCTTTTTGTTACTAAAGAAAACCCTTAAATTGTTTGCAGAATATTTCGGGAACTATATAAGTGTTTGCGGATTCACACTGGAGCTGGTTATTCAAACCCGTAACCAGGATTGTACCCTGGGAGGAAAGAAGTATGGGAGATCGATAACATACATGTCGGGGACGTTGGATTGTACAGCGAAAGAATATGCATTTTTGAGCTCCAAGGCGCAAATTCTATCGAATTGACTCATGCTGGTGTAAAAATTTAGAAAAATCTCAAATATGAGAACGGGTTGAATTTTGAAGCCGTAGAATTATTTCCCGAGAAGAATTGTATTCAATATGGGAAAAATGGTTTCTATAGCTCAATTAATCAGTAGTGAGCGAAAGGATTTTTTCCTTTTTTTAATCAGGAGTGGAATAAGTTTCTCAAGTTAATCTCCATAGTTCCTTCGGAAATATTTAGTTTTTCTTCAAAACGTCAATTTCCGGTAGAATTTTATCATTGTTGTTGAATTATATGGAGGAAAGAGTAAGGGCCACATCATTTCTAGCGAAAGTGCTGTAGTGGTAGTAAGACATTTCGCAAAAAGGTGTCTTCGCTTCTGATAGTATTTAAGTCTGAATCTGTATGGTACAATGAAATTTACAAACAGTAATCTTACCTCCTTTTTTCATCGAAATATCAAGTTTCTTGAAAACGAACATATTCAAGGACACTTCATCATAATCGTCGAAATTTATCGGTCAATTTTTAAGTTTTATGAACAGCTCTCGAGGAAGAAAAGTTGCAATTCATCGCTGCTCTCATCTTACCATCTTTTATTTGACCACTGGTTGAGCTGCAATACCCTTGCTACTACTAACCTTTCGAATTCAGCGTTGCTATCTCATTTCCTCACAGTCAGGTTTGTCATAACTTATGTGGAAAAGTGAAAACGGTAGGAGTGAACCTCGACGACTTGGCGACTTGTAGAGTGCGAAGTGCGACCTCAACGACCTCGTAGAAGTGCGAAGTGAGAGTGACGACTTCGGCGACTTGTAAAAGCGAGAGGGCTGGCGACTTTTTGTGAGCTCCGATGAGTCTTGCGGAAGTAAGCCGTCCGACAGCTGCTGTAGAAGTACAAGGCGAGCCCCGACGGCTCTTTAGACACGCGAAAAGTGAGGCCCCCAACGGCCTCAAACGAAAAGTGACCGACGGCTACCGTTGAAGTGAGCCGTCCGACGGCATCGTACAGGTGCGAGGAGTGACAGCCCGATATCTCTAGGAGTGAACGGTTCAATGGCTCTTGTAGACGCAAGAAATGAGATCTTCGTCATAATGATGCTGTTGCCAAGCTCCCGAACTCTTCTTTTCTACTTTTCTGCAAGTTGCGATGTGAAACATCACAAAATTGAAAAATGAGTTTTTCAACGGAAGTGGAAAATTGATGGAATATCCCCTACGATAGGGATGCTTTGTTACTGGGGAAGAAAGCAGAGGTTATATCCACCAAACCATGGATCTTCGAAAGAACATTCTACTGGCAGAAGAAATTTCCCAGAAAAAAACTTTTTCCCATGAGGTGATTAGCTGATACTTGGACATGAAGCATCGAGATATGCGTACGAAGTGGTCGGCATTGGCGCGGGCAGGCATTTCTTATCGAGTTCATTTCTTAACTGCTAACCGATCGTATATTGGATGCCCAAATGTAGGGCTCTTTTTGTAAGGCGCCTAGAATGTATTATTCGTTTTAGGTAGTTTCTGGCACGCCCAACTACTTACGCTTAGACTGCTTGCTCCTCCTTGGCCATTTGCGCTACGGCTGCGCGTCAGTGGTCATATGCGCCTTTTATATTTCGATAGAACATTGAAAGGTCCCAAGCAAGGAGTGGTATACTTAAAAGGCTGGTATAGTTGAAAAAGTAATCGCTTAATACGGAAATAAAAAATTTCACTCCATAAGTTGACTAAAATATAGAGTGGAAGTTTCTTTTTCGTTTGTTTTAAACGTTTATTTCCATTCTTTTGGAAGTTCATCGTGTGGAAGTCGTTCTCACTCTTAATTTACTGTGTGCGGCATTATTTTCTTTCAAGAGATCCTCTATTCACTGAATGCTTTTTCATCGATGAGTTTATATGTCAATAAAAATTCGTTGCTCATCCGTGCATCTCTATGCTTTAAACTTAAGCTTTAACATCATTGAAGCTCGTTTGTTTTGTTCGAGTGCAATTCTTTACTTCATTGCTTCTGTGCTATTATGCCTAGAACTAAAGCTAAACGGAGGCTTTAGGATCGAGTTTGGTTTCAATTACGTCCAAGCCAAAGCACTCCTTACACAAATCTCAGAAAATTTCCCCTCAATAGTTCCCTACAGAGAGGCAAAAAAGGTATGAGAAGGGAAGAGATGGAATGTTCCTCCCCAACCTAAATTTCCAGCCATATGGTGTACCCTTATTTCTTTTGTCATCTTCCGTCCTCTTCTTGATGGAAAGCTAATCACCACAGGAACTAAGAGTGGGTTAAAATAAAGAGGTGAGTTAAATCAAATCCGATCTTGGTTGTAATCCTTGTAGAGCGGTGAAGTTTGATCCATCCGGGACTCTAAACAGATTTGACATCTCCTTTCGTCGCCGTGAGTTAAATTCGTCGTTGGGCGGATTTGACAAAGACTTATCGTCATGTTGATGTTAACTGCACGACAATATGCCAACCTTGCAAGCGCAAAATTTTTATCTTTCATTTATTTATAGTGTTTTTAGAGACAGCGATTATCACTAGCCTACAACTTTAACTATGGGCCGTCCAGAGTTCTCGCCTAAAGGTTTGTATTTTGATTGCGTGCGTTCAGTAGTATTTCAGTTTCACTTTTTAATTGCTCGCATAAACTATATTCTATTACGGTCATGTATGTCCGTTGTGTTTATCTGCTAGTATCTGCTTGCTAGATGTGGAGCGTACGGTAAATGAAAACTTGATGGATCTGTATCATTGGGTGACCTCCAACCCTTAATTTCTTTCTATTTGATCACCTCTTTTATTAGTTGTTTGCCTATAAAGATTTATGAGTCATCGTTACTGTGCAACCAGATTCTATGGGTTTTCAAATATTTTCTATGGTACTTTGTTGTAACGTCATATATGCACTGATGGTTTGAAGTCAGAACCACTGAAACGAAAGCTATACAGTGATAATTGTAATATATATTATATAAAGTCTGACTTGCTACGCTATATTTCGGTTTCATCAAAGTTTTTGAGCTTATGCACGCAAAATGAAGAAAATGCTAGTAAGAGTGGAATTTTTTATCACGAATGTGCAATTTGATTGATTCAGAATGGAAATTTTTTAAAGTTTTATTCGAATTGTTTCAGGTGATCGTAGTAGTGGTGGTGGTTTTCGTGGTTCACCTCGCGGTGGTGGATTCAAAAGTTCGTTTGAACAACTTATTTCCTAAACAGTGCTCTCTTTTGTTGTCATCTTGAGATAAAAACACGAAGACAAGGAAACAAAGAAAAGCACGAAACGTTTAAAAATGCTTTTAAAAAGGAAAAAATTGTAAGTTTATAATGCAAAGCCCATAAAAATATATTATTGCTCAGAATTGGTAAGAGTAAGGGAATAAGGGAGCTACTCATTGGGAATGACAATTTCTGCAAAGATAATTTGGTAAATAGGTACTGCGTTCGAAGAAAGAATCTAATGAGTAGGCTTCGCTTCGTTTACAATCCGTTATCATAATTGCTCCGGTGAATTGGTCACCCGGAGTCAACAGGAGTGTTTAAGAAATGAGTCATCTCTTCTATTACCCTCGGCTTACAATTGCATGACCCTGTTATTATTGTGTTCTTTATATAAAAAAAAAAGGAAAAAAACACTGCCCATCACTGCATAAGTTAGAATGAAATGAGGTACATCACTTTGTTTCCACCTGTTCAGAGGTTTTATCGCGAATGTTTTGCAGATCGTGGTGGTGGTGGATTCGGTGGTGGAGGTGATCGAGGAGGTACTTTTTCGATGTTTCCTCGTTCTGATGATCGTATGTTATATATCGAGCATTGCATGGCACTTTCGTAGGCAAAGAATTGATGAGAATTTTTATTATATATTGTTTCTTATGCTTTCTTTTCTTTTCTTTTTCGAGTTCCGTGATATAAATTTGTTCAGAGGGTTTCTTCATTAGTTCATATAAAGTAATGAATTTTCAGGCTTTGGTGGTTTTGCAGGACGTGGTGGTCGCGGCGGCGGTGGTGGCAGCTTCAGAGGCGGTAGAGGAGGTTTTGGTGACAGGGGCGGAAGAGGAGGGTTTGGAGACAGAGGTGGAAGAGGAGGTTTCGGCGATAGAGGAGGACGTGGCGGGTATGACTCATTCACTGTTATTTTGTCTTCCTTCGTATCTTTGGCCGTTTCCCATCCATGTCTATAAACTTTTCACCAGAATCAGTGTTAAGGTCGCCTCTACAATCTTGAAGTTTAAATTTAGTTCGCAATAAAATATCTATTGAAGTATAAATCGAGATGCCATAGATGTGTCACTTGAGATAGGCCACAGGTACAGTGGAACTTATTGAGACACAGCACTCCATCCGCCTCAAATTGTCATCAGCTTTTGAAAGCATTGAAGTAAAAGTTTATTATTCCTTGTGGCCCACTCTCATCCTCTCACCTTTCGACCTGACGAGCTTCGAAACGCTGAAGAAGGGACGCTGCCGCATGCTATCTGTTGAAACCCTGTTTTGTAATTTTCCTATTTTTGTAGGAATTAATTGATTGTTGTGTCTTATATGACTTGAGGATAGATAGTGATATTCTTGAAGATCGTTTTAATATTCTGACAAGCAACTTAATCACACATTTGATGTTTTCATTAAATATGGCTTGTTTCTTTTCGATTAGTAATGCGATTTAATGTTTAAACGGTATATTTTCCCCTTAATGCTTTATACATTATATAGTATTTCATTTTCGAATTTCAATATAGCATGTGAGATTGTTACATCGATGCTCACATTTTGTGCGGAGTAGCGCAGTATGGTTGAAAAGATAGAGAGTGCGAATTTCCGCCAAGTTTGGCTAACAACGTGTGAACTTTTCGGGATTCCATTGATTGAGAAACAAATTGCGTCGATATTGAAAGAATACCTGTAAAATAATATCTCTATGCGTTGTCCGGTTGTAGAATAGAGCTGATTTGTAAATTTTATGACAAATGTGACTTTGATTGATTAATGCAGAGGGTGGTCTATGAGAGCCTAAATCACGATGACATCCATGCAGTGAAGTTGCCGTTTATAGTTTCAGTGGACGCGGTGGACCGAGAGGATCACCACGTGGGCGTGGTAGTCCACGCGGAGGACGAGGCGGTGGTGGAATGAGAGGTGGTAAGAAGGTCATCGTTGAGCCACATCGTTATGAAGGTATTTTTTTAATTTCAACTGAGTTTTATTCAATGTATTCTTGAAGGAAATTAATGAACTTTTTTTGTGTATACAGTGCTCATAAATATTCGGATTATAGAACATATATAAGCAGCTTTGGAATTTAAATGAAATCCTTTGAATTGCAGTAAATTGGCTGATTGATTCTCTCGATTTAGTTCTTGATGGGTCGCATGGTGCGTTTGAAATAAACAGAGAACTGAAATGCACTCAGAAAATGGGTTCATTTTTGAATTGCAATCAGGAAAAGAATAGAGGGAAAGAATTGGATGAGTAGACATGAGCCTATGCGATAGAGTTGTGCGAGGCATTCAGTAGTGTTTGGATGGGCTAATTGAGTGATTCGATGGGAATTTTTGCGGATTGGATGTTGAATAGGATATTCATTACAATACAATTAAAGTTCCATTTTAAGGCCATCATCTTCGTTGTGATATTTCCCATTCTGAATTTCAGTTTTATAATCGTTTTTTATGATGCAGGTCTAATTCATGAAGTTTTGTTACAGGAGTGTTCATTGTGAAGGGCAAAGAAGACGCATTAGCGACACGCAATCTGGTGGTGGGTGAGTCGGTGTACGGTGAAAAGCGAGTATCGGTAGATGATGAGACAGGAACTCCCGTGGAATATCGTATTTGGAATCCATTCCGATCGAAGTTAGCAGCAGCGATGATGGGTGGACTCGATCATGTCCATATAAAGCCGGGCACTAAGTTGCTCTACTTAGGTGCTGCATCTGGAACTACCGTATCGCATTGCTCGGATATTGTAGGACCGGTAAGTTGTTTTCTGTTATCTGGCGTTAAGAATGAAGGAAACTGACTTAGGAAGTTGTCGAGGTTTTTCTTTGCATCAGCGACGATAGATGGTCGTTTTTGTTGTAATAGGAGAAGACGGATTCGAAATTGTTCATCGGCATTATTTGGCGGCTCCCAAAAACAAAGAAAAAAGTTTTTGGCATAATAAAGTCGAAATTTGGGCCAGTGGTCGTATTTCAATTATTTACAAAAAGGTGGGCCATGTCCTGCAAGAATGACTGCTGAAAATGTTGCAATATTTCACAGCTGTTCTTTATAGTGTATGAAATTTTTGATTATTTCGATGTTTCCTTGTAAATTTTTGAATTCGTTGTGGCGCTTCATCAAAATCTGAATGCAATCTACCCATGGAAATTTAAAGGTTTCCCGGTTGACTACTAGTTAGCTGGTATTTGAGGAAAGCAGGAAGGAGGGTGCGAGAAATGATGCCCGTATATCGCTCCAATATCTGACCCTCTTCAAAAGTAAACTACTTCAGATCAGTAACCTAACCTCTCAATATTCATATGCATCTAAAGTTGTTATTCTTTTTCATTTTTCTCCAAAAAAGTGATAAATAGTAGATTTCACATCTGAATCTGCATCAACGGCTTATAAATTTTTTGCTGTTTACTATTTTCTCGCTTCTAAGAAAGCACTATTTCGGGATAGAACACATGCATATACCACCTCTAAGGCGTAACCCGTCCACGGTCATCTAACCATAGTACCAATATACGTGATTTGCATATACTAGTGCCGTCTAATTGGGGGGAGGGGGGAGTAAAGAGGTGGGGCGGAGGTGGAAAGAATCGAAATTTATATTTGTTATGGAATTAGGTAATGCTTGATGTGATTAATTTATTCAGCTTATTGCTCTTATTGTTTCTGTTTTCGACTTTTTCCTGAAGCTATATTTCGTTTCGTTGTATAATGTCAGCTTGAAATAGATGAACCGTATGATTCATATGCCTTTTCTACCATATCTATATGAAAATTATTAAAGTGCTGTCTGTGCTTTTAGCTTAGTTGCAAACGGAAATAATCTCTAAGGGAGCGAAAATGCGATCGGCTATTCCCCATGTTTGAAAGAAGACAGGAATTGGTGCTATTCCAGGTTATTGCATCGACCTTATGTTCAACAATAGAACGTTAATTGTTCCCCTGCTCTTACATAGTTTAGTGTGATGTTATTGCTCTATAGGAAGGTCTCGTCTATGCGGTCGAATTCTCTCCGAGATCAGGTCGTGATCTGCTAAATGTGGCCAAGAAACGTCCGAATATAATCCCTATTGTGGAGGACGCACGACATCCGCATAAGTATCGAATGCTTGTCGGTATGATTTGTTTCATTGGGGCGTCACTCCCAGAGTTATTATATTTCATTTTGTAGTATAAAAATTTATTATTTTTCATTCTGTAGCATAAAAATAACTCATTTTTTTGTTGTTATATTGTTTTAAAGCACCGAAACTCGTAAGGCGGTATTTTTTTTAATATTTTCACTTTGCCTCCAAAAATTTTTAATGCGTTAATTTTGAGGCCTAACTGATAAACATGCATTGTGTTAGCGGTTATGAATATTGCGTTTCAAAAAAGTAGGTAATGAATAAGTTTGATCGGTGGCGAACTGCTTGATTTTCAGGGATGGTTGATACAATATTCTCAGATGTGGCGCAACCTGATCAAGCCCGTATCGTAGCGCTCAACGCGCGTTATTTCCTCAAGAACGGAGGACATGCAGTCATCTCCATTAAGGTTGCTATTGGCCATGTTAATGTGCAGAATGGTCTGGAGTTAGGCTGAGAAAAGGGTGGTGTGCTTTATTATAGGCGTTGAGGAAGTGAATCAGGTAGAAAAAGTGGTGCAGCCATCTTACTTATTGTGAAGTATAGGCAGTGGAAAAAAGCCCGTTACTCGCATCTTGCGGCTGACAGTCTCAACTTTGCATTTGCAACTTAAATTTCTAATGAACATACGCAGCTAGTTGTAGGAAAATTTCTTCGTGGCGATGAGATTTGTCCATATGTTAGTCAGTTGAGAGGTAGACGAGCCAACAGTAGCGCGATGGAAGTTCTTGTACCTTAAATTGAGTGGAAGATTAAAATGTCGTAGAATGTTTGATTTAGGGCACCTTTTCATGTCATTTCGAGTTGGAAATTTATCTTCGGTCTCGTTGCTTAGTGTATCATTCAAAACGCACAACATCGCAGCTTTGTGGTGTTCTGGCAAACATGTTTCGAGAAGTATCATATGTGGGGACTAGCTTAAAGTTACACAGTAAATTTGCAGCATGATGATTAGAAGCGGGGAGTAGGCAGTTTTCGGCTTGTCAGAAGATATTTGATGGTATAGATGTGGTAGATTCGATTGCTTGAAAATGCTAGATAGTTGTTAGCAGGGGCAACACATCCTTTTATTATTTTTGAACGCGTTATGCCGTTGTTATATATATATATATATATATATATATATATATATATATATATACATAATATGCTGCCTGTAGTCAAATGTGTTTTATTATTGTCAAGAGTATGGCGTCTTTTGTGAATGGCGACTTTTAAGGGCTGCTAGAGTTTGGGTAGACAATACTAAGCAGGTTGTTTCTTTCATAATTGAAGTTCCCAGAAAATGATTGGATGAAGTTTAGTTTGCGCAGTTAAAATAATTGATAATTTTTGGTTGATTCTGTAGTAAGTGGTTGTTTGCAGGCGAATTGTGTTGATTCGACGGCAGAACCAGAGGCGGTGTTCGCTGGAGAAGTAAATAAATTGAAAGAAGAGAAGTTCAAACCTCGTGAACAAGTTACACTGGAGCCATACGAGCGAGATCATGCTGTCGTTGTTGCCGAGTATCGACCTAAGAAGAAGAGTGCTGCTGCCTCATAGATCATTGAATATGTTGAGAGTGTTATGTGACTTATTGCTTGCATAAAGGTAGGTAAAGGGGAGAGAGGAGATATTTTAGGGGGAATTAGGGCAGTATTATTAAATGATAATGATTAAAGGAAGATCGGACAGAAATGTCGCCTCCTGTTCTTTTTTATCTTCCAGCTTTTTTGCAGATTTTTCAAGAGAATTGTTTAATTGAGCTCTTTCGAATTTGGAATGCTGATTTTTTAGGTTTCGATGAATTTTAGAACATTCGACGTGCTCCGTATTTCCTTTATTATTCCTCTTATTTGGTCTCAGGTGTTTCTTTTCTTATGTCTATCTCTCGCATCGTTTAGTGTGGAGTGACGTCATACTGTCTAATGCTCCACAGTGGTAAGTAGTATTTGTGAGTGGCGTTATAGCGAAGTGTTACGCAAATTGCGCATGGGGATTTGATAGATGTTGTTATTTTACAGAAGAAAGCGCAACCATTGGTATAATTTAATATTTTAATAGTCATTCATTAGGGAGATGTCTATGATTTCCACTTCTCGTAAGAAAGAACCACAATACGAAAGTCGGAATAATACTGAAAATTAGAAAGGGACATTGAAAGGTAAGGAGGGAGTAGGGGATCGTCGAATTGTGATGCAGGAGGGAAGGAATCTGGGGGAGGAGGAGTTGTATTGGGGAAGGGCGGGGGAGGAAGGAATCCGTTGAGCGTAGATGGGTGAAGTGCGATGTTCAATAAGATATTCGGCACAAGTTGAATTTCTCGTTCGCCTCTGTTGTTGTTGAATTGTTTGTTATGCTGCGTCAGTATCGACGATATGCACCAATTTGTTGACATTGAAAATTCTAATTCATTGCAAGTTTCATTAATAAAATTTCTCTTTCGTTTATTGACAAAGCGTGCAGAGTGTACAAAAGCATGGTAGGTTGTAAATGAAGCAGGAAGCAAAGATCACAAGCGACGATTACCGGTTCCGAGAATTCGACTCTTTTACTAACTCTAGAAGTTATCTCTTTATTTTTCAGAAGCCGGAATCACTAGGACTTGATCCTTTCTTCCTTATTTATGGTCATGAACCGCGGCTGGTTCACTCCTTCCTGACGATACCAGGAGCAATGGTCTGTAAAGAAGCATTGCTACTAATATTGGTTCGAGGTTCCCATTCAGAGGCAGCCATCTGAGTACTCAACGATTTGCTAGTCTATCTGATCGGGGATGCGGGCTACCATTCAGGAATATCGATGACGTGGACAATAATTAGATTTCTGGATTGTTCGGTTCACTGACGTAGCGTGCGATGGCGTTTTCAATGCACGCTCTACTTTATACTCCCATCTTGTTGTTCCATTAAAGGACACAAGGATTGGAGGCTGCGTCGGTACTACAAGCTTACCTCCAATCATATATGGGGAGCAAAGAAACTCTCGAAGACAAATTGGGCCCAAGCATTCGAGTAGCTATATGATGCAATCGTTAGCTTCTTTTGTCGCGTAGTGTTAGTTCAATGGCCGAAAGTTATGGAGGTTTTTGTGGATGCGGTTGACGAATTGAAATATAGATGCATTGATGCTTCAGATTTATCTGAGGCTCAAAATATTGTTGCATATGATAGGAATGCCGTTGATGGGGATGTTATATAATGCTTACTGGATAAGTTGACGTTAACAATGTACCACTTGACATCTTCCATATGGCTATTGTTCATAAGGATATAAATCTTCTCATAAAATTTGTATTGTTCAACTCGACACAGCGGAACCCCTCGGTCAATCTTTTTTGTTGGTATTCTCATAGGCATTTAATCATTTATAAATCCATCCTTCTTTAAGCAACGCTAAGCAACAAGAGTGTCATCAATTAGAATTGGAATTGAGGAAGCGCTAAGAAGCGAATCCGTTATGTAGACTCTATCATATATCGTAGAAAAATTATGCAGTGATCACATAGAATGGTTGATGTTTCTTATGGAGAAATGTGAATCGAAATTCATTCACTAATGAATGTGAATAAATTCATTGACGAATGAAATCCCAAAAGAATTCTACCCGTTCGGGCGCCCATAGCCTCCGTCGACGATGTGTTTTTCTCTCAATCAGACAGGGTGAAGACATCCTGGTCTCTCTCGAGCTGCTAGAACAAATTGATATGCTGCATTATATATGCTTTAACTGCCTAAGCATATGTGAGAAATTGAATGACCTCCATCCGCTTCAAAAGTTTATAAAATGTGATATTATTATAACGACATAGAGATCGTTTAAGAATGGTGGCGGCGATTCTCTGTTTCCCGTGTTAACTCATTGTTTTCTGCCTTATGCAGTGGCCGACTTCCTCCTCATCATTCTGGAGGAGTTGGCATTTTAATCAAAAAGCATTTCGATAATTCTCTGTTGGGTCTTGGAATTCTCGATTTGATTGTGGATGGATTTCGGTGTATCGATTTAATTTTAAAATGTCATTTAGTGATCGTCCATTACGCTATCAATTGTAATGTCGCTCAAAGTGTTAAAGCTTTCGATCATCTAAGTAAGAGATACACTACAGATTTGTCATCTATAATTGTTAGTGATTTCAAAATTCTGATCTACTCAACAAATGCACTTCGATATCTATCAAATCACTTCGATAGTAGTTTTATTTTTATAATTGGCGCTACTCATTGCATTGATATATGATTGCCTTCTTATTGATTGTTCAGAAGTGTTCATTGTTTTTGATTGCAACTATTCGTTTTGGTATGATTTCTTTATTCATTTCACACTGTTAATCATAGCTTCTTCATTAACGTTTTATTATACTTTTTGTTTATTGATTGATTGAAATCGTTTATTTTCATAATGCTGAATAAGCATTTTTATGTTAGACTATTAAATGATAAAATATTCACTATATATATTCAATAATAAATCTCCAGTTCATTCGATAAATCCTAACAATTTGAATGGGATAAAATTTGAATATTGTCAGCTTTATCAGTTATAAGGCGGTGATCATTTGGTGGAATAGTAAACTTTCCTTGTTTCATGATAGATGTACTAAAAAAAATTTTTTTCAAAAATTTTTTTTCATTAGAACTAGAGAAATTCCTAACCGATCACAATCACAAGCTATGTTCTAAATTTTGGCCAGTTTTGTCGAAAAGGTTTGTCTTTTATTCCTATTGCTATCCTTTATATTGTTGTCTTTCCTGTATTTCTTCCTTTAGAAATGGTCATAAAATATCATTCACTTTTTTTATTTTGTATTTTACTCAATTCATCTATCGTGTTGAACTCCATAAAAACCACGATGTGATAGTCGATATATACGAATGTTTGATTTATATGTGTTTCAAATAGATGCAACAAAACGAATACACATTTTATTCATAGTGTTTTCTATAGGATCGTTTCTATCAAAATTGCATAGCGAATTACTTATACGAAATACGCTAACGATAAAGTAATAAAATTAACACGAGAAAGAGATTGCAAGACGTATCCCATCCATTTCTATAATTACGTTAGTTTGGTGTTTTATTTAGGATGCTATATTTGGATGATTTACTAAACTGACTTAAGAAGATCTAACAAATCGCTCATTCGCTTGTGTTGGAATATTTGTTCAATAAATTCGCTTCTAAAAATATTAATTTGAAATAAAACTCTTGACAGTTTGTTTTCCACTTTCAAAAAAAAAAAAGAAAAATTTGTTTTGATTTTATTTTCGGGAAAGGAAAGGTTTCTTGAGGAGTAAACTTTCCCGAAATTAGCTCCTTTTTTGATTGTGTTATAAGTTTGATGCTTTTGACTGAGTAATTGCATTCACATCTCAGCAATTGCTACTATGCATATGTCAAGTATGTCTGCACGAGCGCATATGCCGATATTTCCGTGTTCGACATTGAATCCTCCGTTTGCAAACTTATTTTCGAAGTTATCAATGTCGCAAGGCAATAGAATCGAAAAATTTAGGCAACTTTTACGAATTTACATACCATACTTGCAAAAGGGATGCATGTTTATCTTTCCTGTTATGGTCTAGTTTCAATATTT
Source organism: Baylisascaris procyonis (assembly GCA_037389465.1). Lineage (NCBI taxonomy): Eukaryota > Metazoa > Nematoda > Chromadorea > Rhabditida > Ascarididae > Baylisascaris > Baylisascaris procyonis. The sequence goes on from JAZARR010000153.1 coordinate 2,496,647, forward strand.
TCCGCCAAAAAGATAGTAAAATGAAAGGCGTTTCGAAATTGATTTCCGCGGTGTAATTGAATCCATTTTGATTGCTTATATTTGAATCGATTCAAAATATTCTCTTCTTAATATCAAAAAAAAAACTTTTACAAACCTTAAAGCTTGAAACAAAATTTAGAATTCATGCCCTTAAAGCTTCAAGGCATTTTTGTTAATTCAACACTTCCACGTTTCTTCTCCAATTCGAAATTACGTTGAGTTATTTCCTCTGGCAACAAGATTTCAATAACAAGCAATGTGCGTGGGCTGAACAATTCGATTGCATGTGGGAATTTCACTTCACCTCATACGAAAAAGTTTTTGATCATTTGGAACGTAGTATGCTAATTGCGGTGGTTAGCAACTGTTTAGGGTATCAGCGGTTAGCGGTCTAGGTTTACATTTATCAATATTTCGAAAACGAATTCCTTTGCAAATCTAAGAGAAGCTTTAGTCATTCAAATATGCTCCAGTGATAAGCTGAGTTGATAACGATGATAAGCTTTTATGATTATTTGGCAAAAGTTAAATGTCTCTTTGTAAACTATGACCTTCTTTTACTTGATTTTCTTTATTAGGTTATGAGTATAACTAAAAGGATGCTTGTTCATATTACACAAATATTCATCAAGTAAAGAATTAAATTTTCGCTTCTTTAATGTTTTCAGTGACTTTATTTTCTCTTGGGGGATTTTAGTAAGGGAATATTTGCTAATGATAGGAGTAATGTTCACTTCACTTCTCAATTTTAGTGCACTTTGAATTTATGTGTTGCGTTTCTAAGCTATTCATCGAATCATTTCTCTCATTTACGACGAAAAAAGTTCTCTGCAACAATTCGCATTTCCTAGCAATTCGTTCCGGTCTTCATAAGAGCATTCCTTTCTATTGCTGAATTGCTTTGGTGATATGTTCATTGATACTTCAATGTGAAACATTCTAACGTATGACATGAAGCACTTATACTAATAAACTATCGATGCTGAAATTGAACACTACGAACAGGTGCCGCAAAACAATTTTACACAACATCTTTGTGGCATCTGTGCAAATCTTTTTAGAGACAATTCTTAGAGATAACCGTTACGTAATTGTTACACATTTTACTCTCTTATTTGATATAATCAAAGTTTACATCGTTTTTTTCCACTGATTATATGAGGAGTTAATTTGTATGTTATCATTTCTGCTTATATTTCTGAGGAAACATTGCACTTTTTTTTTCGAGCGTAATGCTGAGAAATTAAACAAACTCGAATGGGATAAAATTCAATATTATTTTCGTTGATTGTGGACGTGTGTATCAATGTATCTATGCAACAATTCTAACCAAATACTGTATATGGGGATAAAATTTGGTAATATAACCTATCGTAATAAATTAAGTTTCGTCGTTCAGTTTCGTTGGGGCTCATCACTTGCACTGTATGAATTCAACTCAGCAGCTATTTGAACTATTAGTTACGATTTGGGGAGTAAACAACCAAATTTAAGTTAATTCATCAACTTGCGATAAAAAATCTCATGCATTTTTCAAGTGATCGGATTTTATCGGATTTTCTTTCTACAGCAAAGCCATTTAAGGATTTTTCTCTAATGAATTTTATTATCTATCACCTCAGTTAAATAATGAGTGTATTGCTGTCTACACACTTTGTTTAGTGGGATCTTTTAGCCGGTGAAGGGAATTGCAAATGTTCACTTTTGTGTAAACGTTTCAACCCTATAAATGTGCGCGCGCTGAAATTCTTTTGTCTTTTTGGATTGATTTAGATAATGCTATATTTAGCTGTCGTCAGCTGTATAAATGAGCCATAGCAATGGGTTGATTGGTATATCTAATTACGGTAATCTAGGAATATTTATTAGCGAATAAATTCATGGAAGCACTCTGCACTTAAAAGTATTATAAAGAAAGCACTATTGGTGCTCATAAAGGAATTACTATTGCTGATTGCTTTCAGCAATATTGCTTTGCTTTTCGTGCAAACGTTTCAACTCAAAAGCAAAACATTCTAACTATCTGTGACCGTAGATGAAAATAAGCTTTTGGTGTAGATGGCGTGGAAATGCTATATGCTTACCAGCGGTTTTTCTAGTCTAAGAAATATGCATAAATAATTAATATAATTGGTAATTTTTGCCTATATGCCGGGAACATGATAGCTAATAATATCGCTATGCTTCGCTGCATATGCAAAATCAAGCTTTTTCTTAAGAAACTAAATGCGTATAATTGAGTTCTTCGTTTTTAAATACTATGAAATGCCTATAAAACTTTTAATGTGATGAGGAAATTGATTGATATCCACGATTATGTTGGTATTTGTAGTTATGAAAGCTTTCCGAAAAAACCAGCATTAGGATCTCGATTTAAGGCTCAATAAATTCGACAGCGGCGAAATTTCTTCGAGAAAAAATTTTTTTTTCTTCAGTGAGACAGCTATAGGAAATTATATAAACAATCTGAGTTGTTTCATGCTAAATCAGACTACCATTATCAAATTATGCAACTGCGGCTTCAGTTTTTCCTAAGACGAAAATAAGACGTAAGCATACGAAGTGCTGTGGTGGTTTAGCACTTCGTAGAGATTATTACTGGGGGGAAAACTCCTGCTTTCTCCTTTCAAGTTGAAATTTTCATACGAGATGTCCTCCAGTATTCCTTCTTTGATGTCGGATTGATGCAATATATTAATTTACCATAATTAGATCATATTCAAGTTCTTTTTTCTCAAATTTCTTACTCCAAATTCTTCTGAGCATCACTGCTGCTTCCTCAACTATAATACTTTTCTAGTGAACGTTTCATCTTGGCATGTGCATTTTGAATGAATCGAAAATTTCTAGCATATGGTTGTAATTGTAGATAAGATTTTATATTCCATAATGAACATGAAAGCAGAGTGTTAATGAGTGATCTGATACAATCAAATGAGTTCTTATTATCTCTATGATCGTGGTGATCATCATTTTGTGTAATGAGTTGTTTTGCTCACATTTGTGTTGATTTTGATGTGATCTCCCCGTATGTGGATGGTGGGGTTTGCATTAGGGGCCGTAGCCAAGGACTTGAATAGACGGTGGCCTTACTTGTTAATCAATTTCTGTATGTGTTTATAATTGTCTCTTGTTTGTTGTAGCTCGTAGTAAATGAACTTTACTACTTCGGCGAGTTTCTCCAAATGCCAGAAGCGAACGCAGCGAAGTAAGCAGCTAAAAATTCTTAATATGAAACTTGCAAGCTTTCCGTCTTGAGACTTCTTTATCATTGAAAAAACGGTGTGAAGAACCAACAAATCCGCTATGCAGAAGAACCCATTCGATCAGAGATTAGCCATGCTAACCATTATGCCATTCTATAATTATATGCATCGATCGTCTTGTTGGTGCAATGAAATTTTGGCATCAGCTGCAGCAAATGTAGGAACGCATGAATTCACTAAAGGAGCGAATATACTTTTTTATATCTCCGACATTCACACATATTCCCATAATTCATCGCGGTTTAGTTGTGTGAATGTAACTAATTCTTAATGCTTCTCATCGATTCATGTTTTCTTTCTTTAAGCGGAAACCAAACTTCATTGAAATTAAATAAATGCGAACATCGGTAGGGCAAATTACTTATAACATAGATAATCGAAAGGTGAGCCTGATTATCATTAAGTTTGGGTCCTCTAGCTTGCAGGTTTCTTTATATATATATATATATATATATATATATATATATATATATATTCATATAAAGAACGCACAATGGGAATATAATTGGAGTGAGAAGATCATTTCGATGTTGAGTAAATTCACTGTTGGCTATTTTCATGATTCGCCTCGAGCACTCATCTACTGCTATCTATTGAAATTGTTTAAAGTATATTTTGCTTATAATTCGTGTTTATTCGTTGCGATCATCACGCAAATGATATATTTTGATCATTCCATCCACTATGTTGATGTGATTTTATGAAGCAAATCGGTTGTTATTGCATGAAAATAAGCTCGAAAATTAAAATTTCATTTGCGATATTATACGTCTGAATTACTTCACTCTATAAGAAAATGCATAAACCACTCGTTCAAATTTACTGAGAAATTCATATGAAATTTTATTCTTAGATAAAAAATCAATTGAATATTTCGTTTTGTTGTTTTTTAAAGGATTTTTTTTTTTTTTTGGAAATGACTGCATAATAAAGTGTCTTTCTGTTCCATTTTCTTTAGACTTTTAGCAAATCAATATTTACTTACACATAGAAAAGTTGAACGCTATCAGCGAACAAAAGAATTTCAGCAGTCGTTGTTAGATTGGATAGATGGAAAAAATTATATAGGAATGGTACCACGCTGTGGAGCACTCTCACAGCCATCTCCGTTTCACTTACGGTTTTATCGCCATTTGAAGTTGGAATCTCCATACTTGCTCAGTAGTTTTGCATCAGTGAAATTGCTTTTTAGGCCTAGTTGAGAATTCAGATAAAAAGATTCGCTTGGGAATTCAAAGCACTGCTCGCCAATGTAAACTTACCTCTAGAACCATTTCATATATAACCCCAGGGTCTAGTCATCGCGTCATATTTCTCCATATAGTGCAGCTTAGTGCTTAAAACCTCAGATTTCATCGTACAATTTACCCAGAGTTTAAATTTCACAGCTCATCGTATGCGATATACATAACTCCACGAGATCGCACAACGCATTACACAACGCCATCAGCTGGAAATTGGAAACGCCAAGAAAAACTAGGCCATCACGTGCATCTGAATGACTGAAAATTCAACCGACAATCTTAAAAACCCAATCGCTTTAGTTTTGGATATTCATCCTACTGCATTCTGAGTTCGAAAAAAAAAGTTTTTTAGTGTCGGTTAGCCGAATAGAACTTCACAGAATGTACAATCGTTTTATGGCCTTGGAAAGCAACCATATGGTTTTTTTTTCTATTCGAATTTTTAGTATTTGTCTAGTGTTGGAAAATACTAATAGCTCGGTGATACTCCACATAAAAACTAATATCGTATCAATTTTCTTACCACTTAAGTAGAAGAATCAGCATCAACGAAAGGAAATTAGCATCGAAAAATTATTCGAAAATTGACTCCTCAAGATTTTCATAGTGCTTTGACAATCCTCACCATCAGTCTCAGAGCCTTTTCTGCGGCATTTGCCGGGTCGTTGCTTGTCGTTGAGCATCTATTGGACGCATATTGGTTGACTTGCTAATATTGACGATTTCATGGCTATCTGAATTTAGATAATTCTGATTAATAGAAAATTTATACCTGCAAGAATGCTTTACCTATTTCCTGCCTAACGAAAATGGTGCACGACTTCCTGACGCTTTCGAACTTGTGGTTTCGAAAAAAAAAATCTCCGATGTAAGCGTGCCGCATCACGTGGTGTGTTTACATATGAAGGGCCTTAAATTGCTGCCAGCAGAGACGAAAAAAAATTTTCTTCAAATTTCGATTTGTAAATGAATACGAGATGATTTGTAAACTTCCTAAGTTTTTAGTGATGGTCTCATTGAAGAAGGAAATACACTCTCCAGGGGTCTTGATTCTGTCATATATGTTCAAAGTATCTTGATTCTGTCATATATGTTCAAAGTATTCATTTAATCCAATCTTGAAATTTTTTCTTCCTTCCTCCTAAGTAATTTCCCAACTTTCCTGCATATTTCGCTTATAATATTGATGATCTTATTGAATTCTTTAAAAAAATTTCCAAAGTTTGTTCATGTTTTAGTTGAAGTTGTATTAGCATGATTGGCGCTTGATCAGTTACTCTGGATAGGAACTCGTAAAAACGAATGATATGTCGTAATTTTCGTGGATTTGATAGAAAAGCACATGTGGCTAAGAAGAATCATGGAGATTTCTATATTGCTTCGATTGAATTAACGCTTTAAAGTGAAACTTTCCTATAGGAATATTTGTAACGTATATTTTTTTATAAATTTTATAAAAAAATGTATATTTTTTAAATAAAAAAACGTATATTTTTTTATAAAATAACAAACGAATATTTCGCGTAATTTTCCATTCGTTTTATGCTCTCACAAGTTCTTCTTCCACAACCGCCAATCATTATCACTTAACTATGAGAAAAAATATCGACGAAATCGTTTGAGTGGAAATTAGTTCCTGTTTGCTCGGTGTGAAAGTGGCGAATTAAGCTGTCATCTACAGGGTTTCGTTAAGAGTACAGCACTACGCCCATTCAGTAAATATTTGTTATAAATCAATGTGCTATTTTTGAAATATGATGCTCATATTTCAATTCCGTTTATTAAAACATTTTTGTGCGCACGTTCCATCGAAATTGTTGTTTCTATAGTTGCCGCCTATGAATAGTTAAATATTTATGAAGATTTTCTTATAAGCTAATAGACAAACGCTATAAACGTTAGCCATATCAGTTGTTGAATTATTGAAGAGGAAACTACAAATAACTATGAAAATACGATGCGCAGATGTATTGAGAATGTTATGTTTGGAGTGATGAATTTCAAAGAGAGGAAAATAACATCAACAGATCAATGGAGAGCAAAATTGAAAAGGAGAGTTAGCAAAGAACAGATTGCTGAATACTTCAGTCTACTTTATAAAAACGTTCACAATATATAGTTACTAAATTCATTAATCGAAATCATCGTAACAACCTCGTTTAAATTTCACAATGAAGAGTTTATATTTATAAGATTATAGTTCCACGCTGAGTGGTTTTGAGCATTATTTATGAATGATATTCTATATTACTTCGATAATGGTCAAATTTTGCATGTATAGATTTTGCAATCAATTGCTATTGAAGTCAAAATATTTGTGCCACTATATCTCAAGTTTTAGACAATCCCAAAACGATCAAAATATTCATCCAGTCTACGAAAAAATTCTCTCACGGGATTGAAGAAATATGTTTTTTTTTTTTAAAAAACTTTATTCCATGCATCTGTGTTAACATCATCTCCATATGTCGAAACAAATCTCACAAGTTGTCGAATATTGCTAGCTGATTTATTGTAATGCGTTCTAGTGAAGCAGAGTTTGTGGAGAGAGGTTAGGAGGTGGGAGGGAGGAATAAATTGAAAGGGTATGGCAGTCACCTTTCATTGCTTCCTCTGCAAAGGCAGCTAAAAAATCGTTTACTGATTAGGCAGTTAAAAAAATTTTTCTCCAACAAAGCATCGTTATTTTATTAATATATGCATTATATGTGAAATAATGCATTGTTTGCGGCGCTTCTTGGCTCATAAAATTCGCTTAAAGAGCGATGTAAACGTGTTCTATCTATTTTGTGAAAAGTAAACTCCGAAACTTAAGCCGGCCAATGTTTACAATTAGCGCATTTAGTCAGTTGGTTGTCAGCAACTTCATCTGTTTCTTTATTCAAAAGCACAATTGGAAATGAAGGTCTCATCCAAATTCTTGCATATAAAACTTGCTAATGTGCCTGGGTATACGCATGTTACTGTGTATCACAGACTGTCACTTATTCGCATAGTAATGTATTATTTAGCAGTTCCAGTTGTTTCTAACTGCTTACGAAGTTCAATTTGCATACGCATTAAAGCTTCCTCTTATGAATGCTGGAACGCTGATTTAATTCACTCGATCAGCAAATAAGATTGCCTATTTTGTGAGAATGCCAAACGTGCCAGCGTCTGGATAAACGCAATATGATTCCAGCATTTTTTGCACATCTGTATTGTTATGGATAAAGCTGAAATGAGTGAAATAAAGTAAATTTGCGCAATATGGAACGTTGATTTTTAAATTGCACTGAGCATTTTTTTCGCTTCAACAAGTAGCTATTTTTTGAGACAATCCCTTAACAAATATTATTTTCCAATTCACAAGTGATTAGCCTATGACTTTTCGATGATTGATTCGCATCAATTTGTTTGATATTGTTTCTTGCCATTTGGAGCGGATTTTTTCGACTCGCATGTTACTATATGCTTTTGCAAATGGGTATAAGGTACTCATATTAAGGAGGGATCATGACATCTACATGTAGGCGCATATATGAGTCCTTCTAGTTGAAAAAAAATAGCAGAAGCTAGCCATACGAAATTCTGTGCCGTAAATCAAAGAGGCGCCCTCCATAGCATCTTCAAGGGTGATTGGTAGTTCAAAATTTCAGGGTTGTTGTCCAAAACAATCAAATGGACGCACAAATGACGATGCATTTTCAATGTCGATCGGATCACATTTGAACATGATTCGTGGGGAAAGTCTGTGGTTAGTTTCTTTTGTTCTATCTTTTGATTTCTTTTGTTTTTTTTTTTTTTGGTTTATTTCATGCAAGTGAAGGTTGAATTTTGATTACTATTATCAGTTGAGTTTTGATTTTTACGGCTTGCATCGTTTGTTTTTTTTTTTGCGTTTCCAGTATTCATTGATTTGTTGAGTGCGATTGCAAATTACAGATTGCAACAATTCTTCTTGTATACTTCACAACCGTTTGTGCGCTTTTGCAATTTGCATTTGCAAAACACTATAGCAACCTGCCCTCCGCACGCATTTATTCAAGTATATGTGTGTCTCTCTAACCATCCGCCTGTAACTTGAACCGTCGAAGTTAAACTTTATTGTTCAGTGTGTGTAATGCACACCATAAGTTGATCATCTGTAAAAGCATTAAAACTAATCCATCAACGTGGAGTGGTGTTATTGTCATTTAAAGGCGTCTAATAATTTGTGCTCTTTTTGCAATCGTTTAACGCCTATGAAGCCATAAAAAGACAAATCTTTTATGGACTATTCGCATGAGTGATCGAACCACTTAAAACTGAAATTCTTTGCGCATATTTTGCTATTGTCGGCAATTCGCGAAATTTTTTGGTATGATGAGCGGAATTACAAAAAGCACATATTGTGCTCATTGTTGTGACACACCTTCCCAATTGTTACTATAATGATTTTAAAATGAGTGAGTAAATTATGTGTTTCATGAATATAAGCTGCGATTGAATAATATTAAATGTTTCTAGTGAATATTTCCTAGACGTAAATGCTGAACACTTTCTTCAGAACCTGTCGTATTAGTACGACGCTATGAATGTGTTTTTTAAAAATAACCGTGAAGAGGTCTAGCCATTGTTACGCGAAACTATCGAAGCGATATGAAAGCGTTATATGGCATAAAAAACAACATCCCATGAAGTATAATATGCTTTTATGAGTGTGATGATATGACATGTTATGATACAAGAAAGTAGCCGAAAGAGGTAGTTAAGATTTGTTCGCGCTTTCACCAGTTTGATTTGTGAAAGCACATCATGGCGACGTATGTTTGCGTGTCTCCACGTCTGTCTGCATGTATGAATGCATGTTTGCTTGTCGGTTTGCTGATTTCATTGCACGAAACCACTTGTCTATCTAGCGATTCAAAGCAAATGATACGCCATTAAGTGGTTATCGCGTTCATTGCAGATAGTCTCCTATACCATATTTCATATTGATGTATCATCTTCGAAATTTGCTGTGGATATTTAGAAGCGGGAAAAAGCCACATGCATTTTAATAGCGTTCAGTTTTTCATTTTATATCAATAAGGCTGCAAAAATGTATCTTTCATAGGAGCCTATATAAATGGTTGGATCATTTGAAATATCATGCTCCTTGAGTTTATTATATTTTGTCCTGTGATGAGTAGAAATGTTTTATTTATATGCGGGACTCAAAGCTACAACCTTTTTTTTTTCAAGCAAATGCACTGACACATTAAGTTAGTTACTGCAGACATCTTGACTTGCCAACATTTGTTGTCTATGTCGTATTGGCTATGCTGTTTGTATGATGCAACCTGGTATATACGATCGCATCTTCAATGATGCCGGTTCTCTTTTGATTGAAGCCGTTGTGCGGTTCGTCAAATTTGCTGCATTATGCACATAGTAGAATCGACAGTTTGTAAGCAATAAATCTTATTGAATCAATGCGTTAGCAGTAGCTCAGATGGTTAGATCATATGCCGGAAAGTTGAGAGCCGATAGTTCGGATCCCACTGACGAATGATTTCCATTGTCAAAGAAGACAGCTGTCGCCTAATTAGGTGCCACACTAAATTTGCCCTTACTCAAGAATGTTAATGAGGCATACAGCGGACTTAAGCCAAGTAATGGTAGTGATGTTCTGATGTGGTGCCCTTATTGTCCCATCGGGTCTGTTGCAGTACGCGCACTGTAGACGTAATGAGATTCAGACAGAAACTAGAGGAGGCAGCAACTACGGTTGCTTCAGCATTCCAAACACCTTTGGGAATCTGGAGTTCGGGGCCTACCTGCGGAGGTTTTTACCAACCATAGAACAATGACTACGATTTTAGTTCGGAGGACGATAAAACCTGTGGTAGTTCGGCATTCGATCGTATTACCTTTTTCTTAATCGTAGCATGCCATCATATTACTTTTTAGTTAGCAGCGGAAATGATTGGCAAAATAAAGGAATGCAAAAAACGCATATCGTGCCAAGCCCATCAGCACACTTCTCTGCTTATTCAACGCAACAAATGGGGAAGGGGAGCCGCGGGACTTGCTACAACATATGCTCTTGCACCGCTCGCCGACGTTAAAACTATAGGACATACATACGGGCAAATGCACGCATTCATGCACGTATTGCATGATCAAGCTGGAATATATGGCAATTAACCACGAAAAAAGAAACGAACTGGAGTGTGAGCTGGTGAGTGGACGATGCGTTTGGATGTGGCATTAAACTTATTGACGGAGAAGGTAATCATTAAATAGAAGAGAAGGCGTTTTAGGGTGCCTTTGCATATATGTACTCTTGGCACTTATGGGAGGGATTAGAGCCCTATTTGAATGGAAAATCTCATTAGAACGAGAGACATTTCCATCGAAACTTGAGAAATGTGGAATGAGCGGGCACTTTTTCCGGGTTAATCTAGCGCGACATGCGCTTTATGTACTCCCTTATCTGTTCAATCATTTTCGTAGTTCATGGAAGAAGTGCCTCGATAGAGCGATGCGATTAACGGAGAAACTAAAGCGATTAGCGTCATGGAAGAAGACGAGCTCTATTCCCGTCGGAACTCATATGCTTAACCACGCATTCTACGGTGGATTGATGTTGGTGAAGAAGTAGTCACTTTAAAAATTGCGTTCGTCGTTGATGATGAAAAGAAAATAAACTTGTCTGATTTGATGACATAGAATTATTAATGACCGTCTCAACATCACGGCATCAAAATAGAAATGATATTTGGTTAATGTGACATATCCACAGAGTGGTTATTAAAGCTATTTGAGCTTGCTATAGCACCTGTCGGATAAGGATGTTGTTTGCTTCATCCTTACTTTATTTTCACTCAATTGCTTTCCGGTTCCGGTATATATACATATACATATATATATATATATATATATATATATATATATATATATATATATATATATATATATATATATATATATATATATATGTAATGCATGTATGTGCATTGAGAGGATAGTGCCACTCGACTGATCTGACCTCCGCATCTCTTCAACAACTAAAATTAAACATTGAGCAGTGATTATCTAATTACCTCTGCGCCTGTGTTGCAAAGCAACACGGCTCTTTATGACCCTGTACGTTGGTTTAACAAATTAGAACTCTTTACCATCAAATATTTCAATATCATCAATATCGTTCCACCGTACTTGCAAATGCATCAGAGGTATCAACAGGATCCATCGAAATGCAATGGGAATTTATTTGATATTATTTTCTGTAAATTAAGCTAAGCCCACACTGTTTCATTCATGGAACAATTTGTATATTGAGTTATTGTGTACTTTTGCACAGATTCAATCATCCACTTGCATCTTCATGCCGACGATGAGCATTTCCACAGACTGTAATCTACAAAATGTTCCCTTGCAGTAAGACGAAACGATAACCCTTCTATCATTTGCCTTCCTATATGAATTGGCCGTATTTTTTCCGCATATGCTTTTGATGAATACAAGAGATTGTAGATAATTTTGAAATATTTCAGTGGCTTTGCTGATCACAACGGTTTTGTGCAATATTTTCCGATCTTATTTGATTTTACTGCTCTTCACTAGTGAGAACATTGCCATTGTAGGCACATTAAAAATGAATACAACAACAGAGCTGATTGATCTCTTCGTATAAACACAGAAATTGTTGCCTAGAAATGGAGATGATGTTCTCGTTCTTCTCGTTCTTCTTACTCGTTCTCTCAAGGAACTTTCTTTTCGCTAAAGTTTCGCTGTAGACTTTGCAGATGCTCTGTTTGATTATTTCACAGAATTGTTGCCGTTACATGCAGTATATTCGCCTTTTCATTAAGAAATATATTTGTTATTTTTTTTTTTGCTAACAAAATTAGCGCCTACCTTTTGCACTGTTAATTATCAAAGTATTGTACGTTTATTTCATTCTCCTCCTTTTTGAAAGTGAATCTTTCAACGGCAATAAAAGGAACGATGATTTACATAGTATTTCTTCATACTCTTCATATTTCGGCATTTGGTTGCAATTCTTTGCTCAGAAAATATACGGGAAATATTTACATAATTGCCGTGGAAAAAATTTCTATAGTCATTGGTCATTAATATCATTATTATCTTAGTATCTTTTAAGGTCGACATTCATGCAAAATTCGGTGCAATTTTTTCATTAGATTATTTTAATGTTACATATTTATCGATGTTATGTTACCGCTATCCTCTTATGGTTCCAATGAACTCTTCAGCGTTAAACTACAGCTGTAAAGAGTAGGCATGAATACTACGTGGAAGTCTAAGCATTGAAGCGCAAACCTACAGTAAAGATCTGATGTGCTAGTCACTGACCAACAAGAGGAAAATAAGAGCAACGAACTGACTGACTCTCTACCAGCAATCAGCAGGCACTTTTTAGCTCTTTTCTTTTTCATTTCAATGAAACAATAGAATTACTTCTCAAATTTTCAGCAATTGCTAACATTGATTACTAACGACGACTTTTGTTGAATCGAATTGAAGACATAGTGCAAATTCCGAATTTCCTCAGATATTGCAAATGATTTGTGCCACTTGAATATGCGTAGCACTTTACCAGTGAAGAGCGCTACAAATTTGCACTTCTCTCCGTTGAAGTTGAAATGTGTAAAATTCTTATTTCGTTGACGGCAGTGAATATTTATTAACGAAAAAAAATTTTTTTCCAACGAGTTTTTTGAATCTGAATTTTATATTCCATAAAAAAGTTTATTTCATGAAAAAACTGTTTCTTAAAAATTGCAGCATTTTTCATCAAAATATATACTTTCTCCAAGTGTTGATGAAAATTTTTATTCAGAGAGAAATGAATACGAATAAAATTCGATTTAGTTTTTTCATTTTTCACTTTAGCGTGTAAAACGAAACTAAAAAATATTCATACGAGCGATTGTTTATACAATCACAACACTTTTGCAATTAATTATCGAAAGTTATTTGTTTCCACGTAGTGGAAATCAATGCGGATGAGAAATCTAAAAAAAAAAAATTCTTGATATTTTTGTTAGAAAATTCTGGAAACTGCCTAATTTTCACTTTCTTCAGAGAGCGATTAAAGCTACGTTAGAGGTTTCTTATTTGAAGCGATTAAAAACTCGTAATCCAGAAGTTAAAATCAAATCAGAAGGAATGGCGCGCCGAATACTTCCGAACGAAAGGCTTTCTTGAATGAAAGTGCTATCGATCTCGCAAAATGGTATAAAAATTAATGACTTCTATCTAGCTGGAAATCTAGTTTGGAAACATTGGAAAATAGAATGAGCTTCTCCAACGAAGAAGCTTCTTGAAAGGAGGGTGATTTCATGAAAATTGGGATTATCGAAAAGGCAAGTGGACAAGCATATGAGAAGAGAGATGTCATGAAATTTGAAAGGAAGCAGAGTCTTGAAATTTCTCCCAAAACACTAACCTAAATATAGGTGTTAAATATGGGCAAATGCTATATATTGGCCAAAAATGGTAAAATACGAGCAAAAATGCATACCTATGAAGCGTGATTCCACCTGTCTGACAATTCCATCATAAAAGATTCTAGTTTTGTGCGTTTTTCCAGATTTTCATTAACGTAGCATGACAACGTTCCAACGGCATGCACGTTAATATTTGTATCTGTCTCGGTCCGTCTGTTTAATTGAAAGATTTACCTTGAAGCCGTTGAAACTTCAATTATTGAAGTGGTGAGTATAACATAAAATGTAAGTAATTTTGAATGCATCTATCACATGGATCTATATGTTTCTCTTCACACCGATCGGGTTTTGTTCTTACTCCAATCGTGCCATAAAATAACCAAACTTTTATAGGTTTCTATAAGTGATCCCGGTAATGATTACGGCCATGTTCCATTTTCGTTCGCGTTTGCAAATTGGCATGCAAATTTATAGGAACCGATCAAATGAGCTCGACTGGACTCATTCTGCCCAACATCCTCATCGGGATGAAGGTAATAAAGTAAATCCCTACCATCTTCCCAAGCGGAGGGGATAATGAATCAGTTTTTCAGCGTCTAAGCCCTAACTTTTACGCGACTTTACAATTAAACCTCTCAAGGCGAAGTGGAACCTATATGAGGAGACATTTATAATGAATGCTTTATTGATTAACCTAATGCAACGTGAAGTGAAATGAAATAAAATAAAGAAATGAAGTGAAATAAAACAAATAAAGCAAATTTGTGCATATGAGCACGTCAAGCGTTTGTCAAATAGCCTCAGGTGGGGAATCACTGAAGTTAGATCTGCAGAATTTGTTGGGCATAACGTAACATTGCAATACGATTATTTCTGCCGTTTATCACGCTCATCTCAAAACCTCAAGGGTCATCGCAGATACAAAATGGTTGTATTGTAGTAGATTTGTCCACCACAGAAATACTTAACTCAAATATTGAAATATGAGAGCGCTCTTCTTCTTCTTGTTGACTCTTATCAAAGTGATTGGCCATTTACTCTGTTTGTTTGGACCGTTTAGATAGAGTTTGTAATGTTAGATGAAAGCAGAAAGGTTTATTAAAGTTTTTTAGGCTGAAGGCCGTTTTCAACGAAAATATGCACATTGGCAGTGAATCGATAATCTTCAAAAAAAGTTTGTTTGTCTAAAGATTAACGCCGTTACAGCCTACTAGTTTCTTTTAAGAGAAGGAAACGATAGAAAAAATTATAGTGCGTAAACACTCTAAACATAAAACTTTTCTGTTTGGAAGGCGATGAATTGGGGCTTCATTTTCTAGTTTTTTTTTAAACTAGCGTTGAGCAGAGAGAAGAGAATCTGCTCAGGCGCACTTTTTCTCCATCGGAAAATCCACAGAATGTTTGGAAAACTTGGGTGTAAAAAGGTGAGGCTCACTGATCCCAATCCAGATATTTTTGAAATTTTCTCCTCGATGACCTTTTTATGTTTTCTTCTCTTCTAAAACCATTGCATAGAAATGATCGCAAAAATATCCGGCTGTTAATTCATTGATCATCAAGAAACACATTGGGCGAGAAGAAATACGCATAGCCGCCATCGCTATACACCTTAACTCTTTTATACAAACATGTGTCTTTATGTTTTTTTTGCTCTTATTGCACTACCGCCTCACGACAGCTTTATATCTCCGCACATGTAATAATGTGTGGTTGGTCGTCCGACGGTTTCAATTTGTGATCCACGTCGGCTAATCTTATAAAATTCAGTGGATATAATCTACATCACTGCATAATCTTTGAGTTCCTATATGTCATGATTAGTTGCTTTCCTGTAAAATTACTTAAACTCAAAGAAGCCTTTGTAGTCAGATGATTATAGCACAAGTGGGCAGAATTTCAGAGAATTTAACGCAATATGAACATTTGCAATAATGCATCGATATTTTAACAAAGCCGACCGTCCACGCAATAAAGAAATTGCATATGGAGGACATATTAAGGAAGGAACTGATTCTTCCCATGGTGAGGGAAAGGCTTTCTTCAGCCATTGCGGCAAAAGGGCGGTGTTGTTTGTTCGCAATATGAAAAACAAAGAAATAGAATGTGAGCTAAATACGAGCCAAAAGAAATGTGAACCCTCATCACAGCGGAGGTACTTTGATGCTTAGAGGGCATTATAATGCTGCAAAGATCAATAGCTTAAGTGCTTTGAGGACGTTTAGTTGAGGTCTCTCTCCGCTTTGTTCATTAAATTGTAGCAGTTATTAATGCTTTGCGTTTATTGCCAAGCAATTAACTTGGACATTCACTTTTTTCATCGAAACGTTAGTGAGCAATTTTTCGTCGATACGTTTATACTTACCGATTGAAAGAATGAGGTTTGCCCGTAACATCTAAATAAGAAGATTTGGATATATGGATATGAGGATTTGGCTTAAGTCAATTCCAGTCGCAGTATGGCGAGATTAAATTCTAGTGAAGGTTCCTTGGATTTTCTCATTTTTATATATGAGATTCTCATGCGAATTCAATGCTAACTCTCAATTGGACATGAGATCTCGGTGTTTATTCTCCAAGGCATTGCGTTTCTCTCTTCATATGCACTATATCTTTTTCTGTAGGGTGTGGTGTACTGTTCCGTTAGCAATTAAACTTCTGCCCATTCGTATTTGTTTTTGAGAAAGGACACTTCGCTGATCGGATAAATGAGTTTTGCCGAACTACGGTAGCTTTTTGCACTTCTGCATATTGCATTATATATATATATATATATATATATATATATATATATATATATATATATATATATATAAGTTCAACATGACTCCACCTAAACCGAAAATTTCTGGCGAGATTTTTACGCGTCCGACTCCGGAGTTCTTATAGGGCCGTATAGTTGCATAAATTATGCCCTTGAAACTTCATGATTGGAGCTTCAGCATTTTCTCGGGTTGGTATGGTGCCTATTGAGCTAAACTAAGCCTTTTTCATTATGTTGAAAAATCTTGCCTGTAAAAGATACTTTGGAATGTGGATAACCTTGCTGTCTTGGTGCTGGTAACTTTCACCGTTTAGGCAACGGCTATTCCCATTCTCCCTGCCGGCCGGCGGGTGAGTACCACCAAATGTCCTATCAGGTAATTCATCCCCTCTCTTTGGAAGGAAACCATTCCAATACCCGTGAATCTCGCATTCAGCGAAGGAAAATCGGCAGGGAATACACCTTAAAGGGAGTTATCTGAGAAGGTATTTTTAAATGGCGCTTTTGAGTAAATTTCAACATTTACTGCGGATTATAAGTTCATTATCTCTCTATGTTTTCATCGAATTAAATCTCTCTTTAGCTCATTATGCTTTTGATAGAAAATATATAAACGCTATATGCGTAAATCTCTAATTCTATCATGATTAAAGTGCGCAACAAATATGATTAGGAGTTGTGTGGATATTTATCACTTTGCAACCAAATTCTTTTCTGTTTTTCGTTTATTTGCCTATATTTAATATTTGTTTTGATGCCGTTATAGAGCATCGATCCGATTCGTTTTGATCTTCTATTTACCTTGATGATCGATAAAATATGAAGAGAGAATTTTAGGGGAAAACATAAATAGTCAAGAAGACGTTCTTCAACGGTTAATGATGATATTCGATTGCAATTGCGATATGCAATTATATGAAAGAGTCGTAATTTTATAGCAATAAGATTGCACTAATGGATAGAGGGAAGTGATCAAAAATTTTCATCATGCAAAAATCATAAATGTGGGAAAAGTAACATTTAAAGACGGGAAAATCATTGGAAGAGGAAACTATTACGCATAATAGGACTAAGGAGACGTAAGAAGCAAAATAAAGAAATCCACCTAGCCGAATGTTGTGGGAACTTTCCTATTTAGTCAAGTCTGATCTAATCTCATCTAATATAACTTAATTTATTCTAAATTTCCCATTACTCGAACGATAACAACTGCTTCCGTTAGCATCACAAGAATCTGATGATTAAATCAATCATTCACTTATAAGTGCGATGTTTCACAAAGCAACAACATTATGACAGTATTACGACACCACACAACTGCATTATGAAGAAAACATTTTGTTGAACGAAGTGATTTCTTCGTGCCGCATTTCTTTCTGACCTAGATTCTGATGTCTGCTTAGATCGTGAGTTGTTTTTGCGTTTTCATCCTCACTAAGATGTCCATTGTCAAGTTTTAGCCATTATTCTAAGATCCTTCGTGTTGAATACTGCAGTATCCCCCACCTGAATAGAGTCTCGCGCGCATCTCTTCGCTCGAATTCTTCGAGATTATTCGTTACTCTAATTCAATGGTCTGCAATCTGTTTACTGCAGTTTAAGATCTCTTTTTGCTACTATTGCAATGGTAGTAACGACTAGTCCGATATGCATTCATTTCTATAGCTAAGCATTTAGCATTTACATCTTCTCTTTGTTTTTTTCATCTCATAAAGAATGTTTTGAGCATTAATATATCACATTGTTAGGATGGGTCTCGATGGTTTAGCTTTTACCAAGGTGTAGCAATAGGCTGCAGATACAGCTTTTGACGACTGTTTCTTCACCGCGAACAGTAAGCATCGATTGAGCAGTTTAGTTTGTTGTCTTTCACATCGACTCGTAGTAACTTCGCACTTATTTATTCAAATCTCCATCCTTCTTTTCGGATATTTCATGAGTCTTTTCTTTTCGGCTAATTGTTTTCCTCATCTTTTATAGAGAAATTTAGCGTCATCTGCAAATAGCGTCTGCCTAGGCTTCAATTACATTCGGAAATAAGAGTACGAAAAATACACTCAAGAGTATAATTTCCTGCCGAATTCCTAAAAAAAAGATTTGCTTGAGCTTTGTTGCTACCTTCTCCATCTAATTTACATATTCTCCAATTCAACAATTATTCTTCTAAATGCATAATCAATTTCCCATTACAATTTACTCCTATTAGTATTTTTCTATAAGATAATATATCGCTTCACGCTATTATCTTTTGCCTTTTTAATATCCAATTGCACTATGTAAATTAAGTTCTCATTTTCCCTATTTATTAACATATTATTCTTCATTATTATGCTCAATACTAATGGAGTTATTATTCTCTCTGGTTAGATTGTTGCTCTCCGTTCCTCATAACACTATCGTCATTCGCCATCATATTATTCTCGATGTGATATTGCTAATTAAATCTCTATGTTGTTGCTGCTAAGAGATATAACATTCTTTCATTCTTTAACAAAATACATTCTTTAAATATACATAAATAAATAAATAAATAAATAAATAAATAAATAAATAAATAAATAAATAAAAATATATATATATATATATGTGTTTGTCCGTTCGGGAAATTTGGCTTTTAAAGCTGAAAACTAATCTAATAAAATTTTTATAATTTAATGCAGCTTGAATCCAAATGTACGTATAATGTATGTTCTGATTCGTTGATCCTGATCCGATTTATCTGTGCTCAAATGAGGATGATATGCAAGTGGAATCAAACTGTATAATTGATAAATCAAAAACCAAGTCGTATTTGCATTTAAATCATGATAGTTCCAATTTATACATAATAATGGGTGTATTTAAGCTTATCTATTGCCTAGTTTCGATTGCGCATCGATTCATTAAAGCTACCGCTATAGAATGTCTCGTTGTAGTGTGCAGCTTAAACCGATCTCCACGTCAACCCGCAAGTAGATCAATCGATTTGTAAGGGCGCATAGATATGTTAACATGCTTAAAATATAACGGCTTTTCACGGCTGGTAAAAGCATCTTTTTTGGGCTCAAATTTTACCGATGATTCGATTGAAAGGGCGAATCTTATGTAGATGAATTAATTATATGCAGGATCATATTTCACTTAAAGTATGAGTGAGTTATTTATTTTATTTGTTTATTTCGTGATAGCGCTGCTAATTGCCTCAATAAAAGAAGCTGCAATTTATGTGATATTTTCATTACTTACAATAGTTTCAACAAACAGATAAGGAATCAACTGTACATGTACAATACGGGATGTAGATTTTGCAAAAAAAAGAAACCAATTAGCATATCATTTTCCCTTATTTCAAAAATTCTTCTGCCGCTCAATCTTTTGGTATCCTGTTCGGTGAAGGATTGAAGAGCGCAATTCGGCCGGCTTTCTCTAGCGTCTTTTCCCATCTCGAGAATCGGTTCGCTGTCCTTTTCTTTTGTCAAAAGCGTACTCAAGAAGTGCAAAAAAGTAGTGCTGAGTATGAAAGAGAGTGGTTTTTTGTGCCTTAAGAAGCAGTGCTTCAATTGCTATGGGTCATTGCTTATAACGTCTGAGCTCGATTGCGTTTGAAGTGTCTTCAGTGAACTGATTGAAAGGGCTCACTAAAAGCTGTAACGTGTCTGCACTTCAGAAACTGCGAACCATTTTTACGTTCGTGATGATAAACTGATTACTGCAATGCAAAGAGACTTCATCATGAGCGTTGATCATATGTGCAAATGTGATGGGTGTATATCTGTCCGTTACAAGTGGCCGAAAGTTACAGACTGCTATTCAGAAAGAAAATTATCCAAGGAGTTCTTTGAGTTCATATGTTTGATTTGTTTATGTATTTTTTTCAAAATTTGCGATATAAGAATTCGCTATACATTCATTCCGAATACAGAGTTTAAATTGATTTTGTTGCGACATTTTAATGGAACTTATTGATAGCATCGATAGTTGTTGCACTGATGAAAAGGTCGTGAATCCATAATGCAGTTTGTGTGGTATGGCAAGTCTTTGTTTTCCTGCTCACAACGTTCTTTTAAGCATTGCTTGTCGGATTCCCAATTGAGAATATTGAACATTTGTTCTTCGAAAAGAATTTGGCAATACGTCTTTATGAGGATTGGCGCTCTTTGTATTCGCGCGTATGATCGATTCTGCGTGCCATGTTTCTCTGAATTCGTTCATAAAATTCAGTTTGCTAAGAGGGCGGCATTTTGCTTGCTTCCTCAACTCTGGAATATGCACTATGCTAGTATACGAGCGTAAATGAAGTTCAGTTTGTGTCCATGAAACTTCGAACACAGCCGGGGTCAAATTTATTAAATAACAATTAAATTTTGTGCATTCCTCAAAAGAATAGTAGCATTCACTCAACAGTAACTATCTACTTGCATGCATGGGTAATGTAATTCTTGTTTCTTCACAAGCACCTGAGAAATAACTGTTTTTTACCAGTGAACTTTGCTAACGAAACATTTATCTCATCATACCTAACGTTCTTATTGTCCAAAAAATATTGCAGGTGGGTGAGAAGGGGGGGGGGCCTATTAATGTAACGCTGTTACACAGTTGTTATTGCCGCTGAATGCTCCTCTTTCAAGGCGTGGCACAATAGAACTCTTCCGAAGCTGTTTATTGCGATAGCCGTTCAGCATTTATGTGCTCTTTCGGAGATCTCATAGCGCAGTAACCAATTTTCAGTTGAATGTCTTTTGGTGTAAATCATTCGAACGAACATTTTTTTACATACCCGCTACCTTTACCTCGAACGCCACATAACGCAACTGTTAGTGATGGGGATGATCCATTGCACAACCTTTTCTTGTGTAATTCCGCCGCCGCAAAACACTCCGGATTACATGGTTCCAAATTGGATGGAACCGCGAAGCGAGAGCGATGTTTATGTTAGTGACATCTTGTCATAAGACCTTGAATTAGATACTCCTTTTTGGGAATCGGAAGCTGTGGGAAAGGAGATCAAAATTAGCAATGGCTCTTGTTTCGCTACAGCTGCATACATCTTTAATGTGAATTTGCATAGCTAGTTACAAGTTGTAATTTATGTCAGATACAGTGGAGTACTGCACTTATTCAAGGGTCTGACCATCAGCGTTAATTTTTAGACGTATTTAATGAATCACATATATGAGAACAAGAATATCATATAATGAATGATGCTAATTTTCATACAAAGTTTTCTAATATTTCTTTTATCTTCTCTTGTGGGTTTGTGCGTCATGAATTCCTTTGCAATGTAGTTTGTCCAGCACTGTTAGTTTATCACTGTGTAATTTTTCTTTATTACGTTACTAATGACAATTTATTGTACATGATATACCAATATATAACACATAAGTAAGGAGGAATAATGCGCGAATGACGAAAGAATTGTTCGCTATTATTGAAATTTGATTCGTTTGTAAAATGAATGATAAAATGACTAGCGAAATTGTTCATTTCACTTGAGATGAAATCAATGATCAATTTAGTGAATGAATATTTTGCTTTTCATATGAATGAATGAGTGTGTTGTTGTTTGAATTCATTAGGGAGTTGATGCGTATGCACATCGTCGAATTAGTAACGCATTCGATAGTCAAATACTATATGAAGGATTGATTCATTTTAAGAAATGTTTTCACGATGCGCTCTTTGCAGAAAATTGTTGTTTTTATTATTTGCACTTTTGGTGACCATTGTTAGAATTCATTCATGAAAATTGAGTCTTTTATGGGAGGCTTATATAAACCCATCGAATGAGTTAGAAAAGGAAGTATATAGATACCATTGGCATGAAGCAGCTGCCGACTTTTTCTCTGCAGTTTTTTTCTATGGGGTTACCTCCACAAGTCGCTCATTGACAGGGCCCTTCCCTTCCGCCTCTGTTCCTCCTCCACCCGCCCCTTGAAAAATAAGTAATCCAATCAGATTTTTCTGCTCGAGCAAACCATTCAGCTCTCTAACACAAGCGTGCAACTCTGTGAGTACGAGATTTATACGCTTACTAGATATAAGAAATACGTGGATTAGCATCGCATAGTGATTCTATTGATAATTTGTTTTTAAGAAATCAATTTTCGTCGTTGTAGAATTGCATTGTTGAGCTAAAATGTTTGAAAATTTTCTTGCATTAGTCATCAAAATTAAACACAGTGAATATCTTTTTTTTTAAACGTTTGCAGTAATATATAAAATCGGGGAGCAGAATGTAAACTGTTTATTGTCAGAAAGCATGAAACAATATTATAACGGTAATTTTTACTAAATGAATTCCATCTAGAAGCGTTCGATGCGTTGAAAAACTGCAACTGTTTGATATCTTTCTTTCTCCGATGAAGAAGCGTGAATTTGATGAATTTCTGAAGACTTACTGATTCGTCTAAGCAAACGATTGGCGTGACTTCTTTTTGACTCATAAACATCGAGTCAAAGCTAATAATATTTCTAAGAATCTTCCAATCCTTGAGTCTACGCGAACATAAATCGTAGGAGGCGTTTTACCGCATCAACATCTATCATAAGACATTAGCGTCATTGATTATTACTTTAATTGCCACTTTCTTCGATCAAAACCTGTGCTATGCGTGTCATGTATTTATTTTTCTTTTAAAAGCATCGTTTTCGAAGAGGAATCTTACCGAAAATCCGCATAAATAACTAAGATATGCTATTAAATAGTCATAGCTGAAGTTGTTTTGATAAAAGGTTCTGTTTAGCATAAAAGAGCTGAACTTTGATATCATTCGCAGCAATTATGTAAGTTTATTGATGTCGAGAAATGCGACTAATCAAGTGATGCTATTCGATCGGTTAAATTTTCCTGATAAAGTGCACATAACAAATAACAAAAAAAAAACCTAACCAAATCTTGAAAGCTCATCGGTTATTAAACTTCATTTTGCAATTGTTGTTGTATCATAACGATTTCAGTGATTAGTTTAATAGAACAGATACTAAAGTTCCTTCATCTATTACGTATTCTTGCATAGTGATTTAATATTGTAATCACAATGATGTTCTCATTGTTATCACTATTGGACGGAAATTCCCAATTGCCAAATCGCCGAAATATCTGCCACTAAGTAATTCGGAAATTGCGTGCAAAGCTTTATTGTTTTGCTCTGCTCACGTGAGAATTGATGTTTCCTTGTCTTATGCGAAGCTATCCTCGTTATCCTTGCTTTCATACACCGCTCATTTGCATATTTGGCGAACATTTCTCGATCTCGAATTTGGTTTGATGAAAAGCAAATAATATACAAAAAACGGCGTCTTAGGTATTCACTTCGATGTTGAACTAGAACATGGTATTTTAACCGCTCATCAGAGGTCAATCACAGTCTTCACCCTTCTCTCCTCCTCCTCATCTTGCATACTTGTCGTTAATTGTTATTCTTTTGTTGAAGCTACGATTTGCTGTTGTTAAGCGACTTGGTCGGCATTTTGGTGCTTTGGTTATGAAGCACAACGCATAGTGGAATTGTGTGCCGCTGAAAACCATCCAATTCAACAAGCGCACCACTAAAGGCGACACTTATAGTAGACGACAAATTTTCGCTTCGTTTTTCATCATATCAAACGTATGAATTGTTATTTCCAACTTCACGATCGCTTGAAATTTATTTATTCGTTCTATTTGCATCATAATATCTCATAGTTTTGTTGATATTTGCGATGAGGTACACAAACTGAATAAACCCGTCTTCTATAGATTTAATTTTTATTTGTTTCGCTTTTCCGTTTGTTGTCCATAGTTCGGAGAGGGAAATCTAAAGCGAAAATTGAATTGTGTATTCAACCAATAAGTATTATTTTCCACTATGATCACACATCATTATGCCGATTGAAATGATTCACTGATGCATTAAAAGCGACTTACTATCATATTTGCATGCATCACAGCGTTTTCTTTATTATAACACATACTTTTCTTGGAAAACGTTGAAGAAACTTCAAGGAAGCGCGCATAATTGGAGTGCATAGAATGAGCATAAGAAATTCATGATAGCTTTAATACCTGATGTAATCGTACGGCATCGAATAGTGTGCTAATTAATGATGCTTTTCAACGAAGTGAAAACTTCATCGCGAAGTGAATCTTATAGAAAGCAGACGACCAGGACAATAAATTCGAGGGGCTATATATAAGAAGAGCCCCAGCGGGGAAACCGAGAATAAAAAAGTAAGCTTGTACCACGGGGTAAGAATTCCGGTGAGAGAGCTATTTTCAGTTGGCAGAGCCCTTGCTTGGGATATCTGTCCGATCGGGAAGGGATAAAAGGAAAGCAAACGGGGGAAAAGAGTGGGAGAATTGCCATCGACGAGAACTGTGACCAGAACGCGGCCGGAAGTGGTTCCTCGAAGTACGCTATAGTCCGGAAGTCTTTGTAGTCCAGCCTTGTGCCTTCTTGTTTGTTGTCAAAAACTGACAAGTAATCTTAGTAATCTCGTCTTTGTGAATGTTGTTTGCCAACTCGATTTTTTCACTTGCATTCAGGAGACTAACATATGTGTCATAATAAAGATAGTTTTAGCAAATACTTCAATAATACGAATACGAATGTGTAGCATGTGTTCCTATTAAATTGAACCGTTATAGCCAAGAAAGTAACATATTATTGGCACATCCTTCATTCGGCTCAACGCTTAGCATAGGTTTGGTTCTTCCGTCAAAACACGGCTCTACCTGAAATTCTATGCCTCAAGAGCAACTGAAAGGTGCTATAAAAAGCTCGAGCTATACATTCATTGAGCGTTGCAATAGACATACTAAGTTGATCATTCGTTTTTGTGTGTGATGATAAATGCATGGAAACATGCTTATTGAAGAATACATCTCTAACGCGCAACAAAAAAAATCTTCTTCGACTTCAGGCTATACTAAAACATGCAAATTGACGTAGTTGACTGCTGCTTTACTTTGCACTTGAAGTACATTCTTTGTGGGTATTCACTAACAAAGAAGAGGTGCTTTCGAGGAAGTCGATTTTTCGCTCCGAACTTTGCAAGTTCTTCATCGTCGCATCCTACTTGGTCATCATATGCGAGTTAGCACTGTTGATGTGATATTTTTCTTTGTGTACACTCGTTACCACTCAAGGCACTCATCCACTTCAAAACTTATTTCATTTGCACGCATCGTATGCCTCACAATTCAAGTGGATAAGGCGAAACTTCAGTTGTTTTTTTCATTCAATTGCTGCTTGTATTTTCAAAGTTGGAAATTTGCCCTAAGCATTAATGAATGATTTACGAATTTCGCTCTTTGAGAACGGATCATATTTATACTATTAGTTTGGCCAATTTTAACATTAAAAACTTGAAAAAGAGAAATTTCAATTCGAACCGAATTTCAAAAATCGGCAAGACGAATACAGAAGGCTTACATAGATGCATTTAAGCTTGAGAATTATCTCATAGAATTCTTGCATCAAAGCGTGGAATAAAAGAATGCGTCGCGTTTGATTTGCTATTTACGCAATAATGTGTAGCATTCGCACGTAGTATCTAGCTGTAGGTTTTTTTTTTATCTGAAGCAGAAAAACATGGCTTGATTTCGTTTGTGGCGTTGGCAAAGCAAAAGTTTATTTGCGATAACTAAACGCAGCCGAAAACCTATAGCGGAACAATTTTGAAGCATAAAAAAGTCGATCATTGTGTTTTACGCGAATATGGAGATTCTTTGGATGCAGAGTGCTGAGTTTTGTGGGCTGAAATTTAGCAGTTGGATTGATAATGAAGTGGGAAATTTGTCTATAGCTTGTTAGCATATAACGTTCGCTAGCTGTCTCATGGTGGTGACAGGATCCAGTAAAGAAATCAAAGAGTATTATGTTGCATCATGGTTATGATACCCAAGATTTATAGTGGCTGGACACTGTTAGCAACAGGCGCTGGATTTATTTACGTGTTGCGCCATAAACTTGCTGTTTGATTTTCGCACCTCATTGTCCTTCTACTAAAATGATACTATGTCTTCTGAGAATAAGTGTGTACTCTATGTGATTCGTGATTCGTGATGCTTGCCAATTTCCAGCAGCGTAGAGGAGTTTTCGGTTACTTTGACTAAAATTTGAACAAGTGACGAGCTTTACATATTGGTTACGAACTCAAATACCATTTTTTATGCGTAAGAAATGTTTTGGTTGAAACTTTCCAGCAGTGTTTGTTCTAGGTAATAACGAAAAAAATCAAGTAGTCAGTCGGTCAATGAATCAGTAGATTAAGTCGATAAGTGCAAATCAGTAGATAAGTCTAGCTCGAATAAGCTGAAATACGCGGAACCGGTCGACTCTTAAGAAGAAATATCGAAAAGACTTAAAGGGTTTTTTCAATTTCCTCGTTCTGGAAACCTTTCTTTTAATTCGACTTTTTTTTTTTCAACAATGTCACCACGTCTCTCACCGAAGATTTGATCTTCATACAACAGAAATTGCTCTCATGAGCTTTGCGAAATTTCACGCCACCTGTCAGGCCAGGCGACCCCTATACTTGTACATAAGCATACATATTAGCGTATGTTTGTGCCAGTCTCTCCAATAATTCATGTTCATGGACCATAAAGGATATGAGGATATAGTTTAGTGGATAATCGACACGCTTGGTTTCCACACTGTGTTCTCGGTTTCCTTACCGTTTGTCATATTATATGAGTCACTGGAATCTAAAAGCGCCACGAAATATAAAACCGTATTTGCTTTGCTGTCATCTAAGTTCGGCTTTGAAAATGATTTTCTTCGCCGAGGAGTTGTACAACCGGTTAGTTTTATGGGTTGAAAAGCAATGGTAACACATTGGTCACTGGTCACATGACCATATGGACCATACAGGGAAACCTTATACATTACATGCAAGTTATAACTCAAGCATAGATCTTACACAGTCTTACACTCAACAAGTTTCACAGTAATACGAAAGCCACCTTGAGTTCTTTCTGCTTATGGGAAGGAAATCGTCGAAAAAGAAATGAATATATGGCATCACATAAAACTCGTTTGCAGTTGGATATTTTATTTTGCAAAATGAACATCCAATCTCACCGAATTATAAAAATTTATGTTTCAGATGACATTGAAGGTTTTGATGCTGTAGGTTGGAGTCTTATTCGGGGTGAAATTTACTAATCATTTCGAACTTACTGGGTCGTTGCTTCTATAATCTTTTTATCGCCTCCATACGCTTTTTGGCATGCTTTCGAAGTTCGTAGCAAATGTAGAAATTCGATTGAAGGAAATTCGATGATGCTATGCTCGTAGCGACGTTTTTTACTCGCCTTTTTTGTTCTTCTTTTTCGCACTTTTTTCCACTACAAATGCGAGTATGTCGGCAACGCATCTGTTTATACTTAGGAGTTTTTTATGTTCTCTTTGGTAGCATTTGCAGTGAGGGCTGAAGTGAGTAAATTTAATAAGTAGATTTTATGCCACAATATCAAATGATGGACTCTTATAAAACCCAAAAATTTGAGTATGAAAAACTGATGTGACGGTCTTTGGAATGAAAAAGATTTCTTTCTGGTGGGAATTTGTTCGATAGGCCAACGGTTTAGAAAAAAATGTGATAAGGTGCTATTTCATTTTCTTTCGAATATTGTTTCAAGCAGTTGCTGTGGTGGAGGAAACTTCAAAAACCACATATCGCCGCACCGTCCCATTCGGCAGGCTTCCACCAATACCGGTACTAATTGCATCTTCTTATAGCTTATTTATTACACATTAAATATGATGGGAAATTCATTGATGGCTGTGAATGATTGTCGATGAGTGCCAACGATGTACCATGCACTCTTAACATTGGCACTTTGAAGAACGTACTACAAACCACTTGGCCAGCGTGACAAACGACCAGATGAAGTGGGTCGTTGTTGGCCAAGAAAGTGATTTGTCTATATTTGTCAGAGGCAAGGCAACTTTAGCGAATGAATACAAACATGAGCAATGGGAATCAGCGTTATCGAATATATTTCATAGCGCTTTCTGATATACTCAACTCGTAGTGGAGTCAAACTATTTCTTTAATTAATTCATGACTTTGAAAAAATTCGGCATTCGCGGAAGACGTACATTTTACACTTAATAAAACGGAAAACGCGACCTCTAATTTCCGAAATCAAATTGTGAATCACATCGCGATAGAGGCAAGCAATGAGCATTTTTTGAAATTTTGATAAATAACTACGTTCCCGCTTGCCGACAAGCGTTTCAGTTTATTTCTGAACGGATTGGGGCTATTTTGGCATTGCTTCCTGTCTACATTGACTAGAGGTGCGTCATTAAAAATGGCCCTGAATTCCATTAATCGGCAATCTTCATTGTTTATTCTCACAAACATATTGCAAATATTATTATTCCAAAGTGCAACCATCAATCTCTACTTATTTAGTGTCATCGAAAGCAAGAGCCTTTGAAACTTTTAGATCTTAGCAGGAGAGTTCTTGATCGCTTCGATCTACATGAAGTGGATCAGAATCGGATCAATTCTGCAACATTTCCTATGGGTATTACCTTCAGTCAGTGCCCGATTCGCTTCCCAAGGGTCGGACTTAAGAAATTGTGCTGGCACAAGTTCAGATGCTGCAGCCAACGCCCAAAAATTCAAAATATTCGACCCGATTCTTAAATGTCGTCGGTCCAACGGTCAGCGAATGTCTGCTACCAAACGTATTCGGCTTTTATGTTCGAATTTACCACGCTTGACACAAAACAATCTAAAAATTGAATTCCTTTGTAAATCTGCGATTAGGAACATGCTTTTCACCCGCAGAATAGAAAATTGAAATTATTTAGACCATTTTATTTCGCCAAACCTGGAGGTCGAACTTGCTGCATAGTTGGAGCTATAAAAGGTGCTGTTTTTCTCACCAGAACTCAAGAAGCAGTGAACATATTTTATCGCTCTTAATTGTCTTAAAAGCATCAAAAGCTCAAAACTTTTATATATCGAAGGATATAAAAAAAGTGGAAATTAGCACTTTTTTTCAGTGCTGATACATTTATATTTTTATTTTAACTAGCATGACCAGCTATTCGGAGTGAATCAGCTGAAGTATAATTCAAATTTGCTTTTACTTCCCTCTGTTCAAGTTTTTCGCCCATAGCAAAACATTGCGTAATTTTTCTTAATTTCGATGATATTTAGGCCATCTAGTTCAAGCTGGATTTTCGGCAAAAGTTGCGCCATTCAGATATCTTCACTTTAAAAAAATTCATCTAATTGTTGAGATTGTTTCATAACCAATGGCAAGCTTGGGACGATTTGTAGAAAAATTTAACTACATGCATACATTTTATAAAGTTTATTTCAGTTGAACTACTTTTTGCAACCAGTGTTGTGTTCTTCTTTTAGATAAAAAAGGCTATTGACGTTTGGTTTGTTCTCAAAGTGCCCATAGGAGAGGATCAGATTTAGAAGTTTTTCTCTAGAATTTTTTCCTCATGCTATGGTCCGAAGTTAAATCAAGTTACCGGCATGCAGAAATATTGCCTGAATTATTCCAAGAAAAACGGTTCCTTATGCTTCATACAGATATTGATGAATGATGAAATCATATACATATTTATGTCGATGTTTCATTTGATAGATAGCATTCACTTACTGTTACATTTCCAAAATTTTCGTATTTATTCACAATTCACATTAAAAATTTATTCGGAAATGAACTTTTTGTGATGCTCGATGCTGCACTATATGTGTCTAAAAGAATCACTAAAACAATCCTTTGTTATATTCGATGTTGAATCACATTGAGATTCATTGAATAGGCAAGTATATATATATATATATATATATATATATATATAATATATATATATATATATATATATATATATATATATATATATATATATATGTATATTTTATTTTCACTGTTGATTTATCTCAAATGAATCTATGGATCATCGGAATTATTGTACAAAGTTCGTTCGATTTAACAGAATGTTTTGATAGTCCATTAAGTGAATCATGGCTGAGTCAAAAATTTCCTGTGCTCCAGATTCGTTTCTTCATAGATTGAGAGCAGAACGTCAATGTGGTGGACGGAGGAAGGCACCTCGTTGAAGTCCCTCTCCCCCGTTGAAGACATATGGTGTTTGGTCTACTCAAACTCTATTGGAGTTGTAATGTGAATGATTAGAGAATTTTGGAAGAGAAAGGTTTTGATGGAGATTGCTGCATGATTAGGAGAAGATTGAAGCCGAGCCAAGTGCAATAAATAAGGATAGGACGCTTGAATTCACACCGAATGGCCAATAAAATCTCCGCCTCTCGTCAATCATTGTTCATTCACTCATTACTGCAATGATTTCCCCTTAATTTCATGACTAGTGAATGCTTACTGGATGAAGATTTGTAGAATGGAAGCGTAGATATTTAGAAGTGGAATCTGAGGATCACACAAAATAGGCATTCATCGGTCAACGGTCGATATTCGATTGTTTTCATTTGCTTTCATTTTCGTGCTTTTCTTTGAGATTTTTTAAATGGATTAAACATTATGAATAACCTTTTGTTTTATTGTTGTCATGTATTCAAATTTGGACGCAGTAATAACAACACTATAAATGGTGACTTTGTCATAGCCTTCTTTTCTATCATTCTCAGCCCCTTCCCCCTTCCCTCCCTCTTGCCCAGAAAGACCATATTTGAGACAAATATAAAGCTGTTGGCAGCCGAAATGGCTACTTTAAAGCGTTCGTTAGCAATCATATGCTGCGAAAGTGACGTGTTTATTGAGGTGCTGAAGTACTTTCGGAAATATTTTATAATCCTCTATATCGCTTACTGCGTTGCCAATGGGCCGTACTTCCCTCTTTGCCAGGAAAGCCGTCATCGAACAAACGTCCACCTCTTTACTTTTCTTTACTTTACTTTGCTTCACTTTACTGCACCACTTCGAGTCGTTAAAATTCCACCCTATGATGGTCTCATAATAGTTTTCAGTGTTGTTGCTTTTGCCTTCCATTCATCCGCTTTGAAGACGCAATTATTCAGGAATTCTAAATCGTATACTCTTGAATCAACTTTGCCCATTGCTCACTGTCGGACTGTTCCTTATAAGAAATGAAAAGTCGTTACATCGGAGATCTAATATGCTCATACGAGAGCTGTTAATTGGCACAAATACCCTCAATATATAATTTTATCGAGATTTACTTCCCATTTATTTATCGTTTCATATTTTTTGTATTTAAATGGTGAAAATGCAAAAAAAAAAAAATTGCGGTAGCAATATTTTCCATATGTCTGCGTAAATTTTTGGAAGTGTGCTCTATTACGAAGTAATGCATATATGCGTATTTATGCAAGTAGGCATACACATCTTGCGCGATTGTCAATTTGACAGGATTTTCAACTAGTGACTCATGAAAGAAAAGCAACAAAACCCGAAGCTGTGGAAATTAACGGATTTAATCAACACCATATAGCTAGTGGCATTTCCGTTGATCTCATCCATACTCTATTGAATTCCTATTGATCACCTTTATGCTAGTTGTTGACATCTGAAGAAGCCAAAGAAAATTTGACAGGCAAATCGTTTTGTTCAGTCCTTTGGCCGAAAGATCATTTCACAACTGAGGTTATGAATGGCTTGGTCGATCTGATAGGGAAAGTCAACGTTTGCCGTTTCGTCTGTTTTTGTTTTTCGCACATGAGCAATCTAAACTGGCCTAGGGATAATGAACTGCAAAAGCACATAATGTGTCATGCAGTCTTCATTGCGCCTTTTCTCATTTCATGCGCTTTTACAAATTTGCATATGCAACATCGTGTCTCCGCATATTTGTGTTGGCGTGTCTGTCTGTCGGTCGAGTACCTCTAAACTTAGAATCTCAAAATTTGTATGACTGCATAAACTCCTAAACGATCAAACTAATGGAAATTATATCTATTTTGTAAAGAGATCCATCTAGACTTCCACGTCGATTAGAGTACAAGAAATGAATCTTTTTTTTTGCAAGACATTTGTGAAGGTAGAATTCGGAATTCACTAAAATATGAACGAGTTGCTTCATTCATTAATTATTGGTTGCTATCATGTGAAACTGATTGCTAAAGTGAGTGGAATAAAACGGCAAATATTCTATCAGCTATTCCGGCGCAATTTTGCATTTACTCAAATTTTTACAAGTCGTTTAAAGAAAATGACAAGCAATGAGGCTGTATTTTTAGTGGAATTCGTACTGTTTTAGTGGAATTTGTGCTGCTTACATTAGGCATTTCGAAGTTGCCATCGCATTTGAATTTCTTATGCTTTGCAAAAGCAGATATACTAGAATTCTATATTAGTAGAAGATACAAGCAAAACGAATGATGATCTAAGCAGAGATTAGAAAATTCTTTAGGCGTTTTTTTTTTTTCTGAAGTATTAGTACAAAAGAACTCTCGAACGTTTGCCATTAGATAAGCTTAAATTGCACGTAAAGCATTTGCTTAATAGAAAAATTCACAAGGGAATTTTATTCGAATTACTTGAAGAGTTTAGACGTTTTCGTTACTTACTTATTCAACCGGCAAAGTACGTATGATGGTGATTTGCATCGAAAAAGGAAACATTCGGTAGAATTTATGAGCACAAATGTCGCCATTCTTTTCACTGACGTTCTGTGTGTATGTGATTAGTGTGCTATATTTTCACTGTCTATCTAAAATTTTGTTGCATTTACCGCTCAACAGTTCGATATATTCTTGTGCTTCGTTAATGAAAACGATTTTGCGCAGTGTTGATTCGATTTTCTTTCGATATAAGATTTAAGATTTCCGCACTTTGGCAGCATCAAAGATTAGAACAAAAAAAAAACGATTGCCTTATTTATCTCGATAAAGCTGCATTGAAAGAAACGAACGAGAAGCTAAAATCCGAAGAGATGATGAACAAGTTGGAAAGGGAGGAGGACGAAAGAATAAGTACAGATGGGAAAAAAGTAGAGATGCATTAAGACAAGTTATCAGGATTGGATAGAGAAACATTTATTTCCCAGAACGATAATGCATATCGTCCTATGCGACCACGAGAATTGTATCAATAGTAAAGACTGGTAGATATCTCTGTCAGTGTCAGTCATCTTATTGAATCCGCCATTCTCGTTATACAATAAAATTTGTGTTTAATTTTTGTAGGCTATAATGCGTCCCTGAATTGAGCCGTTGCAGATATGCATAATTTGCACTATTAAGTTTGGAAGACAGCTGAAATATTTTTCTGCCCCCTATGGCACGACTGTAATATCGAATTACGTGGGTCGGCAAAAATTTCACAATTCTCTTAGATATTTCTTATGATCACAAAGATGAAGTTTGATTAGTCAATATATTCGTTGCAGTAGTCACAGGATATTCTATTGACGCATCATGGTTATATTACGTTGTGCGAGGCGGATTAAACAAGGAGCGTTGATGCATATTGCCTCACATATTCTTAATGAGATCAATGCATTTTTTGAGTGATAGCGAGGAAATGGCAACTGCATCAATCGGTAACTACCGCTCTTCAACAGCCGAGAAATTATGGATGTAGAGGTATCACTGAGACAGGGATGAAAGGACTGACTAGTCCCTTTTTATAGCTTCCAGTTAAGGCCTAAGAGTTGAAATAGTATTCATTTTTAGTTATCTTGTTTGCCAAGCCATGCATATACCTTTTTACGCAAGTGTCAGATTTATAAGGGTACACCTCATATGCCGCAGTACACTGCGTTCCCGAAACGATGGAAGCGGTGAGCAGAAGTTTGTAGGATTATTTTTGCAACTAAACTTCCTTTACCGATTCAGTCAAAGAAGCAATCTTCAAGCTCGATCTCAAAGGATACGTGTACAAAAGAACCTGAACATACCAATGCATTAGGACGTCCATTTCAAGTTGGCCTGTTAACACAAATTATGCAAATTCCTAATGGTGCACTTTAGAGGTGCATTATGGAGTCTACTGAAATTATTTTACATCAACCAAAACGAAACCGTAGGACGGAAGTAGCAAATGCCATAAGACGACCAATAGAAAGAATTGAACTTCATAGTCTTTCTCGTTCGTACGGTTATCTCAATCCTTTGTGGCAAACGACACTCTCCTACCTCTAATTCTATGGTCCATTGTCTAGCGTACTTCCTTGTCTCTTGCGAATAGCTGCTTATTTCACGCATTAACCATTGTTATCATCTTTCTATACGGCTTTTTCATGCTTATTTTTTGGAATGTGAATTCATCGAGATTACTAAAGAAAAGTTTTTCACGCTCTGATGTTGACAATTTGCCTAGACGCAAGAAATAAATTAGATAAGGCGACGCAAATATCGCAAGAAATCGTTGCCATCCACAAAACATAACGGATTGAAAAAAAAAATGCATCCAGAGTGGATCTTATCACTGAAGGCGTTATTAGAGAAATATAACGCGTAAAATTCATTATAGCTTCTTCGGGATTATATTTGGCCGAAAGAGAGGTTTAAGCGGAAAAGGCTAAGTATTCATTGAGTAACGCGTTAAAACATAAAACGATTCAGAAAATTTAGAATTCCCTTTCTGACTGCAGTTGCAGTTTAAATGATGATAATTATAGGTCGTTGCAGTGCTTGGAAAATAGGAGATGCTTACCTGTTGAAATTTGTAAGCCACAAGGAAATCCATTCAAATTACGTCTATCTCAAATTGCAAGCAAATCGATTCATTTTCATATTTTGAAACATCAGCGAACATTTTAGAGCAATATGGCAATTGCATAATTGATAGACTAGCTGAATGACCTTACTAATTGAAAATGAAATATTGTCCTACAGAGTTCATAATATTTTTACCAGCTAATCTAAAAAACAGACCAACGAAACAATCAACAGTTTCTCATTTAGTCTGCAGTAACCACACATTTCACCAAAGATCCGTCTATACACCGTCAATAATGGCGCATAAGATCTGCGAAAATAAGTGCACATCTTAAACCAATCGACCTCATGCAACGTCGATCACAAAAAATGAATCTTTATGGCGATTGCTTGGATCATTTAAAATATTTTGAACATTATAATTCTACTTTATTCTGCCAATTTCAATATTTGTTGATAACACAAGAGAGTTCTTTATCGAATAATCTCACAAGGAAGGTAAATTTTTGCGGGTGATTAGGTTGTCGCAATAAGGAATACAATATTCATTTCTTGTTGTGTAAGATATGGAAAATTTGGAGGATTATCTGCTTTTCGAGCTACCACTCTTATTGCATAAATTTATGGATAATGTTTCCAAAGAATTTCCCTTTCAACAATTTTATTGCCAATAAGTCGACAAATATAGTGCATTTCAAAAGTTGAATTGTGTCCAATTTTTAGTTTTAATATCTCTTCAGAAAAGTCGTCATAATGGCCAATAACTTTCTGAAATATTAGTCCTTAATGACGAATTACTCTCAGCAATGATACTATTGAAATTGCCAATTATGTGCGTTTATTTTTATGATTATCAATGTTATTTTCCATAAAAAAATCAACAAATAACAGAAAAAAAGTCTTCTTTTAAGAAATTCTTTTCATATGCTTTTTAATAGGCACTTTTATATTCACCGATAATACCTTTTTTTAATGTTCCATTTGATGAACACCATCGAATATGCGCATATTTTATTATCGACTGTGGAGAAAAAAAAAGAGGAATTGAATGAAATGCTCAAAACTTTTCTCATGAATTCAATAAATACTTACGTGAATTGTACATCATTATGGATCGATAATTTCGAGGGCAGCGTTATTTTGTGGCGCATTAACTGTTACTTTTGGCCATATTTTTTATACAAGGGAATTTTTTTTTCTCACTTAAATTCAGTTTTTCCGCCTTATTTTTTATTTTGTTGAAATAAGGTGCATGCCAACTGAGCCAATTTTCACTTACGTACAGGTAGTAGTGTTTTGCTGCACCTATGACGTCATCAAATATGAGTTCACGTTCCAACAGTTCCCTCTTGGGAAGGGAATTTGTTGAGGATGATCGATTTGCTTTGATCAATCTTTTCGTAATTATTTTCGTCAGTAGCTGCATTTGTATCATTTCACTATTTCGGAATCACAAGGATTTTATTCCCAACCACCGTCTTATGGGCAGGAGAGTGGAAATTAGAACGAAAAGCGAGGATCAATGATCCATCGATGCGAAAAAAGAGTAGTGGAGTGCCAACTTCTACTAACAGTGTTTAGAAACGTTCAACTTTTTTTTTCTGGTCGCTGAAGTGTCTGAAATACTCCGTGGATTAATTTAAAAAATTTCCAGAGGTGGAGGTTCTCGTTTACAGCAACTTACTAAAAGTAGTAAAGTCTTCCAAGGGTAATCTTAAAAGCTTCGATAAGTGAACTCATTTGTAGTTAGCGGCTTAAATGCTAAAAATTTATACTTATTGCAGTGAGTTGAATAGAAGGTTTACATATTGTAATCATTCTGAAAATTGGTGAAGTGACCGGAAAATAATGAGCATCGGTATTGATATGTTAGCGAAATTTAAAAATAAAAAAGAAACCTGAACTAGATCTAAGGGCAACTTTAAGTGAATATTTCTGCTGAAGAAAATAGGCATAAGATGCTAACGAACATCACATATAACTATTGTGGATGTGATCGATCAAATTTGAGATATGGTTTGAAATGAGAACGTTGCAACGAACTATTGCAAATAAAATAACACGACAGTAAGTGAAAGTTTAAACGACAATTTTTTAAGGGCGTTTTCGCGATGCTAGCTGATGAAATGAGAGGCTAGAAACCGAAAAATTAGCCTATCATTTCTTTATGTTATTTATTTCAATGAACAGAGCATTCATTACGAGTAAAGCACTTCTCATATCCCTTCCATCTGCGTTGACACTCAATGCTTCTCTGATCCAGCTGGCTGCATCAGCACCAAAATGCTTCCTAAAACGGAATTCATAAGAAACATTCCCTGAATGCTGCTCAGTCTGAGACACAACTTAGGAAATCTGCAGTGCGTAATGGTAATGTGAGCCGCAGTGCAAATGCAGAATATCCATTTACAATGTGATCTATAATCCATTTGTTTTGGCAAACAAAAATCTGCATTCCCTTTTAGTAAATAATCGTGAAACATATGCGTTAACTGTTTATTCGGATGTATCTGCTGTGCATGGAAAAGGACATTTCTGTCGGACTTTTTGGATTGAGAACGAATTGTGCCAATCTTTAATACTCACCTCAATCACTGCCACGAATCGGAGATATCCGTTACTCTTCCTCAGCTCTTTCGCTCGTTTCTTAATGTAACACAATATGGCTTTGTGGAAAAAAATTGCGAAGAGCAAATCTACTCCACGTTAGAAATATAAGGATGAAAGCATACGTCTCCCTTAAGTGGGCCAAGGCTCCAATATATATATATATATATATATATATATATATATATATATATATATATATATAGCAATGATAAATCGACCTGGAGCAATAAAGCATGTAGGTTATCTAGCCGTAGGGACGAGATTGCTTCGAACTAATCTAGGCAGCAGAGAATGCCCGATCTTGTAGGGTAGTGGTGCTTGACAATATTTGGATATGAGAAAAGTGAGCAGAGATGCGTGAAACCTCCTACAAAATTCATTGTTTCTATTACCTGAAAAAGAGTTTACGAGCCAGCCTCATGCAGTTTCCTCGAAAATGGGATGAAGCACCAAAACGGGTGATAAGTCTTATACATTTATTAATCGTTTCTGGAGGAACGCGCTACAAAGCTCTGATGGGATTTTAATGACTATTATTGAAAGTTGTTGCAATTTGCTCGAATATTATCAACAATCATATTCGTAATCTGGAATTAAGTTTCTTTAAAGAAGGAAATCTTACCCATGTCTGCAAACAATTGGGCGCCTGGACTGGGTAAGACTTTTTCGGATATTTAAAAGCATTGGCAATCGGTTATCAGGAACTTTACGAACAGAGGAAGTTCGGGTGATTAGTAGCTCATGCACTTGCTTTCTCACGGCCAGATTGCTCCATTGCGTCCTTGAATATCCACAACGATCGAATCCTTTAATGCCAGCGTAGTGTAAGAGGAACGAGCCACTCCGGACCCACAAAGCAAAGAAACTCTCTGGTTGAATATGTCATATCGAAGTGTTTCATGTTTTTGATACTGAGGTTGGAAATTTGAACTAGTTTTGAAATTTTTATTATAAAGTCATGAGTGGCAAACTTATTTCTTAATGGCTGCAGAGATGTTTAAGATATCCAACTACTTCAAAGAGTTTCACTTTGCCTGCAACGGCCAGAAGCATTTCGAGAGGCTTGATTTTTTTCGTTTTTTTTACACAAATTCGTAAACAGCGATTAAAGCTCAATTGGAGCGGCTCCTTTGACCGATTTTAAAAACTCAAGTTTTCAAGTAAAATTTCTTTGGTCTTTGCAGTTTTTGGTGGTACTCATTAGCGAATATCTCGCTGTCGCGTCGAGAATCTACGCCGTTATTCAGACAAAAGTTACAGTAGATTTCGGCTAAGTGAGTACTGTTCGAATTTTATTAATCGATCTTGCAAAGGAATCTCTCAACATTCGAGCAGAATGATCCAGTACTCAGTTTTCACCACTGTCACTTTACTTGTAAGTACTAAAGCTGCTCAACGCTACCAGTCTGTGGAATATGTTGCCCATTGTTGTATTCATTTTCATCCATTATTTTTTTCGTAATTTTAATGCACTTTTCCTTCAAGCTCTGCTGGTTCACATCTACGCCTTCACATCCCCAAAAGAATGCTCATTCCCCAAATGCGCCCAAATATTCGTTGATCTCAAGTTGATCCTGCAATCTTGCATCTTAGCATCAATATACGCTTTAATATTCAAATTGCTCAACAAAAACACTTATTCGCCGCATTTGCTATGCTTTGCTGTCATAGTTGTTTTTAATAAAGGTAATGATAATCGTGGAACTTATATATTTCTGCAACAGTAAAATCTTACTGCTGAAAGAAAATGGCTTCATTTCTCGGACTGTGAGTGCTCGGAGTTATCAGCAAATGGAGATCATTGCTCTTCGCATGGCTACGAAAATTTACTTTGTGATCAATGTCTGTTGCAAATTCGATTGTTTAATTTAGCATCAAATAAACTGTACGCTATAATACATCCATATTTTCACTGATCCGGGCGCTCCTAGAAATCCTCCATAAAATTTGTTCTTTCTGATCTATTCGGCACAAAATGAAAACATTGCCGGTTGAAAAACTTGCCAATTTTATGCATTTCAAAGTTTTCGCAAGTTCTTTCGAACTTAATAGATGAATGCGAATATTCGTAAGGGAGGATATCTACCTACATCGATTTGATTACCTACATTATAACCGTAAAATTTCGTAAAACAATTCGCAATGGTTTCACAGTTGATCTTCAAGGATGAGAGAAACATGACCAGAAATAGCGGCAAAAAGAAAAAAAACTTTCTTAGGCCGTTACCAGGGATCGAGCAATTACCGATGTGAGTGCTCTATTGCTGACTTTTAATTATTTGTTGGCAATAGATGAAATCAGCTGGCCCGATAAGGGGAATTGAAACAACACATGTTGAACTAGCTGCTTTGGCACTCTTCTCTGGTCGTTTTTATAGCGTCAATTGTTAGGTGGGGATTTTATGAAGAATTCATAGATTTTTATGAAAAGTGCCTCTGTCCTTGTTGCGAAGCATTCGACTTTACTGAAAGTAAAGTTTCTACACGACGCTTTCGTAAAGATTGTTTTAAAATGTTTGATTGCGCCGCTAGTTCGGATCACGCCTCCAAGAGCTTACCGGACGCGGTTTAAAGAATAATCAAAACAACGCTCTATTGACATTCAACATGAACTGCGAATTCTAGCCCACCTCAGTATGATTTGTTTCCCGCGCTGAAAATTAGGCAATATTTCCTGAAAAATCCACTATTTGGCTCATGAATTGAGGAACCTAATTCTGTTTGTGGGTTATTGAAGCTTGCTGAAGCGGGCTGCTCAAAATTCAACAGGGAACTGTTTTCGGGCAATTTCATTTTAGCGCTTAAAAGTTGAAACTTAAGAATTTTTGGAATGTTCTAAAAGATATTGATCGACTCTTATATTATTTGCGAAACCATTTCTGAGCTCCCGTTTTCCTTTTCAAAACCGATCATTTCAACAGAAAGTTAATACTGTTGTTTTTACATTAAAGCGTAAGTTCTCAGGTCTTTCGCTTTGAAGATCCAGAATAGATGTTCATAAAATGCCAAAATATATAAGATTATAGATTCATCAATCATATCAAATGTGAATTAGAGGTTGCATTTCAAGTCTGATGAGATGGTTTGTGCTGAAAGGTTGCAACAAGATTTATTGGTTTGTAAAAATATTACTGCTGAATATTTCCTGGAAAATTTTTGGAACTTTTAAACATCAGTTATTGAGTGAAACATTTTATGTTGCTGTCTCGATAGTGACATCATCTAGCACCCAATTGAGTAGTGGTCAACAACTCACAATAAATTTCTATCTCTCGAAAAACATCATTAAATAGTAGCAAAACTGGACAGTGTTTGTCAAAATGAATGCGCCAAACAACGCAAAATCCTCTGCAGGTCATCTGAAAGGAACTCACGACATTTTATAGCTTACTCATGTAGTAGTCGTTGGTTACTGTAATTGACAATGTTTGCATACGGCTGTCTGTAATTGTCTGTAATGTT
Organism: Baylisascaris procyonis; assembly: GCA_037389465.1. NCBI lineage: Eukaryota > Metazoa > Nematoda > Chromadorea > Rhabditida > Ascarididae > Baylisascaris > Baylisascaris procyonis. The sequence continues at coordinate 2,538,033 of JAZARR010000153.1, forward strand.
CGCCATTATATGCGCTTATTTCTATATTTAATGAGTGCTTGCATTGCCGATCGCCTACTTCAGCTGTCAGCCTGCCAAATTTCAATGTTCGTTTGCTGTTTACGCAGTCGCTGACTCGCTTAGCTGCCTATTTTGGTAACCACCTTAACGAAATCAGATTCATCTGTTTACGTATTTGAAATTCAGCCGATCCAATTTCTATCCGTCCGCTTGTTTATTTGTTCAGTGTCATGTTGAATTTTGGTAATCGTGGTCACCCTGCTAACTCACCTTCCATACTAGCCATTTTTTCGTATCTTTTGTAATGAGATTCCACTCGAAGAGAAGCAAATCTAGTTAGCATTGTAAGTGCCCACAATAGCTGCTCGATTGAGCTAAACTGCTCTGCGAATTCCACACACATCTTTGCCATGGCGTTCGCTATATCATCACTTCTACCCGCGAATGTTAAAATTCATCAACTCGAGTTGTTATGCCTCATCATAATTAATTGCTTCATGAGCGATGGATAATGGTAGATGAAATGTAATATCAACGTTGAACCGTTTGTGGAGATTTTCATTGTCAGCATTACAAAGCTAGCACGCTTTTGTCATTGATCCTACTAAGCAAGTGTACGCACAAATCGTAAGGGAACGATGAAAGAATGCATTGCAAAGCATTTCATAAAACCTGATCACCGTACTATTAGGGATGGATCAAACGGGCTCACAAATGGACCATATCTTAAGGCAAAACGTTGTGTCGCGTTATCTGGCGTTGAGAAGTGTTCGGATCGCTGCCAAATACCATAATTATTTTCTGTCATCTTAGTTGTTAACGTCACGACCAAAATCAGGAAATTATTAATTACATCCTCCAAATATTACCTGAACAGACCATCATACATTACATTTGAGCAAATGAAAAGCTGAAATTTCCACACTATGGCTGCAGCGACATTGATAGCCGTACAACATTAGCACACTCAGAATCGAATTCGATATATTCTTAACACCAGCATGTCCTTCATGTGATTTGCTTGCTTGAAAGCGCCAATTTATGGAATTTTGATCGTGACTGAATATTTTTGCGCAGACAATACTCAAATGTTGTAGGAATTTCTCGGGAATGATGTGAGGTAGTACTGAATCAAATAGCATGCATAATAATGCATCATCACCGCTGACCAATGCCTTATGCGAGTCTCCGAACAGGAATTCAACCCTCAACCCCACTTATTGCATAAGAAGTTGCGCTTGCAAATTCAACTACCTCAGGTTGTTTGTAGCCTAAAAGAGAGCCTGTTCAAAATAGCTATGGATTTGGTAGGTGCCAAAAGATGCGAAGAGATTATAGCGGTTGTTATCATCAAGCATTTCCACTGATCCACATATTCGAAGTACTCAAGAGAAATACAAGCAAGGCGCGAGTAATGATAGGCGCTCATGACTGCGACGTTACGTATTGTGCCGCTAATTTCGTTCTTTGATCGCATCTCTATTTTGAACCTTCATTACTATGATATCAGTTTTCTCGTATTGTTTGATGTGGCAAGTGTATTGTCGGCATTCAGACTTCTATCAGTGTGTGTATATGCGCTTCTGTGCGTATATATGTGTGCGTGTCTATGCCAGTATGCGCACATATCTTTGCTTTCATGAGTGTGTCGCTCATATTTATATCTTATTAGTAACAAGTCGATTTCATTTTCATATTTTCAATGCCAATTATGCGCTAAATGGTATAAACTAATTGAATCTTTGGTTGTGCTTATTGCAGCTTTATGTTTAGTGAAGCAATGATCAACACATCATGATAGCTTCATTCAGTATACTCTAACAGCTAGCTCACTATGATTTTCACTAAATGCCATGATATTTACGCTTATTGCGGTTGAAACTTTTGCGTGCTCATGGCACAGCCGATGTTTTGACACGGTCTTTTCCATCCGTTATTTCGCTTGAAATTTTCTTTTTGTCGTTGTCATTAGTTTCCTCGAACCTTCTAAAACAGTAACCTTCTTTGAGCCTATAATTGTCAACTCGTGAACGTTGTTCGCTGTGACATCGTTGCTGGCTTTCCTTCTCTTGCCCATTTTTATGACTTCCTAACATCCGTGAGTGATCTCATTGCGATTCTTGGGGTTTTAGTAGGTTCCGCAAGGAGATTTCTTAGGCGTTTATTTCAACGGATAGCATATTTTCATATTAACAAAAATGGTGACATTTGGGACTCAAAAAACTTTGGGGATGAGACGTGTAATGAATTACAGCCTTACGAGAAGGTATGCGAGATTATGAACAAGGAGCCATTTTTTATCACTTCTTTCGCTAGCGAATAACAACACATAGCATTCGGCAATCTTTCCATCCTTGCTGGTTCATAGAACGTAATGCCGATAATTAACATTTATAACATCATTCATTAATTTTAGCAGTATTATATTTTTCACTCGATTATTGCTCAAAATGTTCATCTATCCTCTAATGAAGTGGGCAGAAATCAACACTTCAGAGAATTGCATCACCATAGTACCTACCCTTAGTCAGATACCAAATGCAACAGGCTTGTGACCGTTAAGTTCCCACTGAAGAGGCATTTTCCATGAAACTTTCATATGGTTACCGTGAATTTCGTGTTTGCTGGCCTCATCAAAATGCGATGTGAATATTTTTATTGGATCTTTTTAGTTCGATTCTCAAACGAATAAACAGAAACTTTCAGATAAAATATAGGTTAGAGCAGCTTTGTGCGGTAGAGGAAATGAATACGTTGAAACTGATAAATGGCTCTGAAAGTTTCGTGTTACAGGTTACCCGTAATGAGCAAGCACTCTTGATAAAAAGCATGAAGTTTGGCATGGATGCGCTAAATATTTTTGGTACATAAACAAATTCCACCTCCTTCGGGTTTCAGCTATAAAACGCATCAGTTAACTTTCAGTTATAAATCAATATGGTTATACGGTTACGAACAATACCCGAAATATCGGTGCAATTGCTAATTAATGTGATAGATTCATTCTTCTCGATACTGGCATAAAGAGCCATTGCCTTTTATACTGCATTCAGATATACTCCATTAAAAGAAATACGGATATTAGACTATGTTTTTGAAAAAGAAAAGAATAACGCGTACTTAGTTTCATGCACACTTATAAATCCATTGTAAACATGGTTTAAATTTTACTTCATGACAGCAATGCTTTTGTCAGCCAGTTTTACTAGCACCTATACTTCTAACATCTGACTATTCTATCTTTAGAGGTAGTGATCATATCGGAATGCATCTTGCTGTTTTGTTTTAACCTATACGTATGCTCTGCTGTTCCGCTTTATGGTCGCTGTGAATGGAAGCGTATCTGGCATTGACAATTTTTTTTTATTTTCAGTGCTTCTGGATGGTTGATAACGTTTACTGGTCACTGTGTATAACATAGATGTTTTTGGCACATCCCGTGGCAAAATTTTCAACGATCGAATCAGGGATGAACCTTGATGAAGTTATTAGATGAACATACGACATGAACTCTTATACATGAACCATGAAGCATACTACATGATTTATTCACTCGGGTGCTGCAATCATCGGCAGGCCAACAATATCGCTCGCGTTTTGAGACATTTTTTTAAACGAAGAAAGTATTACTTCAAGTGGAAATTCCTTCGTAGAGGTTCCTCTACCGTTTTAATTACACTAATGCACTGACAGTACTTTTCTGCGTGGTACTTAAGGCCTGTGGGAAGGAATCTTGTGATCCAGCGTTCGCCATTATTTTGGGTGCGTCGTATTCATGCAGCTAATACCGGTCATTCGTAATATCCGAGCTCACATGCATTACGTCCAACGTATTGCGGCAATCATGTCTGTCATACGGGGCGCTTGTTGAGAAAGTAATCGCTTAGCTGCAAAACGCTAAAATAGGGCCACATGATAGCAGTTTTATGAGCGGTCCTCGGTTGCACTCCTTGCTGCCGAGCTGCGATAGCCAATCCGCCTCGTTGTCCGTACTTCATTTGCCTAATATATGTGTATTTGCTATTGCATTCTAGGTTTTATGGCATGCTCATATTGCTTTCATACGTTATTCGTAGTCGAACATAGCTTTTACGGAAAGCGATAGCTATCCTTTTCGTGCATTTTTAGAAATTTGCATTTGCATGGCATATAGGCGCTGAAATCTGCGTGTTTGCGTGTGCACGCGTCTTTCTCTCTGTTACTTCAAATGTGTGAACAATGACTGCTGTATCATTTCCTCTGTTAGCATTTATATTGGCCCAACAATTCAAAAGGAATAATGGCCGTTCTTGAAATGACATCACATGCGTTCGTTCTATGGCTGGTCGAGTTTACCTTTTACGTTATTCGGCCACATCCAAGAGTCCTTTAGTGATTTATAGCAGCAATGGAACACTCAGAAGATGAAAGCCTTATTTCGCAAGTTTAATTATTCAATTCAATTGGCAGTTGATAGATTTGTTGGCTAAATTCGTTCAATAAAAATTTCTCTTTTTGATGCCCTGTCCGACTCTGCGGGTTATAGCATTACGCAATTTCAGATGTGATTTTGGTGCTACCCAAAAGGCTTTTAAAAGAATGTCAACAGATTCAAAAGTTTGTTTAGCAGGCCACTATATAGCCTAGATTATACCTACCGCATTCGCTGCTCGAGCTTCAGTTGCCCCTGGAATAAATCTACTGCCTATGCGCACAGACATAAATTCACATTTGGCTTCCAGTGGTTGCAGCATAACAAGTCTTCACCGCCGATCGTCGTGAGAGGCGGATAACAGGCAGCAGTTAGCGATGGGAGTTTGCAGATGCTGAAAGCCTGCTGAATGCTGGGAAATACCCTCCAGTAACATGGAAACCCCATTTGTGTTGCATCATCGAAAATATTTGCTTTTTGCTTATTTTTCTTCATTCATCTATCTGCTGTTCCATAATTCTTCTTTCTCACTTGCTTCCCTCGGGCAATGTTTTTTTATTCGGAAAATTTCTTGGTTTACTGTACTTGAATGATATCTTCAACGAATTAAAATGATAACAGTGTTAGTGATTAACTAATGAACGCAATAGAAATAGTCCATGCGGCCAATCCCATACTCAATTTTCCGCGCACAGTTGCGATACATTTGTTCCTTGAAGAATTGGGTGGAGCTCCAAGGGCGAACTACCTCCCTTCTCTTCCAGATCTCCTCCCTCCACCCTCATCTCCTCCCCATCTCCGTCTCGGTGCGCATGCAAAAATCATTGTGCAAGTTTTAAGTCCTTACATGAATTTCCATTACTGTTATACATTTGCGTGTTATACCTATTACGTACCGTACTTTGAAATAGAGAGAGTGAGGAAAAATAAATTAATACAACTGTAAGTACGGCCAGTGCCAAGTGAGCAGTCATAACAAAGAGCACTTATATGTGTAATATCTGTTTGAATCTGTCGATGATGCGAAACATGCATTGTGTTTTGTTTTGAGTTGAGAGCATTTCATTCTAATTCCCAAAAGGTCTATCGTTCTTCAACATTGGTGGAGTGTTATTTTGACGACTGCAGATTCAAATAAGTACACCTTCTAATCCCTATTCTCATATGTTCCTGCATCAGCTATCTGAACGCGTAATCTCGCATTATATCATCTATCAACTAAGAATCCTCAAATGAGGCTTCAAGATAAGGGAAGTCGTAACCCAACATTTCACGTTCTTGTTTTATGCTATTCACCATCTATTCTCGCACATTTATTTGTTATATCCATATAATTTGCAAAATGAGCACTGCGAATTGTTGCCAATAATGCTGTTGTCACTCAACCGTTGAAAGCGATTGCACTGAAAATTGCAATCACCTCATCGTAATAAGGTACGCAAAAACATCTGCTATTTGCAGCATTGCATCGCATTCGATTTTATGCCTTACGACGGAAACTGCTCTCCATCATTATAGAAAATTGCATCAAATTAAACCCCACTCACTCACATTCAAATTTATATTTATACTTAGCATTCATTCTTCGACGAATCACTAAAAAAGATACTGCAAGTTGAAAGAAAAGGTGACGTTCAGTGCTAGCTGAGTTGAAGGGCAACATCTATTTTTAAATGACTGATGAAAGAGATAAAGGTTTTTATGAATTCAGAGAAATCATTAGTCGCCGAAATAAGTAGGAGATAACAAAAAAAAAAAAAAAATTGTAACCAAAGGATTACCCAAAAATTTGCTCGGTTTCCAAGAATTCTTCACGATTTGCAATAGATTGTTTGCTGTCACCATAAATTCAAGCATTCAAAAAGAATTCCAATTGCGCATCATATTTTACGTGTATATCTGCAGCTTTTCATGTATAAAACTCTGTTGTTCACTCAGATAGTTGACTGTGATAATCGTTTTCAATTTTGGCTGCAGAACACTATGAGGAGCTCTTCGATTTGATGACGCACGCAAGTGGAGTTATGATGAGAGAGTTAAGAATTGGTTACGCAAGTCTTATTCCTCTCGAAATTCTGCCATCATATATTCAAAAAGTTTGTTGTGATTTTAATAGAAGGTATAGGTGAGTTTCTTCTCTCAACATCCCTCTTTTTCTTGTTAGCTGAACTATAGCTGAATTGAAATTGAAGGCCGAGTGGTATAATTTAGAGCTTGAACGGTTGTGCGCTTCTGTTTGCACTGAAATTTTGAAATTTATTGCAAAGCAATAACTTTCAAACTTTCAAATCATTGAGATTCCTCAGACGTGAGTCACCCGATTAAGGAAATCAATCATTCTCATCTGATATATACATCTGTTTGTTTCTCCACACGTGTACCTCCAATTCTCTCTATGTAGTACCTCTCAATAAGATCCATATATGCGGTGAAACTTGAAACAGTATAGGTTATGTCGCACATGAGGGAAAGAGTTGATTTTGATGGAATTCCTTGATAACCGCTGACGCTAATACTGGGGCAGTAAAATGATTAATTGTTCATCGAAATGCGCAACTAGGCGTAATTCGCATGGCAAGCGGAACACCTAACAACATAACCTAATCTCATCGCCGTTCTAACCATAGCGTTTCCTCCCATGCTCCCTTCACCCTCCACCAATACTGATTTTGCATTTTGATTCTTTTGATTAGCACTCGATGAGCTATATTTGGAGTTGTATTGCATAGGAATAAAAGGTCTATTCTTATTGTGCAACGATATTACAAAACTTTCTTCGATACTGCGATTATTAAAAGTTGTTGTATTAATACGGCGATTGCACTTTTTTTTTTTTTAATTTGTAGAGACATGAGGAAATAATTGAATAACTGCAAAACATAGACCCACTTTGTGTAGCAATCAGAGTAGAAATTTCATACGGAGGCGCTTTCTGCATTAGTGCAATTCGATATTCATCACATCTCAATTGCTTCATGCTTTGCATTCTTACCGTAATCCTGCAATGGAATAAAATGATTTGCAATGCAAGTTTATTTGCCGTTTGCAAATTGCTCTTCGAATTTACGATATTTTAAGAGGCGTGAAAGCCGCTTTTATATCCAAATGCAATTAGAATTCTATTCGGGGAAATTATCAGCAAAGACTATGCTCAAATAAAATCAACATTTCAGTTTCAATCATTTCAGCAGGCATACACCAATCGCCCATTGATTAATCTTTCTAGATAATAAAGAATCCTGTTTAAATTGCCTTAGGTACATCCAGACATATGATTAAAATTATAAATTAATATTTTTCCGAATATATTTGTTCATTTTCTGGCTCGCATCTGCCAATACGCCAAAAGTTCTCCATTATTTCATTTTGTTATCTTGTTGGTGCAATTTGTATAGCTTGCTTATTAGAGGTATGCTGTGCCTCACACCACTCTCGTTCTCCTTCCTCTCCCATTCCTGTACATCCCACTTCTTCTAGGTCCTGAAATGAGTCATTAAATTTCTCGTCGATGCCTTTCAAGCATGTCTTCATCATAATCATCTGCAATCATTAATTGCCATTCATTTCCACCATATGCATTTGTCATTTAGAATGAGGCAAGAGGAGAGCGTTGTTTTGATTATAAGATGATATTTGTTGTTGCATTCCATTCAGTGATTTAATCTCATCTTTATTTGAAATACTCTCATCTTTCATATCACTGCCAGAAGTATGTTTCCCATCGAAGAAAATGAAAAAGTTTTATTAAATGGAATTAACCTTTATTAACAAATATTTGCTAAGCTGATATATTACGCATCAAGATCCCTGTAATTATTTCTTCATAGTTTTTCTTCGTTATTTATCCATCACTTATTCAGAATTGATAGGCATTCATCGCGCAACAATTTTGCGATTTTATGCAAAACATTTACTATCTAATTGGTTTGTATTAGCTATTAGCGTCTATTTCACTTAGAGCGATCGTCGTTTGAGTTCAGCATTTGATTAAGCCACTGAGGACAATCTAGAAATGTAACATGCCCAGAAACGCGTTAAAATGACATTATTGTTTATTTATCAGCATCAGCTGGCTATAAGTATTTGTGTACTAGTATCGGCGCATTTTTACGTCGGTGCTCATGACCGATTAGTTGCTAAATGACATAGAGAAAAGGGAGTTACGAGAAAAGGAAAAATAAGGGAAGAAAATGGGAAAATAAGAGAGAAAACTACGTTCATATATTGAAATTGAATTTGTCTCATATTGGTTTCTGAGTCGTTGAATGCTAAGAGATTTTCTTATAGCCTATAAGTATTTTAGTGCCATAATGTGTTGAATTATAAACGCATCAATTATGACCATTGAACGATCATCATCTTTGGTGTTTTCATTCGCAACTAATCAGTTCAATGTTTCGACTGTACTCGGCAATTAGTTTCTTCACCGAATGCGCGATAGTTGAAATGTGCAATTTTTTTATTAAGCTTTTTTTGTTGAACTCTCACGTGTTGACATATAATGGCTCGATATGAATTACTCTACCATTCTTTCAATATTTCTTTCACTGGAAAAAATTGCTTGTTCTTTCTTATCTTACTTCATGTGTTCGCTTCATTTGTGCAGGTGTTGAAGAATATCTCAGCAACAGTGTTTGCAAAACGTGAGAAAATGTTTTTTTTTTTAGCAAAGGAGTTTCTCTAAATTGGCAAAGAAAGATGGGAACTGGTCGGTTTCAATTTTATGTGGCTTCCTAGAAACAGAATTGGAGGGATTCGGAAGCGCTTCTCAACAAATAGGGGATATGAACACCTGCTATATCTTTAACGCGTGCTTAGCGTTGTCTTTCTCAGTGATAATTCCGAAAAAGCATTATGTGTTTGGAATATCTGATGCGCTAACATCTCCTCATTGAATCTTATTAAGGCACCAATGGGTCGTAAGCAATCACTTATCAGTGACTCATATTAGCTTAACACGCAAATATTGCATATAGAAAATGACCGACATGTCGCTTTCATGCATATCATTTATGCATATCTTATGAACACTACAATACAACCACTGTGTATTTGAAATTTTTGCATGAATTTTGTGCAGTAAAGATGAGGAAGATTTTGAATTCGACGAAACACTTCTCAATGAGAGGGAACATCCGAACGCTATACTTCTTTTTCACTTAGAAATCACTCGATTTACTCACTACTTGTCTAGAATTGTTCTATGCTAAGTTAAGGGGCTGGTATCGACGTAATTCTTTTAAGAATGTGGCAAACTTGATGCAAATTTGATCGATTTCATATATATATATATATATATATATATATATATATATATATATATATATATATATATATATATCTGTTGAATTTGAGGCGAAAATAAGTCTTTCAAGCGAAATAATTCATTGCTGGCGGGAATGGCATTCAGCAGTCTTCTTCATTATAGCAGTGTTTATTATTAACAACTGTAACAAGTTTTTATACAAGGGATAACAGTAAAAGATTTCATAAAATGCACCTATGAGAAAGTTTGTCTTTCTGAACGTCTAACATCACAGCAAAAAAGCGCCCGTTCAGGCAGAATGACTGTTGGCAAATCGAGTCTTATAAATTTAAATGAGAAAGTTTTATAAAAGAGTAGAAACTGTAAAACTTTGATGTACTACGATCTCTAGCTAATAAACTTAATCGAATAAATTTTCCAGAAATAGTTTGTCGGTTAATAATTATAAAGATATTTATACTTCGTGCTCAGAAGGATTGAGTGATTTCCTTTCCTTTATAGAAATTCAACTTTTGCTGGGATTAAAATCTTTGTGGTTTTAGACTCATTTTTTAATGTTCTGGTTTCTTTTATTTCATATTCAATCAAACCGCTTCGTTAATGAAACAATCGTAGGTTGCATTCAATGTCGGCATAATTATACTGCTAAATCTTTCTCTAGATGCCGGTCCTGAATAAAGTTTGTTGCGAAATTAACAGGCGCGCCAGCGAATTTCGTCGTGATCCATCTTCCGCTCGCTTTGTTTATACGTAAATAACACGGAAATTATTTGATCGCATGGTTGAGAAAGTCTATGAAATATTCACGACGCTTGCAAGAGCTGCTGCGACCTCTGTGCTGCTGTCAGTGGTGTTATTCAGTCGATGTGCCGTTAGTATGGAAAACAGACTCAAATATCACTAAAAATCATGAAGAATATTGAAGGAAATGTCCTCCTTGTGATTATGCTGATGAATGAATTCACACTAGTTTATGTTCAGTAGGTGAATGAGAGTCTCCGTATTACTCTGTTTCTTTGATTTCCGCTGAACACTGCGCGCCCAAGTGTAACCGATGGGAAAAATTTTGTCTAGAAGAATGCAAAATAAAAACGAGTACCAAAGAGGTTGACTGAGATGATATATCTTTTTGCCAGTTTCACTCATCAGGTGTTCAATGATTGCACGGTAAAGCTTATATCGCACCCATAAAACTCCATAACTGCTGTTTCATTAGTTGCCAAACTGGAAGCGCTTGACAGACGGATACATAGGCAGACAACAGTGCATACACACATACGCAGTAGGTGACATCATTGTAGTGCATTTTTCACATACGAATTCGTAAAAAAGCGCAAACAAGAAAATTTTGTATGCGGATTGAGACAATTTGCTTTCCACACATTTTTGCACATGTGCATTTTGAAAGTGTATAAGGACAAGTCGTGCTTTTTTTATCATGTATGTGTACCTATTTATATGCGTTTTTCTGTTAGCTTTCTTCAATTTTCCGCATCTTTCTTCTCCATTTCTAGGATGAAGGAAGAACTAGAAAAAAATGAGGAAAAACAATGGCAACAGTTTTTTCGGCTGAATTCACTTGCCTCGGCCAGTAAAGTGGATGGTAAATTGTGAGGCTTGCAATTTCTAATAATTCCTAAAATTTTCTTAAAAAAACTGCAGCTTCTCTTAGCAGCTGTGAAACATATAAAAGAGCCCTTTCGGGATGTCATTCTGCCAGCAGTTTCTCAATATCTCAAAGGTCGATTAATATTTAACTCAGTAAGGGCACAAATCAATAATTTTGGTGATCCTAACATTAAAAAAAAAAAAAAAGTTGCTCGCTGCACTAATCCACTTATTTACTCTTGAATGGGATAAGCCATCGGAGGACAATGCCGATGGATTCCTTCTAATCGAATTCAGTAAGATGATTGTAAATGAGCTTTCTGGTTTATCCTTGCTGTTTTTGGTTGACACGCCGAAACTTCGCCACATATCCACCTGAATGAGATAGACGAGAGCATTTCGGCTCCAACGATATGCATTCTGCTTTACAACGGCCGAGTATCTCTTCAAACTTACTTTAAATTTCAACGAAAGAAAAAAAAATCTAACGAATTTTAAGAAGTCAGGAAAAACGCTGGTCGATTTTCACTTAGGTATTCTTTGCTGGTAATTTTTTGAGCTTTACCGAAAATTTTTTTCCGTTGCAGCACGATAAGCCTTTATACAAAATTTTAAGGACGACGATTTATCGAATGAAGCTGTGGAATGTTTGATTACCAAGAAAGCTTCTCATTGGTTCTAGAACGGATGTGTCACTTCTTTATCGGAGCACGTACTGTCTAAGAGGAATTCTTTTTGTTTGTTTTTAACGATTTACTTGGAACACGCGTTTTATTGCAAAAGTTTTATTGTTTGCGCATAGCAAGCCGTACTGGCTAGTTTGACAGGCAAGGTTGAAACATCGAAGTATCGTGTTAGATCCCTTGCTGTGAGGTTCTGCAACATGCTGCAGTAAAGCGTTAAAAATTGTACTTCCTTGCAGGGTAGCTTACCGGAGAAACCGTGTAGTAAAAACTGACTTTGCACTGAAACTCCCATTGGCGAGACAACTCTGCACAAAGGCTTTGTGACCTTTTGATGTGTCAACACTTCATGGAAAAGATGACCATAATTCCTAAGTCGGGGGAGGAAGGAGAGGACGTATAAAGGAGGAGAAGCAAGTGTGGCTGCCGTACTGTGGTGTATGTGAAAATCGCCGATTCCATCGCTGCGACATTTCTTGGCAAGTTGAAGCTCTCGGTGCACAGTTTTTATGCGAATTAGTATCTCATGCTATTCACCTTAAAGGTAGATTTCAAGCAACTGTGAAGGTGATGTGTACGTCACCAAGGCAGAAATACAGATTGAATTCTGCGCCATTCTGATCTTGCAAAATCAAACGTCCTCATTGTCGAATGCCAACAAACCCAATATCCTCTGTTGCCGAGTACTGAGCAGACACTTGTAAAGAACTGTAGAATGGGTGCACCTGCAAGTACCTATTTTCAGTGCATGTATGAAATTCTAGATTAAGCTGTAGGTTGCTTGAAAAGAGAAATGCTCTTTGTGCACTTAACTGATTTTGACGATTATGTTTTTGTTGAATGTTGCAATGAACCTTCAATGAGGAAGTTGTTTCTGGAATTGATCTCTGGCTTAAACGTGGCCTTCTCATGCCTTACGGTAATTTTTATCTCTCCGGAAGTCCCCATGAGTTGTTTCATTCAGTAATGCGATTTGATTGATAATGGCTTCTTGTAGACAACGCTTTCCGCAATTATTCTCAATTTCCTCGTTCTTGACTCAGGTTTTCTTCATTTCTATGCGCTAAAATATCATAATCCATGCAGATATTCTCCTCATCGTTGCAAGTTTATAAGGATGATTTGTCGGTCTAAAGGGCGGTTCGAATGCGAGCAGCCTGAAAAAGAATTTATCCTCGTAAGGTTTAATTGCAGATGCGAAAGTTTAGAGCTTGTGCTATTCGGGAATCCAACCAGACGGCTAAGGCTTCGGCATGATATTATTCCTTCGTTTGTTGTTCTCTTAGAATTTACTTTTAAAACGAGATACAGCTCCTCTGCAGTAGATATGCTGACTTCATTCGCAACAAAAGAGTTGACTCGATTCTTTTTAAGTCAACTTTCAGCAGTTGGCTTTATATGGTCTACTTTCAACAGTCGTCGCACTAACCCACTTTTAATGAGCGAATTCGCAAAAGTGCATAAATAAGTCCTACGATGCAATCATATTCGAAGCGACGACTGCTGTAGGAATCCTCAAAATTGTTTAATTTTCATGTCGTTTTGCTATTCGACTCGCTGCAAAGTGGACCTCCAAAGCAAGTTTCATGCGTCTTGAGGTACTTGCAATATTTGATGAGAAGTTGATGAATCAAATCGAAAGTTGGATGAGAAAGCCGCCATAAAGCCCATTGCATTTCGTTGCTCTTGTTTCAGTGATTTCCGAGTTGATGCGATCGCACCGATAAACGAACAGATAAACATAGAAACAGCGCATAGGGATAGCGTCACGATGGTGCGCCTCTTGAATTTGTTGCCGGCATCATAGATGCTCATCGGTATGCATAAAGAACCCTGCGAGAATCATTGACGCAAAATTCAAATTGATGTTTGGATTGCTGCAAAATGTGAATTGACTTGACTGATCCACTACTGCTCACTTATCGCTGCAATAGCCGTTGTCTTTTCTGTCTGTACATGTGTATTGCGGATGACCCGAAATCACGCATTTTCTTTATGCGTCAGCATGAATAAATCGGATGTCTTTGTTCCAATTACTACTCCAAAATAATGAATCAATAACTTCGTAGTGCTTGAACATAAAGGCCACCCGGCATATAGAATATCTACAAAAATTAATTTGCAGAAATTGTTAGAGTTCATCATTCAGTCGTCAAATTTCTTGCACGATTCAATTACAGGCGCTTAATCTGCTCATAACCTACTAGGTCATATCATGTCTGGTGATCCCAGATGATATATCTGAAGGACTGCTAGATTTCTACATGAATACGCAAACACACCTCCTTCTTTTCGGATGAACACATTGGCACTTCTATGGGTCGTTTAAAAATTTCAAAAAGTGAAATTAAAATGTTTCTAAATGCGCTGGATATGTGAGTTCAACCAAGTTGGCCATTTGTTTTTTTTTTTTTTTTCAAAACTAATGCTTAATCAAACTCGGAAATATTGTTAAAATCGCCGTGTAGGAATTGATGCTTTCATTGCAGTTATTTTTGTTGTAAAGTCTGGCGAGATTCGCTTTATTGCATTCATGATAGTGATTTGCGCACAATTACAGCAATAGTGCAGGTGATGAGTTCTTTAATAGGTGTTAAATGGACAATTTGGAGATTTTATCAAAAACAGCTGGATGAACACCGTGGCAAGCGGATGATGTAATAGATGAATCATAATTATATGGTGTGATTGTTGTCGGCTATTTTCTGCTATGCGTTAAACATCGATGAGTCATCTATTATGAAAATATGTCAGTGCCATTGTCTCTTCAATTCTCGATATAGTTGGAGACCGTAGATACCTCTCGTAAACATGCCAATGCCACTATCATTTCTATCACCGCCATAGATGGACACGGTAGATATCTTTTGCGAAAACATGTCAAAACATTGTTTTTCTATCATTTCCTTAGCGTTTCGCCGTTAAACCGTTGGAGGAAGTCGCAAATTCTATCATCCGATTATCAATACGAAAACGAGCTCACTTGATTTATCAATTTCGTAAATTTACGTATGAAATGAACATGGTTTTAAGGAGTTGAAAAGCAGCCGAAGCGGTCCTCTTCCGTCATCAGTGGGTCTCGTCAACAACAGTACTTCTTCACTTGGTTCGTTTGCATTGTCAAACTTTTTTGGCCAGAGATTTAAATGTACATAATTTTCACTTCCACCGTTTGCACCCATTCATCATAACCCCTTTATTCTGTGATGACTTTTCTTTGTCCTTATTTGCACTTACGAAATACGAAAAGGTCTTAGAAGAGTGTCTGAACGAGAAGATGTTAAGAGGGTTTTTCACTAAGCTCCATTAGAGCAGCCTGGGAAGCCAGCTCGATTGACATGTGACAACAATTAGTTGACCACCGGCTGGTAATTGAAGTTCGGATGTTATCGGCTGCCACCATGGTCAACAAGATAAAGTGCTTTTGAAGTTCGAAATACTCTCTTCACGCTTTGAGTGCCTAACATAGCCGCAATGTCTAGCATTTAGAGGTCGTAGGCACATCTGATGAAAATATGGTAATGTCACTGTGGTTATTATCGTCGACTAAGCTGTACACGGTAAGCATCTCTTATGAAAACATGTCAAAACATCGTTTTTCTATCATTTATTTGCAAAGCAACAGGCCCTAAAACGGTCAGAGGGAACTGTCACTATTGTTATCGAACTATTATTACGACAATACGTTAGGTTGTTCTGCTTTTTTTTTTTTAATAATAGAACAACAGCTGCAAGGTGTTATTCGTTTTGATATAAATGCAAGAAAGGTTATTAAATTCTTATTGTCACTCTAAATTTTACTGAGCGATCGCAATTTGAGGCAAACAAAAAATGATTTTTGCATTTTCGCAATCTCATTTGTTAGACAAAACTCATAAAGCTAATCTTAAAGAATTCTGTTTAGTGCAGAATAATTAAAAAAACGAATTAAGCTATTTGAACCATCTGAATAAGTTTTTCAATTATTTTTGCACAAGTCAAACATTTATTATTAGGACGCTAAAAGTTATTATTTCATAAATATTGTTTTTATCGTTTCACTTCGTCTTTTTGATTAATGAAGAGCTTCGATTTTTTGAAACTACATTCGGTTTCACTCTTATTTTAATGCAGGATTATGATGTGAATAGGAATCGCTCAACTCAGCTACTGCCCATGATGAAGGCTATTCAATAGTGAATGCGAAGCAGGAATTGCATCGTATTTAAGGATTAAAAAAGTTGTTTGCATATGTATCTATAGTATCAACGATATCTACGCGAGGTTGACAAAGATGCATTCTAAGTTGTACATCAGTAAGCAGTATCAAAAAACGAAGGAGCAGAAATATGATAGCCATTTAGTTGTCCTAAGCGACCTGACGCAAAAAAAAAAAAACATCGCCGAGAAAGTTAACTTCAGTAGGCAGGCATTTATTTTCAAGTTTAGCATATATTTCGCCCATTTACGTTCATAAATCCAGTTAGCGATAGTGGTTTCATTCTTAGCTACGATTCCGGCAAATTCGTTTATTTTACTCACATATTCCTTTCATTAACTTATATTTAAAACACGTAAATTTATCGTGGTATTATTTAGCTCCTCAATACAAGTTCGAGTTGAGGCAAAAGTTGCGACAGGTCATGACCACTTGAAACAATTCAGGCCCAGAACACAATTCAAAAAGCCACAGTGAAACATTAGAAGGTGCATATGTATGTAATTTTAGCTGTTACTTCAAGCAGTAAACGTTATGGCCATGCAGCGCAAAGATATCGTTTCAAAGTTTGTCTTGCAGAAAGAAGACCTATAATTCATACCTAATATGGCCATTCATAGTATAATATGATACACTCATGCCAATAGCTCAACTTCTATCTCTCCTGAGCTTTTTTCTAAAATCATTGAAATCAGACTGTTAGAGTTTTTATCAATATCATCAAGTTAAGCTAGTGACTAACCTCGTCGACTGAAATACACAAACGTAACTTATGGCGCTCATTTCCATTCAAATTAGATTATCAACTTTAATATGAAGATAGAAAAACTGTACGTCACACCGCGGTCAGGAAAGCTTATGCGAGAATGTGGTTGTGATGATTGGAAAAGAAAAGCGAAACGATCTTCTGGTCGACTGAAATCGCGTAGGCACACCGTGGCGTCATCTCATCCATTGTGCCTTAGATGTGAGTATTTTAGCCCCTATCGCTCGTCACTCCTCATCCTTCACCATCCAGCAGGAAGATGAGGTCCATCTTTGTCACGTAGTGACTCATCAAACATCGGATCCTTTGAAAAAGCGAAATAGCGTCCTTCAAAAGCAATAGAAGCCTGCAGAGAAGCCCGTTCGAGGATGAGGGCGAAACAGCAGTCCTCCGAACTCTTTGGTCTTTTTCGAGTTTATTTCGTGTGCGCATTTCCTGTCTGATGCGTTTCGTTTTCAGCTTCAACAAGACAAGCTCTCGAGAGAGGAGACTTACTTCGATGGAACACCAACTCGACTGGTGGAAAGCCTACTGTTGTGTGGAGAATTCAATGATAGCTTCTTAGCGCCCCGTGATAGCCAGGTAACGAGCCTGATTTTCTCTCTTTTGCTTCCTTAGCATGTCTTCATTGAAAGGCCTGATAGAAGACGGTCGGCGCGTCCATTGATCGCTGGCTGATGCGGTGTTCAAGTCGTTTTTTGCATGCAGAACCTCTCCATCTCACAACCGTTAATAGTGAATCATTAACGTTCTTCGCTGATATATCATTCGCAACCCCTTCCACCATTGAGCAGTTGGATTTTATATTCGTTTTCAAGATGCATTTGCGCCCTCAAAGTAAGCCTGAAGAATTCCTGTGCATAAATGATGGGACTATATCAAGCTCCAGCAAGGGCTAAAGCTATTTCCTGGCATCACCACTGCCTTCTCACAAGCCTTATAAAATTTGACGCGGCATATGCCGATACGTCGATAGTAGCAATATGTAGTTGCGTCTTGTTTTATCTTCGCACCTCCGAAATGCGAGGTATGCATCATCTTTGACGCTAGTACTTGGAAGGCTACTTGCGAGCCTTTGATGACCCACCCTTCGCAAACTGATGGCTATTTTTTGCAGTTATAGATAGCTCGCACCTCAGCATTCTGCTTTCGCTAAAGATTGATCGCGGCAGTTAGCTTGAATAAATGTGTGAATCTCTAAGCAAATATTCCACTTTTGACTTCTTCTTTCACATTTTCAGCTCTCATAAAGCATTCTTCGAATGCCAATCTGTTAATGAATTTTACTCTGTTTCGGTTCCTCATCAGCAAATGAGCCGTCTGCTCCAGCTAGAAGTTTGAATGCCTCGTCAGCGTTTGCATGCAAGTGATAAATGTTGTGGCTGTAACTCTCTAATCAATGCCCAGAGCTGCAGCCTCTTTTTCATTGCTGCTAGTATTCTGTTGATAGCAATTAAGTCATGTGGAAGACTTTTTGGACTGCGGCAAATTCAGAGTACCCTCCTGTTAGATACATACGAAAGTTGTTCAGTTTGAATTTTTACAGCGCTTCTTTCTCGGCCTATGCGAATCTCCGCTCGCAGTTGAATAGCGTGTGATTTTAGATTTCCCAATTTCTGCGTCCAAGACAATGACGACTTTCAATAGCCTAGCCTGAGCTCATTAAAGAAAATTTCACACCCTGAACTTCAGTCCCATTTTGCATTTTTTTACGTGGCCGATTCAATGGATTGCAGGCGCTCAGCAGGTTCTCCATGAATAAGCTGCAGTAGTCCTTATTATCTCATAGGGCTTCCGATTCCTGAAGATTCCTTGACCAGCAATCAGATCGTCTGTTCAGTGCTTAGCGTTCTGGTCGCCTGCAGAATGTTTCCGTGACAATAACGATGCGAGTGAACAGTGCGTGGGCTCACCTGTTGAAAATAAGGACAAACATTTCTTCTCGGCATCGTTCGTCACATAGTATGCCTTGAAGTGAAACTAAAATCCGTTTCAGTATTTGTCCAATAGCCACCTTCCACAATGAACATTTTGAATGACCACATCAGCATTTCTCCTTCTGTTGGTTTTCGGTCGTTCGATCTCATCGCTAGTGAGAGCTATAGCAATGGTAGTTTAGTGCAAGAAGGAAAACATACAAATGCTTGATTTAGGAGTGCAACGATAATAGCCAAGTGACGCCTTTCTGATAAATCGCTCAACTAATGGACGATAATATCGAAGTCTGATGCATTCACTTCCTTTATTGCTAGAAATACATAAGAAATTTCAAAGTGAGGTGGTTAGCATGCAAATTGACGGTTTCATAGCCTCATTTTCAATAACGGTAAGATGCTTTTGATCATTAGCTGAAGACCGTTTTGGCTTAAATTTTTTGAAGTGTCTCTGCGATCTAAAAAGTGCTTCGAATTCATTTTGCTGAGAAATTGAAATTGCATTACGTCCATTGTGCGTTCTTTTATGACAAAAACTAATAGCATCGAGAAGATCTATTAGTAATTTGATCGATGGTCTTATTCTTAGCGAAGGCTGAGTTCAAATTGATAGACGATTAAAGTATTGTAAGCTTAGTGCTGCTACTTCATTCATTTTACGGTTTACGAGATATAACTTAAAATAGTAACCTCTGAAATCCTCTCCATGTTTTTACTTCAACAACGACACTTTATTTCTTAAGCTTTCTTTAGAGCAGCTAAATTTTATGCTATCGTCAATCACTATCGAAGTGCAATAAGCTGTGCCTTCAGATTTATGCAGCGATCTAGTGCACCGGATAATTTTCTATACGCAGCTGTGCTTGCTTTCCCCGACATTCTCCTCAATGCCTCGAATGAGGCACTTTTTCTTTGCTTTGATCCTGACAGCAGTTGATAGTTTCGTCTTCGATCGCATCAGATTTTGCATATCTTTGTTTTTCAGAAATAGTGAATTCTCTGCAAAGAAAACGTGACAAATGGAGTTGAACGAATCTAAAAATTTTGAATACGTACTACATGAAAAGCACGTCTTTAACAAATGCACATAAAAATTTACTCAGTATGCGGGTGGTGAAAGACTGTGCTAAAGTAGTGTCCGTTGATTTATTCGAGTGATGTGGAGAGGATATTCAATAAATGCTCAACTAGATAGGAAGATTTTGAATATACAGAACTTGGAGGCGTACTTTTCGATCACTTGTTGGCCCTCTTAGATGATGACATATGCTTCACCCCTCAAAAGTGAGTAGTTCGGAAATTGAAGTGAATTTGGCGAAAGCACATCTAGTTTGCATTAAATGCTTTATATTAGATTCCCCTCTTCACAGCTCTTATCCAATTTCTGTCGAGAGGAATCGCCTCGAAGTCATCTTCACACAATTTGCATTCGCCGATCTGCCTCATCGAACGTCCATCCATCTTAGGATATTTCGTTCGCAATGAATAGTCTGCATTTCTTTGTGCTTCATCATGGATTGAAGATTTCTTAAAAGGGTGCTTCTTCCATTGTTATTTTCCACTTCTCTCATCTCGACTATCAAATGTGATAATATTTGCCTCCATATTTCACACGTTTCCTGCGAGAAGTACTTCTCGGACGATCTCATATCAAAGTTGAATTATTTTCGAACGATTCATTTTATTCCTCGAATTGTCCTTTGTTTGGAGTCGAAATTGCTCCTACTGATTGTTTACGAGGAAAAACTGTTCCTTATATAGTTAGACGATGCCACCTTCCTCCCCGACGTCTATCAGCGCTTTTATTCGATCATAACATGCTTTTTTGCAGCTTTTGTTCTTAACAGCCATTGTGATCCTTCGTGGGTCAATTTTCTGCCATCGTTTGCATCCTTCTTCTGAATTTAATCGAAGTTCTCAACACACTTTTTCATCAATATTCATAAGTGCGTATTTTTGTTAGTCGACATTCAATCGAAGTCATTTATGCATTGAATGAAATGCACGTTTGCAGCAGCCATCAGCAAGTTCCTCTAGTAATTCTCTGTTCTATAAATGTATTGTTCATTTATACTTGCCTAGCGCTTTTCAGTGCTTCATATCAAGCGCCAAAATAAGGGAAGGGGCAAGAGGGCGGAGCGATGAAAAGAAAATGACGTCGGGAACCGCTTCGTCGAAAAAAGAAAGAAGAAAACTCTTGATGTGAAAGAGCACTTTCATTGATTGTGATATGCTGGGGGTGTGGTGAAAGGAAGAGGGAGGTGGTGCCTGCTAGCCCTCATTTTATTGATGAAATACCCCGAGAAGTCAAATAACATTCGGAGCGAGCTGAACGTGCTCGCCAAAGAGTTCCTGAAGTGAATTCGATCCTTCTGGTCAAAGTAGCTTCCAATTGTCACGCATGCTTATCGGTACCCAGTTCCAAATATAAGGTTTTTATTTGTGGTGAGTAAGCATGTTTCACTGCGAATCGCAGTGTGCTTCAGCTGCTTTTCTTTCATCATTTTTTTGTTACTGCTGTAAGCGGAGGCACATAGAAGTATGGGAGCTTCGAAACACCCACCAGGAATGCTTAAATTTGGCATTGCTTTGCGATGCAAACATGGTGATATAGATCTCCTTATTCCTTCATCAATGTTGTACACTCCTATAGTGTTCGAAAGCCGCTTCCACTTCCGCGAGGTCATGCCCCGCCGACCCCGACAAAATACCTAAAAGATATCTATGAAACTACCGCATAGCTTGGCTTCCTATTAAAAACAGTACAGAAGGGAGTTTTGAAGCTTTCTTTGCTCACTATATTGAAATGTAGAACGCACGCATTTTTTGCGCACACGATGCAGGTTATATGCGTTATCCTTAATTTTGCATCGGTGGAAGTTTTCGCAATACATACCTCTGCGCGAAGTGAAATGCTTCAATTAGAAGATGTCTCTCTACTTATATACGAAGTGAGAGTTAAAATGCGAAATGCAGAATATCTTCACTGAAATTTTCTTTTCTAACTAAATATACGGTGCTTTCATCCTCGAAACGCTGCTCATTTTAGCAAGTAGACCTCGGTCAGACCTTCTGAAGTATACGGTGGCACGAACTAGGAATAAATATCTCTCTATTTTTGTTGCGTGAGATATGTTTGACATGTGCTAGACATAGACATATATCTTGGAGAGAGGAACACTGAGCATGTCAAATATGAGGGAGGCGTTACGTAATCCATGTTCGTTACACGTAAAGACGTCATATGTTTAAAGCGGTTTTGTTTTCTATGATTAAGGCACGGCTTGAATCAGTCAGCTTATATGTCTATCCTGGAGGTGATTAGACGAGCTAAACTTGCACATCCAATTTGGAGTCTGTCTGAAGCGATATGTGACATTAATTCTTCAATCATGACAAGCTTTTTTCTCTAATGCCGCCATTGGGCTGTATGATAGTTTTCTTTGCTTGATGCTTCGCTTTTTTTTTCTCATCTAAAAATTTTGCAGTAATTTTCCAACGCATAAAACGTGTGCGCGAAACTTAAGATGGAATTTCCCAGAAAATCTAATATCTGCATCCGTGGTGGTGTTGGCTCTACTTGCAAACATTTTGCAGCATCTACGCTGCAGTTTTCTCGCTAATAATTTTGTGACTTCTTGAATGATTGATTAAATGGCCAATTGGTACAATCCAAAATCAAAAGCCCTTTATCACTTCAAACAACCACATTTACATATTGTTCCTAATAATTTGCAAGCGCAGCATTAGATGTTGTTTTCTTCTTTGTTTCTTATTTACTTGTGTAATTAAAATCAGTTTTATGAGGTTTTCATAACGCCTAGGTTTTGTTCATAACGCCTAGCTGACTTCTTCAGTTTGTTCAATGCGAATGACAGATTGTTGTTTGCGGCTTCGAAATATTTGATTAGGCGGCTTTTCTTACCGCCTTCTACTTTGCATTTTCAGCTTATATCTGCCCTTTAAGAAATTATTGAGATATTGATAAGTTTCACTTTCGACAGTTTAGTTCACGTACTTTCATCCATAGTGACGTAAGGATCTTGATATATCGCAGAGAATTAATTGAGTTCAATCGCGAACACTTCATCATTTTTCCTTAATGTTTGGTTCACTTTCAGTTAGAAATTTCAAAAACCGTTCCTCGAAGGAAAATCGATGCTTTTCTCTTGAACTTTCCTCTGTTGATCTGCGTCAACTGTTAAGGTCGTCTTTGAGGCTCTTTTTCATCCGCGTTTAGACCACTTCGCAAAATGTTTCCAAAATTTCCATAAAATTCATCTTTCTGAAGGCTTATTGTCATCTTTACTTCCTTCGAGTCCCATTGTAAATTGCATCTGACCAACTATGTCACTCGCAGAAGGCGCGTCGAGCTTCCAAAACAAAATATAATGACTCATTTATATAAATTTTCCGCATCAATGAACGTTTGTGAGTAATTAAATTGACATTGCTTCACGCAAAGCACATTAATGTTTACCTAATCATTTGCTCGTTTATGCTATCGCTGACTTTCATCCTCAGGTCTTGTTTATCACATATATTCATAATGCAGTTTTCTTTTTTCGCCAACTGAATAACATCGCGAGGAATAGATGAAAACACGATCTCGACTAATGTTAAAGTTACTCTCATATATTTGAACAACGTGTTTTATTTATGCTTTTATAGAAGTACGTTGCAAACAGCATCATAACGACACTTTATATGAGCAAATGCACTTGGGCACTCAAGTGGGTCGAATTGTTTCAACACTGTCACAATTGAAGCTGTATGTAGCAATAATGGTACCCTCAGGGCATGCCACACTGTAATCACTGGTTGTTTATTTCACCGTACTGCATGAATTCAGAAAACTCTTATAGGTTCTGGAATATGTCTAAGAGCAGCTTGCTTGAGTTGCATTCCAGAAACATATTTTTAGTGATTTGAGCGGGCAATTGGATCGTTGAAAATTTGAGGCATAGTTAAACTTATCAAGCTTTTTTTCGTTGTCAGTGGAGAAGATTTTCTTAACCAACTCAGCACACTTGCCCGCTCATTTTTAAGCTGTTTGGTAGAGTGGTCCGCAGATTGCATGAAAACATTTGAGAGTTTGAAAGACTTTTCTATCTTTATTTTTATGCTGCGCTTATGCATTGATGTAATTTTTCTTAAAATATTTCAATACTGCTGAAATATTTGAAGCATCTATTTCAAAGCATTCAAACATCAAAAATTTATCGGCGATTTGCAAGCATTGAATCGAGTTGAATTTCTATCGGAATGCTCTATTCATATATTCAGCGCGGAAATAGTGAAAATCGGTAAATGATACGCTCAAGTTTTGCTTTCGATATACAACTTGGGATGCGCCTATTTGAGTAAATTTTCCTATGAAGTTGGAGACGTTCATTTTTTTTTCGGTCATTTACAGTAAAATTGTTCCTCAATGCGAAAATTTGAACTTTTTAAATGCCATCAATCGCGAGAGTGACACTTATCGAAAACGACTTCTAAACAAAACAACAAAGCAAAAACAATCATCGTTTGAGTGGCACAATCAAATTCTAGTGACAACTTGCTCACCACCTAAGCGGCTATCTGCATTTTTTTGTCATGATTGCATACACTGCAGAGCATCTCTTGAGTTCTCCTCTACATAAAAATTGACAGTAATACTTTCTGAGAGTTAAATTCGTAGAATCTGTTAGATTTCTTCGAAATAATTTCTCTGTTAATTTGCATAGTAATTTTCTTCACTATGTTCCCAGATCAATGTTTTCTATTACATAAGCAGTGATTGTGATTCTTATGCAATATACTGCAATGCATATTGCAACAAGTAGATGGAATGCAGTAAAATATAGTGGTAAATTAAAAAAAAAAATTGTCGTCCATTACGTTACTGCAATCGATGTGAATGACAGAGTACAGTATAGTGCCGCGATAGGATATTGTTTTTTTGTAAATCGCCAACGACGAAGAGCATACAATGCGAGACAAATTTCAGTATGGGAAATTTTGTCCGACAATTTTGTCCAATATTCAACAGCTAAATCTTCCACAAACAGTTCTTACCAAGTATGTGGAATTTAACGATATAAAAAAAAACGACAAGAAGCTCGTTTGGTGGATGTATCTTTTTTCGCAAAACTAACGCTCCATCTGTGATAAAATAATTTTTGAAAAACAGCAACTGCGAAGTAAGAAGTTTCTTGTCAAGAGTTCACCAATATTTTCATCCACTATTTTTCATTATTTCCGTGTTCTTTTGCTGGGTAGCTAATGGTCATATTTGCCACTTGCGGCCAATTTTCTTGGTTGCTGTTCAAGTTTTTCGCTCTTTGAGAACTAGGTATATTAATAATTTTAGGGGAGCATACTCCCAATAACCGAAAAATGGGAAGCGTTCCTGAAAAAAAAAAGAAAAAAAAGGTCTGTGTTCCAGGCCATGTGCAAATGCGCTCCCATAAAATTGTTCATATTTATTTCAT
Source organism: Baylisascaris procyonis (assembly GCA_037389465.1). NCBI lineage: Eukaryota > Metazoa > Nematoda > Chromadorea > Rhabditida > Ascarididae > Baylisascaris > Baylisascaris procyonis. Next base: position 2,563,375 of record JAZARR010000153.1, read on the forward strand.
TTTTAACCACAATCTATACATTTAAGTCTTAGTCTATGCAGTGTGAAAGTATCTGTGCTTCTTCTGCACTCCGCATTTTGCATCAGCCCGATTCGGTGTGTTCCCAGCAAAAGGTTTTGCTTGGGTGATTTGAGAGAAAGAGAAACGAGACTGTTCATTCCATTCATTATATATTCGAGTTTAATGCTCGAGATTTGCTTCACTTCCATTTGCATTTTTCGGATGGCTGAAGGCTTGTGGGAAACGCAACAATTTGAGTTCTTTGAATAGGTGTTTCGAATGTATATTAGGCTGCAAAATGTGGCGCCTTCTTCCCCTTCGAAAGCTAATCGGTCTGGACAGCCATAAGGTTAAAACTCTTTCATTTCCACATTTTCCTTATTAGCTCTCAAACCTTCCCAAATCTTTCAAACATATTGCCTAGTTTACGAAAGTAAGCTCCTCCTATCATTGTCCCAATTTTCTGTTCAAATGGATTGCCGAAATCTGTGTGATATTCCTACCCCCGTAAAGAGAACTTTTTTTCTAAAACATGGCAGAGAACAGGAAAGCGCCGGCTCCTTTGATGGTCTTCCTCTTCTTGCAGTAGCGAAAAATCATCTATCTTCTTTAAAATACTCCATTCCCTCATGGTATGCCATTTAAAAATTTGTGGGAACTATATGTCTGGAGCTATCTTTGGAAGTTCGATGTTAGCTTAAAAGGCTGTCAACACAAATTAATAGTGAGGCGCTTTCCTTCGGCACTCATATGACATTTTTCTTGGTGAACCGCTTACTTCGATTTTCTCTTTTAAGCTAAAAAAAGAAAAAAAAAACGCCTCGTTATCTCCATTTTCAATGATTGTTGAGTTTTGCATTTGCAGAATCTGTTTCACTCAATAGCGATGAGACAAAAATTTACGATTAAGAAACATTGTTTGTCTTTTAACGAAGTTTACTATAAATATAAGTAATTTTTATTCTAACAATAAAACATCTTCATATGGAATAACTTTTCACGTTGTCAAATTAATCTCGAATGTGAAAAACAGTTTCATATTGTTGCGCTCTTTTTCTTTTGCATTTTATGAATGTAAAATTACGCGTTTGGCATTGAACAACAAAACATAACGGAACCATCTTCACCGCTCCCAATAACAACACACAATAACTCATCGTTGCAATAAGGCAAAATCTCAGATGTGCAAATGGAAAATAAGAACATTGAATTCCAAAATTTTGCGATCGGATAGTCACTCTTTGTTCTATGCTCAGCAGACGGTCGTGAAACTATCTGCTCTTTTCTCATTACAAGCAGTCTACTTAATGCGTTCGATTTGCTCGTAAAGTGGCCAAATTTGTGCGCCTTGAAGTTATCTGTTTTATAGACGCTGAGGCATCTGCTCGAAAATGATGAACTCAAGTATGTAATGCTAGACGATGGCAGGCAATTTAAAAAAAAATACATTGTTGAATGTGGTCTGCGATACCTTCGACCCGGGCGCTAAACCCTCAGTGGGTCCGACGTTAGATTATTCTGGTAGTCTTCTCTAAGCAAATTTACACATAGTGTTATGCATCCTTATTGGTTGCACCTCACTGCGGCCCAAAACTCGCGTAGAATGAGTCCGTTTCAAACAATTGTTATATTCGTTGGTTTATCATAGGGAGAGATTATTCGAACAAGAAAAAAAAATTGAGAAATGTCAGGAATTAACAATTTCGGTTCTCGTCTAATCGTTTCCTTTCAGAGATCAACGTTATCTTTGCATTTCTCATGCAGATTCTTTTATTGCAGAAGGCGTATCATTGTCATGAGTCGTGGCGATCGGCATTCTACGGAATCAGTAAGGTCGCAGACACCAAACGGGCAAATGAACTGGAGAAAGTGACCGGCGACAAATTCAAAAGGAAAACAAAACTTCTAAATGCCGATGGATCGAATGGTTCACATCTTTGGGTGTACGTTTTTTTTTTTTTTCAGCGATTTATATGAAGGGATCGAGCAAAATCAACAGATTCATCTTTCACGTTTAAATGGGCTCCTAACAAATGAACCTATCATAGTTAGAGCATATAGGCAAATATTTAATTATTATGTCCACTTAATAATCTCAAAGAGATTTTCAGAAATTCACCAAATTTTATTGTTATATTTGTCTAATTAAATGCCCCCATCGTGCGATAGTGAAGCGCATCCGAACTAATATGAATGTAGTAGGTGCGAAATCTACAGAATTCTGCAATATCACCTTCTTCAGTCACTTCCGATGCTGCAGATGTTTTGGTTCGTCAAGTTTTTAGCTGGTGCAGCACCTTCAATCTCTTCAAAATGCAATAGAATAACATGAATCTATTCTAACTGCGCAATTTGTTTTCAATACGTGCAGCATTAACGGGTATGATATTTCAGTCATTTCATCAAAGGAAGTGACATCGGAAGTGACATTTTGGTTACCATTAAGGAGCACCTTAAGATGCCACGCAGCTTCATCTGTGGTAACCTGCAAATTCAAGTCACGTTTATTTCAACTCCTGGAAACTTTCTTATGCATCTATCATGCCTCAAAAAAAAAAAAACAAATCTAAAATGTAGAAGCAATCGGTTCATGAATCCGTTACTGAGGCCTTTTCATTATTTATTTGCTGATCGTGAAGCTGATTTTTCCAACAGCATGTTACCAAATGCGCATATGACGGCAACTCATTTGGCTATCCTCTCCGCTTGGTTTATTTAATCAGATATTTCTTCTGTATTCTTGGTGTTCCTTGTTCCGATATACTACACTCTTACTCACTTACGTATTTAGTTTTATTATCTCATTGCTGTCTTCGGTACATCGAATTATAGTTGAAACTTGAATTGAGAGCAATTCTCATCCGGGTGGCCTTTTTTATTATCTTGTGCATAGTTGCTGCTGCTACAACGGATGGAATTTTCTCATCAGTGGTCGCTCACTTGCCAAGACAACTGCTAATTTCGTTGCTGTCGTTTCTGAGTTTACCTTTCGGGAGTTTTAACAAATCCCAATATTTAACTGATTGTGATAAAGCGTCTGTTAAGGAATTTTTTGTAAAAAATGCGAAATATATAATTTCTTCCTGATGGAAGCTTAGCTCTGTCGAACTACAGTACAAACTAGAAGATTACTTATGTCGTTATCAAATTATTGCAGATGCTGTTAAAAATATCCTTCAATTCAGAATTTTGCAAGGAAATGTCTAGCCAGTTCTCATATCTTATCATGCTGCTGATCCTGTTCTTGATGGAATGTATGTCCTGAATGTTGCACTTTTATGATGCTTAAAAATATGCAGCAATTATATTCATTCATCAAAAGAAATAGCCATTCATGCTCTATAAATGGTGCTATTGATAGCCGGTGAAGTGAGCAGAATATTGCGCTACTATTTTTACATACAGAAAGCAGGAGGTATTGAGCTATAGGATTGCTTCTCTCTGAAGAAAAGACTGCGATGCAAAGCGTTTTCGCGGCACAGAAACTTTCCATTTGTACTATAAATGAACCAGTATTTTTCGAAAATTTTGATGTTATTTCATTGATGACGTAGTGATCTCCGAGTTAACATTATTAAAGAAGATACAAATAGGCAGAGGTCGTAATTTGTTCATTCGATGTGTAAGAGCGCTTAAGCTGTTTCAATGAAAGGTATTTGAAAATGATTGAAGGAGAGGGTGGGAATAGAAAAGAAAACAGTGGAAAATGCGTCAAAACTATCGGCCTTGTAAGTCTGCTATGAGTGGATCTCGTCCGAATGTTCCTTTGATCGTGAGTGAAACTGTGAAGAAGACAACCGTTTAGAGGATTTTATTAATTGTTGCATTGTGCGAGATCATGAATACATCTACGTTATTGGAAATGGAGAAGATGAGTTGAAGGAGGCTGCATCGAAATGACGGGTTAGGTGGTGCTATCTTTTGTCATGCTCTAGGGAAGAATTTTTGGTAGTTACTTGCGATCTAAAAGGGGCAATTCTATAAATTCAATTATTTGAAACAATCTGCACGGCTACCCTTTGCATAATCAAAGTTAACAAGAGCTAATAAATCATTAGAAGTTGTAGATAGATATGCGTTATAATATTGTTTCTTTTTCATAGGATTCTCCGTTAGTTATTTAATGTGTTGATGATATTGTTTTTTCTAAACTGTTTGAGGCAACTAATGGATGCAATTTCTTCACAAAGTTCCATTGCTTATTTTTCGGTTTCTAGTGTAAATACTTCATTACCATCCTTTATGGGATGAATATATATACCGATATAAATCGTTACTCTCGTTCAGTATTCTCTACATATTTTGAAGAAGATTTGATATGAGAGAATTTGAGATGTATCTCAACAAAAAAAAAATGAATTAGTCGGTATATTGCAATATTTATATGCGGTATGATGATTAATGCTAGAAGAACTTCGGCGCCGTTACGTCATTTGAATGAAAGAGATACAAAAAAGCAGAAAAACTGCTTTCCATATTGTGGCATATTTCGGCTTTGAATTTGAAGCATTTGTTAGGTGTGCACTTTTAATCGAGACTACATTTTAGATGCAGGCTGAATAGCGACGATGAAATTTTTAATCTTTGTCGCCCGCTTTCGTCGGCAAGTGTATTTGTGCAGATTTTTCACGCCATTAGTGCTTGGATTATCTCAATGCGTGTGATCGAAGCTGCTCTATTTCAAAAGAGAGACAGAGAAAAATCAAAAAAAGCTTTCATGGAGATATATGGGCGTGAAGTCGGCTCCAGTTTTTGGCCGTCGTGGAAGTAATGACCCTTGATTGCCCCCTCCATCCCGTTATGCTTTCGGAGCTCAGTTTTTCGTCCAACGAGAGCGCCAGTTGAAATTATGTCTGCGGCACTGATTTTGCAGCGAAACGATGTAATCTTTGAGTAATACACGAAGTTTCAGCTTCTCATAATTGGTGACTTTCTAAAATTTGAGCCCACCTATCATCTATGGCACTCAGAATAATATAGATAAGGTAGAAACTGAGACATTTTCCACTTGTTTTCCTCACAGTTTAGAGCATTCCGGATGCATCTTCAGGATCATTTAGCGCGCCGAAAGAGTTCATTCGTGTAGCCATTCAAGCTTGCCCTACTTGGACCCCACAAGGTTCTTCAATCACGAAAGGATTCGCTGAGGTATCCTGGGGATCTCCTCGGATCATGACTTTGGATTTCAGGAAATTTTCATGGGTTCATATGTTTGCCCACCTCATATTGTCAATCAAATCGTCAATCGAAGATTCAACTTCTTCCCATTTCTTCTTCTCGGCTGTTTTCTTCAAGACCTTTGCGTTCTTATGCTTCTCTAATCGAGGTCTCATCTGCGCGGCAAGCGAGCTAGCAGCATCACTTCTTCGATTATCTCCTTGATTTTTTACTTGTTTCATTTCTCATGCCAATTGTACGTTCCTCCGCCCATTTCCTTATCGGAAATTACTTTTCTCAGAGCGCGCAAGATGTCTCTTGTGCTCGTAGAAGATGGTCTATCGTCCGTCAGCACCTTGTTGCGCATTTTTCAGTAAGCATATTATAGCGATTTTTGCGTGTGCGTTTTTATCTTTTCTGTTATTTCAACTCCCGAATCGAAAAAGATACAATGATGAAATTTGACATGCGTATTAATAGGTTGGGATGAACTCGTTTTTTCCGGATTTCGCCATGTGATTATACAAACAAAAGTACTTGGTGGTATGATGCCCCTATGCATAGATCATGTGTCGCCTTGTCTATGCGGTAGTCTCAACTCGAGAATGGCTAAAACAATACTAATTGATGTGATCGTTTGACTGCGCTCATAAGATACAAAATGTGAGATATCATATTCAATAATGGTTCATCATTTTCGATTGGAGCTGAAGATATATAACAGCTAAATGCAAAGATACATGAGACGGTTTTTTTGGAAGTAGAGATCGAAGTGTGAGAAGAATGCCTGAATTTCAATAGGTGAACTAATTCATCTAAATTTCGATTTTGATGTGCGGTACTTCTGCAGTTTTTTTAAAATCTTTTCTTCGAAATTCTAGCAGCAATGAATTGTGGTGCATGATCTATGTAGAAGCGTATGCTTTCGCGCTGTCATGTAAAATTTGGTCTGCAGATTTTATTAGCCCACTTCACCTTTCATCCACCTAAAGGTTCTGCAGTAAATGGATGCTCAAAATCCTGTGCTGAAAAATCCTATCGAATGCTTGAAAGATTTGTATAATGGTTTGGGGTTGAAAATGAATTACCTAAAAGAAACACTCATATGGCGAAAACGTGAATCTTTCCGCATCCTAACGGCTGATCAGCTGTTGAGTCACAACTGCTCGTAGAATTTCATGCATTGAACTCTTCGTCCAAAACAATCCCGCATTCCGCAGAGAAAAGATAACTTTGTTGCGTGAAGTGAATATTTTCAGCTTATCGGCTGAGAACCGAGAAAATAAAAATTGAAGGCTTAGAATTCACCAACTGCAATCCACGCATTTTGGTAAGAGTCTGGTCCTGCTCACATTTACAGTCTATATTAAACCCTGTCATTCTTTACTAGTTTTTCACCAAGTTGTCGTGAAATTTTCTTTCACAGATCTGGGAGTCTGTATCTATGGTTCTTGCGCCACCAGCGGCTCCCTGTCGCACATTTTCTTTTCATCACTTTTCATAAGATTGCCATATTTTCGTATGGATTTTGACATTGGCTTCGCTTACACTCCGTTTTGTTCCATTATAAATGATGAATTTGTTAAATGCAAAAACACGTGTCGGATCTGCGCTCGTAATGGAATCTTCAATAATTGCCGCTTTCCAACTGTAACACCTTTCCGATAATTCGATAGTTTTGGGGCAATCATCTGTCCGATTCCGCTATATCTGTTACTTTCTTTTTCTTTTAATTTTTCCAGTTTCTAGTACATTCTGGTTCTTCGATTTGCAGTTCATGGCAATAACTTAGCTCAATCCGGTTTATCTTTGGCTCGTTTGTTGTCAGCATGCATGTCTGTACACAGATGCGCGTGCATGGATGTTTCACTTCGCAAGTCAGGAAAGCAGCAACGATGGACTGGGTGACCATTGAATGAGCCGCATTTGCTCACTCATGGGACATTCCACATAGCATCACCAAGTGGCAAAAACCGGTGAACCATCGAAAAACTACCGAAACTTGCTCAGAAGAGCTTTGCAATGATCTTTACGGCGTCATGATCGCCAGCTGGGTGGAACAAACGAATAACTGGAGCACTTTCGTAATCGGTCGATTGACAATGAAAGACTTCAGGGATATAAGTCTGTTTGTTTTTGGTCCAAGCGACCAGTCTAGTTGGCCGAATCGTAAAAGAGTTTGATATACTCCTTCCACGTGTTGTTTGTTTGCTTATCGACTAACGAAATGCACGCCGAGTGTACCGCTAGAGCCATATGACGTTTCGCTCGCCTTTGCGCGATCTTTGAACAGAACGCCTAGAACTGCGCTTAGATCGCACTCTCTGTTTGTCACTGATTTTCCACTTTATAGGCGTAAAATGCTTCGCGAAATAGCCGTTGAGAGTGCTCCTACCCGAAACAGAACAGAACAGCCCAAACCCGTGCTATAACGCAGACATTGCATCTCAGTTTCCTGACAACAGAGGCCATTAAATCCCTCAAAACCGATGCCAAAATATGTCGTGGCTCATTTTACTACATAATCCTGCATATATAACTAAATTGACCCGTAAGGCACTTTTATTATGAGGAAGGAGTGAAGTAGGAGTGTAAACTATGAAATAAACGGGAACAGAAAGAAGTGTAATTACATGCGGATCTTGGCTGTTATACATTAACATAATCATATCGATGATACCCTAGCCAGCATCAGATTGATACGTAAGATGCTAATCTAATGACACATGACCGTTCGATGGTTGAAAACTACGAACAACAATAAGAGGAAGGAGAAGACATACTGCTATGGTCCGAATGCTTCGGATAAAGCCAAGCAAAGGACCTTCAGACATAAAAGGTGTGACAGAACTGCGGCGTTATACGGCATAAATGATGATGAATCACGTCGGTACATGAAGCCTACTCGACAGGCTGCACCACATATGACTAGGCTGGCGACTATCTTAAATTAAAGTATGAAGCGCGATGATGAAAGTCTGAGGTGAAATCACATTTGGTGGAACTTGCATGACATATATGTGAGGCTAAAGTGCATTAATGAAACACTGCACACAAACGCAACTCGCTTGAGCGTCTTCACCTGAAAGTGGAAGTGGATGTGAAGCTGCAGTTTTGGAAGCAGTGTGCGGAGCTGCACCTTCAAGGTGTACACGGGTTAAGGTGCCATCGAGTCACATCTCTTCGCAAACTTTTTAAGTTGAGAACACGCAGCTGCGCAGTATTCATCACAGCCTTGAACACGATAATATTCGCTGCATGAACTGTGATCCACATCCTGAAAGGAAGTTTCCAAAACGAATCTTAAAGCACTGGAACTTCAAGAGCGAAGATGGACAGCTGCAGCTGGTGGATCTCTTTTTCATGCAAACTTGGTTTCTAACCTCAAGTAACACAAACTTTTTATAACTTCTCCAATCATTACGGTCCATATTGTCTCGGATGTACCTTCGAATTTCGCTGCGCTACGTTGATGGATTGCTATACTGGGCACACATCGAAGGTTTCCGTGGATGGCAACGTGTTTCGTGCCGCAAGTGACTCATAACTGTACGAAAAATTTGCCGTCAATGGAATTTGAATCCTCTTCATTCGGTGAAACCTAGCAGCACATGAGAAAATGCTGGACGAAAGTTGAAATGTTGGATATTATTCTGTCTTGACTACTTTCGCCCGTGCACGTAAACTTCCTTCTCTGGAGAGCCGAGGTTTCTTGCCCACCGTGCCTAGTCAACTCTTTGAGGAACCTAGGCTCTCTGAAATTCTCGAGGGGTACAATTGTTGCGTTTACGAGTTCTGGTGGTTAAATCGCAAACTTGCCGATGAGCCCATGCACGAAAATTTTATTCACCAACAGCTGACATTCTCAAGTTAGAAGATGCTGGAAAATATTAAATGAATCTTTTGATGGCTGCTGCTCGACAGAACATTCAACAGGGTCCATTACTTCACTCAGATCATCACAACAATAGAAGCAAAAAAATATGGATCTGAAGTGCGAGCGAAGAACTGAGGAAAAAATTCATTTGAAGACCACGTAGAATTAGAGAGAGAGCAGAAATTCGAGAAAAAACTGAAAATATTCGAGAAGAAAGCAACTTTGAATTGTTTCATTCTACCAGGCTTAAACCGCCATTGCCATCGCAGAGAAACAGAGTTCGCTCATATATATATATATATATATATATATATATATATATATATATATATATATATATATATATATATATATATATATATATATATATATATATATATATATATATATATATATATATATATATATATATATATATATATATATATATATATATATATATATATATATATATGTATATATATACATATATATGTGTATATATATGTATATATATATATATATATGTATATATATATATATACACATATATATATATATATATATATATATATATATATATATATATATATATATATATATATATATATATATATATATATATATATATATATATATATATATATATATATATATATATGTATATATATATATATGGTTTCCAAAAGAGAATCACTTTAGGGATCTGCTTAGACCACAAGCATATGCTTTATCGTCGAGGAAACGACACTTTGAAAGGCTACCATGCGAACACATAAAACTTTGTGAGCATCCATGCAAGCGGAAGAAAGTTCATTGAAATGCGGAAGTTTATTTCGCATATTCATTCCTTCCAATAAACTTAGGAAGAAGGTCGATAATGTAAACAGATGCGAATTTGCATATCTTTTAGCATACTTCTGCATTGTTTATAATTTCTCGTTAATATGGTTAACTATTGATGAAACGATTGTTTTCTTTCACAAGATCTTTATAAAATGTTTCTTTGAGGTGCACGCAACTGAACTCCTTTTGATTTCTTGGAAGGCGGTGATTGTTTCTTACTATTCCATAGATAGGAACGCCATATTGCTTCTCACTTGAATTATCCCAGCAAAAGATCATGTGTTAGCATTTTTCGTCATATTCGTGCCAGCAATGCCACACCTCAACTCCGTATGTGAAAATAGCTGTTTTCATTTTAGTGTTTCCTGATCACTACATCTGTGTCTTTTTAGCCGTTAAGCGAACTTAACACATTCAGCGACCAGTGAACCGATTAGGGTTCGATGATTTTTTTAAAAGAAATGTTCATGAATTTCACTCACCTTCCTTGATGCTCAATTAACGTTGCAATTAAATTTCCACTAGTAATCGGATAAAACGTTGAATTCAGGCATAAATTGACTGTCGTCCAGTCGTAGGCAATAACGTTTCAGTTGCCCTACGCTGCTTGAGTCCGCTGTATTCCAATCGTTTTATTTGAATAAGCGCAAATGTCTTGTAAGTTTATGGTTGGTAGCAATGACACTTCCGTTGCGCTGAAAAATGGAAATGTGTGAGCGGATGTTGGACCGAATCGATGTAGCGCAATTTTGGCGCTGTCATGAAAACCGCGCCTCATTTACCTTAAAACGAATTGCTTGCTTACTTATATACGTATGCTGTAATCGGCAAATGTCGCAAGAAACTTTTTGCTATTGGCGGTTATCATTTTTAGAATGAATTTTCTTACGTTTGCGTTCAATTAATTGAAAGCTGGTGGAGATGATATTTTTTGATGTAATTCTCGCATACTGAATTCTAAAATATACACTACCACCATTGTTTGAAAGAAATATTAGCCAGTAATCTATGAGTAACATTAGCTGCTCCCTTGGCTTCGAGCAATACTGGCTCACACCGTCGCTAATGCTTATTATATTTCCTCAAAAGATTCCGGTATGCACCAGTTTCTGTGTTCGCGCATTGAGCCATCGTGACGAGTGCTTGGCAGTCATCTATTCCAGACTGTCAACTCCCTTTAAAAGCTGAATGAAAATAGGCTAGCAAATTCGTCATATGCAAATGTTGCAAATGCTTTCGGTTTGCATGCATATGCTCATTTTGTAGGGTATTCTGTCGAGATAACAATCGGTGCCCAATTCTGCCTTTCCCTAAAAATTCTGCTTTTCTCCAGAAACCAGTGTAATGCCGGCTGATCATGAAGATTTGTTCTAAGCCGCATTTTTTATCCGTCGCTCTAACCAGCTATCTGGTGACTCACTCTGTGGGATGAATTTCAACCTTGTGGATCAGAAAATTGGAGGGTTTGGGCGTTAACCAATATTCAGTGCTGCGTGCCCATAGGCAGACAAGCAACGTACCTCATTGATCTGTTTAGTGCGCAGACAATTAAGCGGTCAATAGGGTATATATATATATATATATATATATATATATATATATATATATATATATATATAGACCCTTTTGACCGCTTATATATGCATATGAAAATGCAGCTGTCATAGGAAACTGATAAATGCGCTATAAACTACACAATGAAATGCGTGTTTCATTAGCATTCAGTTGTCCACATGTATCTATGAGTATCTAGATATTCGCATATAACACTGGATTTCTCTCGGAACGGCAGGCTTCTTCAACACGAATTGCAACATTACTAATTTTTGGTGTTTCATATATCTTGTTTAAAACACAACGTTTATAAGCTACCTAATTTTGATCTCATCTAATGCATATTGTTTCGGCACGCCGTCTGTAGCTTTGCAACAAAATAAATGCACCGCAGTGACGAATAATGTGTGAATTGCCTCGAATGAGTTTTTTATCTGTCCATTATCCAGCATCTCATATCGGCGATTCAATATTTCCCCTTATATGAGACAATAGCCCGTCAACATATGTTCAGTCGATGTTGAATTGAATTGAACTGAACTGAATTGAAATTCTATCTCAAAGAATAGTTCTTGAGGCGTTCAATTGAACAGAAGGAGTTCTCGGGGTGTAGCCGTGGTAGATTTCGATGGCATCTCTTTGTAATAAAGCAAAAACACAACTACAAATGCACTTCTATGGTGTACAAAGCATGCATAACCTTTGAATATTCGGCATAATAAGTGGAGAACATTTCGTACAAGGTGCCAGTTGAAGTTACGCAGTAATGCGTGATGGTTCGAAGTGCTCATCTGCTTCTGACATGAATCTCATGTCATCACATCAATTGTGATTACTTCTTATGCTGAGTCTATCGTCTGCGTTGCTTAGACTTTATTGAAAAACGCATTTCAAGTATGTGTACATTCATTTTCGTTTTCATCGCTATTTCCGAGGGACATAAAATATGCAATCGCAGAGGTGTCTATTCACTTCGTTCAGAGAGTTGCGTCGAAGTTGACTGGTTGCCCGCATTTGTCTTGATAATTAGGAAGTTGTTTGCCTTATTGTCGGCCTAGACTCGTGAACTGGATTGGAGGATACAATTTCTTAAACGGCATTTTCTAATGCGTTTATATTTCTAACACGATTTTTCCACTTCTCCCATTTCTTTCCTGAGTAAGTAACTAAAATTATTGCCCTCCACGAAGTTATCTTCTCACGACGAAAGATATTCTATAAAGCGCTTCTGAGAAGCTCGTTTCCCATCAAATTGATGCATGTCACATCGCTACTACGGCATAAACATTTACGACTAACTGAGATAAGTGGCACGTAAGCTATTAATGCATCAACGTTGTGGCATATATTACTATCTGCTTTCATATGTAACTTGCGCAGCCGGAGCCTGGAATCTTGATAATATGTCATTTGTTGCTAGTCCTTTGTAAATATCACCTTTCTGACACGATAGGACCCCGTTCTTTCTGGCATAAGTCCTGACTAAAGAACCTTGCTACTATGAGTGAGTGTTCATAAGTTGGATTCAGCTACTCAGTTGGAAAGACGTGACTTCCTCTTGGTATTGGAGAAAAACGTCATAGCCTCCCTGAGATGGCCTGAAATTCGCGTAAATCTCATGCGAGCATCCTATTAGCTTCACTGTTTCACAAATAAAATGTAGTATGAACAACTCAGTTCCCCTGGTGGAAAAAGCCATTTCGGTGCAGATCCAGCATATAGTGATGCAATCGTCCCACAGAAGATAGCGCTTTTCGTAGACAAGAACGTCAAAACGGAAGTGCATAGGTGTCTGTGATTCAACCGCAAATAAACTTCAAGAGAAGTTATATCAGTCCCGAAAAATTTAAGCGTTTGAAGCTGCTTCACAGATCCACTCGCCACATCGCTTATGAACTGATGAAAATTTTGGTTATCTTTCGCCTTGTCCCTGCCTGAAGGCTCTAGAACGTTGGTTTTTTTGGAGGAAGAGTTCAGAAGAAGGATAACCTGAGGGCTTTTTGGCTGATGAATTCTTCAAGATCAGCCGCCAGCATAAGCGCAACTTCGATAGAGCTACAAGGATAACAGGTGAAGAAATATAATTACTGTAAAAATTTGATTATTTTTGATTTCTTATATATAAACAAAAATTTCTTTACGTTCGCCATATAGGTTGACTTTGCCGCCTTCTGCGTAGCCCATGATGCACACTAAACAATGAGCTGCAGCAACGGATTTCTTCTTCAATCCTAGCCTTTGTTGGGCGTTCGATGTATAATATAGACTACATCGTTAATGGTTGTCCGCCGTTACGTCTGCAATTTCGAGGATCATGATTTAATAGCTCATGGTTAAAAATGAATAATTATATGAATAATTATATTTTCTTGTTTTATTTGAAATCCCTCTTACAGTAATCAAAGTGTCTTATCGCAATATTATCCACATCATTCTTTATTTTGCGTTTTTATGCTTCGCAAAATCCGATACGCTTTTCAAAGACACCCAAAGCACCTAGAGAACAGGAAAAATGAGCAATCATTCGCATGGGTGGAATTCAGATTGAGCATTTCGAGAAATTGAGGAAATTTCCTTCATAGTTGCAACTAGCCGCAAGCGAGCGTTTCAAAGTGAACGTCACCATTTTTCGACTCTTCATTGCGGACATTGGCCGATCCGTAATGGATCCTTAGCCAAACCGATCATATATTGTTTTCCTTCACATTTACCAGCGGTGAGTTTGCATTCCACGTGAAACACCGAACTTGGTTCTTTGAGACTCGTGAGAATCGTAGTCCCCAAAGATACACTTTCTTGGGGAAAGTATATACGAACGGCAGCGTACGGAGTGCGACACATAATAAAACAGGCTAATGCACTCATTGGCAAAATAGTATTTTTCCTGAAGCAAACGTCAAATTCTGGGCGAACTTCCTATTGGAGGGTAAGATCATGACGAACAACTGTGAGCGCAAATAAAAGGGTTAGGAATTGTTTTTCATTTTTGTGAATATCAAATTCAATGATATTAGATGCACCATTCGAGACTTTTCATTAATCGCCTTTTTCGTATCTTCTACTAGGAATATTTTGCTACTCAGTTGAAGTGTTCCTATCGCATTTGTTCTACGTCTTATTGGTCACATGATGGTTTGCCGCTCAAAGTTACTCCAGCATTTGAATCAAATAAACACTAGAACACGCTCCAACTCACTGACGAGTCGACTTGCCGTTGTTCCGGAAATCGAATCCAATTGAATCTGATTTTCGGCAACGATCTCATTAGCTATCACGCTGGAACCGAGCCGAGCATTCATTTCTCGGCTTACCGAGCGCAAAGTAACATCACGTTCGTTGCCACCGTCACTTTCTGTCAGCACTACGCTGTTTTCGTAAAAACAAAGTACCTTTTTTATCTACTTTCTAATTAGCTCTAATGTTGCATATCTTCGCGGACTTTTGCGGACACCGTTGACCTGTCTGTGTGCGTGTATGTGCGTTTAATATGCGAGTGATCTCTGTGTGTTACGCTGAAATGCTATGTACTTCGTGTGCCCCTTCTGTAGTCTGCTTTGTATGACCATGCATGTGTGGCCATTCGTGCGCGTCAGTCTATATTCGTGTACTTTTGCCGGCATGCATCGGTACAAAATCGCCTTTCTGGTCAGTCGGTAATTGCGGTCTGCAAGAGGGCAACTTCTTCAGCTGAATTCCTTTCCATTAGTAACATTTCCAAGGAGTCATTATTGCGTCATCTTTGATGTTAATTTGCATACGCAAATTGCATACGACGTCCATCAGGTGCAAGCAAAAACAATTTTTGATGAAATTGGCATTGTGGCTGGTTTCTCATCTGATTGGCATATTTCATTATCAAATGTTTTCTTGTCGTTTTTCGAATATCTGGGCAGTTGTTTAGCTCCAATTCAACAGCACATATCGTGCCGTTCTTTGGATGCATTTTTATTGATCATCTTTTCCTTCCACTAAAAGGTTTTTTAAATGAAAGAAATGGCTTGAGGTGATCGCAGCTGATTCGGAGCACAGAAGACCAAAAAAGGCATGAAAAGCGATCAGCAGTTATCGCCTTATCGATGCATTGATCTGTTCTACAATATGTTGTCAATACTAACAATACAGTAAGTTCCAGTCAACCGTGGATAAATACTAACAACACGTAATGTTGCCTATCTTGAAATTTAAAGTAGCACATCAGCTCGAATCATTTTTTTTTTCATTTTCCTGCTTCATCGTTATTTGCGTCAATCAGTTACAAACAAGGTGAATCCTTTTGAGTGCCAAATCTCCCTGCTGAAGTAGTGCACTGCATTTTTATTAGAACAACGTTTGAACTACTGATAAAAGAGTGTGCGATTGATACTTTTGTAGAGAATGAAATTGCATGCGTCTTTTGTTTTCATTTTGCACCAAAGAGCAGTTACCGTGAATAATTTCGAGTATATATGTTACACTGAGCAATAAATTGCCATATGAGCGCCATTAGAGCAATGCTGATTTTCCGATGTGGTAGATTTATTATTTTCCGCTTTACTTTTGCATTCACTCATTTTGCAGTTTTCTCACTGGATCTTTACGTAGAACAATATAATGTAGCAAAGGAAAGCGTATGGACAACTCCGAAACGTGCTTATGTTAGAGGAATATTAATGTTCCCAATTTTTAATGCAAATAAATGAGTGAAGAAAAAAGAGATGACGCCTTCATTATCATTCATATCTTCGGTGAGAAACCAATAGCCCATAAGTGACCTAATTGAAAATTATGCAGCTGTTCCGTGAGTTAATGGTGGACGCTGTTTGACGACCGTGAGCACGATTATGTAAAGGAACATTTGAGGGCTAATTTTTCAATCCTTCTATTCGTGCAATTGTAGTGAGCAATACGCGTGCTTCTATTCTATGGGAAAGTGTATGTGTGTTGTTCATTACTTTGAATCCTCCGCTTATTTAATTCAACCTTATCGCTCTATCGTGACACCCCAATCCTCATTTTCTAATACATGTTTCCCCCTCGATTACCACCAGCTACATACACTCTTCTTTAGGCACTTGCCATCGACAACGATTCAACCAGATAGGTCATATGTGTGTAGCAGTTCATACTCCCTTTTTCACGCTTGCGTGGAATTTGCTACTTGCATGAAACGTCGACAGCTTTACTGTTGGTTCTGTTTCATTGTATAGCTGTCGAAAAATCGCATCACAAATGGCCAGCAAATCCTTCATCTCTGTTGCTTAGAAAATATTTTCAAAGAAGTCAAAAGAATTCCAAAACCACTTCGTCTATGAGTCTTCACTATGGTATGGATATTCTTTTAGGATTACTATCACAGCCAGCAATAATTATTCATTACTGGATTTGCACTGTGGATTTTAGCAGTAGACGTAATCGCTCGGCTTCATACCTGAACCACTTGAAGACATTATTTCTAGGAACGGTGAATGCCGAATATTCGTTGATCGAAGCAAAGAGTTTGAATTCGCTTCAATTAATTAGAATAAATATCAACTTTTTCACTCTATAATTTGAATTTGCAGAACAAGTTAGCGTCCAAAGCGAAATGGTGGGACCGAATCGTTTTCCGCTTCTGACGGTGTTGTTGTTACTCCATCTCACTGATAACTGAATTATGCGAATTTGTATACACAAAGTGGAATAGCGTGGCGCTTGTCTGTTTCCTGGTGTCTGCCGCCTTGTCGGGTACTTCAAGTGGTTAAACTGTAACCTTCAGAACATAAAAAAAGAGCATTGTTTGGAGCAAATGATGGTGGCCTTGCCTACCGACGTTTGGTATCGACGAGTGTTGCTCTCAGTCACATGAAAGGGGCAAAAGATTTGTTGCACATGCATATCTGCAACTCGTGGGTTTGAATCTCACAGAGGTTGGCTCATAAGAAATGTGAATTCGTTTTGGATGACTGCAGTTCGATTAACTAATAAATGAGTGCAGTATTGCGCATATTTTGTTAGCGGCAACCTTCTGATGTGCATCACCACTGCTTACAAATTGTCGAGTTCCACAATTCATCTACTGTCTCGACTTCTTTTAATTACTCCGACGGTAGAGCTAGTACCCTACTAGGAAAAATCAGGTGCGTTCCCATGATGCCACTCAGGCCGATGAACGCTTGAAGGCTGTGCAGTGACTGACGTCATTTTGTTTGCTGTTAAGGTATATTAGCGAGCCCATATGAACCGCAGAATTTTAGCATTACTGGTGGTGCAAGTAGGCCTCTTCATTGGGAAATTACATCCGTCGCTTATCACGGTGCAACTGTCCAACCTGGGGACGGAAATTGTGAAGCAATCAATCACCGGATGCACGCAAGTCGCGAAAATCCGGGTCATGCATGCGACCCGAAGCTTGAACTCTCCAAGATGAAACAACAAACAATTCGAGCACCCTCAAAAACCTGAAGGGGAGCAATTGAAGATGGGGGCGAATGAGTTATTTGATGTGTAAGCAGAGGAGAAGAGAAAAAAACATGCATAATACGCCAAATTCAGATGAGTCAGCGCGAAATGAGTTGGCGGTTTGATACCTTCCATAACTCACGTTTTGATAAGATTGATTTTCGAAGTGATTGCACGATGCAGTCAAACATCGCTTAGATTATTCCGTACGGCCTTTCATCTGGAGGCTATGCAAAATTTGAGTTGCGCTTTACTTTTTTCTTTAGTAATATTGAAACAGTTCAAGTGTGAGGTATGCTTATGAGATATGAATGATTGCAGGGAGCACGACCCGCTCATTTCAGCATGCTGGCACTGTTTTGACAGCACCGCAATTCCACATCAGCTGTCTAAATTGATGTATGTATAGAAGCGTTCGATGTATGCATTTGTATGCGTGTGTAGGTGGGTGCCTATTCTACTTCAGCTTCATTTAGCGGAAATAACGAACTGCAGTAACGAAATCTAGTGAGTGTTCTGTGTATTCTGTTGTTCACCTTCGAACCAAATTCCATTTCATAGATCACTTTTCCTGTTACAAGAGTTTGAAAATACCGCTGAATCTGCAGAGGGAATTCCATGTCCTATACTCTCGTTTGGCATTAGAATTTGAAAGATTTCAGCTTGAAACGCTCAGATTACAAAAAACGAACCTTTTGCGGGAGGTTTACGTGCCCGGTCATTTCAGTTAAAATACGCGGGTGGTGATGCTTGGGCTGCGTATTGTTGCTTGAACTTGGTCAAAATTTTTCAGAAAAAATACAGGTGTCATTAACGGACATTAACTGTAGTCAGCAAATTTCACCTCTGGTCACTCACTACTTGAAGCTGCTGCGAAAGGAAACATGTGTGAGTGCGAAGGCACATATACCGAAAAGCTAAAATAACGACATGCTAGTTTCAACTGTTGTTCATTAGGAGATCTTTTATAAGCCCGATTGTTTTCAGTGCGAAATTTTCACCGATTTGTTTGAAAATTACGTTACAGTCCATCGCTTCTATCAGGTTTTGCAGATGCATTATACCAATGTAATGTTTGCCTTTGTATAAATGTATTGATTGCATTTGTAGATTATGAGATCCTCTAGGTAATTCTATCAGTGAAGCTGTTAAAGTATTCTTGTGTGGATATTTCCATTGTTTCGCCATCAATGAAACTCGTTCATGTGATAAGTGAGGCATAAATATGCATAATACGTCGAATTCTCTAGCATAGTTTCCCACTTGCATAATTGACGAGGGTGTTAGTATTAATTTCCCCCGTATAGGTATTCCTTTGATTCTAATCGCTTTTTTGTTTCCGATGAGGCCGCTTGATAATGAGTGTTTTCTGCATATTTTCACTACTACCGTCTGTGTATGAATAAGACGCCGTTTTCGATGTATACGTGCACCCGTTGCAAATGTGTCTAATTACTGGCGCTTATAGTTACAGATTCGCTTCCCCGTCTAATATCGATTCTAAAACAATGCGCAAGATACTGCGTTGTGGATGATCAACCGATTACCTTTACACACCATGCTGGAATTACTACATGAAACGTGAATAACGCTTATCGGCGTGATGATGAAATCAGAATTCAACGATTTGGACAATTCGAGCTCAGGCATATTGGAGGAGTTGCCGCAAGGCTTTAATGTGGGCGATCATTGGCCACCGATTCCACAACGGCAAATTCATCTTTATGGATTGTGCCTAATCGTTATCCCAACGGTGACCATACTCGGAAATCTACTCGTTATTTTATCCGTATTACGATTTAAAGCACTTCATTCGGCAATCAATTTCCTCATTCTTGGACTTGCAGTTGCTGATCTCTTTGTTGCGCTCTTCGTTATGCCATACGCCGTTTATATTTATGTAAGTCTGCTTAGTTCGATAAATGAAGCTCCATTAGCATACGCCACTGAAAATTTGCACTTCAAAAACTCATTATGGCAGTGCTCATGTGGTACTTTCAACTTGTGAGTCACTGAAGCTGGAGGACGGGACATGCTTATTTCAATTTCATATCTCAAGAACGGTGAAAATTGTAGGAATTTAAAGAATTCAAAGACTCCGAAGAAGTTATATGCTTCAACGTTAGTCTGATCACGCAAAAGCGAATCTTTTGTTGAACGTTTGCACGAGAGATCGCAGCACTTTATAAATGAAAGCAAAAGTTCTTGTATTTTATTGTTTGTATCTGAAATCGGCTGGTAGGATGAAGGCGATGCATGCAGACATATCGGGGCCACTGTTTTATATCATAGACATTTCCGCTTGTTTTCAATGATTTGTGAATCATTATGACTCATGAAAGCCAACATTAAAGTACTTCCTTATCTCTTGTTGTTCATGAAATGGCTTGGCATAAAGCATGATAAGGTACTGTGCTATCTGAGATAGCAGTTTGTTGCGGAAACTAGGTAACCGCTAGTTCAATAGCCCGAGATCTGATCTCTCGCATGTGCACTTATTGAATGTTGTTCACATGAAATGATTTACTCATCTCTACGCTCATAATGAAGCATTAGGGAGCACTCCATTTGAAGATTGAAGGGTCATTGCAGGACGGCACTAAATGAAGCAGCATAAATCCAGCTGCAGATTTCTTCTCTTTCAGGTGGAGGGTGGCTATTGGTTCCTCGGACCTCTGATGTGCGATATATACTCAGCTTGTGATGTGGCATGCAGTACAGCCTCCATTCTCCTCTTATCAGTTATCAGTTTTGATAGGTACGCATACTTCAATCATTTTCATTTTATAGTGTTCAGTATTCTCATTATAAATTAGTATTCTCAAAATCCTCAGCTTATCATAGGAATCCATAAATATTACTCGACCTGATAATACACTGACCTAGCAAGAAATTATGCACTATACCCTTTACGACAAGATTGTTAGCGCGAAATAGAGGGCTGTGGAATCGGATTGCTTGCTCATTTGTCCACAAACATCTTTTTATCCTTTCTTCAGCTTAAGTCTATTTCTTAGCATCGAGTGAGCAATTTTTGCACTCCACGCCGCATATGCTTTCTGGACTTTTTAAATGCCCACTCTTTTGGAATCTCTTCGCGACTATTTCCTCCTCGACTTTTCATTGGTCTGATCCTCGAAAGATCACATCTATATGCACTTCTAAGATGCTCAAAGGACGGAAATAAAATTTTTATGGGGAGAGCGAAGGCTGAAGCTTCAATTAAACCGACGATTGTGATCCACCTTTGCTTGTTGTTGCCACCAAAAAGATTGTTGCATTTGGCTTACGACCTCTTGAAGGTGACCGAAATCTGATCAGCAAATTCATAGTCTATTGCGTTTCAACAAAATGCTTCCTTTCAGGTATCGCGCTGTATCGCGACCGATACAGTATTCGCGTCAATCACAAAACGTTCGGCGGGTAATTTACATATTGATTGTGATATGGCTCATTTCTCTTATTGTCGCTAGTCCGATTGTGCTCGGTGAGTTGTGTTTCCATAGTTGGCTTTCATCATAAGGTCACATACATCATGTAAAGATCGAGATCGTGGGTTTAAAAACGGACCCTGGAAGGATTTACTTTCACTGTTGTGAACATCGGCGTTATCTATTGTCTGGATAGCTTAGGTAATGCGAAATCGAGGACCAATTGCTTTTTCGAAATAACATTTTTATATATTCGAGTGTCATATCGGTTCCCAAATATGCAGTTAAAATACTCTCATTATTAGCGAAATTTCCATATTTTTGGTCGGAAATAATTCATCTTCTATTGAAGTGAATTATTCTTCATTATGGAAGGAAATTATTGTGGTATTTTGAATTTTAAAATTCCTGCAAGCAGGTATCTACTGACTTCGTTGGACACATTTTTAAATCATATAAATTGTGAGTGGTTCTAAACAAAGTGAATTCTGTTAAGGTGCAAACATTCGACCCCTCGATGCCGACCCATATGAGTGTCGCTTTTATAATGCTGACTTTTCAATAGGATCTTCCATTATCAGTTTCGTTATACCATGCTTCATCATTTTATTCGTCTACATAAGGCAAGTGCTTTATTATTTATTTACATATATAGGGCAATGAACCGAAGATTTCATGATTTTTGTTGAAAAGGGATTGTTTGAAAAAGGGCAATGAAAAATGACCCGAAGAGATTTTTATTGTTGATTGCTTAGAGGAATTTTCCGTCGCCTACATCGAATGCCCCTTTTGAAATGTTGCAATGTTGTTGCACCTTGATGATTATGGACATATTCATCCAAAGAGAGGCATCACTTCGTTAGAGCAAATATTTGTCAAGTTGGAGACGGCGATGCAGAGGCGGCTAATAGGCATCATCGAACTGAATGCGTGGAGTTCGACATTTTTCACGCACTTTAAGTTTCTAAATGGTGACGCAAATCGATAGTCGGAATTTCTGGAACGTCAATGAGATATCAATCACCAAAAATTCATTGAATATTGACGTAAGTAAGGCACAACAAAGATTTCCTCGTTTTTTCCACTGTCATGCGCTCCAATAGAGCTAATTCACAAGCCATATTTTGAACGACGGATCGTGCGTTCTGCTTGCGCCGCACTTGCAACCTAAGATATGTTGAAGCTTGAACTGGAAAAAAGTTGCTGAGGACATTGAGAAGGTCTTCTTCGCCAAGTTCCAGCTTGATTCACTACCTTTAATAGAATTGCTCAAACTCACAGGTGTCAAAAAAGTGAGTGTATTCTGCAATTGGTCAGATCTTCATTAAACACCGGCAGTTCGAAAAAGACAAATGATTTTGTAGAATATTTGTGGCAGCGGCCGGATCAGTTAAAATATAGATGCATTCATTATTGACGATATTTTATTGGTTTGTTAGGACTTCATATAACCGCTTGGTCTGGTACACAGAATCATTAAAGTGTACAAAGAGCAGACCGCTCTGTGGTGCTCGCCCACTTCTCGATCTTCTCTTGCGATCGAAGTGGAAAATTTCAGTCGCTTCATCTCTCCTTCTGAACTTGGTAAAGAGATGCATTTCTTGAGCGGAACTTGCTGAATTGTGCCCACATTATTTTTTGGCTTTCACAGTCTAGTCAATTAAATATACCTGCCACTGTAAGGTCCTACCCAGAAATCAGCACTCGGACGATCTCCACGAGAGGAAGTCAGAATTAGTTCATGCTATGAGATATTAAACACGGTATTAGTCACGAACTCCGTCTGACAAGAAGACTAGTGTTTGCTTGGATTGAGAATGGCCTCGCTGCATCAAATACTGCAATTTTCGCTGCCATCGTATTGAGGTGTTAGCTCATCGGCTGGGTAACGTCAAAACTCTGAAAGTTATCGAAAATCGTGCTCTATGGAATGCTGATAACGAAGAAGACGTGGGAGATTTCTCCAATGATTTGGAAGTAGTTCTGGCTAAAAGGTCTATTTATAGAACCGCCGTGGGCAATTTTCATCCAAAGACCAGAAGATAAAGAGAAGCAGAATGTTTGCAGAAAGATTCGAAGTGGGAAGAAGGAATGACAAAGGGGAGCGGATAATGCATATGTTGAAGGCTAATGTTGAAGGTTGGCAGATAATTATGGGTTCAAGAAGAAAGCGAACTAATGGCAGAGTTAGCTCTTGCGAAATTGTAGCACCAGGAAGTAAATTGGTTCCGAGTTGGTAAACAATGTGAATCCCCGCAGGTCTCTATTTTGCTTTCATTTGACAACGGCAATAACCATGGACTGGTAGTAGGCGGAGCCTCATTTCTTGCTCAATTGGAACAGCAACTGCGAACGCTATGCGGGAATGACAGCTAAACGATGGACGAAAGTTATTACAGGAAATCGGTCGACAACACTGAGGAATGGCTATCGAAGGTGTTAATGTAGACTGGGGACTTTCCATCTACACAGTTTAGCAATGTGTGGAATCAGAAGAACTACGCAACCATACAAGAAAAGTGTCAAGATTCGATCGGTAACAGCAGAAAGAATTATTGAAGGAGCAAAAATATTTCTCTCGTGACAGGGCCGAGATCAACATCCTCGTAAAACTCGTGAGGACGAAAATTACTGGGAACTATGATGCACTCGGAAAAGGGGCACTTCTTGAGGCGGCAAATGCATGAAAAATCATATGAAATGCCGAAAAGCGCCTTAGTTCTTGGCAAGATCGAGCCAATTTTCGAAAACAAGAAGGTCAAGCGAGCAGGTCTTTGATGGAGACAGAATAGCGCTAGCAATTTCACTACTTCATTTGTTCGCGCATAATACGTACCAAAGCTACCATCCAATAAATTGAAGATGTGTGCTCCATGTAATATTCAAAGTGCATCGACGAACTCTCGTATTTACTTCTAATGTGAAAAATTTGTAAACATCTTAATAGTACATTCTGTGACTATTGTTTCATGTGAATAAAAGCTTCTATAACTTCTGCATTTGTTTAGTGAAATAGCAGTACTAATGTACTCATGGAATTTGCCCATTTATAAGCGGGGATTCAATGATAAGTTTAATAAGCTCGTGATTATTTGAGATAGCGTGGTTTTATGCCAGCATTCGCTAATACTAAAATTGGATAGCGAATATCTGATATGCTCAGATGATGTGAAGTAATTTGCGAATTTTTCGAAACGTTGCTGTTACGAGTAAAAAATTTGGACGATTACTACACCATCAGTAATGTATATGTGTTAGGATAAAACAAAGAATTGAGCTGTCCTGTTTGGGCTTTTATGTAATCTGTGAAAAATTTCCCATATAATAGTACCTATGCGATGAGTTGGTGAAGTTAGCAGGATTTTTCTAAGGGTTTCCTTTAAAATTTTCGACTACGACGAATCAACGCTATACAATTGATGAGAAATTTCGTTGCCATATTTTCCAAGTTTTTCAGCTATTCTCATTTCATGATAGCATTTTCCCCTTATCAGTTCCTTTCATTCAACTCGTAAATCGTGTATTTGCCTATTGCAGCGAAACTTTTAAACTATAATCTACATTTGTGGAACGTCTTCTCACCATTTTCATCATACCGATCATGTTCCATGCGAATTATTTATAGTGAGAAACAAGATAAAATATACGGGGCAAATTAGTAGGGTATTTGGATAATAGCTGAGCAGAAAATGTCCCTCATCGAAAATCTCATTCCACCGTTAATACGCACTTCTGCAATGAGCGTATCTACAAAACGCAGCCATTTCCTCCACAGCTCTTTAACATCGATAGCATCATCAACCTAAAAGATGTCCTATACGTTTTCCCCACCTCCTATAGACGTCAGAATTTTTGATGCTATTTTTAGAATATTTTTATCTTTTCTCTCAAGGGGTCGTTTGCGATAGTGCGAAAGCTCATACAGCAAGAGAATTCATGTTGAAACTTTATCTAGACAGTTTCGTTTAACAGAAGAGTGAAGCATGGTTAGTGATATAACAAAATGCTATCACTTATTTGCTAATCGATAATCTTCCTGCTACATTTTAAGGATTATTTCGAACGTTTCTCCCATGCAAATTTGTCGCGTGAGCAACTGCGTATTGGGGATGTGACTTGAATTTCGTTTGTGCACAATTCTGTTTGATTAGCGTCACGAAATGAACGTTGCTAGTCAAAGAAGCGTGGAATGTGATCGAACAACGTATTCTTTGAAGGATGCGCTTTCCACTGAAGCGTGGCTCGGCCACGTTTTCACTTCGACATGGCCCAGCAGCATTTTCTTCTGCGCGATCGACGGGGGACTAGTGCAATGCGTTACGTTCCGTGTCCTCATTTCATGTCCTTCAACGGAATGGCCTGACCACATTCTGTTAAGTCTGACTGAAACCATGCTTCTTTCTCAAACGTGTCTAGCCCTTTCTCCTATGTTTTCGCGGCCCGATGCAAGAAGTGAATGTGACCTTATGTGGCTCCCAGACCGTTGTTGTCCACTCCTATGTTTTGACTCGTAGCTCATGGAATAGATGCTTTCATTTGCTTTGTTCAACATTTAGCTGCGGCAATTCCAATAATCATAACTCGTAGGATCACTCCACGAAAATAGGCGAGATAATTGCTAGATGGCTTCTTTGCTTAAAATCAACTTTACAGGATCATCGCCGCATTGCGAGCAAGAGAGAAGGCTGCAAAACTACGACGCATGACACACGCCAATAAAAAATCTTGCGAGAGGTAATGCAATTACATATTTGCACTATTAAGACTTAATGGCATTGTAAACTGTCAGTGGCCGTTTATTTTTGCATAGGATCTCAAGTTACTAAGAAACTGTTTGAATACGATTTCACTGATGGTGATGATAGAGCAGGTAGGGGCTGAGCTATATTTACGATTGCAACATGCTGAGAGGTCAGTATGAGAGAATCCCGCTAGGCTTGTTCTTTTTCTGCCGAATTGCCTGCCGTTTGGCAGCACAAATAAAAACAAAATAAAAATAAGGTTTCTGAGTAGCCCGCATATGTAAATATCGCTATACGGGAATGCGCAACACTGCCCGAAAACGAGGTCTCAAGGGAACGCAAATTTGCAAATAACAGATAATCCATTTCAGTTCGAATAAACTCACTGCTGAAAGTTTCGACAACACGGAAGACCCTGGTGGAATAGTAGCTGCTCCAGGCAAGTTAACGAATACAGTTCAATTTAATGATCCACTTAAAATAGATAGTTTGTAAGAGTTTCGTGAAGAAATACTTGCGATATTAATCATATGAGAGAATTCATTGTTGTTTTCTTCCATTTATTTTATTCTTTTGAACGTTTCGAAATGGAAAGGATGCAAAAAAAGTTAGTGGATATGAAAAATTTTCTCATAGTTTCAAGCATTCTACGAAGCATAAGAAAAGATAAGAAATGTTTGTAGTCTTTGAATGAGGGAAAATACACAAAGGTTTATTTATTTAAATTTGCCCTAGCACAACCTAACTAAACAAACGTATAAATCCTCTAATTGAATTATTTGAAACAGATTGTCTCCATGTTTTGTGGCTTTTTTTTTCGAAATTATTTTCATCATCAGAGATTGCTTCAGTTCGTTCTTGGAAATCGGAAGGCTTAAATGCAATTTTCCGAAAGCCATGATTGTTGCTATATTGCTTAAATTACTTGTTAAATTTTGAGGTTCTTTTTTTTTGAATGAGAGGCTAATTTCTATTCATGCAACATTTCTGCCCTTCAAAGCTTATGTGCTGATTAACGTCGTTCACGCTAAGCTGCTTATCACTGCTATCACTCAGAAAGAAATAATCACTTGATATCATTTCCAGCCTTACTTCCCATGATTATTTCGAGGGATATTGCGTAGAACTAGGAAACTCATTCTAAAGCTCGAGTATTCGTCTTTCGAAGTGTTATTTATGCTCGAAATATTCAGATCACCGCTAAATTATGAACGGAATGAGAGCGCAACATTGTGTTAAAACCACATGGGAATATGCGCCAGGCAACTGGCACGATATGCGCTTACTGAACTCGGGTCGGTGATAGCAACCGGTCGCTTCACCATTCAAACAAGAACGGTGGAACGCCCACTGATGTATCTTCTAATCAATCACTTTCTATGGCTATTCCGGGAAAAATAAAGTCGTATTTCCTGAATTTGACTGGTTACTTGAGGCGCTCTCAAGCTTTTAGAACTCTTTTAGACGATGACAGGTCATGATGAAGCAAGATTTTTTAATTACAGTCGCCAAATTTAATCGTCAGATTGTCACAGATTGATGCCATAAAATTTTCCAGTAGGGATCACCTTGCATGTTTACACACAGTATACATGCGCTTAGACAGTCGTCACGTCGCTACGCACAAATTTGCGAAAGATTGAAAAATCTATTGGAAGCGTTCTATTATGCTTGAAATTTTCACCGAATAAGTGTATTCTTCAGTTCGTCTACTTTCTGCGGCCACCTGTAGTATTGGTAAGGATCCATTGCTTGCTTTGCGTGTTCAATTTTTTTAATCTTTCTATTTCGTCAAAGAAAACTAACCCTTTTCTGGCTCTACCTCATAGTGAAGTGTTGTTTTTCACCTGCTTAGCTTTTTTGCTTGTCTGCGCCGTCAATCCTGCTCGCCTATATTTCTTGTTGATATTTACCCCATTACCAAGATTTCTTTCACTTACGAACACTTATTCCCGATTGAAAGTAATTGAAACCATATAAAAAATGCTACGGAGGAACTTTTTTTTTTTGGAGGGAGGAGGGAGTGAATTTTACTTGAGTTTAGGAATCTTGTTTAAACGACATTTTTGTTCTATTGACATTTATCTCTTGGACACGGAATTGATCACAAAAAAATATTTTTTTTACAACATCATGTCGAATTTCACATGGTTTAATAAAATCGCACGATTCAAACGTTTTGCGGTGGAATAGCACAAGTTTGAAGCGTTGGTTGAGCACATTTGCTTCCTGCATGAGTTCGCTTTTGCTTGATTGCAGTGCGCTGAAATAATAGTGAGACGATACAATATCACATCTAACACGTGATTTGATGCATGAGTTTGAGGCAAAACTATATTTGCAGGAATATTTTTTGCGTTACTATAGGAAAACATTAAAATAAACCGAGTTCTTCGATGAGCTGAACCTATATAAATTAAATGCCAAAGGAATTTTCAAGAAAAGAAGAACATTGAGAGGTCCCTGTGGCAGCATTTCGAAAAAACGAACATCTAGTGCACAGGAACGATTTTAACAGTGGAACACAGTTAGGAGTTTCTGCTATGTGAAAGTGGTGTTTTCAATGGCGCCTTTAGAGAGCTATTGAGATAATACTCAAAAAAAAAAATCATCGTTTGGAAATGTTAAGGATGCATTTGGATGGGATAAAGAGGTATTTTGCTGATAAAGATGATGCTAACAAATCCATATTAAAAAGTGTATATGATTAACGGACTCTTTATAACACTGATCAGGCGTTACAATGGTAATGGAACAAAAATCTGGAATTCTTTGTCTTTATAATTGGTCTGATATTAAAAGTGCTTTTAACAGTAGACGAAGAATATGGGTCAGAAAATTGGCTACTCAAGTAAGACCATTGAATTGTTGTTTACTTATAGAACGAATTGAAGATAATTAGAAGTGCAGTATTCGCGGCCTCTCTCTTACAGCTTCTCTGCAAAGCGCGTGCTGCCTCTCGGTTATGTGAATGCAACCGCAGATTTGTAATTTTATACAAGCGGGGAGGGAAAATGGGAAGAAACAATAGCTACTAGCCCTTTATAGCATAGCGAAGAGATAGTTCCAACTCCGTCACCTCCCCGCTCCCCCTCCCCACCTTTTTCTCGGCCACTGTCGTGGAAGAAACTGAAATTAATAAATTGCTCACTTCTACTGACAGCCTGACACCCCTTTGTAATCAGAGCTGTCTAGATAAGAGAGCAGTAATATTTTTCGATCAACGGAAAGGTGCGTTGTTGAAATGAGCGATTTTAGCAGTGAACATGATGATGTTGGCGTTGCCGTCGATGACGCGTCGTATCCATTCCTACGAGCAGCACCGTGCAGCAATCGATCACGCAGGTACTATAGAAGATGAAGAAGAGTATTCCGATGAGGAGGAATTAAGTGATTCCAGGCCCGACAACGCACTTTCGGCTGCATCGGCCCTTGTATTAGCCGGTGCGGCCAATAGTCCTCTGATGACCGTTGGAGCACTAGTGCGCAGTTCGGCCACACAAAAGCATGACACCGAAGACAGCATGCCAGCTAAGGGAAATGTAGAGGCGCAGCATGCGGACGTGAATTTGGTAGAGTATCCTCGACAGGAAAACAATACTGAAATCATCAACGCAAACGGTCTATCGGCAACGAATGGGCACAACTGCATGTACGCTGAAAGCTGTCAAGTAGTGAATTATGAGGAAGTGGATGTGCAACAACCATTACTCACTGCCAAATCACCACTAATGTTACGGCGCTTCCTATTGAACGAAGTTGAAGCCAATAATACAATGATGCATGCCGAATGTGAGCAGCAACTTGCTTCAAGCTTAGAAATGCATCGCAAGCGAATTCGTGCTCGCATGGATATGCGCCGATGGCATAGCGCCGATGTGCCTTCTTCTCGCTTCATATTGAGTACGAGCTTCTTCTCTTTCCTCTTCTAATTCTTTATCTTCTCTTCTCTTTCCCCCTCCTCCAATGTCATATTCTAAAAGAATGCTTTAAAAATCGCTCATAAGGTTCATAAGGTTCAATTATTTGGACGATAAAGTAAAAGAGAGATAGCATGAAATCGTTATAGAGCCTTCATTATATTCAACCATACTCTTATGATAAGATATCTTAGCCCAACAAATATCGTGCAATAATAAATGCGTGGCATAATGAAGTGATCATTTGCGTGAGAAATGAATCAAAGCTTCCTTTGGGAAGTAAATATTCCCACCTTAAATGAAAGCTTCCTTTATTGTATTCAATTCTTACAGTGTTTCATTGACGTTGACTTCAAATATATTTACAAATATCCTGAACTATCTCTGCAGAAAACCTGATTATGAAAAACGGGCAGCTTCTAAATGCTTCTCTCAGAAATAACAACCTCCAATAAAGTATTTCTCTTCAGCACGCGCATAGCCTAACACTAATGTTAATAGGTCAACCATCGGACAACCAGGCGAATGGCCGTTCAATTATGCCAAAATAGGCGGCTAAGTAAATCGTTGTCGGAGTGTTTCCTCAGAAATACGTGTATGTGCAAAATAAGGAAATTTAATTGCGGCTAGGCGATAATGTCTGACGTCAGTGGGCCGATTTCTATCAGCATGTGAATTCCGCTGGCAAGGCAAGAAAAGTTCACGGCGTTAAATGATGCTTTGCTACATGAACAAGCGGACAGACCGACGTATGCAAGCGCACACGATACGAAGAATTTCTTGCTATTCAATATTTGGTCTCAGCGTTAATATTCACACGACTATACACAATGGAGATGTTTTTTCACATATGACAATTGTATCGCAGATTAGTCATGAACACAGCATATGGGGAAAAATGTAGCAAAAGGAAGAGACCTGTTTTTAGAGGTTAAGGGGCAGGGGAGCGCGGTTGCACCTGAACTGCTTGATTATTATGAGTAGATCAATCTCTAATATGATACAACCAAGTTTTCACATTTTGGGGACTGAGCGTAAAATTAAACTTTAAACTCGAAAGTCAGGATATCGAATAACTGCGGTTAATTTGCCTCATTTTTGGGTGTTGATATTATCATGTATTTTACTGCTGAGGCATACCTATGTTCGGAAGTGATATGGGGACGGGATATGACCACAGTTTTTGGCAGTTACCAGAAGGAGCGTATTATCGCTATGGAATATATATGCATTCAAATAGTGCATTATACCTCATTACACTCTTCCCATGAAAATTACAAAACTTGCAGAACATGGGTATTATCTGGGTTGGATAGCTGATTCATTGTATCATATATTTATTGATGTGATGAAAACTATTATAAGCGAAAAATAATAGCCCATTATTGTTCTTTATAGATCGCAACCTAGTCATTGAAGATTTATTAGTCAAGTGAAGGAATGATTCTAGAGTGAATGGAATGATTATATAGTCTAGGTGAATGAAGAAGTTTGAAGAAAGTACATGAAATTAAGGATGCAACAAATATGGGTGAGTATGTGATGCGATTCCTAACAATCTAAATTTAACTGCATGTTGCAAGGCTTGAAAACTATCATTTTATCTAATTCATTGTGCACGTTTTCTTTGTGGTTGTGATGCGCTCCGCATGCATGCTTGACTGAAACATGGAAATCAATCGAACAGGTGATAGTTCATCCAGTGGCACATATAGGGTGGAACTCATGAAAAATAATTTTTTTCAATGGTCAGTCATCTCAGAGGTTATCATGTGCAATCATTTCGTTTATGCAAATTTTGTGACTGTTTGTTTAATTTACTTTATTATGTTCGTGTAAACAATTTCTTCAAACTTAGCTATTAATTTCTTTCATGTTTAGCTCGGAAATCTTAGAGAACAGTACTTCACATTAGAAGGCTATCGACGTTCGGTATTCGTAGTTTGTAAGGTAATAAAGTCAAACACTATTAGCACATAGAAAACTTCTACATCTTATTAAATACAGTCATACATACAAAACGCTTATTACCAAAACTTGATGACTGAGGTTCACTTGCCGTTGAAAAAGTGAGTAGCGAATATTACGGGTTTTTTTTACGCATCTGAGGTGAATAATCGCAAATATTTCTCAGTGTGTGCTTTGCTGTGGTTGCTGGTTTGCATCTGCCCGGGCTTATACTAAACGCTTGATAATTCATAGTACTGTTTGCGATGCATGCAGCAAAGAGTTAACATTAGGCAATATTTCCAGGCCTAATAGGCGTTATTAGTATATTGTTATGCAAAGAATTCTTAATTTCTTTTCCCCATCTAATCTAGTGATATTTCATTAGCAGTAATCTTAAAGTGTTATCTTCCTTGACTTTTTTATTAGTAGAATTATAATAGTAGTCTTCCTTGACACTTTGAAATTCGTTAGCGACGCTCCTTATGCGATTTTGCTATGGTATTCTGGGTGAACCATTCAGCACTGATATGAGGGAGCATCTCCATCATAGAGAGTTGCACAAAAAACCTCTGAATTGTTTGCAACATAGCGAACGACTTAGGTGTCCGCTCGTACGGCATGCTGACAATGTTGTGTTCAGATATTAAAATCTGTTACTTTGCAGGTATTTTCCCAAAGATTCATAAGTATACCATTTTCGTAAATAATTTCTTCCCCTTCACTCATTTGCTGTGCCTTCTTTCTTCCTACCTTCGTTCTTTAGAATAATGTAGTCATTTCCAACTGTAAAGCGGATATTATTTCAGATGACCAGGATCTAGCGGGCAATTTGACGCCCCGTTCGAGTACCGACTCACTTTCCAACAACGTTAATGTTGCGATCAGCGATTTCATTTCGGAAGGACCGACCACACTTTCAAGGTCATCCATGTGACCGGCATCTTTCAAAACCCACTGAATTTGTGGAAAACCTCCGTTCATTGTGGCAACTGGTATTTCAGGCGAACCTGACCGATGACTAGGAAACTCAATCGATGAAATTTCCCACTATTAAGCAAGTTTTGACAGAAAAAATTGGCCATTTTCATTCCCGTCGTCCCTTCCCGTCTGTGCAAAAATCTATGATGAGGTGTTCTTCTGTACCGGTTTAAAACCACGCGCCTTCCGGGTGTTTCCAGAGGTAGACGACGCTCAACTATAGTGCTGCGAACTCCTTCGTAATGCATAGAGCGGAAGATGTTGGGCGAAGGAAGCGTGTATAGAAGGGATCCTAGGGGCAAAGAAGGAAAGAAATAGACTTATTACTAATGGTTCTTTTTACAATCATTCCTTATAAAACTCTTCCATGCGCACATTCTAAGCACGGTTTTCTTGTTAGTGTTTGGATTACACAAATTGTTTTGTTTCACTGCTAACAAATGTATCAATTTATTCGACGTTGATATTTGAAAAGTTTGAATTCATCATCGCTACTGCGATATTTTTCAATACAATTTTTTCGTGATTCACTGAGAATTTCTCTCAGAGAGAATCGTTCTCTTTCAATATAATAATACCACTCAATCCAATTATGTCGTTTGTTCAGATTTTTCAACAAATGTGATTACTTGTTTTTGGCAATGAAGGAAGTTTTGAAATAGGAGTACTGAAGTAATTTGTGATAATGTTAATAATTTTAGGCGATCATCAGAGGCGGATTCTTCTTGTGCAGATCGCACGATTTCGTCACTCAATTCTACAGGAGATGTTTTCACTTCTGACGCCAAGCTAAAGTCCTCTGAGGGAAACAATCGCAGTAAATTAGCGTAAGTTGTTTGCATCACTGTTCCATTGACCCATTAAACGGACTGAACGATATGCAAGTGGCCAGAATGAAGGGGTAGGGAAGGGAGGATAAAAAAGTCAAGATTTTTTTGGGAATTTAAGATTTTCTCGGAAAGCAATAAATTCATTCATTAAATTCATATTACGTTCGAGGCAACGGTCACTGATCCATATAAAGCTGCGCCAGTGCTCATAATGGAATGATGCATCATAGCAGTTGAATGGTAAGGAACTTCGCAGATATTGATGCGATATAATAAGTTTCTCGATTACAACATTTGAAATTGCTTGTTCCTCGAGTTTGTCGTTCTCCTTTCCTGAAACGCTAAACTACTATCATTTACCTATGAGGGGAATACGTAAGCTGTACTGGCATGTGTTTATTTTATATGAGCATATCGCATCGCGAGAGCCAAGATCTTAATAGAGTTTCCAAAGAGTCAGAAAGAAGAATGTCTTTGGATGTCTTTTTTACCGCTGTTTTTCAGCAAATTCGCAAGCAGCCATCAACGATCGCTAAACTTCTCAATTATGAAGACGAATACTCGTATGTCGAACGTTCCAAATAGGTTTCAATTAGACCATTTAACAGTTTTACTACCTGTCATATTTTCAT
Source organism: Baylisascaris procyonis (assembly GCA_037389465.1). Taxonomy (NCBI): domain Eukaryota; kingdom Metazoa; phylum Nematoda; class Chromadorea; order Rhabditida; family Ascarididae; genus Baylisascaris; species Baylisascaris procyonis. The sequence goes on from JAZARR010000153.1 coordinate 2,597,688, forward strand.
CGTTTTTCCGTACTTTGCGATTCATCGGCAGTTAATGAGTAGCCTTCTTTTATTCTCTATGTTTTCATTTTTGAGGTTCGAAGTTTCGAATTTATTAGTTTAACTGTCATGAAAGCCAGTAACATAAGTAATATAGTTATAGATTACGGTGCTGAATACTACAAGGAGGTACGTGCTGGGAAGTGCATATTTCTGATTGCCTTCAGATTATTATGTTCAGGAGAGCGTCGAGATCAGAGAACATCCTGCCCGCAATCCTTCGGCAGTTCTCAAAGCGTAGTCCGAAGTTGTTTCGCTCGATGGCGCCCATAGTGCATTCATCATCACACGCAAGCGCAGGCTCAGTCAAAGGCAGTTTACCTATTCTTGAAAACACCGAGGCAGGTGATGAAGCAAAATTGGATGACCCACCAGCTAGTGAGGAACATGAAAGCCCAATAGGTAAGTCACTCAATGCGCTGAATCTAACCTCAGGAAATAATTTGCCGAGTCCATTGTGTAATGAAGTCAGTGAATTTCGAGCAGACCGACATATTACTCAGCAGTTGACGATCTCAGTGCCTAAAAAGTTTACAGTTTCCACGCTCCATGATTAAGCGTGAATGTTGTGTTGCTGCCCGCTATGCTTTATTTTCTCTACTTTCGTAACCATGAATGAAATGGCACAAACAAACACGCTTCATCTCAATGCCGCATACTTTTTCTCATAGCAAGCCCGAGTCCTCTATTGTCCCTCAATCGCTAAATACCCACCTTATCTTCGTTCCTATAGAAAGAGTATTTTTCTTGTTGTAACTTTCTAGACTGGGAACCAGATATGAGATCATGGTGGAACATGCGGGAGCTATTTTTCCAAAATTTCAGCCGAGATGAATGAGTCATAGAAGAGCCTTCTGCTTTAAATGATTTTGCAGTTTTAATATTTTTTTGATCATTTTCGGGTATGGAGGAGTACTTCTTAATGCGGGATCAGAGTGAAATTATATTATTTGTATGGATGCATTACATTACATGCATGCAGGTATATCGACTGCTGCAAATTTTATTCCATGCAAAGAGAGGAATAAAACCTCGACAAAAAATAGGACAAATATAATGAGGAATATATGTTTCGAGCGTATTACAGCATGTCTGCCTTTTAGTAAGCATATTACCTTTTAGTAAGCGAATGCATGCCTAATGTACTCAGGAAAGGAATATGACGTCCGCAATATGTCTTAATGAACGCAACAGAATCTTTTAAGGAAAGAAGAATTGTAGAGTGCAAATTTTTGTAGTCCTCAGTGATTACGTTCAAATTTGTATGCATCGTGAGATTGATATGAATGCATGAACGGGCAATATAGTGGACGTCAGTTAGTAATAGTTTATTTGTATGTGCAATGTTCGAACCCCATAGACAATATGCATTTCATTTACCGAATGTCTAGCTTGAAAACTCCAAAAAATGACTAATTTCAGATTTTGAACTTCATGTAGCTTCACAAGCGGAAACTGAAACGCTCTCTATCTCAGCGACGCATACGACTCCACGTACAAGCTATACACCTACATCGCCATGCCCATGTTCTCAAGCCATCATAAGCAGGTGTGTTCAAAACGATTTCTGGTAATCTGCATATTCCTGTTGTAGAATTTAGCGTCGCCTGATTCAGGGCCTTACAGCTGTGTATGACTTATGTCATTCGTTCTTCGGAAACCTTGAAAATTCCGATTAGTATCAAAATCTTGCTTTTTCGAGAATGCATTTTGAAATGACATTATTGGCAATTATACTGAACTAGGAGGCGGCATTTTCATGCCTTTTGGCAAATAAAAGTGCCTTATTGCGACATCCGTTCTTTAAATCTCTCTCTGCTCGACTTTTTCAACTTGGAATCGATTAGGGCAGACTTATTATGCTGATTAGTATAATATATACAATAGTGCAGCCATTCAATGTTGCAACAACAGCTAGAAGCACTCCTCGAAGGTACAAAAAGTTTGCACCCTTTTTACACGGTTAGTTTTCATTTCACATCATATCATATCAGAGAAGAAGGAATATTTTGAGGAAGATTTCTGTGGCAGTCAGCCTGTCGTGCATTATTCAAAATATTCTCCTTTTGTTGTAGAGTTGTGAGCAGGGTTGTTCACTTGAGAGGAATGCATAAACCCATATCTTGTCAAGTCTCCTTGCGTCGTTCTGTGTTTGTTCTGCTGAGTACTGCAGTTCTAAATTCGCAGTTTAATGTGATTTGTGAAGATTTCAAGTAAACATTTGCCTCAGTGTGTATACGTGCAAGAACGTAGCAAATTTTAGGGCTCTTGAAAGCCAGTATGAGCGACGTTGTAACCCCTAAGAGTATGAAGAAAACTATCGGCAAGTAAGATGGTTTAAACTTGCAGGATGCCCTTGCTTGAAATCACCGATGGCGAGAACAGTAAAGGCACAACAACAATTTTAGTGCCTAACGCGAATTTTCTCGACTTTTGCAATGCTCATGTCGCCAAGAGCAATGGTTATTATTAAAAAACTGTTACGAAAAATATAAAAAAAAAAACACTGAAATTACGATGGGCTGAAAACGTTATCACAACAGCGGACCTGCAAACTGAAGGGACGGATAGTCGGATGAAACAGGACAACTGTACAATAGCGGCGTTTCATTTCGTCTATGGAAACCACCTATGCCTGATGCTGCTAAACTTAGTTAGAACTTATACGTAATCCAACGTTTATAGTACTGAAGACGTGTTTATTTTATTAATATTTAAGGTATAGCGGTTATTTGATAGCTATAAGAAGATGCAACTAATGAGGTTCAAAACAATCGGCATTTGGGGGATGCTCCATCTTTGGCTTTTCATGATACCTGTAGTACTTATCATGGGATTACTTTCAATAATTGTTGCACGCGTGAGAATTCATAAATGACGTTAAGGTAATGCGAAATGCGCAAATGGTGAGAGTACGTGTACAAGACGACGACCACCCATTCATGCATTTAGCTTCATTGATAGTGAACAAGCATCGACAAAGGTAATACAAATTTGCAGTAATTTTAATATGAATTTGAATTTGAATCCGAAAATAAAGAACATTCGACACATGGAATGTGCAATTGAATTTGAATTATTGTTGAGTAGTTCATCGATAATTGAGGAGCCGTAAATTGGGCGTCTATGACTAAACATAAGGAAACACCAAAGAATATTGAAAATTTAGTTCAAGAGCACCTTAGTTCACTTCAAGAAATACCTGAAACATCTTAGTTCATTCATCTACCAACATAAAATATAGTGAGGTGAATCGAATGCATGAGAATGGAAAAGAGTGAAAACAACGATAAGCATGATTTCTGTCACTAACGATAATTCAACGTTCGTTGGTTGATGTTCTTTAAAGTTCGTTGACTAGCGGTAACTATGAGCGTTTTACTAGCAGTCTAACTTGTTTGATCGCATTTAACAAAGATTACATATGACAAATTAATAGGCGTATAGATGCGATCAAACTACTAACATCTTAAACATCTCATCAGATTTGATCGTATGATTAGTTCATCGTTCTATAAGCTTCTGAAAATACACTTTTCAACTATCGCAAGAATTTCCTTCCTGTGCAAAAATATATGATTCCATTTGGAGTGTCGCATTTCACAAAGTGGAAATGATATATAAAAATGGACTATAGAGTGCTCATTCCGTAAATGATTTCACATTTAACCTGAATTTTCGAAACGCCTCATTTGATACCGTCTAAAGAAAAAATAATATTGAAATCGAGTCAAATATTTTCCACTTAAGTCATGTCATCCTAAACGTACGTTCACTTTATAATTTTCCGTTCTTTAGCATTTTCTAGGATCTCGTCGTCATACGATTTGCTTACGATTACTTGTGACAACGGTATTTGCATGCAACATTTTCCAATTATTTTGCTCGTATTTGCACTATTTTCATAAGAACTTTGATCTCTTTTATTTTCATTATCATTTTATGCATTCTTAGATGAAATTATTGAAAGATATTATGAAAGTCACTTAAGGTTATATGCGCGAAACGTTAGATTGATTTCGAGAAAACTGAGGAATGTTGAACGGATCTAAAAAGTGGCCAATTTCGACTATTCGAACATTTCGAATTCTTCAAAAGGCAGCATCGCCCTCATGATGCCATTTTTTTCGCTATTTTATCTTCTCTTTCATTAACCCATTGTTTCTTATCCATTTTTTTCATTCCTGAATAATTAAATTGCCCATGCACGTTTTCGCTATAAACCTTATGACCATTGTTTTCATAAATATATCAAACGAACGCTTTGTTTTAACGAATCCTTTTTTTACTCTTTTCTTCTTTTGCTAATGTTTGCAACAGTGAGGCATTAATACGCGCCGTCTAATTTTTCTCTCGTCTTAAATAATTTCGATGTCTCAATGAAATATTTATTATAGGTGAACGGAGAGGAAATCATAGATGAAGCATGCATTATTGGGAATCCACATACGAACGATATCCAAAGTCCGACAACTTCTGCTCTTGGAGAAGTTGTTGCTACTCCTGTCGTGGTAAGTGAACGCTTCAATTTTGTCTACATTCTTTTCCATAGTCAAAGGCGATGGAAGAGCCACAGATAATTTAAAAACATATGCAGTTTCAACAGCAATGAGCGTTTCTCTGTAAACGTACTAGAACTCTATTATGGTCTATTGTGCTGATTATGCGGATTGGAATTTTGAAAAACTCATTGAGTCGATTTGTACAATCGCTGAAACATATGCGTGCTTTGATTTCATCGAAAGAATTTCCACTCAAATTTTGTATTAACTGATATATTGAAAACATTTTTATCAATTATTTCTCTTGAATATATTTTCTAATACAATGCTTCTTGTCATGCAAGCAAATAAGATAGCTTACCAAAAAATTTAAACACTATTTTTTAGCATACTCCACCTGTCGTGACATTTGATACGACCGTACATGAGATGAATTCATCAAGGACAGACGGAATTGCTGCGCAGTTGCCATCTTTTGTTGAAGATAAAACAAACGAGAAGGACGAGTTCCCACTATTACAGTCTGCAATTGTAGCGGCGAATTTATTGCCAAGTATTGTTTTGCGTTTAATGAACAAAGAAACATTCGAAATGTTTTACTGCCTAAAGTGGAGAAACTACGAGAATATTATGATTATTAATGAATGCAGCGATTTAGTATGGAAAGGTTTGCAGGAATTCTTTGTGGGAAGGTTCTCTCTTTGTACTGATGCGATGTATAACTAAGGAATCATTTGCTACGTGCCACTTGATGGACATCAAATACCAACTAACATATGCCAAAAATATATAGTAATACACAGCAAAAATGTATCTTTTATTTAGTCTAACGCATATATGAGATCAGCAGGAATCAGTAGGAACGTAGCATTCAGGAGTCTAAAACAAAATAGAAATATGAAATCACATCCGTTAACAACACCTCAATGGCAGCTCTATTATTGCACAATCGACTGAATTAATGCCTAATGCGCAGATGTTGATTTTCATGTTATCTCTCAGCGCCGCTATCACATCCGCGCTGCATGAGAGTAGAGACGTTCTTATAAGCTTTTAGGAATTGCATTTTACCTTAAGAAATCAAAACCTTGGAGTCTATGTTTTCATGTTTTCGATAATAGGAATAGGAATCGCAAGTTGAAAGTATAATCCAACACATGAACATACATCGTTTTTTAAACCAATCACTGTACAACAGTGGCATATAATTTCAGACTCCACATCAAGCGAATATTTTTCAACAGTGAGTCGGAAAGAAGCGAGTAGTAGTTCAACAGCACTAACAGCAAAGGACTCTGGTGGCAGCTTCTCGTCGACGAATACACCTTCCAGAAAAGCCACTAGGAGATCGTTGTCTTTGAAGAAAAAGGGTCTTGCTTCATCGGTTGCCACTACACGGTTCGTTATTTTATACCTCATCCAGTGAATCAGACTTGAAACGAAAATATTTTGTCGACAAATTGAACTTTCGAAGAAATTTCTTCATATTTCCATAAATTTTTAGAAAAAATTCCAGCGAAATTGTCAAACACTTTTGATGAACGAATTGTAGGAATCGTTAAGGCGGCTCGCAAATGGAATTTTAAGAAATTTGTGCTTTCAACATGTATTTCAGTTGTTTTCGTTATGCGCAATGACTGCATTGTTTCTTATGTCTCTTTGAAGAAAAATGGCAAATTAAACACCTTTTGAAGGGAAGTTTGTTTCAAACCTGACACATCCGATGGAATTCTTTTTAATGTTTGCCGCTACGGAGGTCCCTACAGAGTGGGAATGGCGGTGAAGCCCAAACGCCAATACGCATGCGCATACAAGAAGCTCACAAAGGCAAGCATATACGTAAAGAAGCAGCAGTTTATTCTGAAGCGAATTTCGGCATAGTTAATTTGTTTGAAGGATATACCGGGTGCGGATGCATAATTTCGGACTCAACCCTGCTCACAAATGATTTAATCTCTGTCGAGTCCACATCCGTCACTCTCAATCTGCACCGACTTTCTGCTCTTATGATGACCATTGGCATGTTGAATGGTCAAATATCGATGTTGTTTTAGCCTGTTCGCTGGATATGTTGTTATACGAGATTGCGAATAGACGCTTGACATAAATGAAAAATGCTGTTCAATTTTCTATACACATTCATAGTACTATATATCAACGATACTTTCATGTTTAGGTCGAATGAATCATCCGGTGGATTTGCAGTTCGGATTGTTAAAAGGACAATGATACGAAAGGAAAGCAGCCTCAAGAGGAAAGTGTCGAAATCTCAACGCAAAGAGAAAAGAGCAACGAAAACATTGGGCATTGTAGTCGGTATACATTCACTAAATTCGTCAATGTTGCGAGAACTTGTCGCCACTATAGGCTTTGAACTCCGATTTTGTTTCTTTTCAAAAAAAGAAGGCGATGAAAACTTTGTCAGTTATTCTTGTTTTGCTGATATTTTGCTAAGAAATACTTCACCACAAGTATTATCATCGAAACTTACCTTCTATTCAACGATACACACACGTTTATGAAGAGATCCTTTGAAAACATTCGTTTGATTATGAGTAGATTTCCCTCGGGTGTTGTTCAAAAGCTTTATTTTGAATGGATCGCAAAAATTTTATTTCAAACGTAAACTTTAACACGATTTTCTATTATATAATTCTGAGCCGAAGTGGCCCGAATTATTTGTCGCTTCTGCTATTCATTTGCTAATGTATTTCAGGTATATTCTTAATATGTTGGGTGCCATTCTTCTCGATGAATATACTTAACGCAATCTGTATTAAAATCGATAGCGAAGTGTGCCAGATTGGCTACGGTCCGTTCTTCTACTCCACTTGGATTGGCTATATGAATTCTTTCATGAATCCAATTATCTATACGATCTTCAACACGGAATTCCGTCGTGCATTCAAGTCGATTTTATTGGGCAGGAAACAATCGAGAGGGCGCTTGCGTTTAGCTGCCTTCAATAAGGGTATGAGGCAGCGAGTGCATCTTTAAGGTATCCTAACTTCTTCATGAAGCACCGTGCATCGATACTCCAGTCGCTTTTAATAAGCTTTAGTTTATTTCTATTTTGGCAATGAGCAAGACTGCGCTTATGCCGACTGCATATAATACATGTATTCCACTTTTTTTTTGCAAAACTCTACCCGGCCTATCATTGCGACACCAGGCAGAATCCGGACTTCATTATTCAAATAGAGGCCAAGCGCTAACGCCACTTGCCATTGGTAGGCAAGTGGCGTTAGCGCCGAAGCGCGTTTGCCGCTTCTCCGCCGAAGCGCGCCCTACTTATCGCTGATTGTAACGTTCCTACGAAGACGGCTAAATGTCTTTATTGTTGCTATTATCAGATTCAAGTGCCGAACGAATGCGATGGAGTTTTCGCATCTGTATATTGTACTTCAAGGTCATCTGTTCTTGAGATGTCTGAAGTGACGCAGTGCCACTATTTTTGATTACCAATCGCTTTTATAACGGTAACGGATCGGTTGAAAAATGTGCAAATCGAACTGCATCATTTCAGCATTTGCCAATAAGTGGAAGGAAGATTTATAATCTTCTAATTGAATTTACTTTGCACATTTCCGGGATTATTACTATTACCTATCGCTCTAATTGTTCTTTGGTTCAGACGTAGCATAATTCCAAAGGTTTTGATTTGATTGACGAATTGCAAACATATCGGTTGTCTGATCAATGGAAAGTAGTCGAGCATCTTTTCGCTTTTATAGCTTTTTAGATTGTGCAGATTGAATGCTTTAAAGTTCGTTCCTTTTTCTTTTTACTTCTTAGTGTTACGTTGTAGTATCTTTATTATCAAATTAACATCTGTTTCATCCAAAAAGTCTCCCAAATGATTTATGTTGTTCAGTCGCTACTGTGTTTGGCGGTGGATGTCACTTCGCTTCACTATACTTCCATTGATTTCAGAGAGTATTTATGAAGGGAATTTTAAATTTAAATATGGATTGGCATCAGTAAAAAGACGCAAATTTTAGATGTGTTTTATTTTTTTGATGAATTGAGTCGATAGTTACCGCTGAAATTCAAACAGCGAAGGAAATAAAGTATATGCATCGACTAATAAGAGGAAATTTAGTAAGAAAGATTTCGATTGTAGCAGAAACAACAGACACCTTTTGAATGAGTTAAACTCGCTTAGAAAGAAATGCGTATCAAGTGTTCTACGAAATAATATCTAATTGCATTACAATTCCAACGGATTTCAATATCGAGTATTGTGGCGTTCATGTGTATGCTTTGATTACCTGCGTCTATGAGTTAATAGGGTCTCTTTTTCGAATTCACGACGTTCTCTTATTTGCCACCGATGATTTTGCTCAGTGATATAAACGTTCAACTCAAATGTATCTCTTGCATATTTTTATATAAAAAGTTTTGCCATTTAATGCTTGCAATGCAACTTTACAACGCAATAGAACATCCTAAATGAGATAATATGATGATAGAAAAAAAATCAGTCTTGACCTTAGCATAGTGCTATCACTCATCTACAATAGCAATCTGTTTAAATCATTCATATAATCCTAGAAAAAAAGAATCTTTTGTTTCAGGTTTTCGTACGCAGCATACATTACTTCCGGATTTTTTTGCAAATTTACCATCCGTTCCAATAACGATACGGCTTATTTTCAATCTTCGCTATTGGTTCAAACAAGAAATTTGGCGAGGAGATCAAATTTATTGGCTTATTTCAGCACTAAACTTTTCGTATCAAGTACCCACTTAACGAGTTGTATAAAATATTAACGTCTAGATTTATCATAAAATTTCAACGTGAAATTATTGGTGATTTTAGTTGCACACAGTAATATCCATAAGTTTAAAATCCTGAAATAATACAATACGCTTCTAACGTACTAAACAACAAATACAATATCCATACACAGACGAAAACAAGCGCAGAAAAAATTTTCACTTTCAATGGACCACCGAGTTCGCCTTTAATATATGAATAACGACGATATTGCAATATAAGGATGCATACAGTGGAGCCGATGAGGAACATTGTTACCGAGAACGCAAGGCTACCTGCATGAACGTGAAACTCGCTACCATTAAGTGCGTGATAGATTGCCGCTATTGCCCATGCTGGAATAAGTGCAAGAAAAGTTATTAGAGTTGGAATTGAGCTAGGGTTTTAGCGATAACATCACTATGACTCACGATTGACATTGGTTGGAGTTGTGCATAATCTAGAAACTCAACGCAAACCTTGGGAAGACATTGAAAATGACCAGCATCTCCGACCGTTGGAAAGATAATGCAATCCTTCACTTCGACGTTCCATTATTATTCTAGCAATTTCAAGCAATTTTGATCAATCTAGGGGTCACCGTACCGTTCTTTGCGAGGGATGACTTTCCACAGTGTGAAAGAAAACTGAGTGAAACTCCTGTTTGTCTTAGTCGAAGAACAGCAAATTACACAAGGAGACTTTTAAGAAAATAGTTTTGTTGACGAAGCGTCTCGACAATAACATAGGATGAAACTTTAATGATAAAAACTCTACTGATTAAGGATTTATTTGGAAGAAGGGCAAACGATAAAGCTGGGAAGTGGATTGGCACAGGAGTCTACGCGGAATAATACTGCCGGGAAGAACGCAATAAGAGGATTTCGAAACGATATAGCGAGGGAGCGCCATTTTGAAGGGGCGAAAGCTGAGCGAATATGAACGAAGGGATGGCGCTATTAGATATATATATATATATATATATATATATATATATATATATATATATATATATATGATAAGAAGTTCTCAGCAATACACCATTAGATAACCTATTGAATGACGATAGTAAACATGCTTACGGCACAGCCAACGCATAGACGAGAAAAAGTAAAAGCTACTTCCATTTTTCTCCAACTAATAGGCAGGGTTTTTGCATTCTAAAGGCATGCAATGAGTCGAAATAAAAGGAGCGATCCATACAGTTATCACACTAACCAAAGCACCAAAGAAATATGCTGCAAACCTATTCCAATGCCCAGAAAGACATTGACAGCATTAGATCCCGTCACATTACCAATCGACGAATCGGCCCATTGGTCTTGAAGTGCGGCTGTTCGTGAAGCAAATGTGTCTGAAAGTATATCATATTTGAATAAAGAGCCACTTTGTTGATAACCTCTTCAACCGCCACGCTGGAGCAATTTAGTGGCCTCAGTGTGGTTTTTGATAAGCTCGTGAAAGGTGTAGGATAGGCAGATCATCACTCAGAAATGGATATATGTTGATGGAATGGAGGTTAAGAGCCATCCCACCCAGGCATCCCATATTGTAGATCTTTTCTCAAGCTACTCGATTCCCTACATAAAATGACCCTCGGAGGGGCATCTGCGAATACATATACACTGCGCCAAACGTAACAAGAGCGTAAATCTCCCTTTAAAAATACTATTTTTCCTGATATATGGTACCTTCAGTGGGTTCATCGTTTCACATCCCAGGATAGAGGAACATTCCATCATGAAGCCATCTTTCCAAAACACTCTTCTTAGTACTTCCAGGAAAAGTTTGGCGGCATTCGACAGCTTCCAATGAAAGACTTTGCAAAATCAAAGACATCTCCTGGCTTCAGATAATACAGTATGACTATCGACGCCTTGATGCCAGGAAATCCGTAACTTGTGAAATTCCGGCTAGTCTTGATACTTCGAAGTTGGGATACTGGGAGCAAAATTAATGTTTTCATGAGTTTGCTCTCGAGAACATCATAGTACAAAAGTGGCGGATTTGCAGCAGCGAGTAAAATTTGAAAGGAGATTTCGTCCTGACGGAATTAAAATTAAAAACTTTAGCTGTAGAAGATTTTGAAAGCTCAAAGAAAGCGAAACTATAAAAAGTGGGATCGATTGTGCTCCACATTGAGAAATAAACCCGGGAATCATCGGTGGATTTCCGCTCGAATCGATAGAGTGAATACGGACTGAATCATGCAGATAGATTTGCAAAAAAAAAAGAAGGAAAAAACGGTGAAATGCGGAAAACGATTAGATGCAATTTACGCATTTTAGAAGCAACATTTCGAATTTACAAGTACGTCGGTGAAAGCGTATGTAAGTGGCAACATTTGATATCTGCCAGAGCAAAATATAGATATTTAGCACAGCGAAGGGCTTCATCTGAAAACATTTTTTTTCTAAAGAGAGGAATAATAATTTACTAACCAGGAACGCTTGTTCCCATCGCAACTAAAGATATAGCAGTAATCGAATCCTTTAGGCCAACTGTGCATCCAAAATGTGATGCGAGATCACCGATTATTGCAGTGAGAACACCGATCATGAAGATCGCCACAAAGAAACATAGCCATCCTTTCATATAATCGGTCGGCGGAATAGTTGCAAATAATACCTTCCAGGGTAATGCAAGGAAATGCATTAGCACTTCCCTTGAAGTTGGTTCGCCATCTGAAATATGCAGCAATGAGGAACACGTGGCACCTATTACTCTTTGGCGAAATTTTTTAATGGCCAATTTATTTTCGTTTCATTCCAGCAACCTTATAAAATAACTACGGTCTTAATTATTATACGATTCATTTTGCAAATTATGACTTATAAAAGATAGCAGCAAATATCACAAGCATCTGAAGACATCAGTGCAGAAATTCCTGAAGCTCCTAGGAATTAAGCATGAATATCTGTCTGCACGTATGCACGTGCTTACTAGTCAGTTATTTGCGTAATGAACGGCACTCCTAATGCTTCATTCCACGCCAATTAGGTTGGTAGATTTGATGAAGTGATCACTGCTTTAGTTGTAGCAGCAATTGCATCAAGAAAATTGTCAAGTGCAAGCGTATGTCTGGCAGTTTTATTAGTTCCAGTTTTTTTTTTTTTTTTTTTGCTTCGCGCTAGCTCGTGCTGTAAACCTCATTATATTAGAAAAGCAATAAATAACTAAAGTTTTATGGTCAATTTCATCAATTCCACCACTTGCGACACATCCGCAGCTGAAACAACATTTTAAAAGAAATGAACATTGGCACTGGGAAAAGTCAAATGGTGCATCATTCATTTTCGCCCTTGAGGCGACATATTTCTCCCATTTCCTACCCTTGTGCGTAAAAGTGTTGCCAAACTCGCAGTACTAGAGGATGAAATCAAGGAAAAAACCGTACGAAATTGCAAGAAAGTCGCATGCGAGTTCCATTAATTAGCATTCGAGTAATGCGCTATCTCGAACGCAATTTATGATTTGCTTAAGACTGATTAACTTCAAGTCGCTTGCAAATGCAATTTGAGTACCTGACCAAGTGTTACCCAATTCAATTACTGAGCAGTAAAAAGCACAGCAAAAGTCTGCAAAGCAAAGGTTTGAAAATGCAATGAGAATAAAAACGAGATAGCACCATAGAGGACGATAGGTTGCCTGAAAGGTAGCATATGAACCTTTTCTCCACCTTTCGTCCCATTCCTCCATGGAATTTACTTCTACAGAGGATTAGTTTGGTTGCTGCTGCTACATATAGCGGAACCCTCACCATAATCTTTACAAACAATAACAAATAGCCGAAGAATTTGTACAAACATTTCATTCAAATTTTTAGTGACATCAGTAAACCAACCTTTCTCACTCTCAAATTCAATCGCCTCTTTGAACTGTTGCTTCCAACTATGTGTACCGATCATTATTGAAGTGTTAGCGCTCGTCACTAATTTATCGATAAAATTCTGAAAATATTCCACATAAAATGTTCCATAATTTTCTAATATTTATTCATGAGAGATGTTCGCAAATAGAAGGAGCCCTTCATTGTTTGCGGAAACTTTTTTGTTATGAAACCTCCCATTAAGGTAAATTTGCCTAATTAGTTGAAGAGATTATTTGTTTCAATAGAACGGCTTTTGCATAAAGGATAAATGATACGTATAATAGGTATCAGTTCGTGTACAAACTATTGCTTCCACCACGCAGAATTTCTCTCTCAATATCTCGTCCCTCACTCTCCATCAGTGGCACATGACGAATGCCAACCATGAGCTCTACTTTCTTCAACAGAGCGTATATCAGAAGCACCAAATAAGTGAGATGATGAGGTGATGCCTCTACGTTCTTTTTTTTTTCGCGTCCAAAGAGCATTTTCCCACATCTCGCGGAAGATTCCAAAGAAATTATGGTCAGTTTTTAATATTTGATGAATAGTTTTGCAACAGTGATAGGATAGGATAGTGCAATCAATTCCCTTAGTAGAAATAAGGCTCGATAACAAGCAATAAATGATATTCCAAGCAAGATGATAGCTGCATTTGCAACGGAATAAAAACTTCACCTTAAATTCGCGATCTTCAGTGATAACGATTTTGCACCTGGGATGATCGGAGAGAACAGGTCTCCCAAGCTCGACGTCTTTTTCATAGGGGTCATCATGGTGCCATATTGGCTGCCCAAGTTCCAAATAAAAATCCTCGTTCTTCTCATACTCGTCGTCGTTGATGATTTCAACAGCAATTTCCGCTCTATAGCAAGATATCACAATTGAAAAAAAGATGAAACTGCGAGAGTAGTAACTACCCAGCCGTTTGACTCTTCAGTCGACAAAAAAGTCAATTCTTTTCCAGCGGTTGGTGCAATATCTGACCTGCAAATTTCACGACCTAATTTCGGGGGCAATCCCGTATCATTATAGATCAGACGAGCGCTCTTTGATGACAACAATTTAATCCTGCAGCCTCTGGCCGTAGATCTTCGTGGGGTCACTTTATCTCAAGGTGAGATTGTTCAACCTCAGTAGATCTCGAGGTTCGGGTAACGATACCCAAAGTAGAGGCCCTCGGGATTGATGAAGCGATCGTGTGAGCTCTGCTCGCCAGAAGAAAGATTTGATTCATCCCAACAGTTTAGAACACCACAAATTTTTCTTGTTCAGGGATGTGAAAATGAAGAAACGTCAGATGAAATTAATACACGCACGCAGACCTATGAACATTTATAGTGCAGTGGTAGCCAATTTTTGAGCACTAACGGCTCTGAATAGAGAATGACAGTATTTGCAGAAAAAACAAAGCGTGAAGTATCATTCAGGTTTTGTACACCATTAGCTTAAGGGATCATTTATGCTAAATGAGAGGAAGGCCGTCTCTAATGTGCACCTTCAGCCCGAATCTAATTTAAGGGATCTAATTTCTAATTACTCGAAACTGACTAAGCGAATGACGGGTAAGTGCATGGCACTTTCCTCTGAATCATCGATCGCTAAGCTGGCGGTTCTATTTGTTATTCACATCGAATGAATCGCTACGGCGAAAACATAGCGATAACGGTGAATGAATTACTGTGACTTCAAAAGACGTACAATTACTTAACTACCGAATGGTGAACAGTTATTAGAGATGTCGCAACTGTAATTCATCAGAGAGAGTCACAAATCACGGAGAGCAAAAAGAAGAGAGTACCAAGAGTGGAACTACTCGCCTTAGCTATAACAGACTCCTCACAAATGACAGTAAAGCTAGTGACCGATCCCTTTCAACACAACGGCAAACTAATTAGCAGGGAGCTGTCTCCAGAAAGTATCGCAATGCCACTAAACCAAAATGAAACTAAGGAACTAACTGTTATCGGCAATATAAAATTACATTATTCAGCATCCTTCAATAAATTTTACAGCATAACCTAATGAAACGAACTTGGTTTGTTCATCTTTGAAACGAACGGCACCCTCAACGGCGATGTAATCATGGCCTGCCTTTGCAGCACCGTCGACTGTCTTATAAGGAATCGAAACTTCTCCACGTGCACCACGAGTGCGCATTACCTAAAAAAAAACATCGGTTAGGTAACCACTGCAGACTTTTTCAGCTGAGTGGAGTTCCTGTCGTGGTCTACCACTCTATCACACTTTTCGGTTACCACTTCACTGTTTCGGCTAAAAGCACTGAGCAAGACAATGAGGACCGTCAATAGTGTGCCTTTCGCATAAGCAGATATAGGCATATGACACCTCCTTGAGAGAGGTATGGTGAATTTAATTCGCTGATTAGGGTTTTGATTTCTTCGTTCAATATGAGGAACCATTTAGTAAAGTGAGGAAATCACCTCAGGAAAAAGTCTCCATTGACGCTAGCAATGCCTCTGTTTTGCTGTTCTCATTCTATCAAGCCGAGACGAGAGACAAATATTGCTTAATGACGGCATTTACCTCAGCGACAAAAACTCCTTTACTTTCAGCCACTTTGAATTTCTCAGATGTGAAGCCGAATGCGCCCGCATGATCGTCATCAACAATGAGCACCGTCGCTGTAGACGCACATCCGAGCCTTGCTTTCACAGGTTCCCCTTTTTCACCTTTAACTTCACTCTGTTGACTGTGCGCATTAAAAAAAATAAAGGAAGAAAGTGGAACTACAGTTGGCAAAATTGAAGAAAATTGGTATTTGGGATGGGAAATACCTATAGATGATTTCAGCAAAACAAAACGCGATGATGACGTAAACGCGACATTCGAACAATAGATCACTAATTCATACTCTCTAATCGCAAGTTTTTTACTAGCTGATACTCTCCAATGGCAAATTTTTTTTATCGTTTCTGTGTTATCGCAGCATGCGAAGGTTAACTATGGGAGTCTGAGTTGCCTTTGAGCGATTCTAAAGTTGTTTCAACAGTCATCAGCTATCACACATTCCCTTCTATTATTTTATTCGAAATATAACTTTCACATCATTTCCTTCGACACAACGTAAAAGATAATTATGAGTTGTGTTTTACAGTCGTCTTGAAGACTCTTATCATAGTGAATGTTTCCCTCTCTGGTGCACAATTTAGGAGTCTTTTTCCCTATAAATTTAGGAGTCTTTTCTTCACCTATAGCTGATATTGCAGCGCTTTTTGATGTTTATAAGCAATGAAACTGTTAATGTTCCTGTGTATCATTTCCTCGGTGGTTTTTTGGTTGCTGAGGCTGCAATATTCTCATTGAAAACCGCCATAGTAAAGCAATTTTTTTAAGAAGAAATCATTGTTCTCTAGCTTTACAAGAACTGAGCCATTCGTGCAATTTCAGATGTCTCTAAATTCGCCGTAGCCCAATTGTCACAAAAGTTGAAAGAATATTCCGGCAGCAGTAATCTTTTCTCGGCTTATAAATACGGTCTTTTAAATGAAATATGAACCTTCAAACCGTTTTCGGACTATTTAAGACAAGCAATCCTATATTATTCGAGGAAAATACTTTGACCCCTCGTTCTCTAAACTCTTGAACTACATCAGTTTTACTTTGACTCAATAATAGCTTATAATAGTGTCCATAATACAGTGAAGCCCATTTAATGAATTTTCCTCGACTCTCATGAATTCTTCGCGCATCAATCCTCTCCATCAATTTAAACTTGATAAAAACAGATGCCATTTAAATTTTCGTAAGCATTTGTTTTTCAGTACGGCAACCAACGAATGGAATTCGTTTTCACACGAGGCTGCAATTGTTTTGAGTAATGTGGCATGAAATTACGGTATTGGTTGGTCTATCCTACGGTCTCTCCTCCGTTTGTCTTCCGTATTCTGCGCAACCCCTTGCTTCCCGCTGTCCCATTCTGTTCACCGTTCTGTAAAAGTTGAAATACCGTCTCTTCTCATACTGACTCACTTTTAATTATATCGAATTGATATCTGTTCCAGCTCCATCTATTGATTATTTTTTGGCCACCATACAGCCAAATTTTAATTCCACACCTTTTCAATGTTCTTGTGCTGTTAAGTTTTGTGAATCAAATTCCAGGCTGCATTTCCTCCGTAACATCTGTCTTACCTGATCGATGAGCTTGCACTTGATATAAGCGAACCATGAATTGTTCATCCTCCTCATAAACATCGTTATCCACAATACCAATCGTGATTTCCTGCCTGAATCAATCAGAATTGTTTTTGAGGGAAAAATATTTGAACCACTCACTACTGAGGTGATATTTACTTAAGAAGGACCGACCACAGGAAATGCATGAGTGAGTCGAGCCAGAGCTAATATTAATCCTCGCTGTTTTCCGACTTGGCCGTGCATTTTGTGAATCCGTTAGTTCGAAACAGCTACGAAAAGCTGAAACATGATTCCGTTTGATTAACGCCAGCTGCTGAAGATGCACGAAAGGCTCCGAATGGACATCTATACTACTGTTTATTTCGGTTTCTGCCTAAGTTTTGCACTTTTGCTCTATGTAATTTCCGCTGGGGTAATCAAACTTTTTTTAAAGCGGAAATCGCGTTCTATGGGTATGTGCAACCCATCCATTCTCTATGGACTGCCGAGCTCCCGAGCTCCCCTTTATACAATGGTGATTTTTTTCGGTCCTTCCAAAAAGCTTTGCAACTAACTCCCTTTGCAAGTTGAATTTCAGCATTACCTTCTTCAGGAAGGGGTGGAAAAGACTGGTAGTACAGGTTGCGCTTCAAAAAGAAATGTGCTGCTGTGATGCGCTTCATTTCCATCGGCCAGACGATACGATACAGATGGTAGGGAAATATATTTTTCTAAACTTCTATGCCTGGCACTTGTTGTAGTTTCTCGCCTGGAAAAGTCACTAAAACTTCTTTGACGTTCCCGCCAGGTGGATGGAATTAACCTCACGTGGACCTTTTGATTAATGAATACATCGCAGTGAAGCAAATAATGTTTCATTGCTTGGCACAGGAGTATGTTCCCTTGCGTTTTCTTTTTCTTTATGTGAAAGTTGTCGCTTTCCTGAGCTTATAAAACGACCAAACAATCAGGTTTATTGAGACGTTTTAATGCCCACTTCCCACCATTTCATTGTTCCTTGAGTGACTATGACTTCAATCAGCTGACTGCAGGAAAAGAAGAAAAATAACGGCATGATGCGGAGAATCGTTTTTGTGACAAGGAAGGGAATGATGTGATCAGATGAGCAAGGATAGAGGAAATTCGGCGTTTCTATTAGACACAACGGGAAAGAGAATGGAGGGAATAGAGACGGGATATGCAGCTCTTAATGAAAAAAAAAGACTAATACATATGTATACCATTTCTGGCCGTGCTCGAATTTCAGAATGCCTTCAGTAGGAAGGAAATCACTGTATTCTTGTGCGGTATCTGCAATGGTGCGATAATGAACTGTGACGATAACCGGCACATCGATTTCTTCCGTTTCACATTTCACTCTCACGTTCACCGAACCGGCATTCTCCAAGCATACGTAACATGCTGGATCAAAACTGCAAAATTTGTTTTCACTCGCATGCTTCAATTGACGTTTCAACAAAGCAGTTAAATAAACAAAGAAAATTTATCGATAAGCACCGAATAAATCCTTGGAATGTATTAATCTGAAGGGTTGATAATGAGTTTTAAAACATGGAAGAAGCATATAAGACAAGATAGTGAGAGGTATGCGCCTTCACATCATATCATGTGATCAACTGGATTCATAAGTTATCGATAGAAACTTGAAAACGGAAAGTAATGCCTTCGAATTTGAACTGAATCAGTTGTGATAAGAACCTTTCGCAAAAAATTTTTTTCCTCAGACCTCAGCAGCGCAGTGAGAATTAAGTCGATGTAAGATGTACACAATGTTTTTTGCGCGTTTATATGTCCATAAACTGTTCCGAAATTGATGGATTATTGTCCAATATGGCATAGAAAGTGATTCTATGGCATTAATTATGCCCATAGTTTCGTTACTCTAGCTTCAATGTCTCACGAGGCGAAGAGTAGCAGAAACATAACAATGCAGAGTCAAGTTATTGCCTTAATGTACTCCTGCAAATTCAAATTTGCAAAGACGTACAAAAAGCTCAGTTCAATACCTTGGACAGTTTTTTTCTATCACATATTACTAGGCCTATATTCTTGAATTAGACAATTCCTCAAATCGATTTCATCGCCTCAGCTCGCAGTAAAACCAAAAATTTTGTTTTAGTAGCTCCGACGATAAACTCAGATAGCATCATACTTTTACTACATATGCGGTAACTAAAGAGTTCTACAATAAGGCGTAAATTTTCGGAGCTCTAGTTTTGCTCGGTGTTGTTATATCACGTACACTGTGCAAACAAAAAACACATCAGATGAAGAATACAATGTTGCTCAAACTTCTCAGTGCATTATGAGCAATACACATAACGTTTGCTAAACAGGAGTGTCCTACAACAAGAAGCAAAGTTTTTGCAACATCCGCCTAGGTTCACAAAACAAGGGCACCATTAGCAACTTTTATTTGGCAAATATATAATGATAAACACCTCACGACAGCTTCTTGCTTTCGTTTTATTGACGTTTGTGGTGTGGCAAGTTCACTGACTTTCTTCTTCATTTTTCTCGTTGCAATATCACCCGATCCAATTAACTTCCTGGTTGCCTTCAAAAAAATGATTAGTTCGCCATGTAAATCCGGTTCATTTAGTACAGATATCGTTCCAATTCACTTAATCAATCGTAGGCTATACCAAATAGTCCTGAATGGAACCCATGAAATAGGTATTCTACTATTCGGAGGCGACAAATACATAACTTTTACGAACAATTTCTGTTTCAGATGGCCAATGAAGCCATGCAATCTAAGTTCACCTTAGTATAAGTTAGAGTAAAACAATTCGCTATAACATAAGACACATTAACTGCGAATGTACAGTAAGACAAAACAGCTCATGGAACGAAAATATAACAGATATTGAAGTGAAATTTTATAAGTGGGAATGTTTATAAGTGGGAAAAATAGCACTTCCATGTCAGTAGCACTTTCTTACAACTGAAGTATTTCCAAACGAAACAACATCTCCCTAACTACCGTCAATATAGGTTGCCGATGAGCATTTTTCTCACCAGGCGTAGGAATAAAGTTGGTGATCTGTGACAACTGTCAGTGTACCTGAATTCGATAAAACGCTCGACTCTTTGGTTCTTGAGCAACAACCCTCTCAAGCGCCAATTTCTCCAGTTCCTCAGCAGGCGCATCAGGATTCTCAGTCCTTAACTTCCTGAACATATTGAGATATTTCTTACGGTGTTCTTCAAATGCGATGACGTCAGCATCCCGTTGACTTGACAACAACGACAACCTGAAGAAGCATATAAAATCTTATAAATCCAGATAAAATTTGATGATCACAATGGAATCGTCAGACCAAAATGGCTCGCGTACTGTATTAAAGAAAAAGGTGAAGTTAAAGACACATTTTTCGTGCGAGGTAGCATTAAGTGGGACTGCGTCGTAGTAAGCTTTGATAGAAATCTTTCAGCAGAGGCTGAAGTTTGAAAACGATCAATACCCTGAAAGACCAATTTAAAATCGTTTCGACTTGAAGTTTTCTGCGCCAGTTAGCCTTAACAATAATTGGAACCCTGCTATAAGCACCTCTCGATTTACTGCCCCTAAAAATTTTGCAAGCCTTCTACAGACAAGGGATGTGAACGCCTAAATGCTTCAATAAAAAATTACCTATGTTCAGGAGGATGAATACTGCCGTCGATATCCTTATGTTTCGCTCTTGCCGATTCAGAACGCCTCAAAAATGAAGTGCGGGCTCCTGTGAGTAATCGCCGACCGAATTTCCCGGTGTACTGATCGGCTAGGTAGGCCGAAATGACGGTCAGTGGAAAGAACACAAACGTGAACGCGCCTTCCCAAACCTAGTATTCAATACTGTTACTCTCTGAAAGCACTTCCTCTCCAACCCCTTCTCATCCGTTAACGTCTGACTTCGCACCTGAGCAAACCTTTGTGAGTAATATTACTTAAATATGGACAGTCTGGGCCAGGTTTTTGGTGAAGTGATAGTAATTTCGCACGAAAGTTGCGATCTGAATCAAATATATGTCGCGCGCTTTGTCGTCGCCATGTTGTTCCGACCAAACATTCACGCTTGTTCGAAGCGAACAATTGTGAAAGTACTTGTTGCAGTATTTTTATCCCGTATATCTATGGCTCTTTCTATACCCAATATTTGTTCTCACAAAATATGATCTTCAAACCTACTTCTGTATCACCTGTCTCCCTAAGTAATGTTCCCTCAAACCTACATGAGTTTCTTATTTCAAATGGTTTTCAAATGGTTTATGTGATCGCTTATGTTACGTTTTTGGCATATGTGTAATTTGACTGGAAAATAAAAAGACGGTAACTGTTCCCTGAAGGTTCCCGTAACTGTTCCCTGGGAGAACCCCTGAACATTACCTGAAGGATGCCCTCTATTCCATTGAATGCAACATTTATGGCATTTCACATATAGACGTGTTTCATATCTGAAACAGTTCTTGGCATCCAGTTTTCAGATACACGCTCGCATTTCTTTAATTCATTAACCAAGCGCACAAACGATTGTTGCAATTGCAAGAACATGAAATCCTTTGTTCGCATCATGGCCTGATGGCAACCTATACATTCTCGTAAAATCAAAGAAGCACGTGTTATTACGACTCGTTCAGTACCTTTCAACGGTTGTTAGGAAATGTGAACGCTCAAAAATCTTTGTCCTCTTTTGTAGCTGCTTTCCGAATATATAGGCATTGATTTGAGGATATGGAGGGATCCGGATCGCGTACCTATACACCTGCCTTTCCCTATCGCATCCCTATGAATGTCACCTATGGCTTGTGTTGCTTTTTTATGTTGTTATTGTTTTTGCTCAGTGCTTTGATGTATATTTCATGATCGAGACAGTTGAAAGATGGTATTATTGCTCCTGCCTGTTGCTCGTAGCAAATTTGCAATGACCAGAAAAACACGAAGGATATTTGTAAGGCCAACTACTTTTTCTATACAAATGTGAATGGGAATATTACTTTTTTGCTCGAAATATAAACCGAACACGGGGAACAATTGCAAAGATGCAAAAGATATACCTGAATAACGCCTGGCGAGAATACAGAAATAATAAGATAAAGCCAGATATAGGCGAATGTTGACCATGCAACAGTCACCCAAAAAACACCATTGTGCTGAACCATTCGTTTCTCTGTAGAGGGTACTGCCTGAAACCCTAGGTTAGGGCTAATGTGTTTGGATGGTAAACAAAGTTACACCTGAAAAGAATTAAGATCGAATTGATCTTCCCAAAAAGGTCGGGAATGGTCTCATTAATTTATTCAGCTTGATTCCATTTCTTAACCTTCACCTTGCCGAAGTAGTTCAATGATGCTCTCGAGCACAATACGCTATTTTCTTCGAAGAATTAACCTCCTTCACACGCCTTTCAATGTTATGCACACATTCATAGTTATTGCGAATTAAGTTGGCGAAACCGAAACAAATGGGTTAGCAATTTACTGAAAACGGTTGGAAAACAGCAAATCATGAAGCTCTGCTGAGATATTAAAACATTCATGTCATAATCTGAACTATTGAAGCGTTTGAGCAGAGAAAAAGCCATTTAGAACGTATACATTCTTATGACAAAAGCCAAATTCGCCCCATGCAAATTTGATTCGCACTATATTGAATGAAAAGCGTGACAATAATATATACTAAATGATGAATTCAATAAAAATCAACTTACATAAATGCATATTCCAATAATAATAAATAAATTAAATGCTGCAGAGCCAACAATTGTACTCGGACCAAGATCACCTGAAAAAAAAGTTTTTATTTGTTGAAATTCAATCATTGATATTCTATTGCGTTAGTGAAGAATAAGCTTGCGATAACATTATCAACATTTGAAGCTTTACTAATAATCGTATGCATAATATCGTCTTGATTCCTATTTTTGTTCACTTCGATGAATCGGTTTCATTACTTCATTTCCGCTTCTCGCCCAAATGCAAGTTGAGCAAAGCAAAATTTCACATGTGACGTTGCAAATGAAACATTTCCAGTGTTTTGCTACACCCCCGTATCTCATAGGTTTTGCATTTATTTGTAAATCATCATTAACAGACCGACGTCCGTAGATACATCAGCCAATACCTGCTTCAAAGTTATTGCCGAAGATCTCGATAATTGATAGCAATATCTCAGGAGCACTAGAACCTGAAATAACGCTGTTTTTAATCGGATATATCTAATATTATAAGTGGAATCATAGACTGATGGGAAATTCGAAGTGATTTATCATTATTGATTCTATTATTTGATGATACCATATTAGTTAGCGGTATGAAATTCGATGATTTTTATTCTTGTTTACACTCGGAGCAGCAATCTCATTTTTCGTTTAGATGATTATCGATAGCCTATGGGACAAATCAAAAACATTATAAGGGGAAATGTGCAACACAAAACAAATATCAACGATTGTAAAAGAATTAACTTCAAAATATGATTGCAATCTTTGCTAATTATCGATAAGTTTCTTTTTAATGCTACAACGCTCTCTTCTTATGATGTTTTTGTTTTCCTAACATCACTCATCTAAACTATTCAATTCACTTGCATTGCAAAGAAAAAGCTTTACTTATGTAGAGCATATTTAAATGCTATAGGTTGTGAGTAAAATAAAATTCACCAATTTTTGCTACTTGAAGGTGATATCTTTTTAATTAAATTTGTTCGTTTCCTAATCGTAAATTCTCTATGATAGACATTTACAATTGCAGCATTGCAATATTCATAAAAATTGAAACATGTGTAATTTTCTCATATTTTCTTATTTCTTATTTTCGCACCATGAACATATTTAACTGTTAAAACTTTCTGAAATTATACTGCATAAACGATGCATTTCAATGCTTTATGAGTAGGTAATAAAGTGGAAAATTCACAACGCTTAAGGACATTCAACGGTGGAGCATAGCATTAAGGGAGAAGAATCATCAATAAACAATACCGAGAGCCATTAAGGTAAGATTGCTGACTGTTTCATTCCATACACGAATAAGTATCGTATATGGTTCACCGGTAATCTTTTTTAGCTTTACTTCTCTTTCCTGTGATGTTATCACTTCGATTGCGGCCATAAAGCGATCAGCCACAATCGATACGCCAAAGAACATATACAACATTGCCATCAAATAGACTATCGCTCGAAACACAATCGTCACAACTCCCACTCCTTCCTTAAGCATATGTTTGTTCTAAAATGATGATAAAGTGGTTTGAAAAATTTCTTCTTAGGAATGCTTCGATAAAACGGAAGCATACCCACTTTCAATGATAAGTAATCGCCATATGAGTGTGAAGTGATTTTGAAAAATAGGCGACTCTAATTTCGCAGTATGCAGTTGATGTTTGTTTTATGCCATCAATGCGTTCCACTTCTGCAATCGTTTCGGGCAGTCGTCGTTTCTTGGATGGGTGGAAAACATCTTTGGTTACAATATATATGAAATGGAAATTTCCTTTGGCTTGCATAGAATCCTTACAACTATCATACTGGTACAATAGTTTTTGGATATGACCATGTAATGCGTTGAGTACAGATGGAATAATCATTTATGCTGACGTTTCGGCTCTTTGAGCCATAATCATAGCAACCAAGCTGAAATTCATCACATAAAATACACTTTGTACGTTTCATAGACTTGGAGGGGTTTCAAACAGGTGTGATATGAACGGTAGTGAGAAGGAGGGTTTAATTATATATATATATATATATATATATATATATATATATATATATACCGACGGAAAGGAAAAAAAAAACAACAAGAAAGAAACGAAAAGGAAGACAAAAAAAAGGAAAAATAAAGGATTTAGAGTTCCCGAGAGAGAAGATTAGTGAGGTTGGATAATTCGACACAGCCGTTAATTTGTGGTTTTAGAGAGTTTATGAGGTGGGCTTCCTTATCTTGCGGATTAGCGTGCCTTTGCCACGAGCAAGTATTTCGACCACAATGTTAGTTGCCTCAAGGTTGTGGACCTCGGCAACTAACATTGTGGTCGAAATACTTGCTCGTGGCAAAGGCACGCTAATCCGCAAGATAAGGGAAGCCCACCTCATAAACTCTCTAAAACCACAAATTAACGGCTGTGTCGAATTATCCAACCTCACTAATCTTCTCTCTCGGGAACTCTAAATCCTTTATTTTTCCTTTTTTTGTCTTCCTTTTCGTTTCTTTCTTGTTGTTTTTTTTCCTTTCCGTCGGTATATATATATATATATATATATATATATATATATATATATATATATATATATATATATATATATATATATATATATAAAATTAAACCCTCCTTCTCACTACCGTTCATATCACACCTGTTTGAAACCCCTCCAAGTCTATGAAACGTACAAAGTGTATTTTATGTGATGAATTTCAGCTTGGTTGCTATAATTATGGCTCAAAGAGCCGAAACGTCAGCATAAATGATTATTCCATTTGTACTCGACGCATTACATGGTCATATCCAAAAACTATTGTACCAATATATCTATCGATCATGCGTCTGCGAAACAACAGTGTTACTGCTCATAACTATCATACTAATTCATCAAATTTACAGACTTTTAATCTTCTACATAAATTATTGTCTCGAGAAGCTCTTCTCATGTTTCAAAATGATGGAGATTGAAGTCCAGTGATATCCCCATCGCAAGTGAAAAACCAAATTCCCTTCTTGGAATTGAAATAGTGGATGAGATGCGATCAACTTTTCTGCTTTTAGTGTCTTTTGCAAAATCGCCTTTGCAAATTCAATTACGAAACATCTTCTCTAGCCGTGCATGTAGTATTAATGCATTGCTCTGCCCATTCAAATACACGATATCGATTTTCTTTTAAGTTTGAACTGCCCTTTGAAGGACGAAAGAATTCAGTAATAAACAAACGGCTGGTGCAGAATAAGCAATCATTATCCACAAATGTCATAGACGAGAGTGCACATCTCGCTTGGTACTCCCTCTCTTGGCTTACCCGCTATCCCTTTTGCTTAGACAACAATTAGATAACCCAGAATTGGAATTTTAGCTCTTTAAGACGTCCGTGTAGTTACAAAATATTCATTTAGAATTTTATGTCAATACTTTTAGTATCGCAACATACATCACCGATAAAGGCAATCAAGTAAAACACTGAAATTACCCAAAAAGTTACCAAAAATCACGAAATAAATTACCTGAGGATTCCATACTGGAAGTAGCAGTCCCGGTGAGCATGGTTTCGCTGGCTCACAACTGTCATTCTGATCTGTTGCAGCAACTCCAGTGATGAGATATGCGAAGATGATAAATAAAATCATCGTTTATATTTTCTCAAATGAATTACTATGATGAAATGAAGTGGAAATAAAGCGTTAGCTATAAGATATCCATTATTTATGAGTGAGTCGCACAACTGTGAGCCTATAATTAGAATATTTGTGAACATTAATATATTTGTTATATCAGACTCAATTGTGGCGATGTTGAATGAACATGCAATCAACTAGTTACTTAAACTGAGCAATTCTAAAGCTCGTTCTAAAACAAACATCTAAGCAATTGCTTTTTTTAACTCCATTGAAACCAAGCAAACCGAAAATCTTCTAAGCGCGTTGGAAAGGAATGGAATGAGGCGGTGTTTTTGCTGAAGAGGAGGAAGCAATCACAACAAAAGACGCGACCATCGATCGACCAAAGTGTCTTCCAATAGCCTGGTTAGTCTAAAGTAGAAAATGCGGGTTTTATTTATATGAATATGCATCATGCTTCTTTCAATAGGAAGAATACCAAGTCATTTATTCTTCCAAGCATATAAAATTCCATTTAAGAGGAATCATCGATTTGAGATGCCATTTGAAAATACTTGTGCCCTATACGATTTGAAAATTGAAATGGACCTGCAGATTTTCAATCCCTTTAGGCCATCACAGCAGAGCACAAGGAGCCACGAAACGATCAATACAAATAAAAGGGAAAAATTTTTCTCGAAGGAATAAAGCAGTTTGCAACGTGACGTGTAAATGCCCTTCATGAGGTATTTGGATGCATCTCCCTGATGCACGAGGACATCGTCGGTGACGTAGATCAACTCGTTGCTGAAATGTTCGTATCGTTTCAAAATGTCGGAGACCTCATATATGATAGCGTTCTAAGATGCAGCATATATAGCCAAAAAACCTATATTCATTGCCATGTCTGTTTAGAGAGCAGCATATATAGCCAAAAGAACCTTTATTCATCGCCATATCTGTTTGGAGACAGACAAAAAACACACTGAGCTTTTGACACAGACAGAGGCAGACGACTCTATGGCCAAACCTCTTTCACGAAACTAACGACCATTACAAGTTGACGGGATTGACAATTGACTGTTCAGTGATGAGACAGCCATCATACCTCCCTCCCGATCCTACAATTCACCTTTCCCATTTCATATTTCATAATATCTCAAGCAACCGCTCACTGATCATACCTCGCACCATAAATTTTCGTTTACTTTCTCAAATTTAACGTCACCTCACTATGTACCGCCTCAAAACCCGGTGTTTACTACTTTACGTTACGATCTCTAGGCGCTGCTCGCAATCTCATACTTAATGTGTCCCTCACTGTTTATCACTACCTAACTAGCCATACAACGTATCGTTTGCCTCCTTAGATGTTGTCTTACAAGGAACTCACAACTAATAGGCAGTGATGAGCGACTCTGATGCGAAAATTTAAACTGAATACATTTTCCTCAATGATTAACGCTTGATGGTCATGAGATAGCAAAATATTTGAGATCCAAAATTTCGTGGGCCGTGACCAATTAGGCAGTTTAATCAGATCTTGGATGTAAATGAATTTTTTTTACGTGAGCGCGACTCTAGGACTCGTTCACTATTGCATACAAATCGCACTTCAATCTACCATACAGGATAACTCTCTCATCCCAGATTACATTATTCATGGGTAACAAATTTAAGGGGAAACGAAAAATCTAACCATCAGACTTTCCGATTGGAAAATTTCAATTTTGGATTTATAAAGTGGAACCGAACGATCGAAGCGAATTTTGAAACATATCTTATCGATGCTTACTGTCCGTATACTCTTTATTCACTTTTCACGTAAACACAACTATCTTATAACGCATATATTTCTTCCTCATGCATCGCAATTTTTTTGCCTACAAAAGTCTATTAACGAAGACATTATAATATACGCGTTGTTTGTTGAAATGAAATATGTTCTAAATTTTTAGTGAATGCGCAGCTACTTAATTCCCATCAAGGAATAGTACCACAAAAACAAATGAGTACCACAAAAGGTCCTATTTTCTCGTCACTTAAAAACTTCGACCAATGCGATGAGTTAAATCGTCATGAAGACGAGAAGAAAGATCCAGACAGTGAACTCCTATTCAAAGCGTAAATCAAAATGAAACGAAGAAATGCGATAACATAGGGCAGCCGGTTACGAAGCTCATGAGACCGATGTATATCACAGTTTTTATCGTTTAATTGCTTAAGAACAGAGAAGAGAAGTTCAATAGCAGAAGTTAAGAAGCATCATGGTTGAAATAGCGAAGTAGGTTTACAAGCCTACACATATGCTCGTGTTTCATAATGCGCAGCAATCGTCGTACTGGAAAACATAGTGAAACAAACTGCTGTAAGATTGTTCGCTCATCTGCGTGCAAAAAGACTTTCAGCAAACGTTCTTCGTTGACCAACGGGTAGAGAGAAATTCGCGAGACTTCATTTTAGCATGAATATGACTTCAGAGGGCGATCAGATTTATTCGGAGACTTTCATTGTGCGAAGAAATTGATAGAAGATGCACGCTTCGACAAATTTACTTCTTTCCTTTGCTTATTCCGTATATAAAATATGGGAATCATTCAAAGTAATCGTTGCCAGGTGAAGACGATACAGATAAAAAGCTGACACAACATACAGCGTTTTGTAGCTCAGCCAAAAAGATCTACCTGTTGCCTGAACAACACAAAATAATAACTTCTAAGAACGAATTCCCGCTATGTAGCATCCAGTTGACGAGTTCCAACGCAAAAGACCCGTTCTTTATGCTGCTTCTGATCGATAGGAGCAAAATTTGAAATGTGAGATTTTTTGCCGCCTATAAGCACTAACAATGTATGGAACGTGATAAATCGTAGCTCAAGTCCATCTGAGGTGTAGATTATACCGATAAAATTTTATTGGTGTGTCTATTCTGGTTCATGAACTGTAGCCGTTTGGCAGACAGGTGAACAGACGCTCACATATATATACACACTCATACGATATACAATAAACCAGCATTAGAGCATTAGAGCATTAGAGCGTTATATTCGCGCACGCATGATAGTGCCAAAATTAGAATTCGCACAACAACCACTGAAAGTGGGATACGAAAAGCAATGCATAAAAAGAAAAGAGGTTTGATACGGTAGACTAATGAATTCACTCAAAGAGCTCATTGAGTTTTCATGATTGAGTTTGCAGAGAAAGACGAATTTCTTTTTGCTCACTTTGAGAACTAAATGAAACAATTAATTAACATCTAATACGCCATTAACGACATGCTCAATGTGACGCCATATACAGCCAATATATTGAGCACTTCATTAATAAGATTTATATGAGCCTAAGGAGAGAGTTGGAAGGAAACTTCATAATCGAAAATATTGAATGACAGTTAGGCAGTAAGACTGGATGATAGATTTGTGATAGCTTATCTGTTACAGCGATGATCTGTGCCGCAATGATAACATCGCTTCATCTTGAAGTCACATATATCAGCTATAACGGCTGTCGCCCTTTGTTATCCTTTTTTTTTCTTATAAGAAGTTCATTTGCCTTGTATATGCATCCTTAGCACCTAAAAGAACTTACATTTAGATATGTTTGGAGCGGTTGGTTTCATCGTTTTACAAGTTGCCTCTAAAGAGTAAAATGGACGGATGCTGCTAGAAATAGGTAAATATATTACTGCAGAGTTGTTCAATGGTTGCAAGTTGTGGTTCATGCATTTAACAGTACGCCACGAGTAGAAAGAAATATGGTAAATGATTTATATGAAAGATATTATAGCTATCCTTTCCGAACTTTGATAGCCTGGAGTTATTCTTTTTTTGTTCCTGTGTAACGTTTAGGCGTCTATTCAATAACATGTAATTTCGGCTTCATGTTGTCAATTCGCTGATGAGGTGGCATGACGGTGATGCCTCGGTGAACACTATACAGCACTACTCAACTAGAGGATTATTATACTTCCTTGAAGAGTAGATATTGTAGAGGAAAAGTATATGGGATATCGCGTGTGTTATTGAAATGAATATGAAGTGATGATACCTACATTGATATGGTTGTTTGCTCAGTGCTATGTACATATCAAAAACATCTCGTTAAGTGGTTAAAAATCCAAATTAGATCGCATAATGACCATCACAATCAAATAACTGCTCATCTATCAAATGCACCGACGATAATCGTTCTTCCGCCACTATATAATTTGCATGGAGCGTTTCAAAGACAATTCTTCAGGTCAGTAAAGCAGAAAAAATCAAAAACTCAAAAAAGCAACAAGTGGAGGAGCACGGACATGACATGTGCTTTTTGTGTTTCAGCTTATCCAAGCAACCACTAGCAACACGACTCCAAAAATTAATGAAATGCAAGAAGCAACAGTGCATCTTTTATTTAATTAATTCGATCAATACATTCTGGTTCTCAGTAGACTTGTTAACGAGATCGCATCATTGCGTGTTTGCTTATGTGTGTATGCGTCTGTCTGTCTCTTTGCCTATCCTATAGTTTCAACTGTGAAACACCGAAATCAAAGCCACGATATCTGCCTGGTATAAAGTTCATCACAACTGACCCCTGTACTATGTTTGAATTTCAATCGTAAACTTTGGAAAGACTAATAAGCAGGAAAAGCTGTCAACGAAATTTCCCTATATTATGCAGTCTATCAGAATCAAATTTTTCACTCTTTGAGTCATGGAAAAGTGCCTATGGACACAAAGGGATCGAACACTGCATGCATTTTTGCTTTTACAGTCATCACTTCAAATAGTTTGCTAAAAGCGCAATGACGCATTCATATCGCTATTAGTTCAGCTGCTCGCATAAAATTTCTGCATAATAATCGTTTCTTATCCTTGTTTCCAAACTCGTACTTGCAAAACTGTGAATTGCTATCCAATTGGTGTAAAATGTAAAATGATTAGTGCAAATAGTCTGCCGCATTTCCATATGTGTGCAACTTTTCACAGAGTTCAACGATGAAATTGAACGCTGGTGTTCCAAAATCACCCCATGGCGTATTCATCGAATTCAGTAAATTTTACTCTAAGCGTTCTCGAGTTAAAACTAAGAGATAATTAGTTGAACACGCATATACAAATGCAGATATAACACCGCGTCATCGCTTTGCTCCGACAATACAAATTCTGCAGATGTAAATTCTCTAGATCATGGACAAATGCATTAATATCCCACTTTCAGGATCTTTGCGTCACTGATGCATCTTATTTCAATTATCTCCCAGCTTTTTAATCTGCTTATGTTAATCTCCAATGCATCTAGAAAACAACGAACGAAAGATTACTTAAGAGAATATTCTCATCAAGCATTTTCTTTTGAAGCGATTCGAAAAGAGGTTTTCTTTGGATTCCATCGAGAAAGATATGCTTTCACTATCGCAACATCCTGACATATTCCGAAGAAGCAGTATACTTCCGAAACAAATCCCATACACTCTAATCCATCCAATCGCGTGTACGAACTTTCCGATAGGTAGACATATCGATAGGCGAACGAAACATAAGCGAATATATGAACATACAAACTTTCAACCTTTTTGCAAATGCAAAAGTTTCCCTGTTCTGTAGCTTGACCATTGTAGAAACTATGGTGATTTTTGGAGTCCCTTGAAGTGTCATTAAGTTTATTTGCAATAGATTATAAACAGCATAATGAGTTATGCAGTGCACAGTTCTTGCAGTTCCATCAGCTATATTAACAACAAACGTAAAAGTGTAACATTTGGGACAGAACGCTGAGAGGGTGATATGGCACACATCTAATACGATTCCGCCTATTGACCAAACAGTTCCATTGATATTCAGGAAATCATGATACCGTATATATTTTCTCTTATCCCATGGATTATTTTTACTAATTTCCACCCAGAAATAAGGTTTCTAGACCACGTCCAACGGTTTGCACAACAAAATTTCCTTAAGAATTTCAAGATTCACTTTTAAATGCCAAATATCCTTGAAGAAGAAGCTCAAGGAATTTGGCTTCAATAGGTGAGGCTTTAATGCGCAATGGACAGATATGTACAGGTAGGATCCAGTAGTGTGGGGCAGCAACATTTGCTTCTTGCGAAAAAACAATGAAACAATGTAAAATATTTGCTGATTATATAAATGCTTAATAAGACAACATTTTTATACCATTGCCAACGACTCAATAAGGACTTCGCCAACACTGAACGAGGCGCTCGCATTACTATCGTATTAAAATTTCGCAAAGGCGATAGCCTTATGACTCCTAACAATGCTAACTTTATAGCATCTATGATATTTTGTGAATATACGCAGCAACAGCGCCAACAAATATATCTGTGAAGGGTGGAGGGAAGGGGACACAAAATGCATGGATAGAGATGGAAAGAGCCATTGAAAAATCGTAACCTCACCGACCATTCTTTTTCAAATGAATAGAAATATACAGGAAGCCTCTAAGCGCTCGTAAATACGACTGAAATGACAGACGGTGAAATAGGATGTTGAGATTAGAATTAAGACATTAAAACATTAGCGTCACTGCGCCGAACGTTGCGACAATCTTCATTAAAATAAAAAAAAAATCCCAATAAAATGCACTATCAGACATTAATCACTGCAGTTAGAAATGCTAGAAATTCAGCGCGTTAAATGTTAGAAATTGAGTAGCTTTCTATTAGGCAGTAAATCATCGATCATTCAAATATATTCGCTATTCTCATTAAATCACCCTTTAGCTTTAGAAAACCTTCAAAAATATTGCTTCATTAATTGAGGCAATAAAATAGATCGTTGAAAAACTGAGTAAATGAGCATCTGGAACATTGGCTCATTTCACATAAAACTTTACTTTTTATTTTCACCTGCGTATAAGAACTGTCTAAGTGAATCGAAAAAATATCAAAATATAACGGATAAATGAAACGATTATTATTGAAATCAAGCTGAAAGTTATATGTTCCCAATTATTTCGATTGAGGGAAATGCAAATGCAAATGAGGCATTTTATAAGACATGAGCAAATATCCTTTCAAATCACGCCCACCTTTCACGCAATTAGAAGGCTTACGGCAAATTTTTACTAGCATTATAGAACGCCTACAATTGTCAGGCAACGGCAGTATTGATTGATTTGCTCGAATAATAATAAAT
Source organism: Baylisascaris procyonis (assembly GCA_037389465.1). Classification (NCBI taxonomy): domain Eukaryota; kingdom Metazoa; phylum Nematoda; class Chromadorea; order Rhabditida; family Ascarididae; genus Baylisascaris; species Baylisascaris procyonis. Next base: position 2,631,457 of record JAZARR010000153.1, read on the forward strand.
CGAATTTGAAGACAGTGTCCGATGAAAACGAGTAGAGAAAGGTGTAATTAATTTAAAGATGGTTGCCGAACATGTTTTAGTCGAACAGCAAAGACGCTTACAAATTAGATGAAATCGCAATCGAATCATCGTTCCGTAGCCACACCCCATAACTTGTTTACATAATTGTACCGGAAGAATATTACATTTAACTTCATATTTTGGCAGATTTAATATGTGCATTTGTCGGTGCTGACAATAATGAAGGAAGTACTAGCAACAGTGACAAAAAATCATGGATATAACCGGATTTGCATCCAAGGATTTACTTCTAGTGATATAGAATGGATCTTATTTCTAGGGAAGAAAAACGGAAGTTCGTAACTATAGGCAAAAATTATTTGCACCAGACTACTTTCATGTAGTACGCATTAGCTCTCTTAATATATAAGAACATTTTATGGTTATACTAAGATCTTTGATTTTTTCGCTCATCCATAATATCGATTACCCTACGGAATTAGTGTGAAATATTCGTTTGTAAATGAGATCATACGAATAACTTTAATGCAGTCAGAAAATGTAAAAAAAAGCCGTAAATTGAAATGATCAATGATAATATTTCAAACCATTGAAAATTTTCCATGCAGCATTGAAGAGGCTTAAAATTTAAAAATGCAGATAATTGCAAGCATTTTTATTGAAAGCATGACGAATGAATGCTGCTTAGAGCATCTCATTTGAAAGCATCCAAAAGACTAGCGAAAAAATTCTCAAACACCAGCCGGCATTCAAGGATAAAGATGAGTTAAACACACAAACGATTCAAGGACGAATTTGCTAGTAAATGAAAATGAAAGAAAACACAGCCCTGAAAGCGTAAAGTGCCGGTGGGAAAATCAGATCAAGTGATCTTCTCGCAGCATACCATAGTGTTTGACCTTCTGGCATTGCACAGACTCGTAGATTAGAATAGTAATAGGTTAACAACAGAAATGATGAGATGGTATAACGCGATTGTCATAAACAATGCCTCCGCCGCGGCGACAACATTTTTTCGACACCAAAACTCTAGATGATCAAATGAGGGAGCATTGGTTCCTTAACTTCCATATATCCTGGATTCACTGTTTCCATACTAAAGTTCATAGAGCTTGTTGGAATACCTTTAGAGATCAACACTTTTCTTGAAGAGAAAAATTCAAGTCTCCTCACAAACACTTATGGGAAGAGCACTATTTTATAGTGCTGCCCAAATGATGAGCTTTGATGACGCGCCACTTCCACTTTAAAAAAAAAGACATAGCAGAGGATAATTTTGCGCTATCCGGAGATTTTCTTGAAAATTTTTGAAACTCCGAGCTTTTTCAAGCGTTCTGCGGCAAAAACTCGCGAGTGCTTCCTGTGTTCGTTCATCTGCCAATCGAAGCCGATCCCTTGAAAACCCCTAAACGAAAATCTAGCTGATTCGCAAAATCACTAAAGTTGTTCCCTTCAATCTCCAAAAACTCCTGAAATCCGATCGAAAATGAATATCTTCGGCTCGTACCTATAATCATAGGTTGCCATTCATATGCATGTGTGCGATTAATTTGTTCAGTCTTTTTAACGGATAATCGTTCAGACTTCGTCACAATTGCAAACAACAAATGCTAGTCTCCTATAGGTGTATACACGAAACGCTTCGAATTATGGAACTGATGTCAGATAATAGTGCAAGCAAATATATCTCCTCTAAAATATTTGAATGAACGTTGAATAGTGACTTCGAAAAGGTAACGAAAGAACAGCAATTTCGAAGCATTCAATATTTTTAGCGTTAGTATTCGATGCCAATGCATTTATGATGAAATTGATTGCCATTAGTAAAGACTGGCCAACTCAAATAAAATCATTTTGTGCAGTTATATAGATAGCAGCAAAGGATAAAGTAAGCTATATTTAACGAGAGCGGCACCTCAATATGCGGAGAATTTTTTGTGGCGAAGAATAAAAATCTTCGAATTGGCTTTGTTCGAAAAAAAAAAATTATTTGTCTACCCTTAATATCAGACGAAATTCAATGAAAGCACACAAATGAACGACGTGAAAGTATTAGTCGATAACGCTCATGAGAATATGATGGAAAAATTACGATACTAGAATACGTAATGATATCATAACAATTCCACGCAAATTAGCGCAACAATGCTGCGTTTTCAATGAGAACATAAGTAGGTAATCAATCATCTACGCATATGTGGACATGGCTGACCTCTTAAATTCCTTACTATCGATACTGCGATACGGTAATATCATGCCCACGGAAATCGCTGAATGAAACGATCAGCACAAAGCTACTTCATCATACAATCATACCGTGCGCCAATTGAGAGTCTTCGCTTGGTGATATATATATATATATATATATATATATATATATATATATATATATATATATATATATATATATATATATATATACGAAAAAATACAGGGGAACAGTATTGATAGCGGTAGGCAAATCACTAGAAGTCTTCTGTACTTATAGATGGAGTGAAGTGATATTGCTTCAGATGAATGCGGAGGTACTCAGGACAGCCAAAGTGGCACAAAATGTTTCGCATCATTGGGCTTATTTGCTTCCAAAAAACGAAAACTCAATGAAAACGTCGAAATTAAAATCAACATTCGAAAAAACTGTTTCCGGTCATCTATCTCAGTAGTATGCTGACTATTTGCTCAACAGTTTCCTGCTAAATGTCCCTAGAGAGGATGGCAAGGAGTTGTCACAGAAACGCTCAGTCGCCCTCGAACGGCACACACATCAAATAAATAGATGAGCAAGGACTCAGATGGGGAGTGGTAAAAGTTTTCATGTAAGGAACGCAAACAGTTGCAATTCGTCCGCCCCAGCATCGGCGAACGACTTAAACAGTATGTGTAGTGAAATAAGTCGGTTGGGATCTGTGGCCGCAAAAAGAAAACCAGTCGTTAAAAAAAGCAAACATGTCGCGAGATTAGCCGCAGAGTGCGTTTGTGAATCACCGATATTTAGAGAGTGCGTAGAGAAATAGGGAACAAAGCGAAAAAAAAACGAAAAACGAAAAGAATCTTATTTGGAGTACTATGATAATTTGCACGGAAGATTTCGGTGCTGCTATTTTGTGCCGATTTTGATATGGAAATGATGAAGTGATTATAGATATAGAAATGATATACATAGAATATAGAAATAATTCGATAGGTATAGAAATAAAATGTAGAAATGATAGAAAGGACAGAAATCCCCAAAATCTTTGATATAGAAAAGGAAAAAGTAAGTGATTTACAGTGGAAGTTTAACAACGACTTTTGACACTGTAATATGGTGCCGATGATTTTTATTTTAGTAGCAACTATATTCCATTTTCCAATATGCTCAAATTTTTTCATTTTCTTGAGAGACAACTAAACGCAGGAACTAATCATATCAAATATTTTTATTTTGTTGATATTTGCTACAGCTAATATACCAGTTTTCAAAAATAAGCCTACCAATAGCGCGCAACGAATGTGAAACTGACCATCATTGAACAACAGACCACCTTAATTGCAAGGATACTCGTCGCTTAATGAGACTCCAACAAGTGAAAAAACATCTGTGCAACTCGAATGACGCGAGTGCTAAATGATGTCCATGGTCAGTGCAGTCAAGCGGAAGAAGAATATCGATTACCACCAAACAATACTACCATGTAGCTTGCGAATGATTCAGCAATTTCCACAGAGAAATTGCACATTCACCAATGATAAATTGTTTGGAAAGCACGCCACAATGCACGCTTTGCTTCGTTTACTTTTGCAGCTGTTGTGGCTTCAATTCTGCGTTTTTTTTTAATGTCTTCGAAATTTCTGTAGAAAAGATACGTTGAGAAAATTTTATGTTTTTGAAACCGAGTAGAATGAGATCAATATTTCTAAATTGAGCGGAGTGAATATATTCAATGAACTTGAATTAATAAAATGAAAACTTTAGCGATAATTTGAATTTGTTTGAAAACTTGACTTGTTGAATTAAGAGTTTAATCAATTAAGAAAAAACTCGAATGAACTTTTCCAATATAATTTTCTATGGACAGGATAATAAACAACTGAGGATAAGTATAAGGCCAACTGCATGATATTAGCATTCGTTGATCACCTAATATAGGACAGACGAATGAGGCAGGTTCGCTGATCCGGAGTGGTCATGGCTAGGCGGCGGGATGGCATAGTAGAATCAGAGGAGCGTCTATGAACTGTTTATACAGCCTATAGGTCATTAATTTTCGGCAAAAAATTCTCCTTGTCCTACTCCATAGGATATGCCATTGCTGTGTGAGGAGAGAGGAGTGAAAGGCCAATTTTGGAGCTGTGCCAAAATGAGAACCACCGTTACAATAATGCAAGATGCATTTTTTGATTTTCATTTCAAACTTACCCTCAATCAATAATCCACAAGTATACATAGATTTGAACATCATTTTGGTGCAGACTTCAAAAGGAAGAGTCATAAATCCATATTCGTCTGCAGTAATGACAAAATATGTGGAAGAATGAACGATCTACTCGAAATATTTAAAATTTTGCCAAAATTTTTTGAATATGTTAACCACTTCATAATGAAGGGAGTATGAGTCATGAAACAAAAGTCGATCCCATGATATTCGGTTCTCGTTGGATCCACGCGGAGCTTTTCAAACTGCAGTGTTCCTCTTGAGACGACAATGAAGGTTGCTGCCAGTGAAGCGACGAAACGGCAAAATTGTTGAATCGATTACTTGTGAAGAACACATTTGCATCTCAATTTTGCAGCAAAGATAGCAATCTTAAGGCATCATAAATGGCCATCTAAGCGGCTCCAGTGGAAACGAATGCGACATTGCAAAATGCCAACCCAATAGCGAATTCGAATTGCTTTGTTACCTATAAAGTCATTGATAACATAACTTGATGCGAAAAAGCAACAAATGTGAAATCTCGCGAACAGAATTTGAGGACTCAATTCTTTCTCAACGACCCATTGGAATAAGCGCCCATGATGCAACGGCTTATATATTAGCAATCAAATGTAGTTTTCAATTAACACCTTTTCAACCAGAGTAGAACCGATTAGCGTGGAATTCTAATTAAATTGTTTAAAGCCCAATATTCTAACTATCAGCTATGGTACAATTCCATTTCTCCATATTGTCTTAGGCCCAAAATGTCTGTCATGGAAATACATTTGCCATGGATAGCATTGTCAACACATCGGATTGTTGGTTATTCGACGCTTTCAAGGATGTGGCATGTGGTACAATTGGTTCGTGTATCAGTGAGTCATCATGTTGCTCAACTGCATCATACTGAATGATTGACGATTTTTCTTCGAACGAACTCAACGATGGCTACTAAAGTCCTTTTTGATTTTTTCCACTTTCATGATAACGTTGATTTCCACCTAAAATTGTGAAAAATTGTGACTCTGAATATACGGTATATTATGTTTTCTGCGTGGAATTTTAATTTTATTACATTTATCGTAAAAAAAAAGTTTAGAAAAGATAAGCAGCTTGTCTGAAACAAACGCGCTACTTAAGAAGGTAACATCTGGAGCTGCTTCATGAGACAATTCCTGCTTCCCTATGTGATCTGATCACAAGCAATTTGCATCAAGTGGGAGCATTTGAATTCTTACGCGGTCAAAATTGGACATAACAGAGATATAAGATGAAAATTGGACATAGCACAGAAGCAATAAGCACCACCATTCAATCGCCTCACAATAGAATGCTAGGGCAAATGAATATTGCGTGCACATTCGTCAAAGCTATAGAAGTCCCGAAGAGCGAGTCCAATACAGATGCATGCAAGAGGAATCGGCACGGCGCGATCCGCCCCAGTCAAAAACCAATAAATTGCCCATTAGGAAAATAAACTACATAAAAACGCATTCATAAATTAACTGAACCAATCACTTGTGTAAATCATCTACATAGGATTCCATTCTTCACTGCATCGCTATTCGAGCTAAACCACTAAATTCGCATCATGCGACTGACGACATTGCACCTCACGTCAGTCGGGCTACAAAACTACCCGGAGGGATAAAGGAAGAGATGATACCATTTGTGCCTTTCTATTCCTTTCAAACAAATCAAATCCTCTGTCATACTACTTGGGAAGTTAAGCGTTTCTACTTATTTTGCTCAACTACTCGCACAGATTCACTCCTCTCCCTCCTCCTCCTACGTACAAAACATTACCTTTTTGGGTCTTTCTCGGTGAAATAAAAAAAAAGAAAACACCTGCGAATCTACAGGAGTTTTTTCAGCACCTTTGAATGTCTATAGCTTTCTTCGAACTTGGCGGATCAACTTGAAAGACAGGACTGAACATCCTCGTACTACGTCGGTTCTGCTTATCAGATTTTGTAGCACAAAATTCATCACTAACAAGTTTGATATAGAAAGTGTTGGCATACCTATAGGCAAATGTGCCATTCTAGCGGCTATAAGTCAGTGCAACTGCATAGACGCAGAAGATTTTGCATTGTACTTTGCAAATACAAATTTGCAAAAATATATGACCGTAAACTTTAAGGTTCGTCGGATGGTGCTTTCGTGAGATTGGTGAAACAGTTATTCGCATAAACTGACAGACGGGTGACAGTTATTTATTTATATTTCGTCAAATGACAATACACAATCAGCATGCCAAATTTGTCAGCAGCAATTGTTTGAATAATTAGTAAAATTGTTTGAACTTTCTCGTGAGTAGATCACTGCCTTAAATGTGTTTTAGTTCTAATAAACTTGAAGTTTAGTAATTTATTTTCCTGAAACTCATAGTATTTTGTACCATAAAAGTGAAAACATTTTGCAGAATTGTCAATGATTAGTTAATTGAAGATTTCTCATAGATATGATATGTTAAAAAAAGGAGATCATTGCGTATCTAGCGATAGCCATTTAAAATGCAATAAGCTTGGAGAATGTTCCGCAATTTTCTTTTTCATTGAATGAAATGTTACGCTTCTAGACGATCATGAGCGCCGCAATAAGGAATTGGGTTTTGTTTCTCGTAGAACGCACCCACAATAGTGAGTTACTTGCCCTTTAGTGTGCTTTTTTCATGCTGTATCTATTGTTTTTCTCCCTCTCCTCACCCGCCACTCGTTTTTTAGAAACGCGCCTTTGCTCCATTTTTGGTGAAAAAAAGAACAAAAACTGTCTGCCATCTCGGTGATACACTTGTCGCCCGATTAGTTTGGTCACTTTTTGCTTGTGAGGTTTTCGAGATAATTGCCAGATATGTGGGGTTAAATCATTTTATACGAACTCCCGTCCAAACACTCACACATCGGTTTCGCAATGTCATAGATTATTTCTCACTGGGACGAATGAGTATGCGCGTTGAATATACGACCATGCAAATTGTGTACGTTGATTGTGCACGGTTTTCTTATGTGGCTTGCAAAGAAAAAGCCCTCTTGAAAGTGGAAAAATATGGCGTTTCTGAATGCTTTCTCTGGTGTTAAGATTAGGCTTCTCTCATTTACAAGTGGGAACCTGAGCTCGATGTTATAATAGAGTATGAGCATAATTAGAAGTAGCACTAGCCAGCAATTATTAAAAAGTTACTCAAAACTCCAAACTGCGCTTTTTGTAGAATATGCTACCCTTGTACGGTCCCTTGCTCATTTCCTGATATCAACTATTAGAGAATGACCAAATTCATATTGACTGTTGTCGATTAACCATGGTTCTTACCAGCCAAATCATGCTGCCTCATCAAAAGTTTTTAACTTTCAATCATTAGAATTTTGCAGGTTCAGATTTCATTTTGTTCATTATTATATACCATGGGAGCCTTATCCGGCATTCCGTTCTCAGAAACGTTATTTTTTTTGCCTTCCGCGTACCCACGACACTGTCATTTGCAGCTTCCAAATATTTTTCCTCCACAAGCAATAAGTGCACAATTTCTTGTCCTGCGAGTATAGGACCTACTTTCTGCCGATATCATTAATCCAACATCTTATTCATCCTAGAACTCCCACTTGGCCGTGGCTTGTCGATTTTCGTAATATCCCTATTCCTATGAGTTGAATGCTGTTCGTCCGATTTATAGCTTCGCAAGCGCATTTATTTTCAGTTTGTTAATCGTTTGTGTTATATGCCTTGCTATCTTTTTTGCTGTTTCCTATTCACACACATTTGTTTGCTTTCCCACTTCGTGACGTTTTGAACAAGATTTTGAAAAAAATATTTGCATTTGCAACGGCCATATGTTTCCAAAATATTTCCTCTTTGATTGACGAATTTAATCGCAGATATTCGGAATTTCTACTTAATTTTCCTCGATGTGTTGTCGTGCCTTCTGTGCCTTCTATTGAGAGTAGATAGTGATAACATCGATGACGTAAATAAGGATAGCCAAATCTCTCGTTCTCATCTTCAGTTCCACTTGTGCTATAGATCTAGTATTCGAAGGTCATACATACAAAATGCGATGAAGCAATAAATGAACATAACGAAGGGTTTAGACAATGCAAGCGCATAGCTCATAGCAACCATACAGCGAAACTAGACTATCGACTTTAGAGTTGTCTACTTAGAAGATTCTATAAAGAGTTGACACTAGATCACTTGCAACCCAATGTATTCCAACTTAACCGATGGAATTTCATTTATGAGGTTATTAGAAACAACAATGCAACAGCAACAATTCTATTAATAGAAGGCAATGAAATAAAGTGAAAGTTGATACAATTTTTGATCACAGTGATTTCTCTTCTTTCATACACTCATCTCATTCACCCGTATTATAGATGTAGAATTTGCTATGTAAGTTACTGTCCTCATTGACTATGTGTGCTTTCAACCGATGCAGATCTTCGAGTTCTTTCACTTCATCCGTTTGTACTGATGCCGATTCATGCAACGGCATTGTTTGCGTACTTTTATTACGCATTTTTGCCTTCTCATCGTAACGGTCGTTTAGCATTTTCTTCCTGAAAGCGTCGATAACGACTAAATAGTAACACTTACTCGATTTTGGAAACGAGAGAGGACAGATGATTGACGACTTCATGCTAACATATTACACTGACAGCAATTTTTATCACTTTACTTGATGTCTAGCTATCAAGACTTTTCTTCAAGGAAAAGCAATTTGTGTTTTAGAAAAACCGATTTAAAATCGAACATTTAATGGGCCTCAATGCAGAGTGCAAAATCCTTGGCAAATAAAATAAAGAAAGCAGATTTGCATGTTATGCGATGGCTAAGTTTCACTAAGAAATAGTTTGTTGGATGAATTTGAGAGATATGTCATTTAAATGACAGATGAGATATGCTTCCACACCATTATGAGATTGCCAAAGGAAAAAATTCTCCATATGATAGTGCCGGGAACAGCGCAGATGAAGCCTCAGAGTCCCTGGATACCAAGTTCAAAGATACTAGATATATCACAGGCTTATGCAAATTATGTCCACTATATTAACAAGCATACTTGCGAACACGAATATTTCATTGCTTCCGAAAATGTCGACTTGTGCAAAACCATGGCAGACTAGCTGAACTATAATATGCGCTTTGAACTCTCCTTATTTGACTAACTGATTTCATTAGCTACCATCAAATAACGTCATAGAATGGTGGCATTCTAACAATTTTTTCAGTACGTACAAATGCTTCAGGGCATACGCTGATTTTTAATTCCTTTGATGCTGATGTATCAATATGAGCGTTAGTAGAAAAAGTCACCCTATGATCACAAAATAGCAAGCAAATATTCGTATCTTTCCCTCAAAGACAGCACAGCTGAAATACCAAGTAGAAAACAACGGCAGCAATAGAGTTGCCATAGTGCGGCTTGTAGAGACGAACTCATAAGAGCGAGTAAAAGCAGGTCCAAATGATGCTTCCGGAATCACTACTGCACAGAAAGGTTCAATACGAGGCGACTAACTGATTCTAAACCTCTGGATGCTGCTGATTTTCGAATTGTTTATAAAAGAATCCACATTTCTTTTGAATATTTCAAGAAAAATCCGCTAAAAAGATGAAAGCAACCTTACCTGTCGAGTGACGCAAACAGTGAAATAATGGGCCGCTAGTGAAAAATTAACTTTTACAAAGTTCATGCTGATGCGAACACCACAAAACAAGTGTTAGTTCCTCCACTATCCCCCCCCTCACCCCTGTCTTCCCTCTTTCCCAGCTCTTTCACTACATCTCTCCTCAGTTATAGGTCAGCCTAAAAAAGACGGGAACTGCAAGATATGCGCTCACTCGCCTACGTATACACCTCCGGTTACATCTCTTAAGAAGAAGCACCTTCAAGTGGATAATGCTGTGTTAATATATTCGTATCAGATTATAGCCTAATCTTGGCTCTATTTTGAATGATATGAAATATACCGCTTACTGGTGTTTGCTCATGAATCTGATGAGCAGTCGATCGCTACCACTAGCATTCTTCTCATACTCCTTGATATAATCGTCCAGTTTGTCGTCTTTCGCATGTTCACCTCAAAATAAAACATTGTATCGTCATCGAATTATATGCGCCAAGTGAATATTTCCAACTTTGAATGCGGATCGCTTATATTCAACAATTCTTTCCTCTCTCATCAGTTTGTATTTCACCCGTATTCACCATCCTTTTAAATGAAATAATGCTCGCATTATCAATAGAAGCCCTACCGATCTGTCCGGACCAGTTCTATTCTTATCCCTCTTAGACCTCAGTTTGAGTTTCCTCTGTTCGAAATGCGCAATACTTTCACGCAACTGGCAGCTCCTTTTTCTCAACCTCATCGTACATCTGCATTCACCTCCAATTTCTGCGATCTTGGCGCGACTATCGTCTGTCACAAGCTATGGCTTCGGGCAGTTTTCTATTTCAAGTTCCACAAAAAATAAACGATGCACTCAATTCGAGTCCGAAAATTTTGCAGTCTGCTTGAATACGTTCGCAAAATTGTTGGCCCGATCCTCCTTTTCAACAGTACCGATGCCGAGGTATGAATTCATATTTTCATTGGCTGAATACAGCCAGAAACGGACTCAAATCTTGCCTATTTTTTGTCGTGGACGAACCATATCAGCGCCCATAGCAGACGCTTTTCGCACTTCCTTATCAGCGAGTTGATCTGCAAAAGTGAAAAAGATTTCACGAATATTGATAACGTCGGCCTTTTTTTTGAGCGACAGACGTTTTTATCATTCATTGTTCGTGCTAACAATGCAATAAAAAGTGTTGAAGAGATACATTCAGTGGTTTGAAGTTATTTCTAGTACAACGAGCAAAAACATTTACAAATTTGATTCATCTTGATAAAAAAGATGTTGCGCTAAAAGAACTCAAACTTTACGCTAGTTTGCTCAAAGCTAATCGATTAAGAATGGAGACGTTTAACTCAACGATAACATGTCCAGCGTTATGAATAGAATGGTTTTAGTACATGTGCTCACGAAATAATGTTCGATCGAAAGTAATCGTTGATTATGCATATGCGCATGTATAAAACATTGGGGATATTGCTTATAAGGCAAGGTGCAGCCAGGTGAATAGTTCTAAGATATAGTCGCTTATTTCGATTATTCCGATTACTCGATTCAAAAATCTAAGCTCATTTATGCTTAGATAGTCTACTGGAACATTCATCTGCCTAGATGAACATATTTCTCGACATTCATCATAATAAACATCTTACTTTCGAAATTGATAACGAACCGATGATTTTCATCTTAAAATCACTGTCGATTGATCTCACTATACGTTCGAACATCAATTCAACTTGTAATTGAATAATATTTATCGACATCGAAACCACCGATAATCCCAAAAGGATGAGAACGAAATTGGCAACTGCCACTTCATGATTTGGAGTCAAATCACCGAAACCTTCAATGGATAAAGCACCGCTATCTACTATATCTTAGTCTTTCATCCGTGAGCCTGATATTCTTTTGTCAATAATACAATAGTATTCGACCTAATCAGATGTTGCTTTAGTTTTATCAATACGACTGATCAGTACAATGATATCTGTTTTTGGTGAGCGGTGTCGATGAATTATTCCAAAATATTAGTGAAATATTAACTTTTGTCCGTGTCTCTCACTCTATCTGGCATACTCGCGTTCCGAAACAACAAACGATGAACGCACTCGTGATATAATTCATATGGAATTCATTCCAAATTTTCAATGCTCCTTAGCACTGATAACCGCTGTGAGAGAGAATTAATTATCAGTGCACAAAAGAGACTTTTTTGCCTCTAACGCTGAATGTTTTGCACACCTGTTCTGCTCTTTGTTTTGCTCATATGTTGAGTAAAATGAATAGCTGCATGAAGTGCCACTGCAGAGAAAAAATTCGATTTTTCTAGAGCTCACAGGTCTTAATCAGTTGTCCTTTTAACTTCACTTGAGAAATGAGGCGAGAGATTTTCTATTAAACCTAATCGCACCTCTTCAAGATCGGTGATCAAATGAACCGTCTCAAACATACCTCAATCGACTACACTATATCTCAGGTGCATTTAGTTTATCTACGTGTGGAAATGCCCAGATGAATTAGCGCAAAGCAGGAACACATTTGTTACAAAGGTCCAGCTATGAGGGCACAAATGCGTGCAGACACCGACAGATTCTCAGTTACTCAATCACAGGTACTATGACCAGTATTTCTGAAATTGCACAAGAACGAGCCCGATAAAAATCAGAATCGGGTGCTCAAGAGAACACGGAAATTCCGGGAACTTGATAATCAAGCGAACAGATTGAAACGCAATCTTCATACTGCTTCAAAGCCATCGAAATCAGAATTCTTAAAAAAATCAATGTCTCCATTCAACTATAACGTATACATCTTCGTATATATGCGTATATTCATTTATTTTGTAGTTTATATAAGCAGATTTACGCAGAGTTGCTCATATTCAAACACATAAATTCGTTACCGATGGTTGTGAGAGAAACATTTTGTAGTTTATATAAGCAGATTTACGCAGAGTTGCTCATATTCAAACACATAAATTCGTTACCGATGGTTGTGAGAGAAACAAAGAAGAAATATATCGATTCAAACAGTGACCACTCTTCGAATATGCAAAATATCGATGCGCATAAAACCACCCAAAAAATGAGCATAATTAACGCCGCAGTCAAAGGTAGAGATTCGGCCGCTTCTGACTCGCTAGAGTCCTCCCATTGGACACTCTGTAAAACATTGTCAATTTACAAGACTTATGAGATTGTCTATCCGTTGTCTTCTATCAGACACACAAAAGGGCGCATTGAATCATGAAGATTTTGTACTACTCTGAAATGATCTCATTATCGATCAGCGCCTTAACACTCATCGACTTATGCAAACGGAACAACTCAGAAGTACTACATTGTCGGTGTAGCACAAAAATATGTTTGGAAGTACATGTCAGAGAATGCGAGAAGAAAATGTCATAGTGGGAAATTCCCTTCGACCAAAAAAAGTGTGGAATCATACGTATGAGTATGTTTCCTTGACAAAAAGCAAAGTCATTTAGACGAAAGTAATTCCTTACATTTGTGAGTTAAAACAACTCCAGAAATAAGCAGAAAATTAGTTCCCAGAAATAGGCATCTAACGGGAGCGAAATATACGCTAGAAGATGCATGCTCAAGCGTGAAAATGGGTCGGAATAAAAAAGGTTAAATGTACTCCGTTCTTCGGCTGGTCCTAATTAAGAACATTGAAGCTTTAAGTCGATGTGGCGAAAACTCTCGATTCAAATGATTTTGAAAACATAGTGAACTTTCACTGATGATAAACCAAAGATCTTCGTGGAGGGTCTAGAAGTGAAGGGGAGTAGCAGGGGAGTTGGAGCAATATGTGCTTTTGCAACTCCCTCATCTGACCCATCGGTTTAATCAGTCATCAATATAACCAATACTCAAAATGATGCAAAGTATGATATTTCAATTAGCTTGAGAGAAGTTGCAAGATTTTCTCACGTTTCCGCAATCCCAGTCGATGTGTGATTAACGAATAAAGAAGACAGATCGATGAAAAATGGATATTTCTCTCTTCAATTATTTGTAATTTCTTCTCTCAGTCTATTTAGCCAATTTGAAATGTTATAAGCATAGCTTGATGGCCAAATTTAGTTTCAATATTTTTGAAGTTTAAACTACTTGGTGAATTAAAAACTGGCCAATCTTGACTTGAATTAATTATATTTCAACTTTGAGAATGCCACAGTCATAGTTTTTAGTTGTCAACGGTGTATCCCTCGAACTACATTTCCACAGGAGCACCTAGGCATTTTCACGTCCGATTTGGGGACTCTATAGATAGTTTGAGCTTCTGAACGGAAGAGTAGGATGGTGAGGTAGATTTGGATCGAAGCAGCTGAAGGACAAATTACTGAGCTAAATGTGAGGATAGGGTGAGGCTAGGGTGAACTGTAGAAAGCTGAAGGCAACTGAATGCTGTTCAGGCAACACTAGAGTAATGAAATGTTAGATGATGGCTTCCGATCGTTTGCATTAAAAAAAAAAAGTTTAGCAAAATTGAGATCAAAGGGATGAAATTGTTGTATCATTAGATCTTACTATCTTTCTGAACTATACATGTGAACAATTGATTGACCTCTTTGTTCAGTTGCTACAAGCAGTGGTCCCTTTCATTAACCGATACGAAACAAAACAAATTTGAGTGGCATCAATTTGTGAACATCAACGAACGCGTAATTCTTTACGCTCGTTTACATCGGTGACGTTTGAAAGTCGTCGTTTTTATTTCCCATCGAAAAATATGCAGCGTTCGGTTCACAGCTGTTAAAATCGAAGAGAAATATTTTCCAAAAAGAAAAAAACACTCACAATCACTTTTAGTGATTGCCCTCAACTATTCGTACAAGTGCAAGTTCATAAATATTTTTACAAAATAGCATTATTGCGATACGAATTCCATGGTTTCTTTGTTCATAAAAATATTATTCTCTGCGTAATAATTCCACCTCATGAACTATATGAATATAGTTCACAGAGCACGATCATCATCCAAAACACGATGCGATTTCTGATTGATTTGGAAGTGAACTTATGCCGTGTAGATGCAACGAGTGATTGATACGTGCAGAATTTCGACTCGTTGCTATTCAGTTCATGCAAATACGAGTTTCTAACTGACCCTGTACTTAGCTATTTGACATTGCGCTATTAGACGCATTGTTGATGCTTAAGTATAATCGATCGTCCCGATATGCTGAATTAGATAAAATTCATAACCTCGCTGCAACTGTTAACTTATTGGCAATTCTTTGTTGGCAGATCAGCTTAGATCAACACAACGATTGCATCGCATAAACAAATGGAATAATCCGCATCATCGACTCACCACGATGTCGTCTTTGTTGGTTTGGAAGATGGTTTCTTTTCGATTAGAAAACATGAACATAGATTTGACTTTATTAGTGATATGACGCAAGTTGTTGATCCATAAATTTTGCATAATGCAGAATAACAACGATCCCCAATCGTTTAGAATTGTGATAACAAGAGGTATACCTGCCGCCGCGTAGAACATTGTAAACACTCTTCCGCCTAATGTTTCCGTCGCCATATCACCGTATCCTATAACCAGATAAAGTATTCCTTAGATAAATAAAAAATTCTATGCTTTGTAAACATTTCGCTGCAGATTGATGCAAATTTTTGTGTTAGAATGAACATACTTAATTCAACTATTGGAGCGCTCTACTATTCATGTCATTTTCGGCTTCGATCTCCCATCGAAACCTTTGAGGAGAACAATGCACGATGTTGTTGAACAAACATTGCAGTTCTTCTGCTTCGAAGCAACAATTGAAGCCTCTACCTCACTAGTGCTCTTCTTCTCTTTGTAGAGATCCTTCAAGCAACTTTTTTCGGTTAGCTGACGCAAGTGGGAGCAAAAAATGTACTTATCAGACGACATTTATTATAAACTAACAAGAAATCGTTTAAAAAATCAGCTCGAGAAGGTATGCACAAAATCAAACAATCTCAATTGTTTCTTTTACCTATGGTGGTATAGACTGTTCCCGAGTAGTATAATCCACCCAAGAGGGTCCACTTTAGTGGTGCGTCTTTCTTCACGCCGAATCTCATCCGCCTGTCGTATCTGATGACCATTGAACGCAGTTCTTTGAACGATCTTGCCGATGGGTTCACAATGATCTTTCGGTGATAATCCTGAGTACACTTCATCAAGTATTGTGTTTACTTTCGCAATCTTAAGACCGGAAACGTCAGGACGTGCTTCCGCTTTGAATGCTACAGCTTTGAGAAAGTCGATGAGGGGAGGAAGGATCAGATAGTCGTTTTAATAATCTTATGGACGAGAAAACGCAAACATCCATTTCAAGTGATCTATAGCACTCTGATTTTTTGAGTTCAACCAAGTGGGAGTGCGACCAAGAGGATTTCATTAAGAATTGAAAGCACGCACAAATATTTTCGATGCAATGACGCCGTTTATTATAGTAGTTTTCTATGTGAGTGATTGCTCGCATTAGCAGTTAGCAAAAATTTTTCCTTACACGTGCGAATGTAGATGAAAATTTTGAACTTTAAATTTCCATGTGCCTCTAAATGTCCACAATTCCTCGAATATGCGAAAAAAAAGTTCTGAAAAGCAAATCTAGGAAGAAAAAAGTCCCATGTTCAGAAGGCGCACATGCAAAGATACTACAATTCAAGGCTCTTCGAATGGAACTAGCAGGAACAGCAGCCATACACTACTATGGAGGCATATAACAATTTTCATAATGCGTTTTTCGCGGAAATTTGTGGTTAATCACTAAAATCACGTTGAAAAAAGGCATAGTTGAGGCGCATTGTAGGTTTCTTTTTGTTGGACCCATCCGCTCTAAAAAAGTTCATACGATCAGCTCATTCAAACGTGCGAAAGCACAATAGCAACCTCAGGTCGTTCACTAGAAACAACACTAAAGCTGTCGAAATTCACTGATCGCGTAAACAAATTAGATTACATTCGCTAATATGGGTCCCATACATGAGGCTGCAAAAAATATTGATGGATAAAGGTAAACGATTAGAGGTATACGATTATATGTATTGGTGCAACCGACAGAAAATGACACATCAAAACTCACGACTATAATGATACCGTGAAGAACTCACCTTTAATTCTCGAAAGAGTCTATATTTTGCAAATTCACTTCGCCTCAATGAATAGGCCTTAGCA
The DNA here is from genome assembly GCA_037389465.1 of Baylisascaris procyonis. NCBI lineage: Eukaryota > Metazoa > Nematoda > Chromadorea > Rhabditida > Ascarididae > Baylisascaris > Baylisascaris procyonis. The sequence continues at coordinate 2,648,667 of JAZARR010000153.1, forward strand.
CGAGCACGCTTGGCCAATTCGTTCGGTTGTTCGAAAGCAATAAACGATACGGCACCAATCACACTATATAGCACAAGAATAATAAGCAGCAATAAGTGATGTAATCGCCATTCATCATACTTGAGAACAATTATGTTCCAGAACATCCTGAAGGTTAAAGGAATGTGCTCTGAAGATGGAAACCTTTTCTTGTTTAGAGTTATCCCGGTTTTCGCTCATGACTTTTTTGGTTATTTCCTCCTTTTTCGCTCTTCATCCGTATCAAAATCTGTAGACGTGCATTTATTTCTAATATATTAAAGGTAGAGATCGCATAGGTGATAAAAGTGGGTAATTTTAAATTACAAAAATTAATTTTGCATATGCAAAGATGAAAGAGGAAAACAACATTAGTCCATGTTTAAGATTTGCAAATTTACATGAAAGCAGCTCCGCCCAGATTTATTACTATGGAAAGCTAAAAAGAAATGTGATCCTTGCCGAAATTTGAAACCGTAATCGCTATTTCACATATGTCAGCTTTTAGCTCACTCAATAGCATGTTTTCACCTGCATTAATCAGCCACAGATTAGGGTAAGAACGACGATAAGACATGCTAACACTGCAGCGTTTCTTTCACTTTTATTCTGCATGTTTGTGTACAGCGCACGTAACAGTCAAAAAGACAAACAACAGTGATTGACCTTCAAAACGAATAAAATCACATTTATGCAAAAGAACTGCAATCGATGTTGGGAGATTCAAAAACTTAAATGCTGTCTGTCCTTACTGATCAACATTTACACACTATACAATCATACCAAGGCACATTCTCACGATAGTCGAAAAAAACATCATGCACTTCCTCGCACCACTCCATTTGCATTGTTCTGTGAGCCAGCAGATCACAGTATCAGGCAGTCAAATGTATTGATAGTATGTGAGTTGCAGCTTCTGAGTGCAACGAAAACTTATATGTACAACACCGGTGGGTCACTTGCAAAGGTACATGAGCATCGCAAGCTGAACTTACGAAGTTATGTATACGACCATAGGACAGCCCCATGACCAAATGAGGTCCGTTTCTGTAGGAATGCTTTAACTAGAAAAAAGTGGGAAGAAAAAGATCTATGAAACTCCCCCCGATATTAACAAATGGCGGATGTCGCCTTCTTGTTTATATTGAACTGTGAAATCAAGCATCAAAACCAGTTATTGCTATTATAGAATGTAAGCATACCGGAATGCCATTGTGCCACCTACCAACCGAGCGCAAATAAGCACTGATGAGATCAATCTGTGGGAAAAAGTTGACTATTTATTCAATCTAACAGACAGCGAGGCTCAGTTTAAATATATCGATGGATGGATATGTGAAGTGGTCACGATGGCGAAAAAAAGAAACAAAAGTGAGTGCTCACATGTGGAAAGCAGCAATGCAACTTCTCACTTTAGTGGACAAATTGAGAGGTTGCTAAGCGAAGATAAGTTTCTCGAGAAAACACTGTTGGATATCCTCAAAGCTGAGTCACGCTTATTCCTACGAAATGTTCTATAATACTACAAGAAGAATTCACAGATCGTTGCATCTCCCAAGATAGGCACATTTACTGGTTATTCTGCAAATAACCTCTTATATTCCATGTCTAACAATCGTTGTGTAATCGAACCAATGCAGATAACATCTGTGCACTCTCTCATCCACTCATAGATGCGAAATTTTTCGTGATACTAAAGTTTTTAGAAATCCGGCTGGTCCAAAAGGAAAGACTGTACAAATCATGGAATCATTTCGGTTGTTCTCGAAGAAGATTTCAGATTTCAACAAGCACGATTGACCGGGTGCAGAGGGCACAATATATAGCGCAAGAACCCTCTCCTTAAACTTGGTTTCCGTATCACCAAACTTCAGTCCTCAACCGAACAGGCAAGCGCAGTGCGATTGTCATTACAAGTATTTGCTTTCAAACATTTTAACGCAATAGCTACATTTCGTAGAAGCGTGAGTTGGATACGAGGAGTCAATCGTTGAGTTTTTTAAAGTCATCACCGATTGCGAAATGGGAGAATAACGGTGAGAGGGTGACTGAAATTTGCGCTTTCCTAAAAATGAGGTAGGAAGAGGTTCGGCGTTTGCAATTCGCAAATGAGGAATATAGTGTGATTAATGTCCGGAAATGAAAGAAAAGAGAAGAACTGTATTGGTTCTTCCTAGGCCAATGACGTCTTTAGTGAGGCTCAATTGAGATATTTAATTCGGCAACGCGTTTACGGCAGTAAATGATGAAGGACCTCAAGCGCTTGCTCTCAATCTCACCAAAACTTGCGAAAGAACGCCAGATGACGAGTAATATGTGTTTAAGGCAGTACAGGTAATGGATGCAAAACAAATATAGTAGGCAGTGATACCTCCTAGCGCGGGATTTCTAAGAACCCATAACCTCATTATAAGTGCACTTTTTGAATCATTTAATCACTTCCACGCTCACTTAGCTTCCAAACGATTGCCTTGAACTATCGATAAAATCATGCTGAACCCGCATCCTTTAAGCGAACGGATATTTACGGGAGTACATCGTAAAGTGGACTCATTTGGAGAATTCCTCATAGACTATCATGAAAGAAGCATGATGACAAGGAGCTGAAAATATGAGGAAACTGAGCTACTGAGATAGCAGATGAAAAAACTTCTTGAGCTTTACTGCACCATAATCACCATTCGCTGGAGCCGTAATTCCAACTACAATTCCGGTAATGCACGTCATCTGTACTGATGTATCACTCGTTCAAGGCGACAGTTTCAACAATAATGATCGGCATCGTGTCAGAAATACTCGCATATAGACACATCGGTGTCGCAATTCTTTTCAGGAATTTAGCGAGGTCCGGCAGCTAAGGTAGACGTCACTCAAAAACTTTTGCATTGGGACATACCTTGCATTAGAGATGCAAACTGAACCACAACTGGCACCTCATTTGTCGATCACATTTTCTTCTAAACTGCTGTTACAGTTGGTGGGTGTCACAGCAAATATTTAGTGGAAAATTGATATACCCAAGTGCGTTTGAACTTTGGAGTCCTGCAAAACGTCACTGCATGCAAACGTCACAAAAGAGTGTTAGTCTGACGTGCGTGCGGAAACACTTCTTTTAATTTTTTTCCCAGCAGGTGTTGGCATTCTTCTTCGTTCCGAACTTTTTGCTCAACTTTTGGGGGCGATTATCTTTGTGGCATAGGTGTCTACAACTTATGCATTTCACGTTTAATTTCCGCTCATGAACTGGAAAGTTGAAGTGATGAAATCATTTGACTTGATTCAGATTGAGATAATATCCTGTCGAACCGCGTTCTGAAATATTTGCCGGTTCTGGAATATTTTATACAAATATTCATCGTCAAAATTGGCATGGTCATTTCAACGTGCAAAGAAACTTTCAGCTCATTTCTATGGTCCAATCGTTTCATCTTTATATTTTATCAAATGAATTAGTTCTTATGTTCATTGTGTTTGATTTCTTTTGCCGCTGAAGCATGTTGTTCTTTTTTTATTTCAGCTTTGTGTAATTAGTAAATGAATGTCCACTTCAGTTCTTTTGTAACAAAAATTTTTCCCTTATGCAGAGTAGAGTGCGGCCATTTTTTATGAAGGCAGAGTATACTATGGAACAGCACTCTTTTCTAGTCGAGGACAGGAGTAGCATGACTACCAAAGATCGGATGGATTGTCCATCGCTTACTGGGCCCTAGTAGGACATATTTATACGACATTGCACAGCTCTATGCGCCGCTGTCTAGTATGTCTAGTGTGCTTACACAATGCCATTTTTTTCTACCTTCACGAATTCACACCAAATGAATGACCGTTTGGACAACATTTAAACAACCGAAACAAAATCAAAGTTCGTTAGCGCACACCTTAGCGACATAGTTTCTTTGTATTTATGTCGAAAGTATCAATAGTTGAGTACAAGGGAGTTAGAGCACCGTTATGAAACAATGAATGTACCTGAGATATCATTTCCTCTGTATGTTCACATGCACAAAGCGCATCATGGCGGACTTATGCAGATGCGGGTGCATGCAACTGTACGTGCGAGTGCGCGAATGTGCATGTGCATAAACGTGTATGAAGGCATAAGTGCACGTAGGTAGATTTACGTATACGGTACATCTATCCTGCAGGTATGGTATGTCTATCCTTTTGTGGCTTTTTGTAACGGAGAACTAAGTTTCGCTAGCACTGAGCACGCTCCGCACCTCTGTTTCTATTCCTGCAACTTGCCCATTGGAACGTAATGCAACATGAAGACAATCAACCCTCGCATCATCCGCCAAAACCGTCCTCTTCACTCGTAATCACTTCCTAAAAATTCTATAGCAGCTGCATCGAACAAGGTAGACTACTTCGTCTACCGCAGATGTTTCCCTCATATTTCAGTCGCAATCGTTGTGTCGAACGAGTTGCGTTTCGATATAATCATATGCCAAGACTACCAGTTCTTAAAAATTGCCAATCTATTGCCTTCTTATGTGAATCTGGCACATCGCAGTAGCACAAACCACGTAAGAATATCTCATCATGGAACGGAATTATTTTTTTTTTCAATTTTCAGCTCTGCGGGAGATTCCTCGCGCTCCGAGCATCCGTCCTCCCGTGGAGCAATTCCAGAACTCAAACCTCATGCCTAGGATCATCGCATGTGCCTCTTACGCACAATACTCTAGAAGAAGGAAATTTCAGTTCAACGCAGACATGTGAAAATTCTAGATCCCAAGTTTTTCATCTCAAAGGTAACAATCGTCGAAGTGGAAGATCTTTGACGACTCCATATTCACAAAAAGTAAGACTTTCTCACTCTTACAAAAGCACCGAGAGGAATTCACTCTTTCTCCGTCAACAATTGCTAATAGTCACGGGTGCGATGTACAAGCTTCAACATATATCACACGTATGTATCTCCCACAGGAGGAATCAGCAAAGAACATTATTAAACATCCTCATATAGCTAGAAGGGGAAAAGTGCCCAAAGAGAATAAGTCGAGGGGAAAGGAAGAAGCTGATCAAGCAATCTGGAAAATGACCCTCATAATATCCGCTAAAGAATACAACAACACACCATCAGAACGCAATCAGTTGTACACCTCTAAAGAAAAAAAGATCGCCTCTCGCTTGCACTGTATTAAAGAATTTGCAAATGCTATCTTCATATGTCGTTGAGTAATCTAGGAGGTAATAAGAATGAATTAGGTGTAGTTTAAAAGGCATTCTATGACGTAGTTATATCTATCAAATTTCACGGATGTAACTTTTCTGGTCTGTGGGCAATGAGTAGGTAGATGCACTACGGCTGAAATAATGCTTACATAGCACGCAGCTGCAACAATATGAAGATTCTCTTATAAACGGCTTCCTCTGATACAACTGGCTAGAACTTGGATAATCACCAATAGTTGATGTAATAGTAATAGTGGCAGCTACAGCACTGGCAGTGGAGGTATTAATAGTAGCAATATGATCGACGCCTGCAGGAGCACGTTACAATAAAATTTATTGCTTCCACAAGCAATAGCGTTAACTGCTTTTAGTACTACGTCCATGCCCTTACTGCTATCTGTACTACTACCAAAAGTGAGTAACGTTGGCACAGCCAACAGCGATTAGTTGTGATAAGTATTACTGCTAAGAACTGAAAGCGCACTAACATTATATAAGCTATAAAAAGCGGGACACCAACATGTAAGTAGAAACCGGTAGAGCTGAAAATATTTTAGATCAACGGTGATAGCAGCAATACTTAAGGCTTTACATACTCTTCTGGTTGAAATTTTTGAAGGTTTTATGAAGGAAAGGTGATCCATAGAACGAAAGCGGTAAAGTGTTATACTGAGGTAATACTGGCATAAAGTCCTTTATGTGCATAACGTTTGTATAAACGCAGAGGAATATGGTGTTCTGGAAAAATGGAGTTAGGAAAAGAAAAAATTTTAAGGCAAAAGGAAACTTACGCGGGTATGAGCAGAGAAGCAACAGACGACTGCTAGGAGACTAGACAGTTGTTAACAATGCAAGAAGTGAGACAGGAATAAATTACCGAGGAGAACAAAAGTTGACCACGTTTCGGCCCCTATCTGTTAATTGTAGTAAATATTAAAGTTGTACGCGACAACACTAACCTCACCCCATAGTCCGAAATAATAGGCGAAAGACAAAGCTTAAGAAGAATAGTGTAATAGAAGAGCCTGTATGAAAACTAAAGTACACTTAGAACTTACTTATAAAGTGTACGCTAGGTTAAAAGTCAATATACTGAAACATATAGTCGAAAGAAGTGAAACAAGAATTATATGTGATGAAGATTGATCACCGATAAACCTAAGTGTAGATGTTGCCGGTCCCGACAATATTTATTGTTTGATAGTTAGTGGTAACACGTAGAGCAACGCTTATTTGATGTCTTTAATTCTAGACATATCAGGGCAATATGAACAACATTTGAAGCCCACTAAGACATTCTCAAGACGAAATACTAATATAATATACTAGAACAGAATCCTAATACTGATAGAGAAACTGAAAGTTCATTACAAGCAAAACAAATGCATGGGTGGGAGATAGAACACAGAAGCTATAGGGTAATTTAATATTACAGTGTAAGATTACGTAAATAAATGCCCCCTCGAGAAATACAGCATTAGGAGCAACAATCAGATAAATCTTGGTAAACATGGTCAAAGCGATCGTACAATGAAGTGATAGAGCAATATTTAATGCTGAACCTACAGAAATAGCTCCCTTATGCAACTGACTTCTAGAGTTATAAAAACAAAAGGGATTTAGGCAATACGAATAGCTAATAAGCGTAAAAAACTAAGGTCCGTGAAGGATTTCGTTAATAAAATTTTTGATGCCCTGTCTATTAGGGTAGACAAACCTACATACTAATTCTAGTTTGTTAATCAAAGTTCTATATAAATACCTTTTCTACTAGAATGACACCAAAAATAAAAACCTACCTAGGCCAACCTCGTCGATGAGGACTTGGCTGCACCCCGTATCCTCAGGACAATCCTGGATAGGCCAAGCGGGGAACACCTTTACCCGCGACCCAGCTCTCCCCTCTCCTCCTCCAAAGTTCCCCGCCCCCGCTTTCCGCAGATTTGATGTCATCAGTGAGATCTCTTACCCCTCATTTTAACGCGCACATTTCGCGTCCGGAATCTCAAAAGCGCTTCTCACGTAACCGTCACTTATTTTCGATCAATCACGACAGCAGGTGAGACCGTCAAGGCTCGATTCTTAGAGACATCTGGTATATTTAGAAATCATTCAATATTTAGTGTGAATGAGCCTCTAAAGCTGAAGTATCAGCAAAAGCTTGAGAACTTCGGCTGAGATTATTTTACTAAGTGATATCTGCACGCAGGAAGAACGAATATCTAATTTTTTAGTCTACTTGAGCTTAACTTCCACATGAACCTTGGCTGAAGAGCGCAATCCTGCCAAAGCTTCAATGACTTCCTACCGGAATTCTTTATTGTACAACCATCAACGCTACGGGGATATAGCATTAGCCTGTAGCACAGCCATGATAACAGCGCAATTGCACAAAATGTTGCCGTACATCAATCACCAGCGTATATAAGTGCGAGTTTTTCCATGTTATCCATATTTGCCACTTCCATATCCATGTTATCCATGTCCAATGTTGCCATATCCCACCCATTTCATGATGAAATAGTTAATAAGCTTTTCTACTTCTTTGCTCACACTAAGCGATTACCATCCATTAATGAGAAGATTGGAAAATGCTTTCTCGAAAGTGTTATTCCACCACCGGGATGCTTATTTTAGGGTATATGTTCATGGGTTCGGCTAGCGTCTTTTTTTACTACGCGTATTGCTATATCACACAAATGTGCTTTAGGTTTTTTCGACAGTTAGAATACCTTCGCATCGCTACACTTCGCATTCGTTTTTACCTCTCCGCCTCCTCAACAAATAGTTGCCGTACACGATGATTTGAATAGCACGAGCATCTCGTTACAACGCTTAAACGACGAAAGTTACAGTTTGCTAATTCCTCGCTACTACACTTTGCGAAAAATTATCAAACTGAACATCACTTCGATGTGGTCACACCTGAAGTTATACTTGGGAATAGTCTCGAAATGTTTTGCTACGTATGAACAAACATAGCTGCTGGAATGGTGTCGTTACTGCACTGAATGTTACATCATATCAACAGTGATGCAAATGGGCCACAACTACAATAATACGATTTCGCGTGGCTCCGAAAATTTTGACGAGCGATCACTGCAGCTCATCTTCATCTTTTATTCCGCGAATTTTGATCATCACTTCTCTATGATTGCAGCATTAGCTGACTTCCTCTTTGATCTCTCAATCCCCATTAATTGTATGAAGGCTTGCAATTCCTGCAGTAGCAGTTTTTCAGCATAAAACATTTCTGTTACAATCAATGAACTATACCTCGAACTCTGATTCTCCTACCTCATGTGGCAGCATTCTTCAGGCTGCAATATCCAACTAAACCTTGCTCTTCTGCAATATCTACTTTCGTCTAGCTTTTCGACTTGTCTTCCGCTTTTTTCTTCCCTCCTGAAGAAATGCTCGAAATTTGAGAAGGAATGGAGCAACTTGTGGGCGCAGCAGCTGAGCTAGATCGCTTCTGCACTTCATCTATGTCATCGCAATTTCGCAAAACTTTCGACTGATGTACGTAGTTCCTTTTAAATGCGAAGGAGGGCACCAATGAGAATTTGCTCTAGCTATCATATATTGTTTTTGGCTTAAAGTGATATTCGAATCTCAAAAAAACCCTCTGCTGCGTGCGTCGAAGATGATCTGCAGCATTCAATGTTGTTTTCTAGCAAACAATGTCTAAAGGAGCGATTATGATGAAATCGCAGAAAGAAAACCAGAAAGGTATCATCCTGGAGCCGATCCAGGATCCAACTCTTTCCTACGAATGGAGATGTCATCGGCTCCTTTTTTCTCCATGCTACGAATCAGCAGCGAGTTGCTTGCTTTAGGCAAAAGAGAAGGCAGTCTGAAATTTCGACCTTGGTCATTGCAGGAGATAGATTAAACGCATTCACTCATCCCGCCAACCGATAATGAAAAAAATGCTTACTTGATCCGTGCTCGACGTGAATGAATCATTTTCCTTAATCTTTTTCGAATAATATCGATTCGAACCTTTCAAATACATCAACAGCCCTCAGCAATATAAGGCCATAAAGTGTTCATCGCAACAAAAATGATCGTCAGTATAGTGGAAATCACTGGATGTTCCCTCCAAATTCGAATAAATCGACAAAGCATCGAATAAATTGACAAAACGTTAAATAAATCAAAAGGATCAGGTAAGAGAGACAAACGCGAAAGTGTTAAGCACACAAGTGGAAGTCATTGCCCGCCAGTTCACAAGCAATATCATTGTAGATTTTCACATAGCATCGGCAATCGTACAGCTGCTACTCAAAAATCACATTGCTACTCAAAAAACAATGCTGAAACACTCAAATGTGTTGCAATTTCCTTTCTCTCCGGCTGACAACGGCGGTGAAAATAACCAATCCTGTGGTGTATTGATTATTAGGTGCAAAATAAGAAACGAGGGATGAAATATGAGAAAAGCGAACTCTGCAATTTCGCGGCGATACAACTGATGAACGACATCGCATTAGCTTAAAAACGTGTTCGATAACCTTTAGCCTCGAATGTGCAAAGGACTCAGAAGATCGTGTAATTCAGTAAAAGTTAGTGGAAATATTACATAAGAATTGAATAACTAGAAATTGTTTCCGGCTGTATGCGCTGAATACCACGCACATATAAATTTGACCTGTAGTGATTGGATTTGCAGAAGCAATGTAATTTTATCGGCTGCTCTTTTTAACAACTGCTTTATCAACACAAAAGCAACGTTTTTAAATATCAAAGCTGCTTTTAAAATCTCCCATTGAATCTTCACGACGTCCAGTTGCTGTTCTTTACGAATAAACTCAAGTTGTTTTTAAAAAAAATACAAAATCTTTACCAGGAAGAACGTCAGTTTAGTAAAAATGTTGGGATGCAAATCAGAATCGATCAATAAGCGATGAAACTGCAAATAAATGCACCAGAAATAGTGAAATTCAGCCGGAATCAGCAAAACGTGAGCTTACGAAAACCTACTTCCGTCAGTGATATCCGTCATTTCGATAATAACTGAAAAACGCTGCCGGAATCATTGCAGCCATATATGTCGAAGTTTTGCTTATATCGGAGAGACAGAAATACCTTCGATGCTGAAGATGCTAGGGTAACCGCAAATAATCGAAGGCTATAAATATATCTCCATTAATTTGGGCTCAGATGGCGACGATTATTGGTGCTTCACTAATGAGTTCCAGAGGCCACGTTCCTTAGCCCGCCTTGTTTAGAACACCAAACATCATAGAATAAGTTGCATATCCAGTTGTACTGAACGAGTGTGAATATTATGTTTGCAAGGGTTGCAAAATACTCACGTTCAGTAGATCACGCTGGTGCGGAGTCAGTATAGAACTGTTGAACAAGAGATGGCAGGGCACTGAAACGGACACACTGTTGTTGACGAGAAGGCGACGTTCCGACGTGAAGGTGATGTTGGAGACGACGTATATTGAACTCATTACGTTGGAGACGACGGTTGAAGGCAGTTGGAGACGACGTAGTTGAATGCACTGTTGGAGACGACAAGACTGTTCAAACACTGTTGGAGACGACGTCAGGTTGAAGCACTGTTGGAGACGATACTGTTGAAGCACTGTTGGAGACGATAACTGTTGAAGGCACTGTTGGGTGACGACGTACTTTGAAGGCAAAATTGGAGTACGTACTGTTGTTCTGGCACTGTTGGAGACGACGTACTGTAGCAAGGCACTGGATACGACGGGACTTTCAAGGCGGCAGCATCCGCGAAGCGTGAAGGAGCCAACTAAGTGGCCGATGGAGGCTAGCAAGAGCGAAAGGCAGCGTCCTCGAGCTTGGGCTGCTTAAATCCCTTTGCGCAAATACCGCCTTCGATTACGTTCACCTTTCCGATAAGGACGGTCTCACGCCTCTTTTTGTGGGCCATGAATTTGTAGTTGCAGCATCGTATACGTTTCCCATGCGTCAATTGCAGACGGCTGTCCAGTGTTCTAAGCGATGGAGTGCCGCTGAGACAGCTACTCCGTCTTTTGCTTCGCCGGCGCCAGCGAGTCGCCATTCGGCATGACGCATATTCATATGCGACTCGTGGGTCGCGACACCGCTCCCGCCGCACGAAGTGTGTGACAAGAGACCCGATGGTTCAACCCATGAACCGTCGCGACCTTTCTGTCTCTTCGTGACGCTGCACGGTAACTCTTCACTTTCTCGGAAACTTTTTGCGTCCAGAGCTTCCAGTCAGGTAGAGGACGTTTCCTGTCGCCCTTTGTCAGCTTGGTTCTCGTTCTGCGCCTCGGACTCAATTGGCCTTAGCGAGTCTACGCCGCACTATGCCACATTCATTATCGAGGTCAACAGCCTTACTAAAGCTGTAGCGACATGCCATTTGTCGATGTTTCGCATTATGCAGCCTCGATAACTTCCGTCCGCTTCGTCTCCAAGGGATGGCTCGAGCCATCTACTTTGCTCTTCGCCTGTTGAGGGCCCATGCTGTCTCCCTCTCGCACGTCATGCATGGACCGGAGCCTTTCCTGGCCAATATGTATGTGAGCGGTGGCGCTTCGAAAGATTGGTTCTGCATGCTGCAGGCTGTTCGTTCGTCCCGACGTTGCCGGTAATTCTTTTGTCAGTTTCTGCCGATCTCGCTACAAGCACCGTCTTCCGCTTCTTGAGGCCTGTATCTTGGTGGAACCGAAGGCCAATAAGATCATCGCTCAAGTAACCGGGACGCTAGGTCGGATTGTTGCACTTTGTGGTCTGCGAATTTCGAACTCGACGTCCACGGGATGTCTCCAGTTTCTTACATGGGAGTACTTTCGAAGGTCCCCTACATTAGTGAGTGACAAATACGTACGTTTGAGGAGGCGCATTCGCCAGCCGTTTGTTGTTCTGCAGAGCTTCGACGGTCAAAGGAGTCGTATTGTGTTGCCGAGCAAAACTCTGTATGAATTTCGCGAGTCATCCTTGAGTAACGTAGTTCATCAGGAAAGTTCTAAGGAACTCTCGAAGATTCATTCAAAGATGCTTTTGCTTTTGATTTCTTTGTCCACGTAAATTTGTCGACAAACAGCGTTCAGTGCCGCTGAACAAGACGACGTGTTCTTCTCTGTAGAGAGCTGTCCTTCGGGCCCGAAGTTCATAAGAAGATTCCGTTCAGGACATCGATCCTGAATCTCCGAAATTGGTGTATTGTGGGCGGCGCTTTGTGACCGTTCTGCTGTCGTCTATATTCTGGGATCCTTTTGAATACGGCTTGCAGCTTGAAGGGATTGCCCGTTCGAATAATGGTTGGCGATCTAGCAGTCCACCTTTCCCAGCGTTCGAAAGGAATTTGCTACCACTTAGACAGGTGCGGGTCCTGAACAGTATCATGGAAATAGTCCGAGGCTGTGAGATGACGCTTCCCAGAGCTCTGCGCTTATACTGAATGAACGATCATGCCATCGTGCAGCGCATTACTCTTGCCATACGGTAAATTGTAATAGCACATGGCATCGTGTTCCGATCAAGCTGTCGTAACTATACTCTTTCTTGGATGCCCAAGTTTTCAATCAATTGCAAAGAGAAATGCCACTCAATGTGCTCAGTGCACATACCGTCGCATCTGCCGCTGACGTATTTCTTCGCGTTTTCCACCTGACGTCCTCGCTGGACTGTTGCTTGAAGTTGAAAGCCATCTCCAACGAATAGAGCCAATTCGGTTTGCGCAGACGTTGCTGCGCGTTATTCTTCGAGGCCAAAGTTGACGCCGAAATGAACGCCCTGTTCAACACTTCCAGTGTTTGCGTGGCCCAGCCGTGTCCATGTTTCCTCGCGGAGTCTCCGTACAGTTTAGGGACGCTACGGGCGGGTTCAGCTCAAGATACTTGGCGGTAATAAGGTCCGCGTTTGACGATATGTGAAATAAATTTTTGGCGCGCTTTGCCAATATGAAATATCGGAGTTCGAGTTTTCGACCACTACTGTCCAACCGCTGTGTGGTAGCTGAATCTTATGCTGCTGTTTTACTGTTTCGTGGATTCTCACGGTTTCCTCAACGAGTTCTTCAAAATACTCACGTGTAGGCTGTCTATAGCGGGTGTTTCACGAATTTGAAGGTCCCTGACGTGAAGCTATACTGTTGAATTTCCTTTTCGACGTACCTCACGTACACTACAAGGGGTACTGTTGAAGGCATGTTACTGGTCTACTTTGCATACTGTGAAGGCGTTTGGATTCTGAGCGTCTCATTACGTCTTCACGCCTCTTTATGAAGCATCGTTTCGTGCATATTCAGACTTTGCCTAGCCATTCCATTCCGCTCTCAAATCCTTCGGCGATTGCTATTTAACTTCACTCAGAACGATGAAAACCTACGTATTGCACGTAACTCGGCAGGACGTATTGATATTCGTCAGCAGTTGCGTCTGTGTGATATCTTAGTAACAAGTATTCGTTACGGAACTGACAGAAACGGTAGTAAGCTATTTGAAACTGTTTTGATTCACTACCTGCAAAAAGGTGAGGTCGCAAGCTTCAATAATGATATGCACTGTGTAGTGTAGGGTCTTGTCGCTCACTCGGTCTTGGTGCTCGCACAATGAGCCTATAAATCGAAATTCGGACAAAATGGCAGAAAAGCAGCTTAGCCCATATCAACAACCAACAAGTGCGAGTTGTGAAACGTAGCTGGGCTTCGGCATCATTTCTATTAGGAGCTTCAGTAATTCAAACGAACACGTATCTCGCAAAGTGAACACTGAGCACAAGTGAACGACAGGTCAAGAGCAATGAGCCGACGCAAGCATATTGAGGTGATCAGCAAGTTTTTTAGGCAGTAACAACCGATTATACTCACGTCAGCATCGAGATGCTTGGTGCGAAGGGCGTCACTCTGATGGGTCAATTGACCAATATTCCATCAAATGAAACGCGGGTTATGTGACTGTTTGACCAACTGGAAGTAGGTGAGGAGCAAGCTCACTAAATGAAAGTAACTCAGTGCAAATACAACTAGGGTAACCATTACCAATGGCAATTCAGGACACCAGTGTCATATGAAGTGTAGGATTTTTACGACAGGATCGGAGTTTGCGGTCCACTGTGCGGTATGGTGGATGGATCGAGTGTGAAGGAGGCGTGAGCGATGGGCGCACGATCACAATCGATAGCACTTGGCCTCCACTTAATCTTTACTGGGGAGACTTTGATTTAAATTTAGTCGCAGGCAACGTTCTGTGGCTGACTGGATAGCGCTGCACGTGTCACCTCTCTTCGATCGTATGACTGGAGTTGGGCCGGCTGTTCACAAATGACGGAAAATGAAAAAATAGCAAAGTATTTGCAATTGGTGATACGTTTTTTATGCAGTGTCTTCGAATCCGCGCTTATACCGTCGCTCGAAGAAGGTGACGAATCCAAATCACTAGCGTTCTGCTGCACTACGATTCACATCAACGTCTGTCCGCCCCTCGTATGCTGAAATTTCGATTCCTTGTGTCGTATTTATCTAGAAAAATTAGCTGTCAACTATTCAACAAGAGTCGTCACTCTCGTTCATGGAGTGCATCAGCATCCTCCATGTTCGCGAAATTTTCTGTAAAATGTATAGTGAAACGGAGGATGTCACAGTCAGAACCTCATATTAATACAGCACCACAATTCAAGAGAACCTGAAACACACAGAATAACTTCACTGGATCCACAATAATTTTGCGAAAACTACTGACGGCGTTCAGTCGATTCTTTTGTTCCACGACTCTCACGATGATGTTCTCTACACTCCGACAGCATCACTCATAACAAGTTCACGAATTCGAAAAAAACTAGCCTAGGCGAGGGTCACGGCGAGCCTGTTCTTTGACGCGTGCTACCTCTTCGTTCATCCTCGTTTCAGCATCGGAAAATAACAGGCATTGTTTCGTGCATGTTGGTTCGGTACATCCCAGTTGCCCGGGTTCGCGCGGGTGCCTGAATATTTGCAAGCATGTATCAAAATACTAGAGCTAGACATCATACAAGACTGTCCCACTACTTCTCCTAGGAATTATACAGTTGAATTATACAGTTTTCACAACCGCGCCATATCTCACTTAATTCGAACTCGATGGCCCAAAATGACTCGTCCCTTTTCCCTTCGCAACATCAATAGATGGATTTCCCCATACACGCACCTTCACATGCCGCCCACCTAGCCAATCGCTCTCATACCCTGCCAACAAGTTGCAGTTGCCGAAATTTGCGTTTACTGCCTTTATCGATACAACGAATTCTACAACTCTCATAAGCCTCATAAAGACTCTTTTTTCTGCGAATGGTGTGAAACTGTGGATCCTTGAAACCTCCTTCCACAAAACATCTATGAATGATCCGTCCGGTGTAAAATAAGTCTCACCGGCGGAAAATGTTCACAATTTCTTTTAGTGTCTATAGGTTTCTGCATATCTTTTTGAAATAGAAGGAAGGATCATCGTGAAGC
This sequence comes from Baylisascaris procyonis, assembly GCA_037389465.1. NCBI lineage: Eukaryota > Metazoa > Nematoda > Chromadorea > Rhabditida > Ascarididae > Baylisascaris > Baylisascaris procyonis. Next base: position 2,664,304 of record JAZARR010000153.1, read on the forward strand.
TCTCTAGTTGTAGATACCAGATGGACAGCAACCTATGCACGAAAGCATGGTCAGAGCGATGACGCTGCCAGAGAACGGTTCAAAATGCATGTACGCAATCAGGTAAATGGTATCGCATTATTCGTCAGTGAACTTTGCTGCGATGTAATCGAGTGTCTTCCGGGAAGTGTTCAGGAAGCGGAATTCGAGGTATTGCACAGGTCCAAGCGCCTAAAAAAAGGAAATATTCCTTCATTCTTAGAAATGTGAAAGCAGTGGTAAACCTGCAGAAATGTTCGTATCCTATATTGCACTGTCGACATAGGTAGCACTGCGTCATCCCGCAACGGCACGTCATTTTGTTGCAGCCTTCTATCTTCTGGAAGAGTACCGTGCACCTTGGACACCTCCTCGTTATCGCCTCCGTTAACTTCTGCTGACTGCAAATTGGAAAGCATAATATCAATGGAACAATCGAATCGAAATTACTAAGGTGATTTCAGTGGCCATGGAGAAACAAACATAAGCAAACTATCGTGTAACCCAACATTTGCTTTTCACACCAAAGAAGACAAGCGACATAGCCCTAAATTCAATCTCCGATTCGAAAATATCACTTCCGAGAATTCGCGCATACACATATCAAGGCCGTGCTAGAGAGAGATCTGTTACTGTACGACCGGCTCCAAACCAATCACTTCTCTCCTGCTAATTTCTCAAATCACCGTCTTCTGCAACTTACTGATCTCGGTGCCGTTTATTTTGTGGTGATAATAATGAAGCAAGACGAACTATTGGTGAAGGACCGCATCAGTGACTTCCTCGCACTTCCGTCCAAAATGCACGTTATCCCATCTTTGCTCGCACAGTCTGCAATATTCGAACGGAACAGCTTTCGCTGCAACCAAAAATTTAGAAGCTGCAAACTGATATGACGCATCATTATTGTCACTTAATTCTGAACTTCTCAAAAAAATAGCCTTTTTCCACAAACAAGAAACACTTCGCTATATCTAGTTGTTCACAGTAGAAAATGACAGGCATATTTGGATGTTGCGCAACGTTTAGTCAAGCAGAACAACAGTGGTGGGAACTTAACGTTGCGTCATCTTTGACCAAACTTATTTCACTGTCTAAAAGAGCAGCAAACGATGTGTCACAAAGCTAACCTGCAGTGTTCGGCTCCACATCGGTTGCAATGGAAAACTTTATTGACAGTTTTCGGCTCGTCAATTATCAGTGCGTAGTTGCAAATCTTGCAACTAAAATCGTTAAGCGTTATAAAGCGGAACCAAGAGCAACTACACTCTGTTTGACGCACTAAATAAACGAAAAGAGGAAACGAAAATAAAAAAGTGTCTTTGCTCACACTAAGCTCAACAATCTCCACATCTGTGACCAATGACCTCTATGACGTCATTTGTAGAATTTCTTTTCAGCAACAAGCATCATGCCGCTAATGCAACGCGACAGAGAAATACGGTATTCGAGAATCACCAGAGAAGGTAGTATAGCAGCATAATCGAGCAGATCGACTGTCACAGTTATGAACATGCAAAATTACGCATGACCTTTCGCAAATGCCAGCGAACTTCTCTCTTAAAGAAACAGCACTTTCCAGGTTACCGCATTCCGCAATCTCTCCGATGATCGCGCCCCTCATACGAGGTCTTGAAAAAATCGGCAACGCTACTGAAATGTCCAAGGTCGGGATAGTAATGCTCACTAAGCGTCTTCCTTGCACTACACTAATACTTGAGTGAGAAGTCCCTGTAAGTTCTATAAACATTTAAGAAATAATTCTCAAAATAATAATCACGTTTTTTTCTATATTAGTGAAATACTAATTAGCCACAAAACTTATAATTTCTCCCTAGTAGTCGCTGTTCAGATCATCAACGGTAATTGTGAAATGAATATGGCAGCAACTGCTACTGCAACGTTGAATTCGGAGGAAGAGGAATAAAAATGACAAGCAGAGCCCTACAGATCGAAACAGAGGCAATCTACTGCTGGATATGACCAGGTATTAAATCCTATAACCGCAGGTAGAAAAAACGAACCGTTCAATATTGGTGAAACCAGCTGCTTGCAGGTTTACCTCCTGGAAGCGGTCACTCAAACGTTTCTTGATATTCTTAGGAAGAACCTTGCGGGCCACGTCTGGAACTTTATGTGGTCAGCGAGTACTCGTGAATGAAGTATGGCTGCTTGGTTCTGCGCATTTTACTGCGGCAGCTCCAACATACCGGACCATTGCAAATAAATGATGCTCAAAACAGCTGTCGAACTGAACTTTGATGGGGTACTTCGAGGTTTCCCGCCAAAGAACGAAATACTCGAACCTTGCACTGTAACATTTATTACCAAACGGGTGTGAACGAAATCTTTACAGGAATAGGCATAAGGCGGTAAGCCATATCAACAATTTGCTTTGCCTGATTGAAGTTAGCAGGATAGCTTACTCCATGGAATGATACCATTGCACTGAGGATCCATGCAAGGCAGTCCCGTATGACTCAACAATACTTCACCTCCGGCTGCCAGCTCGCGTGCGTGCCCCTCTATACAGTCTTTGCAGAAACGATGTTGCTTTCCATCCGCATCCTTCAATAGACGAAATAGTTCATTGAGAAAAGAAATCAGAGTAGCCTCAAGATTATTTCTTAGATGGAAATCACCTGCCTTATAAAGGAGCCGTGTGAACTCAACTGAGCCACTCCTTCTACAGTTATTGAATGGTGGATCCTCTTATGCAGAAGTGAAAATTATTGGCTGAGGAAATAAAATAAAATTTCACTCCACGGCAATTGATGGGTCATATAGCAAAGAACACCAAAAATTACCTCACCGTACATGCGAGCGATCACTTCTTTCAATCCTACCATACCTCCCTCCTCTTCAGTGCCCTTCTAAAGGTCTGTCCTATTCAATTAAGAATTTCAGCTACGTTTTAGCTCTAAATTATAAGCGATTATTTGAAAAACGAAGTGGCATTTTGATATTTCGGAAATTCAACTGAACGCATTAACATTGAAATCTTACCTGATCGCTCGGTGAGCATTCCAATGAATCAATGAGAGGCTGCATCTCAAAGCAGACCGGACATTCAAACTGAAGTGAACGCGATTCAGAGGGCTGCAAAAAGTGGGTTCAGAAAAATAAATAACATGATGTGAAAAACGAATCAGTGCCGTCGAAAAGAAAACAGTACAGTTAGTATGACACTGTTTCCTTATATGGCATTTAAAGGCTTTGTGCATAACAAACTACTACCGCTATAACCATTTCCTCAACTTTGGCCTTTCACGCCTAAAAGGCTCACTAATATCGGTGCATAGTTTTAGAGTTATGTAAGCCGATGCAAATCTCAACATTTTGACGTCAAGCCCTCAAAACGCAATTCTTGCCCATCATAATGAATAAATAATCTAAAAAGTGGTAAGATGATTTCAAAAACAAAAGCCTATCTTTCATATATCGTTAGTCTCCATCATTCCTCATCGACTCTTATGAAAATAAATCAATAATTTCAAACATCACTTACAAGAAAATCAAGCTTATAACGATTAAAAAAAAAAATACATTTCTGCCATGACACATCATAGCGGCATGTTCATTCAACGATCTTCCAATCGAAAAGATAATATGAAAAAACTCAGAAATTTTGCAACGCATATTATAATCCGAATTTCTTTCAAACCGTCTATAGATTATAAGAGGTGTGCAAGAATTTTTTCTATGTAAGATATGATAGCTCCTATAATGAGCCTCATTCGTGTTCTGCAAACTTCCCATAACGTTTGTTGCAGTGAATAACGCGCACTAAATTTTGCACGCACAATGTACAAACTAACCAATGGAGTGCGACCAAGAGATTCGATGAGCTCCAACTCGCGTCGCATCGCGTCAGTCATCCGTTTATCATTGCGATAATCCAATCTTCGACGCGCAACGCGGTTGAGATTGCTGCATACTTCCGGAATATGCCAACCACCTGCAAAATAAAAATCATTACTTACCGATCTGGGAAACCAAATCATATTGCATTAAAAAGACAGAAGCAAATTCTAATCAACACGTAGATTGCATAGGCTATGATCATTAAACATGGTTTGCATAAATATATATAAGGTTTGCGTTGTCCAACAATTGTCATACTCATGGATCATTACTGCTCGGATGAGGAATATGCAACTTTCATAAGATCCCGCCTCCATGCCTACAGTAAAAAGTTCCGAATTTCAGACATGGTTCAGCCGCTAAACTGCTATCATTGCATCAATAACGGTGAAACTTCCAACAAATATCTAACCCCAACGATAATGGAAAATATGCATCCTAATTACGCGACCAAAACTTACAGCTGCGTGAAATCACTAGATACTAAGCGATATGACTTGTTCTACAGCATAAAGCTCTACAAATATTTTCACCACCAACTTGAAATCAATTTCGAGAAATTCCTCTCAAAAGTCATGAAAAATTTTTAAAAAATTTCATATTAACAAGCAAAAATGCAAGAGATATTACATTTCTTGGAGAAAACCCATGAAAACGCAACTGCGAAAAATTGAGGTCAACATGGCATTTCATATTGCTCTGTAATACGCTCCAACCGTTTTTTTTTTTGCCAACAACTTCCAAATTCGTTAGGGTAAGAAAGAAACGTAGCGAACAGACCTGCGCTTCTAACTGGTAGGTCGTTTTCGATGGCAAACAGGATAGCGTATGCAGGCGCAATGTGATTATTGAAAGCGGTTAACACACGCCGGACGGTATAACGCGAGCACTGAACAACAAAAATTCAGTATAGTCAATATACTTGTAGTTGTTCATGTAGCACAATGTTTCATGTTTTACTGTAGCCGAATGGTCAGTATCGATGTGCGAACAATGCCTACAGCCAAGTGTAAACACTCCACACAAATGAAACCACTTGGATGATAGCATAACAAATCTCAGATTTTAGTTATGGCCGATCTTACAGAAAGAAGTCTTAGGAAACGCTCGAGGTAACGATGGACGGTTCAAACCATGCAAACAGTGGGTAATTGTATCGACGGAGACCTCCCACGAAGAGTTCCGCTTCACACCTTTACGACGTCTAAAAGGATAAACTCAAGCGAGCAGAAAAAATCGCAGCGGAAAACCTTTACGAAAATGCCGCAGAGGAGATCAATCTCGAAATCTGTTGGAGCTAGAAATGTACCCCCATGCCACCGGAATGTGTTCACGTTGTCAGCAGCCTTCTTTGAGGCGAACACGCGTGCGTAACGTGCGTATCGTGTTCTCGGTGACGTTCCTGCATCGCTCACGACCTACAGAAATATAAACCTTGCCTTTGCTGACTTATAGATACTCGGGTATGCGCCAAACAGAGGAACAATGTTGGGTGATTCGTCAAAACCTCTCCAGAGCTATTTTTTGTAGGGCACAGTGGTAGGAAGAAGGGCTTATCAGAATAGCCTTGAACTATGTGAATTTAGACAGTAACGATGACCATTGAAAAATGATTCGCAGAAAATGAGCCTTCAAATAGAATCTGGGTGTTTTCTCGAGCGGTCTCATTGCTTAATCCAATGAACTTTACGCAGAACCTATTTGGCAGTCACGTATTCCCTCATCTCAATCGCAAATTACTCGTTGCTACTATTGCCAAAAGCAAATCTATTCATCAAGTTAACTAGCAGTCAACATTCGTGAAAACGCAACGATCTAATATATGAATAATCACGCCCTTTCGGTAGATGCGGGAAGCAAAAACGAGGATGAGATGAATGCAGATGAGCAGTATGATGAGTCTACAAATTTCAACGCTATTTGGTAAATTTTTAACGACAACCCGCTTGATAAGAATGTGAGTTGAACCATCCATCCTCACTGTTCCCCGCATATATCCTTAATTAGACAACTTTCATCATCATTAGGCAGCATCAGGCATTCTCATATATACAAAAGTAGGTTATAGGAGAGAACACAGCAACAACAGACCTTAGCAATTGGTGGACTTTCATCGGCACTAAGCAGTGAACCTTGATCTTCCGGGGGAAGTACTGGCTGAAAATAAAGCACTTTGCATGCGATAGATAGCTGCATATATTCATAGGGTACAGATTTACATATTTACGTTCTTCATCTATCGAAAATCAGAGACTTATTCACTGTATCTATAAATTACCTCACTTGCGCCTCCATAAACCCGACCCAAATATGTGTGTCCAATATATTTTCCTGTTAAGAGTACTGTAAGGTAGGAAGAGATGGAAAGAGTGAACCTGGAATACACGACGCGGAATATCGGCCTCGTCACTATCGATGATAAAGTCGACGGCCTCCGGAAATGAATACCTGCTACACAATTGACGCATGAACGCCTCGTCCACGTCGGGGAACATCTGCTCCTGAAATCACACACGTCTTCCGTTCTACCTCGGTAACAGAGGTAGCAAAAGCAAATTGATATCGTCGACACAGGAATGAGCCCACAAAAGTCTTCATTACCCTTCAGAACACATCCTTTGCAACCATGACATGAAAGTTTTGACAGTGTAATGATTTCCACTGAATTGGATCAGACTGGGATCAGATATGAATCCAGACATCGTATAGGTATTGAAAATAAAGGGGTTCGGCTCACCACTCTTCTGACGTCAACTTCAATTTCCTCCGGTGTTTTGTAGCCATAATAAACCGACCGGATTGGCGGGCGCTCCCATCTCGCCGCAGCACTGTAACCGCCATATTCGCCCATTGCATGTAAATTACCCTCGAATAACGGAGGTGGTGCCAGGGGTCTGCGATTCCTGTCCATTTCCGACGCCTTCAAGAAAAAAAAAGACCAGCGTATCTCCCATCCATTCCAAAGCAATAACGATTCGTCCAATAGGCTCATATGAGTAAGTATTTAGTTTAGTTCGTCGAATTCTAAACCATGACGCTAGTTGTCGCAGTGAATGCAACAGATTTCAAAAGGCGATGGCGCATTTATGCCTCATAGACTTTTGAGTTGGGAGCGATCTCAAATTTGTCATTGAAGCTGCTCAATAACTACAATAATGAGTACTGCAAATATGGATGACAACTATAGAAATGCGATGCACAAAACAATTTCGAATGGATTGCCGCGAATCGTCAACGACTACATTCACAACTCCAGAACTTTTCTGAGTGCAGCCCAACAATGAAATTAGACAGCCTAGCTGATAAATTCGAATCGTACCCACATTTATCAAATTCACTACCGCTCAATGCAGCGTGAAGTCATTCTTGTAAGCCTAAAACCAATCATGCAGGCCTCACAATTTATTAGTTAACTTGCAGTTTCGTAATCGAATCGTAACATTTCAGATCTGTCGAAATACCTATAAGCGTAGCAGCGGCCACTCTGTTGTCATGTAATATTGTGAGCACCTTCAAAAGCGCTAATAAATCGCTGATTTGGGATATGGTGACCTAAACTCCATATTCACCGAAGCACCACTTTACAAATCTATTCCAGCTTTACACAACAAGGTTTACACAACACAAGAAAAAAACGCAACGCTGAACCTCTAATTCACTCACAACTAGGCTATGCAAATAGAATATCAGCCCAGCACTATCAAATCACCGACGAATCATATCGTCCATATAAGTTCCTACGCACCAGTTTCGAAGAAGACATTCACCCTCAAAACTCGCAACACAACTACAGATGAAGTAGACCGCATGTCAAGCAACCAACAAATGCAAATGAGTGAACTAAAGGATGCTGCGTATTTATAGCGTTCACTAAGTGGTGCAGACCGTCTATCAATTACCGATCAAAATTTAACAAACATATATACTTACATCACAATTTCCAAACAGTTAAAGGCGGTTGCGAAGATAACGAACTCGACTTTGCATTTCATTGTTGCTTCTCATAGAATGTCAAATCAAAACTATTGAATGACTAAATTCAGATAAGAACGATTTCTCATGTTGATGACATTATCTATTTAGCTAAAGTTTTAGGGATCCCATTATGATCACGATAACTGTCTTAAAATTCTGAAAAAAATCACTCTTCTCATAGATGATTAATCGGATCGACAAAGCAAATGCAACACTTCGAACAACTCAATCACCACTTCATGAAGCAAAAAAAAAAATTTTTGAATAGCAATGCGTTTGCTGTTTGTAATGCTTTCTTGCCTATTGCAAATCATGTGTGGGCTCATTTTGCATTGATATTTCTTGCCTATTTCATGCGTTCGAACAGATATTGCATTGATAGGTTTCGATGTGGCTGATTGTCAATATACGAATCGCACATCACGACATGAATATCACTGAACCACATCGGAATATTACTCAACGCCTAATGTCATTGTCAGCATGAAGGTGCGTCATCACTTTCACTACACCGGATGATGCTAATTATTTATGAACAAACAAAAATGGACATCAATAGACAATTATGGCCATAGACTATAGCACTACTTTCAGTCAATTTGCATTTGCTGATTTGACAAACGAGATGCGGAGAAGTGATCCACATTTAACGTAAGAATCGCGCAAACATGAAAATGATATACTCATAGATCGAACGATATGAGAGAGATATGTGAACCACTCTATTTTGCTACAACTGATGACTATGCTATGCGGAATTAACGCTTTTGCAGTGACAACTTGACTGATATGTGCTCTATAGCTATATTTCAAATTTCATGCGAATATGCATGCATCATCACTAATTCTCGTTAAGATCACTGTCACATCATGTGCCACTTCCGATTGTTTAGTCTTCGATCAGTGCATATCTTGGAGAGAAAATCTCCTCTCATTTTTCTTTCTTCGTTCCATTATCCTGGTATTTTTTACTCATTTTATATTTCCCCTTTATGCTAACAAATGTAAGCGCTTTCTTTCTTTTTCTTTCATGTGCAAACCGGTTATGGTTGAATAACCTGCAAATCCATCCTTCAATAAGTAAACCTCTCCTAATATATGTATGTCATATGATGATTACACTATAGTGGTCATTTGGGAGCGATTTTTTCAATGATCACATCAAAGATGAATGAATCATCGACGCAGTAGAGCTGTTTGCTGAGGGAGAAGTTTCAGAAAACAAACATACTCGTCGTTTCTTACTTTAACGCAATCGGCAGTATAATTGGAATTCGATCAACCAATGGATCAGTACGGAAAGCATGGCGTAGGTGTAACAAACCATTTCACATCACAGCTCATTGTAGCTCTATCCAACACACAACCCTACCGTCAAACGCTTTGGCGCTTTCTTGATGTGCTGTTCATCTAATAATGCTTTGTTGCCAAATCTTCTCATACTTAAGGCAATTACTTCTTTGCAAATTTTCACTTTTTCATCAATTTTCCACTCTGTTTATTGCTTCGCGTTTGCTGGATCTTTCATGGTTCAGGTCTTTCGATCTGCTCTTACCTCCATTTCTTGGTGGGAACAAATTTACCTAGGTCGAGAGATTTCTGCTCTGAGTTGCTCAGCCAACAAAGTGACCACATATGCTCAAAGGATACAGTGTCCAAGACCTTTTTGTAATGGTCACTAAACAAGGTCATTCTCTGCCCTCGAATTCTTCCTGTACATGTTGTTCACGACTACTTCATATTCCTCTGAAGCATTTGCGACATTTACTCATCCCGCGATTTCCTTCTGGGAACGTTTATTTTCCAGGTTCTGGATTTATGTTTGTCTGGCTTGCACGCATCTGTGTATCCGTTTGTTTCGACTGCCATGGCGAAGAGAAGTGGATAAATATGCCAGATTAGTGTGAAAGCTTTTTTTAAAAGAGATGTACATCACACTGATTTTCACTTGATGATCGGACATCACCTCTTTACATTGTACTTAAGGTGAGACCCTCAAAAATGCAGCTGCTTCCTCTTTGCTTCACCCTGCTCTTGCGAAATTGCTCCTAGAATTTTCCACCATTATCACACTGAAGTCTAGCCCATGATGTCTGCACCCGTTTATTTATGCATTTATATAATACATGGTTTATATATATATATATATATATATATATATATATATATATATATATATATATATATATATATATATATATATATATATATATATATATATATATATATATATATATATATCCACCTCCTGCTAGTGTGCTCTCTTCTCAAGCTCAATTTTTCACATTCAGGACCTGCCCTATATTTACTCCTTCAGATATCCTTTTTTTCAGAAGACAGGAGATTCACATCCCCTTCTAATTTGCTCGCCCATTCCGAAGGCGTAGGTAATGTAGTTTCTCCATTTCCCCGTTTCAGATTCATTACTCTAATTTCGCTGTCTTTTTCCACTGCAAGTGCTCTTACGATCTAAAACGTTTTCTTTTCCGGGGAAAGCTTGAAGTTTTATGACACATTAGGTGTATATGTATATGTATATAAAGATGCGTATGAGGAAATGTGTAATCGAGTTCAATCTTAACCATGCTCCTTTGAAATTAATGTTGGATTAGCCTGTGAGCGAATGAGTGGTGATCTGTTCAGTCTTGTTCTTGTAGTCAGCTAGATAGAAGCTCTTTCGAAAATTGGCCAATGTTCACTTCCTTGGACGTTGTCAGCATAAGGGATTCCGGATTCCACTGCACATCTTCATTTCAGAATTATGAGTTTGATAGTATTTCATTTGTTGCCACTGATGTGCCTACTCGACTATGTCTCTTTTGTTGGTATAATCGTCTCATTCGAGTGCCATCCGCCACACATTGATGAGTGACAATCGACGTTGAATCGTAAATAGAGAGAATCGAGGTGAATTTTCACCTGTATTATTTATTTACAGAGTGCAAAGTGACCATTGCGGAAGTACATTAATAATACCCCATTGGTGGAAAACAAATATACACACAAAGCAAATAAACATATAACTAGCTATCAAAGTGATGATGCCCATAGTATGCACGGATATACTTAAGTATCTTATGCAACAAAATGATGCAAAAATGGCACATACAGCTAGTGCCGGACCTAGGTTAATTTCTGAAATCACAGAAATCAGCCGAGGAACCTGAAAAGGAATGGCTCAATCGAGTCGTCATAGAAATATATTGTTAATATTTATTCAGAACAATCATTAATATCAGTGATTAAATTCATGCGGAATATTAACTCGGTCATGCCGTATGCGATGGTCGAGTCTGGAACGAACGAGTTATAGCCATACGGTCTTTTTTAATGGATGATTTATATACAAATGCTGAATAAACTAATGAGCAATAGATAATCAGTGATCCTAATGAGCACATTTGAGAAAGCGATCGATCGAAACTATATCACAATGAATGGGGCAATCTCGGCACATTCGTTTTCAGATCATTAGCGTCAAAGGCTCGAAAATATCACATTTACTTAACCTACCTAACCGATTGCAAAAGTGCATACAGAATAATCACTTGCTCTGATACGCTTCTCCGCTTGTTTGATATTAGCACTCCTGATTACTGCGATGGGCTGGATTGGGAAAAAAACGGATTTGGCAAATTGCGTCGAGCGATATCAGCGCTACCGACTAATTCCCGTCTTAGCACATTTGAAATGAGAGTGTTCAGCACTTCGCGTTACAGCAGCAGCTTCACACCTTATTTTGGTTCTCAGAGGTGGTATGATATTCAGTTTCCCACCACTGGTATAATCGCGAGAAGGTGCACATCCGCTAAAACGGTACACTGTTCTGGCATAATTCCCATTTATTCGGCATTACAACGATGCGGAAATGAAACGAGATGCTTATGTCATTCGTAAATTTCGACGAGACTGGATAGAAGTTGAAGCCTTTCTGCTAACGGAGAGTTTTTATCATCGAAGTAGTTATCGCTGATATAATGTCCTTCGAATTAAAACGCAACTCGTCTCACAAAGTAAGAATGAGATGAGCAAACAACTGCTCGTCGATTAGTCGCGGAAGGGCCGATGTTTGCACGTTGAATGAACTAGTCATCTCGAAAAATACACGCAAGTGGACAAGTACGTCCGAAAGCACACAGGCGGATATTGAGGTCGAGCCGATGGACTGACTGCATAGACTACTTGATGTGACGTCACCGCAGGGCGGGACCTAAGGGTCACGACAGATGCCAAGCCATACTCAGTAGATGTCACGAAAGCGCCATGAGCGCTGCTCCGACGGCTAACTCCAGGTGAGGCACTCATATTTCTTTAAGTAGCGACTGGTCTCAACAGGCCGAAATTTTCTTCTCAGCGTCCTTTATTTTAGAGTACTCTCTTGCGTCAAAAAATTGAGACTGTATTATATGCTTCCCATGTATTCCTGGTTTATTCACTGCATCTTAACTTGTCTTAGTGTAGCTTTCTATATATTTGATTAGGTGGTGGTGTTTTGCAATAAATGGCCCCATCATGTTGGATTGGGGAGGTTGAAGCGAATTACGGAAACAGCACCTTTGTCTTGCGGGAAAACAATTGTCCCTTTCAACATTCTCACATTAATGGCAGTAGCCTTCTCCAGATGGATTATCTGTGAATTTTTATGATTCTTGGAGATGTTTTCGATTCTTTCAGTTCAACTTCCAGCCGTGGATGTTGATTTGCATCGGATTCTTTCTCCTACGGGTGGATGATTGCCCGCTCTCAGCATTATAACTTCATTTCTGACTTCCCTGTTTGCTAGAATGCAGCGTTGCTTTGTGTCCTTACGTTGCTATTGTGCTCAACGTCAGATTATCTCTCGAAATAGCCATAGGACGCACGCAAAGCTCCTATAGGTAACCCAAGGGGCTCGTACGTTTAGGTCACCATTAATAATGTAGGAGGCGCTTATCTAACTCACGCCCCTGTTGGCCTCAGGCGTGCGAAAATATTCAGGCGATATTTTGTGTGGAATTGTTTATATGTGTAGGAATCGTATTATATGAAACAAATCTACCTCGTGACAAACTCTGTTCAAATTTTCTTTTTCTTCTGCTCTGAAATGTTCGGAAAGCGGATGCCTTTACTCCGAGAAAATTGCTTCCTATTAAGTCCCATCCATATCCTGTTTGTCATCCACCTTTATCACATTTGTAACAATGTCAGAAGTTTTTATATTTCGCTGACAGTTTTGATATAAAAATGACCCAATTCTCGATGAAATCTATTACAAATTCATTAGGCATTTATACGACTTCTTTAATTCAATGTATCGCCGGATGTTCCAAAGAGTCCTTATGGAGCATGAGATGGGCCCGTTTTCCACCTTTGATTGATTCTGGATTTCATAGTAACATTAGATCTGGATTTTCGAGAATCGACTCTGCTCTTTCTATTATAAGAAGTGGGTGATGATTCTTATGGAAGTAATCAATACGTGATCACTCAAGACGCACTAATTATGATAAAAATGTTTTGCATATCTGATCCAATAATACGTTCACTTTTTTGTGTGAGATGCTTGAATTGGGGCGATTGTTGCATTAGAATTGGTGCTTATTGACAAATCTCTTACAAATCTTTTGTTGAAATTTAGACGCCATCAATTTTATAGGCGTTGTGATATTATGAGCCTCACATCTTCGGGCCACATCTTCAATCGTTTATAGCTTCGATGTTTTTGAAATTGGGAACCCGAGTTCACGTTAAAATAAGTAGAGGAAGTCTAAAATGTCTATAAACGATTGACCACATTGTACTGCCAGCAGTCATATCAAGATCACTTCTCATCAGGAATAATACAAATGGCTGCGAAATGATCGCTTCTTTCAGTGAATACGCTAGATAGAGGTTACTTCGGTGTACATTGTAAACACTTCAATGTTGCATTTTTGCATGCATGACTGTTCTAAAAATAACTTTCACACAGTCTTTTCGGATGTGCTTCGAACTCATCCATTCAACCATTTGCGAAGAACATGTTGCCTTGAAGACATCTCAGTTGCAAAGCATTATTTTTTTAAATTTCATTAGTGACCAATTGATCTATTCACACTGGCAAGCAAATTTCGTGGCAAGAACTCAGAGAACGAGGAAGTATTTAGAGTGCCGTAAAAAAACGCTTACGTGAAGAGAACGGTGAGAAGAGAGCACGAGGTGATCTAGTTTTCACTTGTTGAGATCTCGATTAAAATTCTCGTAATCTCTCTATACCGTCGGGGAAATATTTTACCATAAAATGGGTGCACTTTTCATAACAGGTTTACAACGAGTGTAGCTTTACAGTTTTCTAAAGCAACAAAGTGCACTTATTTAATATATATTTGAAGAAAACTTCAGAAACTCGTATAACGCTTACTGTGTATTAAGAAATTCACTTTTGAATTAGAAGGACTCATGAGCTAAGTGTGAAATTGTAATCATTAACTCTTGCTGTTTCTTTGTGAGATTGTATGCACCATCTTGAATACAACAAGGAACTATGAAGACAGAGGAGCTATTTTTATTTACAAGACGTGTCAGTTCATCTTATAGTACTTCTTCGCTAATTTTTGCTGCTAATACTTTCAATTATTCCTTTTTTGTGCCACCTACATTATCGTTGCTGGCAACCTTAGTAAGTTTGCGCTTTCATCTCTGCTTGTTTAAGTGATATGACAATTGTTGTCAATGATTGCTTTAGTAATGTCTGATAACGAGTCTGTGCTATAGGCGAATTGACCGCCCCGAAAATTTAACTTCTTCCTTTCTCAGATATCGTTCATTAAATTGCCTACCGAAGCCGTCCGATTTTCAACCAGTCCCACCGAACTTACCGTTGAGTGCCGCTGGAATCGAATTCATTTATTTCTATTGTAGACGTGGAATTCGATAGTGCAATTTTAATAAACGTGATCTGGAGATGAAATTCCTTGGAAATTCGATTGAGTACAATTTATAAGGTTGATTGGGGATTTATTCGGTTGCGTTTAGCTGATACTACTGGAATTCATTTTTCACAAGCATGGGCATTCTTATATTAATTTCAGTGCCCAGAAAATTGTATTGCTTTGTACATGAATAAATTTCGCGTATATTCATGTGATACAGATTCGATATGTGTACATAGCAGTTTCGCAAATATTTGCAACATTTAGCGCTAACGAATGCGCGGAAGTATACAAAAGACGGCACGCGATATATCAGACTTCGCGACATGTGTGGCGTGTTTGTTTTTGCTTTTCAGTGCAAGTGATGCACACTTAGTGAACGAAATTGCGTCCTTCCTCGTTGCGCTGTCCACCCATAGTCCACTTTCTTCGTTTAGTGACCACCGCTCTTCTTTGTCGACCTTATTTTATTCGCTTCGCACTCATTTAAGGTTTACTTTTCTTTCTCAAGATTGCACACCCGGCACGCGTATCAAATAGTGTAAATAAACACTTACTTGATCGATCATTACGCAATAGCGAATCTTTACAACGCTATAACTTACTATACGATTCGCTTCGGTATAACAGTGCGATCCTCCATGTGGTAATGCTTTATGCCTGAGGCAAATGCACGTCGAACATTGAAGCTAACATGTTGAACATTTTAGTGCGTTATGCATTCTGGTATATTTGCAAATGCAAATCGCATAGCTCCAACTTCATGTCTATGCGTATATGGACGCTTGTAACGTTGCACCATCACTCCACATCTGGCATGCCGGAATTCTTGGGTTTTCATGAAGTTTTAATTCCATGGTTGGCAGTCAGTAACCGAAGCCATAAAGGTGGTGCCACAGCAAACGTTTATGAAGTTCTAATATCATTTTACACCGTATGCACCATTTCGGGTGACGCCTGCTAGAACGTAGAATATTTCTTTCGACGAGTCGAAAATAATTTCAGATGCCCTCAGCTTTCTCCAGTATCAGAGTTGAGAGGGTCTGGTAGCAAGTTTCCCTAAAAGATCATTCTAGACCGACTTGAGTCTCATCACCAGCAATTGCAGGAAGCATTTAAAAAGACATATAAGACGCTTGCCACAGTTTCACGGCCTCTTACATAGAAACAAGAAATATATTTACTTTCATGGTCTTCTGTATAGAGACGAAAAATACATATCTGTGCGTGAATGAGAGAAAGAAATTTCCCAGCGATGATTTTATGGGTGCATTTACTCCACATGTTCCACGTTTATGTTCCTTTTCTACTTAGGTGCTTCTGCCTCATGACTTCTGGCTGTTTCCTTGAGAATTTGTGCAGAAACAAACAAAAGAATGTGAAAAAGTCACGCATGTAAAGTGGGGTCTTCTTGGGTACAGTCTGTAGTGCGGTTTAACGGAAAGCTGCCTTGACGGTTGGGCCGATACGCACATTGTAAATGCGCAGAATAATGATGGAAGGAGTATGTGGTGAAGAGACCAAGTTTATTTGAGGAAAGCTTTTCTTGCAATAGAAGCCATGACAGTAGTCCGGCCCCACCCACCTACCCGATTTCCTCCTTCCAACTCGCCCGGTCAAGTTTTTTATGTATTGCTACAAATATTTTTTCGTCTCGACCGTGTCCCACTACATTTTACCATTTCTGACGAAATGGTGGTGTTGTCCGCTATCTGCTTCCCTGAATGTTATTGGCTCAGTAATCAGCTGAGAAATTCACAGGTTGTTCAGGTCCTGAATTCTAGTTACGGAATGTGCATGCGGTGGAAAAGTACTTGACAAAGGGTAACAAAGTCATCTTTGACAATTCTCTGTTGAAAACTAAAATTCTCATCGATATTAGGAATTATTTGCAACACAATACGCCATCTTTCCAACGAAAGCAGCTGAGAATTTGGGGAGTGGGTGGGGGAAGGAGAGGAGGAGGGAAAAGGAATTGGGAGCACAGTTAATGCTATGATTTATTCACACGAGAGACAGAGGAATTTAAGCATAAAAGGCGATAATAATGTGACTTCAAATTGTTGAAAGCAGAGTTCATTAAGATCAACCCGTGGAGCTTCTAAACAACGACGTGATCAAATCAATATTGAAATCCAGAAGCTACGCGATTTGTTGCCGTTATCCGATTCAATTAAAGATCGTCTCTTTCAACTTCAAGTGATGTCACTTGCCTGTATTTTTATACGCAAACAGCGCTATCTGCCACATAGTATGTTGATTTTGATTCTACTTTGAGTTATTTAGGTGCTAATCGCAAAGCATGGTTGCTTAATTTGCACATAAACTATTCTACATTTTTTGTTGAGTTGGCATTATTCTAGCAGAAATATTTAGTTCCAGTCGATACATCGGTCGTATGAGACAAACATATCTTAAATTTATAGGCGCACCTTTATTGTGATGAATAGTGGACCGTTCTGAATGGTTCATTGCATTTATCTTCACAGTGATAACAGATTAGTGAGATAAGAGTGAATTGGTAGCTTCGAAAAAACTGAGTAGTGGAGATTTTTGGTCAGCCCGAAAAAAAGCGTAATTCAGTGTTCATCTGCTGACGATTCACTCTAAACTGTTCATTTGAGAAAATATTCAGCATAAAATGGTGTTGGAAGTGATGAAGGTGGGAGAAGCAAGATTATATAAATCAGGAATGTTCCGCCATTAGAACACCATCAACACTCTCCAAAATAGAAGGAAAGGTAAGTATAGGGCAGAAAACCAGCATGTGCATGTTACTTTTCTGATGGCCTGCTCCAACAATGGGAAAAGATGCCAATAACGAATGCCTTTTTGCTCTCATTATTCGGCAACAGTGTTGGCTTTGGCACCCCTAATTTCAGAACCGCTGAACTTCGGGCTGCCCAGGAACTTAGGGAGGACTACTTGCGACACCATTGTCGGCTATTGTTTCAGTGCGTATTGAGAGACCGACTCAAATTTTTTGCATATTAGAAAATATTTCGGGGAATATATTCCACTCTTCTACCATTTACTTTTTAAGATGAACTTACTGATGACAAAGTAATGTTCTCATTACTGGAATAATTCCACTGTCATATACGTCTTCTTTTGAGCAGTTCTTCGAGCACAGAGTGTCAACGTTTCGATTGGCGCATCAACGGTTTTACCACTGAGGCAAATGGATGCGTGCAAGGCACTTCGTGGCTTCCTTCTTATGTTCACCAAAAGTGGCAAATTGTTGCATATCTCGGAGAATGCAAGTGAATATCTTGGCCATTCAGTTGTATGTTTTTCCGACTACTTTATAAATCTCGTAAATAAAGTTCGTGAGAATTTGACAACTGCAAAGTGCAAATAGGAAACATAATATTGCAGCATAATATTCGGCCATTTAAATGTAAACTTCCTTTGTATACGTATTTATACATTTTAATGGATAGGTCGAAGTAAGTGATATCCGTATGCGCAGCAATTTACTGACCTTTTCTCTAATGAAACATTAACGGTTCGATTGGGACATCTCTGATAATGTTCAATTATTCCAGTTTTTAACAGCTATAGATAAAACTTATTTGGAATTAATTCGGAACTACTTAATGCTGACTTACTCCTTAGTATATCTTTCGCGATTTTTGCACCATAAAATTCGTCGCGTTTCTTTATCATTTTCACATTCACTCACCAAAGAGCTTCATCATTTTTATAGATGTTTGCGTTTCCTGATTGAAATTCCATTGCTTGTTTGTAGGAGGAAATAATGTGCCAAGGGGATTCGATCTACGATCTGGTCGATAGTCGCGATCATAATGCAGTTCAATCGGAACTTTTATCGGGGCCGCCATCTCTATCGGTGCCGGATGCGTTTCCGGATGACCGAGTGTTCATTTGTCGTATGAATCTCTCACGATCTGCAAAACGGCAGTTGCAGTATCACAAGGTCTATCATGAAATATATCTTCTACATAGCATAGAGCGAATAAAGCACTCTCTGCATGTTTCATATGGTAGTTAAATTGCTAAGTGGCGTTATAGCGATACATTTCAAGCTAAATTTAGTGTTATTGCTGCGGTAAGTCGTTTCATTTAGCGCGTTCTTCTAATTCTTAATGAACAGCCCTGTTCTCTTTTTATGCGCTATTGCAAATTTGCATTCTGGAGTCGAATTATGACGGCACTGTGTTTTGCCTGTGCGTTTGCAGTATGTGTTATCTATCCATCTATATCGTAGTTTCAACTGCAGTACTTCTGCAACTAAAGTTATTGAATTTGGTAGGCAGAATATGTGCCATCGGTTGATTCCATATTACGAACACTTAAATTGTTCCATCAGTTTCGAAAAACTTGCTTAAAGATTGCCTAAATGTCCGCATGTTTCTTATACAATTCGCATTTCATTTAGCAGTGGGCGGTTAGCGGGAAAACAGCTTGGAAATCTGCGCCAGAAATTTGGTTAGATGAAGTTTGAGAACATTTCAGTATTTACTACTTGTTGATGACTTATGGAAACAATTGTTAGGTGACCTGAGTGTGAATGCATATCTCACGACAGCTACCCGAGGACGATTCTGCGCTTAACATGCCGAGAATGCTTCATATGTAGTTCACTTTGTTTTATAATATCGAGTTCCATACGCAAAACAATAAACTTTCTTAATTGCAGTTCGTACTCGTTCAAGGACGTTATCTTCATCCAGCGGAATATTATCAAGCGTGTTTATCGTTATCTTCGCCTTCTTCGCTTGTTCAACCTGTATTCGCTGCTTATTGTCAGCCGTTGATAAACCCCGAGAATGCTGAAATGCTCTCGGCCGGTAATACGTCAATGTTTCGCTCGTTGCATCTCATGGATATGAAATTCCTCTACCTCGATGATATGTGAGCTCATTGAATTGATTTTCGAGCTTATCGCCCGAGATCTTAAAGAATGGGCGGCGAATTGAGGTCGATTGTGGTGAAATAAGTTCGTTATATGTTTAGGAAAGATATTTTTGATGTTTTTTCACTAACACACCGGGAAAATGAACATCCTGTTGTGTGTTTTTTGGCGAGGAGAGTTGCGTTGCAGTGGGATAGTAGACATATTAGAATTTTCACTCAGTGTGCGATATCCGTGTGTCATCATTTTCCACTCAATCATTGAATTATCGCTCTTATGTAGCTGGAATAGAAAATTTTTCATTGAAAGATTGTTTCGCTTTTGATCGGTCAAACGTGTGATGGCTAGTGAAATAAGTGCAATGCCCAAAGAAATCGTGTCAGCATTAGCGCCCACAAGCCTCAAGCAGCCTAAAGCTTTCCATCACATCTCTCATGTGGTTGTTGTTCTTTGCGAATAGACCCCTCTGCAATAATGACTCCTCTCCCGACTTGCTAAGGACAGAAGATACTTCTACAATAATAGGCTTCATCTCGGATGCTGGGAAGAGCAGAATATTTTCTTCAGCGAAGGGCTTCGGAAAAGATCGTTCCTATACTCCCTCTTCCTCGGTGAAAGCTACGACGAATAAAGATTCAGTGTGAACAGAAGTCCCTGTTTACTATAAGATTATCTGTTCAAATATTGGACGGAAATTGTGGTTCTTGGGTGGAAATTGTAGTTCCGATTTCCCTGTTTAACTGGAGTATTCTGTGTGATAGTAAACTTCGCAAGTGAGAAATAGCGTTTTCAATATTTCCCTGTTTTGTGATTGAAGAATAATTCGGTTCCGAATTTTCATCTCAAGAATGCAGTGAGTTGTTAAAGTTTCATTAACATTCCGATCCAAAGAACCATAGTACCAAAAAGAAAATCTGAGAGCACGCGCAATATTAAATATTGAAAAACATCATTATTTGTGAATCAAGCAGTGTGACGAAAAGCAGTACCAATTTGAAACGGATCGGATCGATGAAGTATAACAATTTTTTTTTCAATTCTGCAGCTGCTGGTCATTGTGTATCATATGGTTTGCTCAATTTTTCAAATCCACACATTCTTAGCTTCTATTTTTGTCGCTAGGTCTACAGCTATAGATATAATCCTGAATAATCGCATCGCCCTTCAATTGCATGGTTTCCATTGCAAGTTGCAGCGGTGTTTATCATTTGGGTTATCGCAACGAGGATTTGGAAGGTGATTCTTGGTATCGACTTCTACACCCTGCCCATTTACACGAAGTCTCATTCAAACATCGGCTATGTAAGTCTGCTCGGAAATTGTCTTCACTTACTCCTTGTTTTTTTCTCTTCGCTTTCCTTCCTTACGCTTTCAACTTGATTCCCGGTGTTCCCTGAAAAAGATGGTATTACAGTCAATTCGGAAAAATCTTCAAATATATACAAACTGTCCTACTTCTGTGCATATTTGCGAGATGGCTAGCACGCAACATTTGACTGCAATCGTAGGCTTCACCGCTAGTCATCACGCGGTGTTGCGCAATCTTCTGAGCTATTATGCTTAGAATGCTTCAGGGCGTCGAGTCCTCTCGCCGCCTAATCGCACCCCGTAGGTATTTCTATCTGCCCAGACCACTCCCACAGAAATTTGCCCCTCAATACAAAACATTTTCTTCATTGCTTCAATTTTCTCATTTCTGCCCGATTTCTCTGCGAGGTTTCTTTGCCAAGTTGCTTCCATACACGGCCCGTCTCTCTGGCGAAATCGTTCCCCCTACCCTTTGTTGAACCTCCCTTTATCGAACCGCTTCCCGAAGGCAAATTCTCGATCACTACCTGCAAAAATCGCTCTTTCGGATGCGGCTTTTATGTTTGCTGGCGAGTTTGATTTTTTTTTTCATTGTCGTATTGGCCTCCATGTTATTATTCGCACATAAGATAGTTATCCGCAAGTAATGGTTCTGCGACGAGCTACTGATAAATCTGAGATGAATTATCTGATGTTTTAAGAGTGAATAAATTTTTGGGTCACTGCTTTTCATCGAAGCAGATCGACCATGAACGTTTTGTTTATTTCACATAGTTATTAAAAAAATAAATAATGCTGTTTGAAATATAATAGTGTGGACATTATATAAAAGTGTATGTGCATTTAGAATATGTATACGGCTGATGTCGGATTTTTCAGAATTCCACTGGGCTGTTCTTTTCGCACATGTTTGCATCCATTATGAAGTGAATCAGTCATCGCTACTTGAGTCAATGTTGCCTGGTTTTTCAGTGATCTGAATTAATGAATCCAATTTGCAGTATGCCAGGAAAAAGAAGGGTCTGTGATTTGCTTGTTACGATTACAATCGAACAGTGGCGCATGGCTTTGGCTTCATACGGTTCTTGCTGTAAGAGGAAATTTCTTGCATCAACCACAAGATGGTCGCAGGGTGCGTCATCTTATCCATGCAACTTACCAACTTCTCAGGTAATTTTACTGCTTTTCTTCCTAATCAAGCTGCGAGCAAGAATGGCTCATCCAAGAATTCTTGTACACTTTTAAGCATCATCTCTTTTAATAATTTATAACAAATGAGATGAGAGCCAAGAGCGGACAGGAACAAGGACGACGAATTCTCTACTCAGTGACTTGCACAAGAGAGCACTGATTAGACCCCGGGGAAGCGAATCTTTTATAAACGATTTGTATGACTGATCGGCTCAGCTGAAGCAAAATGTTCATATTTTGCATATTCTATATGTTATTGGTAACTCATGAGAGAATTGGTTGAAATGAGCGAGATGCAAAAACGCAGAAGGTCGCAGCTTCCCTGATAGACATATCCACTTTATTAGATGAAAGAGCTCAGTGCGCTAATTTAGTAGGTTCAACCAGTCGCTGTGCTGCTCAACTCGTTGTGAAACGTTGAACATGACTGAACTGGCTGCATGATTCAAGGTAGTGTCAATTCCTTTAATTTCAAAAAAGGCGTGAAGGATCAGTATCGTTGTTCAATATGTGGTGCGGTGATTTTTGTGTAAATGAATGGAGCTTAACATGCCAGTTAGGAGATGTACCGTCGGATGTTCTGAAAATTCATTTTTCGCTCTCCTGCGTTATCTGCTTCTCTAACCTCCTTTAATGATCAAAATTCTGACATATTTTCCTCAATTCTCCTGTTCGTGAAGTCGAATCTACTATATTCGGAGCAAATTTGGAAGGTCAACCCTGTGTATGACACCGAGTTGAGCAATCAGCGACTGTTTGGTAAGTTTTCTTTTTGCGCTGCTCACATTTTTATGCTTGTTAAGAATGAAATTGTGCAGCAATGAAGACGATGTATCTTGTTGTTTTTTAAAATCCCTCTCGTAGCTTCCAATTATTGCGAAATAAATTCAATTGCCTCTTGTGAAGCTATTTCTATCGTGAACATATGTTGCAGTGATCTTGAAGCGAACACCTTACAAGCAAATTCATGGATCTATAGTGTCCGGCAGAGTTTTCCACTCAATCTTCCATGCAAAGGCGACGACTTATTGTGTTCATTCCCTTGTTCAGAGCAACCGATTGCAACCATTTTACCTAGCGAAATGTCACCGATGATTGCGGTGAAGAGCGAGCCGGTCGTCTGTGAAGCTGACGAAGAAAGTGACTACTGTAAGAAGGTATATCTGCGACCAGGCTATAATTTTTTTTCTTTTCTTTTGCAGCGCAGTTATTGAGGATGCTTGTCCTTCTAAGAAGTCCTAGAGTTAATTCTAAGTGCTGCTGTCCAGGAAGTAGACGAACGCGAAATTAGATGAACTCTTCATCTCTACCGCTTACTGTTTGCGTTGACTGATTGTAGCAGTGATGGAAACAAATGCCAAAAAAATCGATGATTAGTGCATGGAAATTGAAATTTATGAATTTCATTTATTCGGCCCTAGTGCTTTGAAATGTATAACTTTTGCAAAATGCAATTTTTATGGCGATAGGTAAAGAGCAAAAAAAAAGTTGCAGATCAGAATCGAAATTCCCGGCAAGCGACATACAGCAGATAGTCTCGAAACGAGTGCATTCTTGACACCGGATCATTCATCACCTGATTCGGGCACATCTCTTACAACAGGTGAGTAAATAGAGGAAAAAAGCCATCTATTTCTCTACTGCTTCGGTGAAATGTAATGATTTGTTTGACTAAACTTCCTAACTTTGCTGTCAAGCAACAGTCATCGAGAGCTGAGTTCAACTCATACGTCTTATCCGTGTGCAAAAAGCTCGTGACTGCGACATAAGAATTACAAGCTAGCTGCATTTTCCTGCTCAAAATGGTGAAATTAATTAAGGGGAGTCGCCCCTAGTGAAGTTTGCCAAGGTTTTTGTTTTCAGCATCGAATCGGCTGGTACTGGACGAGGCAACTAAAATGTGTCTCGGAAATGCAATGTGTGGGCCTTTACCAGAACTGCGAGATGATTTGGATGAGTTCTTCCGTGCGGTCGAGTGCCCTCCGATAGATGACCTCAATGGCATGTCGAAGGAGATGCTGCCTGACTGCAATGACGATGAACCTCCATGCACACTATCTCCGTCACTTCCATTGAGTGCCATGCTTAATACCCCTTTTGAATCAACAACGCCTCATATTCTGAGGGCTTTGAACAATCGTACTAAAAGATACGGAGTTTTTCGTGATGCATGCGGAAGTCAATTGCCGAGCTGCACAGTTACGGTTAAAGAGGAATGGTTGCCTGAGTCAGAGACTTCTCCTAAATCAACAGACACTGAAGGATATGTGGCAAAAGCGTTTCTGACGGAGCAAAGGCCTTCACTAGTCGGATCGTGGACAGTACACTAGTAATTTAATGCGCGAGATAATGGAAGCTCTCCCTGCAGGGCGTCAAGATTTTCCAGTCTTTTCCTCTTCAAGTTGGTACGTTTTCAGGCATCATGCACGATTTGGCGAAGAACGCGAAAAATTCATACCTACTCAATTTTTTTTTTTTTTTTTTTTTGGTATTTGTGCTCAACGTCTTAGATTGATGGGTTCGATTAACTGAAGTGCATTTATATTTAAAAATATCACCATTCATTAGTTGCTGAAGACTGCTATTTTCATTGTGCAGTCATCGTCACTTTTGCAAAAGAACTTGTTCCACAGTACTTTTCTATCTGCTGAGTAAGAAATGGTCTTGTTGATGGAGGCAGCGGAGGTCGACGCGGTCCTCACGCAAACTAACAGGGAAAAAACGATATTGAGGCACTCATGGGTCCATCAGGTGTGCATTCATGAATGAATTCCGTTGGAAATCATTTAATGCGTCTCAGATCTTCCTTGTTCATTGGAAAGGTTGCTGATGGTCCATGCGGATTACAGAAGTAGCGAAATCTTAGATAAAAATGCCGTGAGCTGCAATAAAGTCACCTTCGTTCTCTGCGGTAGCCAGATATTTCGGAGCCATGCTGAGCTTTCCAGTGCCATGTTAAGCACTCAAATCTGTTCAATGTTTGCACGCATAGTGAACGGAAGCAAACCAAATAAGCAGTCGGATCCGTTTAAAGTACTTATAGTTGCTTGTATATGCACGCGGATTAATACCTAGGTTTTTGGTGCCGTTCCTCTATAGTAAAGGCCTGGTATCAGAGGGAAACATTGAAGCGAGTGAACTAGAATGGTTGTTCATTCGATGAACTCACTTTGGAGATTCATCGTCTGTGATCACCTGTTTACTAGATATGAGGCGAACTGTCCGGTTGTCTCAGTCCCCATAGTGTTTGCATAAAAAAGCACCAAAATAATTCTAGGCGTTTTATGTGGTTTAATCATATTTGGATATATATTCACGTATTGCATACTCGCCTTTTCCGTTTTCGTTAATTTCCATTGAACCCGTAGTTCGAATCAACTTAGCTTAAAATCGCCAAAATGCTTCCTATGAACCGATTAGTAATGTCATTATTTTATTTTTTCCTTTTTTTTTTTGCTACTGCCGAAGATCAAAGCAAGAATTCAACATTAGTGACTCTACTGGTGGTAATTTGCGGTCGCTGTCATATATTGTCTGCTGTACCACCGCTCGAGTTCAATATCTTTAAAATTTTTACTGTGCAATCGGTGTGGACTAGAAAAAAGCGATGAAGCAAGTGATAGATGGCAGTGACAGGAACATTCCATCCAATCCAATGCTTACCTCGGTGCTTTATGTGATCACCTTTGTTATATTATTTAATATATTACTTTGTGCATTGAATTGAAATCAAAATCACTTTCTTCAGTCATTCTATTCAATCTGAACTCGTATGTTCTTGCAGCTAACTTGATTGATGCTGTCTGTTGTACTTGCCTTCATCTTATCTCCTTTCATCTTCTTCAGCCTTTCATCACGTTGCCTTTTTCACTATACTTTTTAAAGCTGCCCTCCATTAGCGATGTTCCATCAGTGAAAGCCACAGTGATTTTCATAATGAACTTCATTAGAAGCTTTATGAAGTGCAATCTACACGACAGGTAAAAGGGAAATCATGCCCACACATCTAACAATTGCTGTGGTTCCATATGCCAGTTGTGTACAATGCCTGCAACATGCTAAGAGAAATGTCTATATGATTGGTTTTGATCATATTCATAATATCAGAGCGTAGGTGTAGCTCATGCGCGCAATACATATATTAAACATTGCCGTGAAACGGAAATAGTATATTGACAGATGTTGCTGAAATCGGCCACTAGAAATGAGGTTCAATGCGAGAGAGGTCGTGGACTTCGCCTATAAGGTGTCTGGTTAGGTGACTTACTGGTCAACCCCATGATCTGTATACGAGCTGGCCGATTCCTTAGGGAACCTAGTTGTTCCTTATGTGTTTCAGACTGGCTCGATCCTCCTCCCCCTCCCCCCAAAACATCCCGGCAGTCATTCTTAATAATATTTTGAAATCTGTTTTTTTTTTATTACTAGGTGGTGGTTTCGTTCGGTTTCAGCCAATATCATTTGAACCTTCTAGAACGCGATTAAAATTTGCAATTTTCATAAACAATCGGCGATGTTTACGAAAAGTCACCGCATCATTTATGCTTTCTAAGGATTTTAGCAAAATTCAGAGCAGTGGTCAAGCCGTTTGGCGAAGATGGCCAAATGAGATGTTAGATGGTAAGGAGAGTGCTTCAAATTTGCACGTTCCACTAAAAAGTCTCTTTGAACAATAACCTGGGCATCACTTACAACATGAAATCGGCAGCTTCAATGTGTGAGCCTCACCGCCATTTATATTATTACCTTTCGGTGATATGGTTCATCATGTCATATTGTGATCGCTAATATTTTTGTCTTCTTTTTATGATATGTGATAATATACATTGTGATCTAAATTCTCTTCATCATTCTCAAATACTGCAATGAGAGAACCATGATGGTTATTCTTTTCTTGATGCTTAATTCATACTCGTTTCTTGAAGCGCATAAACAGCTTTATACTATAGTGGTGTATCGTTCCTTTCGCTCAAGTCATATAGATAGATTCAACATTTTTATAGTGAATCATTCCATATTGCTTAGATTTAGTTTCGTATGAGAAGTAAACCACATTTCAATAAAGGAATAACGCTGATGTGAATTGTTGTAAACAAACACTCAGTTAATTGTTGTCAATGTGGGTTATTGTTATAAGATGAAAACGAATGCATCTTACTCTCCAATAAGAAATATTCTTTTGTGCATTGTTGAATATTTCTAATGCGGTCGAGTGCAACGAGTTGAAAGAGTCATCGTGAGTTCTACGTTTAAAGAGGACAATTAAAACAACACCCCCATATATGCGGAAATTTTCACATCTATCAAGTGCTGTTATTCATACTATGATATGTGGCGACAGACCAATTTTATTGTTAGTTCTTTTTTCTGTTGCTATGCTGTATTCAGCATAAACTCTACTTTATATGATGTGTTTTGAAAATTGCACTGTGATTATAATACTGTATTGTTGAATGACATTATTGGCATCACTATGTGCGTACATGAGCCTATATGTTCATTCACATCTCTCACTGAGTGTTTTTGATAGTGTAAATGATAATCATAGAATGCCCTAATCCTGGGGTGTAATGTAGACTTATCACGCATATTTCAGCTGAAAATTTTCGATTGGTACTTATTGGTATTGGTAATTTCTTCTTTTGGTGATGGTACTTATTAGAGAATCACTTCAACTGTGAAATGTAGAAGAAAATTTTGGTCGTTATCTCCTTTTTCACCCTCATATCGCAAAACTACAGAAAAGTGGTTTGGCGCCAATAGCACATCAAACAGCGCATACTTTAATTAATGCACTTTGTCGTTTGACTTCAGGCAGAAACTTCAGATAGAACTCACTGGGTTTACCAACACATCGAGCATTTTTTTTTCTGAAGTGACTTATATTTTGAATGACTTCCTACATTTATATGAATGTCATGAATACGAGTGAGTTAGGTGAGCAATATACGTTGATTCTTCAAGTGGACGTGAAGAGAGGGGCCTTCGAAGGAACAAAACAAAATGAAACACTAATAAAAATTCTCCTCCGATAATCTGCATTCATTAGCTACTTCACTTCTTCACTTTTCGTATGTCTTAAAGATATATCACGTGTGAAGTTTCTAAATAGATGCAATTTTAAACTGCCTGATCATGTAGGGATATGTGTTGAAATTTATGATTGCAGTCGTATCAATGCTTTATCATGATACAGTTCTATCAATGCTATCGTTTACGCATGAAATGCTTTATTCCTAATACCCTCACGATTTCTTTTTTTTGGAGCATTGCGATCACAAACGATCGCCGAAAATGTTCTTTTCTATAAACAGTATGGGTGATCACACCGTTCTGATTCATCGCATAGACCATCCTTTCGCCTCTCATATTTCACTGGCTTTCATGACCGTGTCTAAAATTTTCATCCCTTCCTCAATTTTCTTGATATTCGTTTTTTTCCGTTTATGTGAATATTGCTAGTTGAAGTTTTTTTTAAGCAGGCCATAGGAAGAGAGAAGGGGCTTTGTGATAATCACAAAATTGCAGCTTTTACTGCTACATAAGAGTTTTTCATGAGACCGTTCAGCGAGATCATTGATCAGGGCTTTCTAATAAAATTTATTTTCCTTAGAAGTTGGAAATACTACAATGTCCAAACGCGAATTCGTATAACGAACATATGAGGAGCATGATAAAATAAAAAATGTGAAGATAAAACAAGAAAATGAAAGAAAGAACTGAAAATATGAAAGAATATGAAAAAATGAACATATGCGAATTGAATTGTCTAGATGGAGATATGCAAAAATCTACGTATTCAATTTTACTGAATAATGAATGAAGAGGAAATAATTTTTATTATTACATATTTGAGGAAGTAGGAAAAAATGAGAGTGCGCCATTCAATGATGTTTAGAATATTTGGCGATGAGTGCAATTATCCGATTATTGTTGAAGTCCGCGTTGAATATTTCGACGCTGATAAGCATAAAAATGTTTTTTGAGCCCCAGTAGGGAAGCGTTTTGGACTGTCAGTTTGGAGTGCGGTATAATTAGTTTCTGTATATCAAGACAAGCCTTGTACAATCTTGATGATCAGTGGGCTTGTGATAAGGTTACCGTAGTTAGTAGCAGAAGAATAAGAACTCGATGAAATTTACTATAAAAACCACTTTTTCTTTATAAGGGATCGGAGAATAAGATAAATAATATGAATAACCTTAAGTGCTGAAACTCTGAATTGCTTATTCTGTAATAGAATCTGTCATTATAACCAAATGTTGAGTTCCGTTTTCTGAGGAAAATCTCGTTCAAGAGCTTTAACTTAGTATCCCATTGTAAGCAGCGCTTTTTTGGTACAGAAGATGAAGATATATGTCGATGAGAGCCTAAAGACATGCGTGTTTTGGGTCGTTTAATAAGCATAGGTCGGCCGATGCACTTCTGTGAGAATATGTGATGAAAGTAAAGATGTGAGGGAGAATGGGAAGTACATAATAATATATCGTCGATATATGCTCCTTTTTACTGTTATTGTTTGAAACTTCGCTGCAAAGTAAGCTGATATGCATATGAGGCGATTATCACGAATGTCTTCTTTATCGAGGACAGCTACAGCTTTTGCTTCGACGAGGAGTTCAACGGCTGCTGTCAAAGTGAATAGATAATCTTGAATTTGTGATTGGTCTCAAGCGTTTTCATTCGAAAACTGAGGTTGCTACCTATTCAATACTATGATATTTTATCTGTATCAAGGAAATTGATGAACATAAAGTTATGATAGCTGGCTTATGCTAGAATTCTATCGAGAGGAGCTTTTTTAGAAATTCAGTAGGAAATGCAGGAAAGCCAAGATCCAGAACCGAAACAAAACCAAAGAATTGCTTATTTTTTATTATTTCATGTCATTTTTTGCAATGGTTCTTTATTATTGAAGTGCTGATAAATTGCTAAGGAAAAACGCATAAGCAGTTTGGTGCGAGTTGCGGAACATCGTGCGGTTTTTGTTAGCTGCGCTTGATTTTTTGGTAGGGAATGATTTCTTGACAGAAAAAAAAAGAATTCTTAAAAGAAAGCGGAAATTTAGCATCGTCCTTCTTGGCTGGATAAGTATAATTGAGGCCTTTCTTTCGAGATGGACATTTTTTCGCCGAAAACATTTTCTTGACCTGTTGTATGAAAAGACTAGGAGGTAACCTAGGAAGCAAATGCAAAATTGACAAAATTATGAGGCAATCTACCTACGAGCCCTAGAAACCCAAAGCATTTGCGTGGAGCTTATATTTTTATACGATATATGCGCACGGATCGATACGTTTTTAAGAAAATGAATAGACATGTGAAATGTATTCGACGTGGTAGAACCTGGCAACAGCTACGTTTGCACCACATATGAGGCATATAAAACTGAACACCAAATATCACCAGTTGGTCCCACAATCGACAACGATACCATTTAAAGTGGTTGTTATCGCACTGAAAAAAAAAAAAAAAATCCTGCTACGACCACGAGACAGCCCTCCATTTCTTGAATGGTTCTACTAAGACGTGTATTTCCATGAAAACTTTGCATTACCAGCCGATCATGTTG